>CM062199.1:14400000-15115000 GCA_031216445.1 Lateolabrax maculatus
ACCCGGTTTTAAAATCACCCGTCTTGCGAGTGAAATTCCGCGGCGCGAGGTGGGAGAGGCGGTAGATCCATCCAGAGCGGTCCTGTAGTTATTATCGGGGCTCCAGCGCAGACCGGCTGAAGTGGTTCAGATTCTTTCTCAAGGAAGAAAACACACTCTCTTTCCCTCTCTCCCCCCCCCCCCCCCCCCCCTCTCTCTCTCTCTGTATGAGTGTGTCTCCCTCTCTCCTCGGGGGCTGCACCGGACCGGATTTCTGTCTGCTACAGCCTAATACGCAGCCCGTGCGTGGGTCTGGGATGGGGGGGGGGTGTTGGGATCATTTCTGTCCACGCTGTGCTTGAGTAACTCGGAATTGAAATGCCTCACACACCCCACACCCCCCCCCCCTACACATTTCCCATTTCTCCTTTTTCTTTCAGTTTCTTCTTCTCGTCTTTCTGCTGTTGTTGTTGTTGTTGCGCGCAACGAGATGGAAAGGGGGATAAACTTTATTCGCAAGATGTGTGTCACTGTGTGTGCTTTGGATCTGCAAATGAGGCACCCGACGGTATGTTCGTGTCAATCTCTCTCTCTCTCCCCCCTCTCTCTCTCCCTCTCTCTCTCTCTGTCTCTCTCTCTCTCTCTGTCTCTCTCTCTCGTCTCTCTGTCCAAAATCTCCCCTGCCCCTCTCTGTTTTTCCTCTTAGAGGGCATCAAAGGGAAAAAAAAAAAAAAAGCGCCCGTGCTTTCACAAGGTCTCGTCGGGGGGGAAGGAACCCCTCACTCAGTGGCAACCTCGGGGGTGATGATTAGATTACAGATAAAAGGGTCTTTCTCCGGCTCGGCCCTGTCACACCGTCAGAGAGCCTCGGCGCGTCTCAGCGGCGCACGGCGCTGTTCACCGGCGCGGTGCTGAAACTATCCAACTGCGGGGAAGACGCACGCGTCATGCATATTCAGCCCGGGATTAGGGCGCCTTTTGTGCTCAGCGTCAACGCCACAGACAGCTCCGGTTTTTTTTTTTTTTTTTTGGAGGTAAACGCGAGGTGTGAGGACGACAGAGGGACAAGTCACTGCGTCGGGGGTGGGTGGGGGGGGAGAGTCCGCTTGAACCCGATGGATGCGACCACAGGGAGGTGCATCCCTCGGGTTTGGCCCAACTTTCGTTTTGTTGTCAAGTTCAAGTTTTATTCAAGGGGGTAGGACACCCGTCAGTGTAGATGAGATATGTCTCAACAAAAAAAGTCTGACTGATAGGCTGTGTATCCTCCCTCTTTAGATTTAGTGCAGCTATCAATTCAGCTTTAGGGTCTTTAAATATCTGCCTCCAGTGACTAAATCACAGCAACACCCAACCTAGGTGCTGCTGTTGTTTTGATGCACAGGAAAAAGGGAACCTTAACAAAACTTTCTTTTATCACATCTTTTATTCAGCAAACACCCAAAGGACACCTTGCTAAAAAAACCTTGTTTTTTTTTGATTTTTATTTATTACTGCTTCTAAAGGCAATTGAGCTTCCAAACACTTATAATACAAACATGGCTGATCCTTGTACCTTTGCAGCTTTTTGCAAACATATTATTCTCAACAACCTCCTACTCTTTGTCAAACTTGTCCTCCTCTGCAACCTACTCATGCAACAGCATTTTCCTACACTTTGCCAAGTTTCTGTCCAGGTCCCGGGGCCAGGTTTCTGCCACTTCTCAGCCCTCTCAAACCACGGCCCCTTTGTAGATGCCCGAATCACTACATGAACTAGCAGCTGAGCTGTTATTCAAAGCAACGTTGCATTTTGGTTTTGATCTGTTATGACTGAGAGAGTGTGTGATGGTGCTGTTTTTATCTGCATGCCCTCGTACATGAGAGGTTTGTTCCTTGGGGACTCTGCAGCTCCCAGTTACAGTAAACACAGAAAGAATGAAGCATTGATCTATCTGTTTATGCCATACTCCTCATATATGGGTCTATTATAGGACTTATGCCCCTCCTCCTCTATGATACACAGCACACACACACACATGTTTGTGAGCAGAAACACACGCTTGTTATAACATCTTTGTTTAAAGTAGTATGGTGACCCTCTCTGGTTTCTCAGGAGACCGTGGACAGGCGTTCCCCTGTGATGGATTTCCCCTCTGCTGTATGGTCTGTGGGGTGTACTGTATACTATGGCTGTGTGTGATGTGGTGAGACAGAGGAAAGCATACATAGAGAGAGAAATCATGTGTCGGAGTGTGTCCAGAGACCATGCAAGTGTGTACAACATGTGTTTTGCTTCTGTGTGTTTATGTATATATCTGTTCTTACATAATCTTGGAGTAAACTATTTTTTTTTTGGTTCTTCTGAAGTGACCTCAACATCCAACCCATTTTTAGAAGGTCTGATATCAGGGACTGAGTCAACATAATAAAGAACAGGAGAGCACTTATTTTGATAGAGTTCACCTTGGAGTTCTTTATAGAACTACCTTTATTGAAAACTTAAAATTAATTTCTTGTTGATCCTTTTTGATGCAGATGTTAACCTAGAACTCCTGTTTAAGGCATGTGTACAAAAATTCAAGGACATATTTTAGGTATTGAAGGTAGGCAATTTATCTTAGAAGCATTTTTTTGTTATATTTGGCGAAATTCTCTTTACACCCCGGCAGCAATAAATAAATTGAATGCTCTGACGCAAAAAAGTAAAAAGTCTGGTATCTGTGGCTGTCTCAGGCCAGAGACCTTTATGCTGGGAAATAAAATTGACAGACAATATAACTGAGAAGTTCACTGAAAAAAATATTAATTCCTGCTGAAGGAAGTGCTTGGACTCATGATGTTAGTATTTCTAAAATGCTGGCTTTGGCCCCATTACTGTATGCTGATCGTGTATTTTTGCATGAGTCTGTAGGTTCGCCATGCTCTTACACGAGTACAGCAGTTTCCTCTGCTCATTCAGGCTCTACTTTCTCCAGTGATTTGCTTTTGGCTAAGCTGACCAGGATCTTTTGCCAGTTCATTGTAACCCTGAGTATGTGTTTGTACATGTATGTAAGTGTGTGGTTGTTTACACTGTACTAATGCTGATCTGTCCCAATGGCTAACTTTATCTGATGTTTGTTAGTTTCCAGCAGCTCTGCAGTCTCAACTGTAACATCACCCCTTTGCTCCAATTTCCTCCTGCAGCCACCAGCCCAAACCTCAGCAGATCATATCAGCACTACTCCCTAATGACAATAAAGCTGTCTGGGTGGAGAGACCGTCAGTACACTCATGTCCACACCCGGACACCTACACATAAATGTACTGTATGAACACAAGCTTGCACACTTCCTGTGTCAGTGATGGAAACATTGTCTTTGCCATTTTCTCAGCCACTTTACTGCCTTGGAATACACTTCCTTCACACAAGAAAAAGGAAACCAATTTTACGCAGGAAATTACCTCCATACTATCTTCTGGCAAAAGCTTTAGTTAATGTCTCATACACTTAAGCACTGCTAGATAATGTATTTTCTGTGTTCTGGAGTGCCACTGAGAGCGAAGCAGCAGCAGTAATGAGTATATCCTGAACAATCAGGTAATGCAAGAAACAATGGCACAAACACTTAAGGCTCCTCAGAAGTGATTGAAAAAAAGGAGGTCCTTTGTATTTGTTAATAATGTTCAGAAAGCAGACAGTATGCAGGTGTGTGATGCAGTGTGATTCAGTATCTCCGGGTTATAGTGGGTGTATGGGGGGGGTGGGGGCGGGGGGGTGGGGGTGGGGGGGGGGGGGAGCAGTACTATTTGTACTGATCACCCACAAGAGGAAAACCGTGGTGTATATTTTAAACACTCTAATTCCCTGAAGTACCTCCCCTCTCCCTCGCTATCTGCCTGCTCCTGGAGCTCTCATTACTGTTGGAAATGATGCAGTAATACTGAGCGGAGGGTAGTGGGTGGGTGGGAGAGTCAGATTGAGAGACAGACGGGGAGACAGACAGAAGTAGAAGAAGAGAGAGGGAGAAAGTGAAGGGAAAATCTTGGTGGTATCTGTTTTCCCAAGTTGGTGCCTCTGGCTCTTTTCCCCTCTCCTATAAACCGTTGAAATATTACAGTTAGGTTTGGGCTCATATTGCTGTCTTTTATGCGCATCTGAATGTGTTATGATCCAGAGGTGGGTAAGTGTGTGCGTTTGTGAAAATAAATGTGTGGTGTGTGGACAGGAGTATGGTTCCTCTTAGGACTTAGCATCACTGAGAATGCTATGTAAAGAATGTGGTGCAGAGGCAGATAAATATTCTTACAAATGGATTTATTTACCGCTCATACAAACAAGACCAGAGTTCTACAGAGAGGGTGGTTGAGGGGGATTTCTTTCATCAGATAAATATTGCACGGTTCAAGGTAAATTGTGGCTCTTTTTCAAAACAGCCTTCAATTTATGAACACAACATACCTGAGCTATCATTTGTCTTTAAGAAACCATCAGCTATGAGTGGCTCTCTGTGTGGGTGTGCATATGTGTTTGCACATATAAATATGTCAGCAGTGAAATCAGGATTTACCACCCTAATATGTGCATTTGTCCATGTGTGCTATTGAACATTGAGATTTATTGCTCAGTGTGTTTGTGTGTTTCTGTGTGTGTGTGTGTGTGTGTGTGTGTGTGTGTGTGTGCCATGCGTGTACGTCTACTCACATGCACGTGTGTGTGTGTGTGAGCGTATGTGTGCTCACCCCGGGCTTATTCCTCTGTGTGTGCGCACATTCACCATTGAGAATATAAAAATGCCATGAACAGTTGTGTCTGCATATGGGTGAAGCCATCCACACATTGGTCTTTCACTGCAGATTGATAGGAATGAAATATTCTGTAATCTAAATGTAAATGGAAGTGAAATTTACCGGTGGGTTCTGTGTAATTACCAGTGCCACAATTTATTAGAGTTGTGTTTGTGTAAGGTTGAGAGCAAGAAGGAGAGAATATGAGTGAGAGTGAGCGAAATTGAGAGAGAGAGAGAGAGAGAGAGAGAGAGGGATGGAGGGAAAAATAAAGAGAACAAATGAGAGAGTGTGGAAGGGCTATCAGAATGACAGAGTAAGAGAAAGGATGATTTATATTTAGTTATAGTTTCATGGTTGAGCAGTATAGGTGCAGGCTCACTACATAGGGAGAGGGAATAAGAAGTAAGAAGCTGGTCAAATATAGTCAGAAGGGTCCATTGAGACAGAACCCAGAAGAATAGGAGTGGAGTAGCCTCAACTCTGAATATGACTCTGTTCACATAAAGCAAAGAGGAGAGGAGTATAAAATATGGGGCGAGCGCCAGACTTGGGCCTGTCGGAGCTGACAACCTGGCTTTGGATGTTGACTTGATCTGCTGGGCGGTGGTCAATTAGTCACCCTCTGGTAAAGTGGTCTGATATGTCTTTAATATATGGGCAGTGTATGAGTTGTGCTCCGTCCTGATGTGAACCCTGTTGGCCCTGCAGTTAAAAGGAAATGGAGTCCGATGCACAGAGAAAGACAGGGATCATTAAGGTGTGACGCTGCACCAACACTGTTAATGAGACTGCAACTCTCACTCATACATATTTGGAGAAGTCTGTGTATATTTCTCTTTCCGTTTCTCTGTGTGTGTTTATGTCTGTATTTGCATGGCTTTTGCTCAAACTCAGTCTGCCACATTCCGGTGGGGTTGAGCTTCAAGATGTAGTTTTAATGCACTTTGACAGCAATTCATTTCAAAATCCTCCCTCTTTTGCCCCCCCCGCTCCCCCTGGAAGCCAATCAACATATGTTGTACTGCAGATGAAAGTAACGGCCCTCAGAGTTAGCGCCAGTAAAGGACTAAACTCTGTCATCAGTCTCAAGTGTGTGCTTGGACATGCGTCCATCAGTTTCCTGGGCTGTCTTTGCTTTTTTCTCCTTCTGTTATATGTGTTTGGAAGTGACTGCATGTGTGCCACGAACTTTTACCACCCTCATCAACCACATACTTGTTTGGCATTGTGAAGCCTTTTTCAAAAAGCTGTTCACTGGATCAAAAGATACCGCTGTGCCTTGGTGCCAGAAAGCCTGTGAATGTGTTTCTCTTGTTTGTGACAGTAGAAAAGTTGTCTGGAATGGCAGTTAGCTTATTTATTGGAATTTCAGTGGTGCTGTGTAAATAATAGATAAGGTCTGTTGATGGGGTCTCTGGTTCGTCCCAGAGTACAATGGGAAACACACTGTGCTCAGCCAATTTTAGTCAAACATGGTAGCACACTCAAGAGTCCTCTCATCTCCAGTTATTGTACTTCAAAACAATGACTGTTAAGATTAAATGTGGTGTTAGAGAGAGCAGAGGCCCCACCCCCCTCCATCAATAATCATAGAGGGAAAAAGAGGAGAATAGAGGAACGGAGGGGAGAGGAGAGGATATAGAAGGGGGAAGAGCTACCATAGTGGTCCAAGCTGATTTGGAGAAGCCCTTATCTGGCCTGGCTCGATTCCCCTCTGCTCTTGGCTGCCAGCCACGAGGAGCAGCGCCTAGCAGGGTCAGAGGAAGTGAGGTCATGTGAATCATGGAAGCAGTTAAAGAGCCACTTGGCAGCAAATGGCAAATTCACCACTGAAGGTCAGACATACATCACCTAACAGAGAGAGATAGGAGTGTTGCTGGGGCAGAAATAAATACAAAGGTGGGGAGAAGGGGAGACAGGGGAAGGGGAGATCTTCTATCCTTCACTCTTTTTAAGCAGACAGAGAAGTGTGAGAGACCCAGAGAGCGGGATGTAGGTCTCTGCTTGTAGTAACATATAGCCCACCCATGGAGCTTTATAGTGTTGTTCTCGTGCTTGTGCTTGAAAGCAGAGATGCCATGCAGATAAACAGCAGCTGCTCTATTCATTTCGTACTCTCTTCCATGCAGCTGCACACACACAAACACCTTTAAATCTCAAGAACGGAGTCGTATTTCCCAGAGAATTAAGCGAGTATCCGTGGCTCAGCCTTCGATGTGTGTCGTGCTGGTGGTGAGAGCCTCTGGAGTCAGATGACCAGTACAGTGACCCGTCTCAGGCTGCTTTAATCTAATCAGTCTCTTCAACTTCCTAATAGGCTGGTTTCCCAACAGTCTGCTCCACTGGGACTACTTTTATCTGCTGTATGGCTGTTTACTGTTCAGGGGTCAGGAAGCTACCTCCCTTTCTGTACAAGAAACCAAAGCTACATCACAGCACATTACACTCAGGCTCACTGTGATTAATGTGCCGGGGTATCCACTTTTGTGTTTATTCCACGCTCAAGTGTGTGTGTGTGTGTGTGTGTGTGTGTGTGTGTGTGTGTGTGTGTGTGTATGTTTAATGTGCTTGGTTGGGTCTATCAACTAGACTTTAATCTAATCTGGTAGCCAGGCCTGCCATAGTGACCTGTAATGATTTAGAGCTGACCTCAGCTCTCTAACTCAATACACTCTTTCCCTCTCAGCTATACAGCATATGTGTGTGTATATAAATGTGTGTGTGTGTATAAGAGCACGCTTGCTTGTATGTCAATACAAGCCTATTAACATAGACAGTGAGTATGTGCTTGTGTGTCATGATGCCACCTTGACATTGCACCCCTCTGCACACTCACTGTCTGACCCCGTCATCCACACACACACTTGTTTATGCAAAAGCTACACACACAATCCCCCCCCCCCCACACACACACTCTCTCCCTTTTTTTCTCTACATTCCTGTCTCTGTCTTTCTCTATCCTTTCTTTTTCTCTTTGACCTTCAGTTTTAGTTTATGCGTGTAACCCCCAATCCTATAAACAGGCCACAGTCTAGCCCACACACACACACACACACACGCACGCACACACGCACGCACACACACACACACACACACACACACACACACACACACACACAATGGTTATTGGATTCATAACTTGGGGACTCCTATCCTCCTCCTCTCTGTGCAAGATGAGAGGTGTTGAAATGAAATTCTCCCGCAGAAAAGCTCTGCTCTTACCTGGGATTTAGAAAATCTCTAGCAGGGCTCTCTCTCTTTCTCTAACACACACACAAACACACACACACACACATACCCTAAGGCTAGCAGAGGCTGTACACTGAAAGAGAGAAAGAGAGTGAAAAATAAGCAGAGTGAGCGAATGAGAGTCAGGGAGACAGAAAGGGATTACAACAGGGGTTCAATGGGAATAGTAGCAGGATGACAAGATGGGGAAGAGGAGCTATGAAGGTACTCAAAAAGACACGGGGAGAGCTGAGTTTCAGACAAAATTGATCTGTCTATCTCTGAGGCTGAAGAGAGGCGGACGAGGTGACCATGTGTGGTCAATGAGTTTAGAGGAAGAAAGAGAGAGACCAAAATATAGCAACGGAGCAATGTTCCCATGGTAGAGCTGATGCAGCTGCACTTATTTCCCCCAACAGATCAACAAATGAAATGTTTTAAACAAAAAAAGTTTTCCCCCAAATTGATTGTAAATACTGTGAATTTAAAACACATGAACAATATAATCAGTGCTGTCCAAAATGACCTACAGCTTTCCAAAGATGAGCGATCTGGTTAAGTTTTGTTAAATTTAAGAATCGCAAACTACTTGGTTAAGTTGACAAAACTCTCACCTCAAGGTCCATTTAGTAACTGTTTTGGAGCTTTCAGTCATATCGCATGACCTTTAAGGACTTCTCAGTTTCTCAAAAAAAAAAAAAGTCATTATCTGCATGACCACAAGAGGTCACTTAAACATAAGTCATTTTAAGCATTTGAACAAAAAATACTGTTGTTTTCTGGTGAGGTGGAATTGAATGTAATATGGCAGCCAGTCAACAGTGAACAGTCAGCCTCACTGAACACATTTTACAAGATGCTGTCTTCCCCATTTGATTCTCATTGAGTTTGTAGGATCTTAAACTTGGTCAAGAGTGTCAACCTTAAGTTGACTTGTATTTCTTGTTTTATGCACACACCAGTGACTCTGGAAATAATAAATAATTAGAAATAGTAAAATATGATTTTTTTCTCCTATGGAATCACTGTGGAATCATACTGTATGTTTAAACGATGAGTGACATATTCTATATTTTATTGTTGTGGTATTTCTCACTGCTTTGGCATTAAAGCTCTTTGAATTGAAAAGACACAAGCACAAATGACACACTTTAATGGAACAGAAAAAACACCATGACAGCACAGCAGGGAAGACAGCAAGAGTGAACCATGAGTATCCTAACCCTGTTTTATACCTAAAACAGACTGGAACATTATTTACACAATTTCTATGGTTGTTTATTTATTATTGTATTATGCCAGCCTATGATTACTTATAACCTAAAAGAATTATACTTTTTTGAGCAAACATGCAAACATGCAGAGTATCTGCTTAAAAGTAACAGATATACAAATTATAGCAGCCATTATTACAGCACATAATTACAATAAATAACTAGTGTAACTACTCCCCTGAGGAATTTGCTTTGCTTTTATTGAGACCACAATAACACAGTGAACCTCTTTATTCTCAGCCTGAAGCAATTAAACAGCTCTCATGATTGCACCCATAAAATAGCCTGTGTCTTTAACAGGTCCTATTTTCTGTGTTGTTAAGCAGTAATTATGTCTGAAAATGATTTTTATTGATGGAGTGTGGTTGAAAAGAGAGAAGAAAACTGCAACTGGATGAATCCTGTGTATGATTTCATAAAGGTTCTATTTTAATTAGGCCTATGTCAGAGTGGGGAGAACACAGATGAGGTCTCAGTGGCCCTCTTGCTCTTTCGTGCTATCACTCTATCTTTTAATTATCCACCACTCCTGTATGGTTGGTATGGAAAAGTAGAGATAGCAGGGGCTTTCATTCCCTCATCAGCTGCCTGGCAGAAGTGTCTGATGATTTGATGATTGAGCCCCCCGCCCCCACCCCCTTTCTTTCGCCCTCTCTCTCTCATATATATAGCCTACACACAACACACAGCACACTATCTTTCTTTCTTTCTTGTGTCTAAGATTGCAACTGAGCATTCATCTCTCTTTGTCATCTTATAAGAGTCTCTTAAACTCTTGTCTCTCCTTCATCTCACCCTATACCCACGCAGTCACTCTTTTGCATACTATATACTTACTGTAGGACATCGAAATTCATTGTAGATAGAGAGAATAAAATAATCTGAAAATCATTATTTGTCAGAGGGAGAAGGTAGTTGGGTTTGAGAATAAAGAAAAATACCAGCATGCAGAGATGGGTAGTAATTAAATTAAATGTATTTGAAATACGTATTTAATTACTTTTTAGTATTTTGTAATTTGTATATTGCTGGACAGAAAAAAATAAGATGTCATCTGTAACAAAATACTTTAACAGTTTATATTTGTTTATTTGAAATACTTAAAATACATTATTTATTCATTTCATGTAATTTTATTCTCAAATAAGACACATTTTTATCCCCAGGGCTAAACTATAGAAGTATAGTTGTGAAGGAATTTTCCTTCTTGTATGTTAAACTTCCCTCTTGTAGGTTAAAAGTAAGTGAGGTGTCTGAGCTGAGAGATGTCTCTGCCATGTGTGTAAAGTTCCAAAGAGAGGAGATCAGTTTTAACATGAACCATATGTTCACACCTTCCCTTTTTGTAAAAATAGCCATATATGGTTATGAGGTTGGCTCTTAGCCTATCTTGACACCACACATTAGCTATACCATGAGGCTTTAAAAGGTGTAGTTTGAGCGGGAAAACGGGAGAGATTCACATTGGCTTCGGATCTTCTCACAGGCAATCTTTGGTGCTTGTTTGGACGCTGTACTTTTTGTAATAAACCTTTTTATACAATTAAGTCGGTGTCAGCGGATATTCCTTCATCATCATCACATCATCGCTACAGAAGATACAACATAAGTTAAGACAAAGCTTCACAGGTCAGGTCAACTGCCTGCCTCTGTTCGCCTGTCTCACTGTGTGCCTGACAAGGCCAAGTTGCTCTGGCACCTGGTAAATGAATTCGGGTTTAGACACAACAGGCTGGCGCCAAGGTTGGAGGCGCTGGATAAGAGAGACTGTACAGACGCTATGCTGTTATTAGGACAGCAAAGGTTGCGTCTATCCTTGTTAAGATCCAATATCCAATAGAATCCTCACACATGCCAGGCTGAGTTAGAAATAACCCTATCTGGATATAGCGAAACTTAGCAGGTCTGGGGAGGGTTAAATACTGTGCTTTAGGACATCATCTTCAGATTTGGGTAGCAGCAAGCTGTGTTTCACATGTTGTTATTTCCCCATTTCTCCTTGATCGAGAGCCAATAAATATTCCTGAAACTGCTTGTCTCGAGTGAACCAGCCTGTCAAATACAATGCCTTGTAGAATTTCTGAAAAGCCTTTTGTCATGGTAAGCTAGAGGAAGGCCACGTTGCTTCTTCTAATAGTAAAAGTCTTCTATAAATTAGGTTATGATGTATGAGAGTTTGAGTCTACTTTTACTATTTACACAAGTTAAAATCAAATTATTTACAATTGAAATAACATAGTAATGTGCAGAGGAAAAAGAAAACTCTCTACTCTGAACAAGAGGGCTTATACATTACCTCTACCTAAATGATATAAAACAGTTCATTATTATGTGTGTGGAACCAACCTGTGAGTCCCTGTCGGGTCCAGCAACTCACTCATTGTCAACTACTGTTTCATTTTCATTTGTGTTCCTCGTAACCAGTAGCCTGAGGAAAGAAGCTGCTTTGGGGTTTGGTGCAAATTTTCCCCAGGATAAAGGTATGTAATCAAAATACAATCAGAGATTTCAAGACAGTTTATGGCTGAATAAAGTAACCCTGAAAGCATGCACTTTTCTGTGGCTGCAGCAACACACAGACACTTTTTCTCACACAAAAGGGAAAGACTAATTTCCAAACACAAACCAGCTAGACTACTAAAATGTGATAATATCAGTTTGTATAGAATGTAGTTTTGTATTTTAAAATGACAAATTACTTGTATTATGATTAAATAAAAATTTCTCATACTGGTATTTTGTATTCTATTTTGATACATTTCATAAGTAAGTATTAATAATTTGTAACAAGACTATGTTTGATGTATTTGTGCCCATCTCTGCCACCATGGAGAAAAAGAAAAAACTCCAGAGGGACTCTTGAAGAATGTTGAATGCACCTTCAAAATACAATCTATAGACAACTGAATCTTTGTTGCAAGGATACATTATAGGAATGCATTATGAAATGTGTCACCATATCATGAATCACTCTCAATGGCTTGGTATTTACCTTGACCCATGAGCCAGTGCAGTTTATTCACTGTGCCACTGTAAAAAAAGACCTGCCTCGGTAAGGTCCATTGAATCACCTTAAAGGACCATACCACTGTTTTTTTCATTACAAATCCTGTGTACTTGACATCACAGCTAACAAATCATGCTGTTGTGTTTTACACTTTTGGATGTATTTTTCCTACCATCTTAGGAAGGCATTCTTCTTTTCATTTTTGTATAATGTGAAAATCAATAAGTAGACACATGAGACTTGCTCAAATTGTCTAATCCATCACTGTGAACATCAGATTCAATGTTTATTTATTTATTTATCAAAGTCATTTTGTCATTGTTTGTTATTGCAGTTTACTGTATGTGCAGATAACATTTGAAGTCAATGGTCCTATGACTGGAACATCACCTTTTGCTTATGTATTCAATTGATTATCTCTGCATCCAAAGGGCATATTTTTTCTGCAGTGAGATGGGAATGTAATGCAGACTTGTTCACAGTGATGGATTACACATTTATTTTTTACAATTGGTAACACACATTTCTCTATACTGAATTCACTTTTTCAGAACTGTTCAGACAGTTTTCTTACCAACATGCAGCTCAGCACAACAGTCAATTTGAAATCCCAAAATACACTAATGCAGCACTTCATACACATCACAGGATTGTACAAGAACACTGACAACATTTGTTTACCAACAGTAACAATCAATACGCAAGGACCTAAAATACGCAGCAGGTACCATTTGAATATGTAGAATGTCAGAGAATACCTTATATATATATATATATATATATATATATATATATATATATATATATATTGTTACAATGCTGCAATATGCTTCAGTGGGCTTTATCTTCCTTAAATAAAGTAATTCCAGTAATGAGATACAAAAGAAATGTGTAAAGATTCACTACATATACATGTAAAGGAGAACTATGGATACACAGTAGATATACAGCAATGCTTGTTCTCATTCACGCACCTTATGTCCTCTCCTGTTATACAGCTGGGTAAGAATCATTTTGCATGGCTGATCCATTGCTAGCAATCTTTTGCTGATATGTTCAGACATCCTGCATTAATTTACATCCAGGAAAGACCCCTGATCATGTGGCTGGTGATTATAAACTTTCCAACCCCATGAGGCAAATAATTCCTCTGTGAGATTGAGGACCCTCTATCTGTGTCTGGCTGGGTCAATGTTTACTGAGAAAAACTTCCCTCTTTCTCATCCAGACAGTCATTTAATCTTCATCTTCCCAAATATCTCACTGGCAGAGGTCAATTTCCAAGACATAGTGGTTTGACTTATTATTATCTTAATATCACTTGATTTAAATAATAATAATGTACTGTTTTATATAATTTAGGTAGAGGTAAAACCCTCTTGTTCAGAGTACAGAGATTTCTTTTTCCTCTGCCCATTACTGTTATTTCAATTGTAAATCCTTTGATTTTAACTTGTGTAAATAGTAAAAGTAGACTCAAACTCTTATACATCATAACCTAATTTAAAGAAGACTTTTATTATTAGAAGAAGTAGCTTGGCCTTCCTTTAGCGTACCATGAGAAAAGGCTTTTCAGAAATTCTACAAGGCATTGTATTTGTCAATGTGTGAGTATATCTGTTTACATGTGTGTGTTGTTGAAAGTGTGTGTTTACTGTAATCTGTAATCTATAATTAATCATTGTCACTGTCCTAGAATGTGGGCTTTTTGTTTCGTAGATGTGAATACCTACTCTACAATCTCTCTCTCTCTCTTTTCCCCTTTCTTTCCCATGGGCAGTGTCTATTTTTGGAACCTGATGTTCTCTGACAGCTTTCACACATTCATCCATGGCATCAACGCTGAGAAAGGCACACACACTGACATGAGAATACACACATTATAAGGGAAACCATGCACATGTACATAAAGGAATATTAAGTCTCTCTAACGTTAACATTTACAGACAGTCGCAGGTCCTCAGGACATGTCAGCTGCAATCGGGTAAATTGGCCTCAGGACAGACACAATGAAATACAACACAATACAAAACGATCTTCCAAAAGGCACAGTGCATTACCACACACAATACAAAACATTACCATACAATACCATGATGCAGCACAATGCAATGCTGGTCAATACAAAACATCCCCAACATTACAATAAGATGTACTGCATAATGCATAGTTCCTTATCCATTTAGTAACGAGTGCAGTCAGGTCATCTCTATTAGGGGTCTGCCTGCCATGATGATATGATATGATATCATAGATTCTGTCATAACTTGTCAAGTGAGATCATGGGCAGCTCCAGACATGACAAAGAGAGGGGGCCACATCCTGAGGCTTTTGTACAGTGTATGTGTGTGTGTGTGTATGTGTGTGTACATGTGTATATACAATATGAGAAAAAACAATACAACTGATGGTTCTGAATCCCGGTACAAACATAACAAACACTCCAAGACAGAGGAGTGCAAATTACACTTAAATGTCAATCTATAGCTTAGGAAGTCAGAGACTCATTATACTCCTCTGCTGACGTTCCATTGGCTCTGTCTTTGAATCTCCACGGCTACATGACAGGATACGTGACCTGGACAAAGCCAGAGGGATTATTGTCCTCAGTAACACACACACACACACACACACACACACACACACACACACACACACACACCCCCCCCCACACACACACACACACACACATTGATGAACATACCCACAGAAAATTAAATGTTCCATTTATTCTTATATAAAGTGATCCCTTTCACACATGTACGTATTCATACATAAAGTTTGTTGACACGTTAGGTAATATTTTGTTATCTTGTTCACTGCTAAAGAGACCACTATAGTGTGTATGAACAATCCATATAGCTATGATCATTTGACATTAGGGAGTTGGAGCTCATTTTTAATCCAGCAACAGGAACTATCCTGTTGCTGGATTAAAAACATCTTTATTAGGAAGCACTTAGAATTGTACCACTGACTTTAGTAAGAAACACTGTCACTTAGTTTTATGATTAAAACTGGGAAATTTGCAACACTAGACTATGATCCTGACAACCCCATGTGTGTTTGTGACTATGTCTATACACATAATCCTTGAATGTGTTCTGCTGAATATGAAGGTCATCAGCAAGGGTATTCAAAGTAATTATACATTTTCTCTTCTGCAACCCAATCAGAAAAGACCATGCCTGACCCCTGGCAGGTCAAAATTCACTGCCCCTCAGCATGGTTATACACCAATTAACCTACACATACTGTACAAACTCTCTCTCCTCCTTACTCTTTGTCTGTCTTACTATCTCTCTCTCTCTTTCCACACACACACACACTCATACACACACACACACACACACACACACACACACACATTCATGCACATATGCATACACTGCAACTGATGCAAATGCATGTGAACTGCATGTCCCTCTCCACCCCTTTTCCATCTGTGCCCTTCTAAATAGGGTCAATCTTATCAAATGGAATATTTTAGCAGAGTCATTTGCACATTGTCGTGGGTAGATCTGGAGGAAATAAAATCTAATGTAAATTAGTGTGAAGTTTCATGCCAACCTTTGTTGAATATATTCCCTGCATCCTATACAGTCTATTTTTTTGTCTAACTCTCTCTATCAAACACACACACACACACACACACACACAGAGAGGCACGATGCATCATCCAGAATGTGATTTTCACCTGTTCTTGCCGACACCTGCCATTTCAGGTTTGCATGCACTGCAATTTTTCACCCAGCTTCCAAGCAAGGACGCTGCCTCATGACACACAAACGCTAATACATACACGCACACACATGCTCACTCACACACACATACACATGCACACACATCTTCACACATCATTCATGCTTGAATTCTCTAATACGTGATTGCTGCAAGTCATTAATTATTTGTGCTTCTCTCAAAATAAATTTCCTGAAAGACAAGGACATTCACTAGCATAGTCCCTCACTCTTTCTGTCTCTCTCTCTCTTTGTCTATCTCTCTCTCTATCTCACACATGCAGACCTACAAATGTTTATGTACACACACACACACACACACACACACACACACACACAAACACTCAAAATCAGCTCTATTTCAAAAAGCTGTTTCTCAAGTATCTGTCTGACCAAGTCTTTGATGTTAGAATTATAAAAATTGTTTTAATCTGACAAATTGATATCCTGCCACAAGACACTGTATTACAACTGACAAATTACAAATTGTTCATACTTATAGAATTCTTACAATATAATTTTTTTTGGGTAAAAAATAAAGAAAAAAGGATAATAATGATAATAATAATAAATCTGGATCAAAATTAAACAATATTGAAGGATTCAGAATTTAAGATTTTGTATATATGTGTATGTATGCACGTACACTGTATATATATATACCGTATATGTACTGTATGTGTGTATATGTACAATATGTGGACCTTCATAATAGCCTACTTATTTGTTCTCATTCTTTTTTAAACTTATTATTATTTTGATTATTATTATGACAATACCAATTAATTAAAGACGTATTTTCCATTAAAATGTAATGTACTAAGTAAGCGATTGTCTGTTTTTTTTTTACTATATATTTCACCTCTTGGACAAATTATAAATTAAATTATATGCAGAATGAATATACACTGCTATGCTGACGATACTCTGCTGTATGTGCCTGTAAATGCAGATGATCATTCTTTAATTACAAATTTAGAGGCCTGCTTGTCTACTGTGAAAAACTGGATATAATGTAAGTTACTGCTCTTAAATTCTGATAAAACTGAAATGCTGCTCATTGGCCCCACTTAATATAAACACCACTTTGATCAAGTAACAGTAACTCACAACAAGTGGTGATTTCTAGAAGTTTAACAGCCAAGATCTTGGTGTTACATTTGATCCTACCCTCTCTTTTGATCAGCACATAAAATACATTGTAATGTTTTGTTGTCTGGTCTCACACGTGCTAGCTCTTAAAGTCTTCAAATAGTTCAGAATGCTGCTGCTAGAGCTAAACTAAAACCAGTAGGTTTGATGATGTTACACCAATTTTAGCTATGCTTCATTGACTCCCTATTGAGTTCAGATCAAACTTTAAGGTGCTTCTGATGACTTACAAAATTGTAAATGGGCCCGCCCCTTTATACTTGTATGATCTTTAATAGCTTATACCCCATCTTGGGCACTATGTTTTCAGAATCCAGGGCTCCTTTCTGTCCCCCAAGTTAAAAATAAGTCAGCTGGCTGCAGGGCGTTTTCCTGTCTTGCCCCTTTCCTCTGGAATTACCTCTCTGCTGACATCAGACAATCTGACTCTGTTGAGGCCTTTAAATCCAACTTAAAACTTAAAAAAAGCCTTAACTTTCAATTAGTGCTTACTCTTTGATTAGTTCAGGCCTTGCACCTACCATTACCCTTTCAATTGGTTGGTTTCAGTGTCAATGAATCGCTTAACCCTACTACTTAGTCCATGTTTGTCCTGTTGATGAGAATAAATTGTAAACTTTCTAATAGCTGCATTTCTCTAAACCTCTGTTTTTTTCTTTCTGTTACCTTAAGCCTCTTAGTCCCTTATCACCTCTCTTACTATATCTGTCAATTCAATTAAAAGGGCCATTATTGGCATGACAGTTTTAAGGTGTTGCCAAAGCATCAAAATAATAAAATATGTCCAAATATTTTTACACAATAACAGTAATTTTGAACTTCAATACAATGTTAAGATTGAATATATTAATCATATACAGTTTATATACAGTATATCCTATGCATGTACTGTGTGTGTGTAGGTCATTCATTGTCCGTCAGGTTGTGGCATGTTGATACATATTGGGCAGCAAGATATGCCCTGTCTCCTTTTCCTCTGAGTATTTTCATTTTTGAGAAATCTTTGAAATCTGAAATTACAAAGTTGAACCTGTTAAAGCAAATGTTCCTTATTTCATTTAATGTTTCACATTGTAGGAGGAAATTCATCTTTTTTTCCCTTATCCTTGAGGGTGTAAGGACACAGGGTGTCAGATTGTGTACAGACTATAAAGCCCTCTGAGCCAAATTATGATATGTGTTGCTTTTTTTTCTTGCTATATAAATAAAATTTGACTTGACTGGACATATTTGTATGTACTAAGGGTGAATTGCTTCACAATAGAAGCATCACACTTTAGTGCCCCCCCCCCACACACACACACACACAGAAAAAAAAACAGAGAGTGGAGGAAACACAGTTGTGTTCTTTTATGGCAGCTTGGCTATATAAATATTACATATAACACCCAATCATCATTTTCATTTATTCATTTATCTGCTAAATGTCTGTTTCTTATCGCTGCAAGCAAACCATCTGCTATTTGGAAACACAATGTTGAATGAAAGCGCAGGAATGTTCAGCACAATAGAACATAATAGAATCACATAGAATGGCAAACAGAAGTACGGTTTTACAGACCCAACAGATTAGTGTACTGTAGAAGACAATGAATAATTCTCTTTCTCTATCAAAAACCTACATGAGACAGCAGAATGCACAAGAAACTGGTGTGTCTTATCAGTGCTGACAGGATGTATGGTTGTATTTTCTCCAGGGGAGCATGTGACACGTAAACGCCGGATGGTTCCAAATTACTTAGAGTGTTTTTTGCAATTACAGAGAAATGTAAGTAACAAAGCTTTTACATTAACATCACAATGCACTTCAATTCAAAGCAAATCCCTGCAAATCATAGTTCTCTCTGAATTACCACATCCACTGGCAACACAGAGATAGACAGGTGGTCAGACGCACAGAAAACTAACAGACAGATATACAGGCAGTCAGAGGGACAGCCAAATATGGATACACATGTACTGTCAGTAAATAGAAAGACAGACCGACAAACTGTTAAACAAAATCTATTCATATTTAACAAGTCTCAAGAGGTGTATTTGAATTCCATGTGGTATACTCTCTTAGTCTGGTTTGTATTCATTCTGGAGTGGCACCAAATAACCACACCACAAGCAGAAAATGCAGGTCGCCAGAATCTGCGGTTTGTTAAAAATCACCACAAAACATTCTTTTCACCAAACTGACAGTTACTTATATAAAACAACCCATAGTTGTATAACTGATGTTCAAATGCATATTTCATATATTCATATTACTTCATGTATTCTTAAAACCAAAGATAAATTGCAGAAAATGCGATTCCTAGTGAGATCATCTTCTTTGCTATGATTACCAGTCATTGGATTCTGATTTACCAAAATTTCTTATACAACACCTTTATAAGTTCATAATGTAATGATATGAGTTGTAACTGAAAGCGTTATTAATCGTAAATAAATATTTTGCAGTTTAAAGTTGATTTAGTGACCATGGTAACAGCAAGAGCGGTTTAATACCATAGCAAACATTCCTTGAGCAGCTACTTTGTCAGAAATACAACAGAAGAGCAAATATTATGTCTATTTACAGCACAGCCAAACAAGTTCATGTTTAGTTAATAAAGCATTCAGTCAGTTATAATTGCAACCACAAACTGATGCCATGCTGCTAATGGCATGATTATTTTTCCTTAAAATAGCAGGATATGTGTAACCTGTGACCTGCAGCTCTACATCTAACGGCTCACAGTGGCTGCTTCTTCTTGTTTCATTACTTCCTAAATGATTTTAAACTGATCCGCTGTCAAAAAATAATGAAAATTGCTGTTTTGTAGAGGAACGCTTGTGGTCAGTGCTAAACGCAGTGACAAATACATTGTATCTCCTGTGGCTGCTTCACAATAAAAGCCAGCCTGTGTATCTCCATTTGAACACTTTTAATGTGAACCACTGGCAGTAGGATGTTCTGTTTGCATTAGTAATATCTTGATACAGCTCTAATATAAAGACAGTAAACAGTAAGTAATGAGGCTGTTTTTATAGGATTACATGCTGCATTATTTTTTGTGAATGTGTGAGCAAAGGCAAACAGACAATGAGAACCACTATACAGGGAGATAATTGTTGAAAGCAAACATGTTGAATGGGTATAGTGGGAAAAATGCGCACCATAAATAGCATAAAAAAGGGGTTTGATTTCATGAAAATCTTAAGGGATTATAACTCTAAATAAAAAGTTGCAAGAAAGAAAGACAGGCAGACAGACAACTAGCAAGACAGACAAGTCCTTAATTAAACTTATGCTCCTGATCTAACAGGCCTGCTGCAGGCCTGTAATTATTTTTCACCAATCATGTGTCTTTGTGCCTCATTTGTGCATTGTATCCCAGAAGGCAGTTTGGAGGGGAATGAGAACAAATGGTATCCTCCCTTGTTAGGAGAATCCACCCCCCACCCCTGTTAACTATAGATTTGGTGTGAAAATGTACATAGAAACAACAATTTACCTAATCACCATTAATCACCATACTACTCGTTAAATTTGTGCAAATTGCATGCTGCTCACCCCAGTCTCTTCTCCCCTCACCCTTCCTACTGTAAAAAAACAGAGCAGGGAAATTGCACCTCTGATGAGTATGAGGTTTTCATCCTTATAGAATTAGACTTCTGTGTCAGCTTTTTCCTACCTTGTCAGCTCTTTCACTCGACTGGAGGTAAGGCTGAGGAGATGAGGCGCAAATTTCTTTAGGCCTATTTCAGCCTTATAATGGGCTGCCGATTTCCCTGCAGTCACTAAGGAGGAGCTGTGTGGATGCATGCTATTTGCAGACCACAGCTGTTTGTCAAAGATATGATTATATAGAATGACATTGATACAGCAGAGATTTAAATCTCAGCTCTCACAGCATGACAACCAAAATGGCTTTGTTTAGTTTCATCTACCTTAGATCATACAAACGTGACATGGAGTAGAAGGGGGTAGTTGGATGAGGTAAAAAGATTATCAGAGCTTGCTTTCCAAGGAGGGGATAAGACAATCCCATGCGAGCATTGTCTTTGTGGAGATATTCAAAGCGTCAAAGTCCCCTCTGTTGTTGAAAAGGCTGAATTCTGAAAACAGCAAGGCCATATAATTCAGCGGCAATGTGTGTCGGACGAAAGAGGAAAATCTCTAAATCTGCAGCTTCACGCAGCTCCTCCCCGCCTCTGATTTTTGCCGCTTGGCTTGCCAGATAAGATTCTAAACTTCAAACATGCAGTCAATGTTCATCCTGTTAAAGCAGAGATAGAAGATGCGGCTCTCTGAGTTCTGAGATGTTTCTATATGGTATGTAGGCCTGCTGAGGAAATGGTGATAATGTAACTCTGAGTATAAATTCACACACATATGTAGTTTCTTTTTACACCAAGCATACGTAATGACTCACACGGAAAGGTACACAAACAAGACAAACCCTGTAACATTGAGAAATGCATGTGCATATACCATACATAGGCATATTAACTATTCATTGATCTTATCTGCCCCAGAGCAGCAATTTCATCAAAGACAAACATCTGCAGAAATAGGTTACACTTTCATCCAAACTGTTTCTGATTCTCCCTAAACCTATTCTAAGTGTTTCATAATGAACATCCCAAGTGTGTCTGTCTGGAAAGCTGGTAATGGAATATTTATAGAATATTTCTGGGAATACTTGCGGGAAACTCTGGTTCTAACAAGCATCTTTGTTCTACTGAGGCACACTTTCTGCTTCCTAAGTTTTATCTCTCTCTCTCTGTCTCTCTTTCTGTGTCCCACTCTCTCTGCTATTCTCTCTCTGTTTCTGTCTTTGTGTCTCATTGTATATACAATATCTTTCTCTGGGCCTTCCTACCTTTCTCTCCGTTTGGTTTTTCAACAACCTCAAATCCTGAGCTCAGTCAGAACCTCAATCTGAACCTCATACCTAATGCATTACAGTAGTAACCATCATATAACAGAAATCCCGCAGAACTCATCCACCCTGCAGGCTATTCTTTTTCCATTGTAGCAGCATGGAACTATATACAATATGCACACTGTATCTCAAGGCTGTCTTTAATAACAGTGCCCCATATAATTTTGTGTGCCTTCTGACAAATTATTTCCCTTGGGATTTGAACCTCAGCACCCCAGCAGTTCAGTCTTGCTCTCAGCGCATGCAGCGCATGCAGCATAGTGTTGTCAGTGAGAGTTCCAAATGAGAATTATTCATTTTTGTCTGTTTAGCCGGCAGAATAAATGTTTAATGTTCACTATTGCATGCATGTTGTTTCGGCAATGCACTGCAGGCTGATCCAACATACCACTGACAAAATTTGGGCTTGGTTTCTTCCATGAGCAACTCCACCCTGGTATTTACAAAATGGCAATTCAGCATGTGTTTAATGTAAACACGTCCCAGAGTGCATCACTGTTAAATGTCACAAGATGTTTTTAGATAGGCACAAAATACTCAAATGGTTTCAAATCCTCTCTGGACTTCTGTCGAGACCTTCAAGGACTCACGCACACCACCTATCAGAGGTATGCGTGTGTTGCTTGTCTTGCCACATTTAGAGACAAATTTTGAACTACACACTAGCTGATTAGATACATCTTGTCAGATAGGGCAGAACCAGTAAATGTTTTCTTCTGAATGTATCCCATCAAGCAATGTCTTGTCTCAGGCATGGCTCAGCCCTCAATAAACTCCACCAGGCAAAGTTTGCTTGGTTTAGGTTATTTCCAGGTGTAGGCTTTGACATGTGCTGGTTACAGCTAAAGTTCGAATCTCTGAAGCTGCTTTAACCATTTTTTTCTATCAACAATAGATCAAATGACTATATGTAATGTCAAAGGGTTCAACGGAGGATTCTCACCCGACTCTGCCCCTCAACTCTAGGGAGTATTTTAGCTCCTTTTATTTTGGTTTTATGGCATAGGTTTACTGTTTTGGTTCACTATAGCCACTTGCATGAGGCATAGAAGGGAGCTGTTTTCAGCAACACCCACTGTGCATTACCCTCCCAGCACCAAATGGTAAACAAAGTTAGCAACCAGCTGGTGAACACAATGAAGCATTTAGCGCATAAAGAGCTGAATATTTCCCTCAGGAATTTGTGGAGGGCAAAACAGAGCTAAAAGGAGAGTGAATATTGGACTTGCATTTGTGGATAGAGTGAATAGAAATACAACTTTGAATGAGTGGTACTGTTATTGTGTACCTGCTCAATGTGTGATTAGGTCACTGTTTCCTAACATTTGCCCTAACAACTTTATAAGATAATCACGTAAATGTAAATGTCTTTACAGCTTGTTGTGCTGCCCAAATGTGGTTTAAAAAATAATTAATACAGGTTTAAAAATGTAATATCAAACCAAATTTTGATACTATTTGTGGCTGTCAGTATTTCAGCAATAGACATTTAGTGTATCTGAATTGTGTGAAGTTCTCATCGTTACTGGCAAAGTCTGCCTCTGTTTCACAAGATTGAAATTGCATACTCACACACTAGGGATTTACAGGTAATAAAGCATGTGTATCAGAAGGTTCCTGGTTGATCCCTAGCTTCCCCAGAGAGTGTTGAAGTGTCCTTGAGCAAGTCACTGAACCCCTAAAGGCTTCTGGGGAGCAGATAAAGTACTTTGAGTGGTTGGTAGATTAGAAAAGTGCTATATAAATGCAGTCTGTTTATCATGCAGTCCATATACTGGACAATGTCAGAAGACATTGTTGACTGTCTTCTGTAGTCTTCTTTAATTTAAACAATGTGACAGAATGAATCTTCTCAGCCCACAGTTTGTTCTGGTGCACTGCACACAGATATACAAGTTGCTCTTTTTCTGTTGCATTTATGACACATCAGCTACTGGAGGCTTGTTTGCCCCCAGTGGTTGACAGGTGTCATTTCATGTCATCCTGGAACCTGTATTTAATAAAACCCACTTGTTGTTACTACCACTGACCACAGGTGTTGCCAAATCGACCACAACTCAAATCTGAAGTGTTAGTTGGCCAAGCCTCCAGTAAAGAATCAGTGTCCTTGAGAGAGTTCAATCTAGGTGTTGTGGCAGGGGTTGATAACCTCGAGAGTAAAGAGGCATTCTTTTAGTTTACATTGTTCTGTCAGAGGGCTTTGATGACGTCATTACAGCCAACTTCACTTGAATTTACTCGGTGAATTCAATAGTTGTTAATTTAGAGAAATAGATTGGAAAAGAGAAGGGGGAGAGCACTAGGGACAGAGAGTATAGATGCATGTAGAGACAGTTAGAGAGTATAGAGAGCAAAAGAAAGAAGGAAAGGCAGACACTGTGGCAGAGTGGTGATGTGAGGAGAGACTGTTTTAGGCAGAGAGAGAAGGAAGAGTAGAAGAAAAGAGAGATGTCCCGGAGGCAGAGCCAGTAAATGAGTCATCGGAGTGGATCTGCTATCAGGTCTATTCTAACAGTGCTACAAGTGAATGAATGCCTTAAAGGTTAGGCATAAAATGATTTCTCATTTTGCTGCGATATCCCCCTAGGTAGACATTAATGCTTTAGTTATGGACTTGACTGTAAAAGCTCCCGAGGTAACACGCTGCTTGTCTGCCATAAATGTCGCTGGCTATGTATGTGCACATTGTGATTTCAATGAGGCTGCTTTTATGGTGAGGAGCGTATTTTTGTGCAAATAGTCAGTAAAGTTGATGTGATGCTATGTGTCATTTCTACAGCTAGGTAGTCACCCTGTCTGCAGCCCCAACTCCCCAGGTGCTGCGGATCACAGCTGAGACTCTGTTCAGCTCTGATCATCCTGCCCCATTTCATCACACACACACACACACACACACACACACACACCCACACACACATTCAAAAGCATGCATAGGCACACCCATATACACCAAAAAACACTTGCAAGAAAAACCATGCATTCATACAGAGTAAAACCGCCACACACAAAACACTTACACATGTGCCAAGCTTCATTTCTGCTCTGTTAAGTCTGTTCATGTCACAACTTTGCAGATGTTTTAGCCATGGGGACATGAACACTAAATTTGCACAAATTCTCTTCCCAGTCGTTTGGTTGGAACAGTGGGTTTTGAAATGATAATGAATCTGTGGGCCAGGATCTCCCACGTGGCACCATGTCTAGTGTGGAAAGAAATAGAATAAGGCAGCCCTGGAAAGCAGAGGAATATGATTTTTTTTTTTTTCTGTCAAATGTGAAAGTCAAATTCTGGCTGAACTAGATATCTCCTTTGAAGCAGTCTGTTTTTCTAAGAAGCAATATAAGGTTAAAAAATTTGAATGTTAGGTTAATGTTACATCCACAGAGCACAGATTGTTCCTCATATAAGTGATCTAAAGTTTAAATCCTGCTGTATCAATCAATCTCTGGACACAAGCAATAATAAAATATATAAATAAACTCTAAGATTATTTAGTGGAGTGATGACTCACAGTGACATACTATTACGTGATGCAATGCGTGCACACTCCTAAACACATGATTTCACATTTTTATTACAGGAGTAATATGTGATTACAGGAGTAGTAAAAAAACGCATGTTGTTGAGCACACTCAAAGACAAAGTAGGTGTGAGGCAGTGTACAGGTCAGATTCCACCGCAATATAAATCCACAGCAGAGAACACTGACCACCCAAACTCAGTGTGTGAAAATGACAGTGGAGAGTGGCATGTCGGAGGAGATGAAGCCAGAGAGTGTGTCGCTGCATTGTCTGGGCGCAGCAGCTGCTGCTGTGCCAGAGCTGCTGTGTATCTTCGGGACCGGGGACTTGGGGCGCTCTCTGGGCCTGCGTCTGCTCCAGTCTGGCTACAGGGTGGTGTACGGCAGCCGCAGACCTCACAGCTGTGGCCCCTTGCCTCAGGGAGCTCAGGTACAAAACATGGCAAAATATAGCACTTGGACTTTGTCATAATGTACAAAAGGTGTGTGTGTGTGTGCAGTTCAAACTGCATGTCTATGTGTCTTAATGTCTGTAGTGTGTGTTTTATACAGGTGATGAACCACGCAGCAGCAGCCCAGTCAGCCAGTCTGATCTTTATTTGTGTTCACAGAGAACACTATGAATTCCTGGAGACACTTGCACCTCATCTTGAAGGAAAGGTGAATCAAGGTTTGATGTTAGAATCTGGTACACAAAATCCTGAGTAGTTACTGGGGAACAAACCATTAAAGCTAATCACACATACCTAATTAAAAAGTAGTTACTCATGCAAGGAATTTAGTATAAATTGAGAACATACGGTACTGCTAGACTACTATACTACTAAAATCTTTTTTAGTTCCTCCACATTTGTGAATCTACATATTGACAATCAACATATTGATTCCAGTAAACTCTGAATTAGGTGAAAATTGGCATGTAACACTGATTACTATGTTATTATGAACGCATCAGTTACTATGTGTGTGCCCCTTGGTGTAAAGTAGTTACAGATTTAAGAAAACAAAGTAATCATAGAGTAATAATGATGCTTTCTTAGTAAAAACTCACAGTGCACAACATCATTTAAGGGGACAAAAAAAATTAGTAATTAATATGTGCACAGTATAATAAAGAAGCAGTGATAAGTTTTGCTATTCCCAGTGCTTTTCACATAAGTCATAAAAAGGGTTGTCTACTTTCGATCCCAGATTTTCCTGTAGCAAGCACTGTAGGAATTGTGATACCTTATATATGTTTTGAAGGCAGTATGAGGAGGTCAAAGACAAAAAAATTATAATGATAACAAAAATAAGGAAAAGTATTTATTTATACAGCCAATTTCAAGACAAAGTGGTGCTTCACATGTGAAAATGAAGATTTTAGAAAAATAAAATAATACAGTTTTAGCAAACTAAAAACTAATTACTGACATGTGAACGTCCACTTCACTCAAACACACAAAAAGTAGTGTGATTACAGTAATGCCTTAGTTTGTAAAGCATAACCCCTGACACTGTGCAAAATCAGCATTTCTTTCAGGTTACTCTTAAAAGGAGTGTAATAATCTCCGTTCTGTTCACACCTTTATCATTATCAGTTTCTGAATTACTCAACATTCTCCTTTTATTCTATTAGGTGATAAGATAAGAGTTAATTGAATAGATTTGACAACTTTTTCCTTTTTTTCCCCTTTTTCTCTGTCGATGCTGATGGGTTGACTACAAGGTGCTGGTGGACCTTAGTAACAACCTGAAGAAAGACATGTACCAAGAAGCCAATGCTGCTTACCTGCAGAGGTAACTGTAAAAGCATGGAGGAGAAATGAAGAATTGCTAAATCTTAAGTATATTGTACATGTAAATGCTTCCATCCTCATACAGTAAATGTAATGTTTTAGCTTTGTCATGATATAAAAAAATGTATCATGACAAAAAAAACTTTTCTTCAGACAAATCTTGGTTTTAATGTCAGCAATCATTTTCCAACAGTAGGTGCCACTTTTTCCAAATGCTGGATATATTTTTGGGAAAGTGCTCCTAAACACCATTTAGAGCATGAGACATCAAAACTCTCAACTGAATTTAAAAGAAATGAAAAGATTTTCGAGGTTGCAGCTCCCTCGGCAGAGCGGCCTGCTGTGTGTCTATTCAGTTGAAATGGAAACATTGATTCTCACCATTTTGAGACCCTTCCTTTACTGTCTGTGTATTTGTAAACAGAAACAATAGCAACTAAAGTCCTTGCTGTGTGTTCTTCAGACTGGTCCCTGGAGCTGCTGTGGTGAAAGGCCTTAACACATTGTCTGCCTGGGCCCTGCAGAATGGACTTCTTGCAGGAAAACAGGTAAGAGAGGAGTGGAAGTAAGGAATCTGTTAGAAGATGTCAGAGGGATCAAGGCAAAACCGAGCTAGAAGGCTTCCGAGTCTTAAGGGAGGCTTTGGTTGGCTAGAGTAAAGATACAAAGGAAAAGCAGTAACAGGAGGGGAGATTACCAACTTGATCTTTTCATGATGAGACATGTTTGACTTCAAACCAGGCAACAATAACCACTTCCATCATTTCCTGGAATATAATGGGATAAGTGGCTCTCGTGTTAATAATAGGAGATGAAGGCTTCACCATACATCATGCAAAATGTAGGAAAGGAATTGATTTCATTTGTGTTGCTGCAGATGATTGATTTAGCTGTTTTTCTATAACAATGCAAGAGAAAATGAGGACAGTGCGTGCATAAACATACAAACAAACAAACACACTTTATGATGTTATAAAGTAGAAAGACCAGTGTTTATTGCAGCTTCCGTTTCACAGCTACAAAGAGAAACACAAACATGCTGGAACCTCTGGAGACCAAACCTGAATCTGCCTCGAATCCTCTTCAACACAAACAACCTCCCATACATACACACACAGACACGGACGCACACTCTCACACATGCACACAGATACCACTGCAGTGCTCTATTTTCTTTGAAAACAGGTTGCTGTGAGAAAACATGAGTAGTGTGTTTGAATGTGTGTGTCTTTGTCAGTGCATGTGTAGGTACAGTATATATCCACGCGTGCATGCTTGTAAGTGTGTGCTATTCCCCGGCCAGCAATTTGATTAGATCCACAGCGGGGCAGTGCCTCTGTCACATTTACATTCAGATGGAGATTTAGTCTGTCGGCCGTCCCCTGCTGTTACTGGTGCAGTAATGTAGGGAGACATGGCTGGCTGCCCGGTCCACTTATACACACACCTGGGGGAAAACCGCTCAATCCCACTGACTCCACTATATGCCTGTCAAACTGCTCCCTCTCTCTCTAACTCTCTCTGCCTCTTTCTATCTCACTCCCTTTGTAGGATTGTTTTTTTTTTCTTCTTTACAAACAACTTAATCGTCTTATCACAGAGCTGTGAGTGTGGTAATAACCTTTAGCATGGTGAGATCTAGTAATGGGATTACATATTGAGCAGCATATGTATATATAGTATGCATGTGTCTTTACATAGTCATACACTTCCAGGGGCTTCATCTCAAAATTACTGAAACAGCACTGTGGAGATAAACAAACAACAAGGATAATTCTGTATAGAGACACTGTAGGTGTACACGGTGCAGTCATGCACTACATATTCTAAACAGGGCTGGTGAGTCATCTAACAATAATCTCAGAGTAATTATTAGCAAATGAAAAACAAAAGCTGATCAGACTGCAGCAAGATGAAAATATTTTTTTGAAGAAATGCACATGGTTTTTGAGATTACTGACTGATAGACTATATAAATGCAGATGAAGTTATAGTAAGATGCACTTGTACATGCTAAAACACTGCTTCACCCAGTAACTAAAACGGAACTATTCGCCCATCATACACCATTAGGACCTGTATTACTAATGATTAGTTATGGTACTGGTTACAATTAATATTAAAGTCTGTCAGTATTCTTTATTTTCTTTCTTGTCAACAAATCCCATAAAAAAACAACAAAAAACAAACAAACAAATAAAACCTACAATGAGCTCATCAAAGTAACAAGTATTGTCTGTGTGGCCAAAGCCTGAGATAGCTTATATTCTGTGCCATAGACCTCCAATCTATTAAAAACACATGAATGAGCCATGCTATTGCGCTGGATGACATATTGTGATGAACATGGGCACCGTAGTTTATTTTGAGTCAAATCAGTCAACTCAGTGGACTTGAGGCTGAGTGGCACAGACAATGTAAAGCATTTGGAAAGTCATAAGAGATGGACTAACTCACTGTTGGTTTTGGTCATGTCAAGAATAAAGAACATCACCAGCCTCCTAACAACCCATGACTACACTGCAGGCCATTTTAAAAATAACCCACCCCTCCATGCTCCAGGTGTACCTGTGTGGGAACAGTGCAGAAGCAAAGCAGGCAGTAGCAGAGATGGCCACCAAACTGGGCCTCACTGTTCTGGATAAAGGGACTCTGTCATCAGCCAGAGAACTGGAGGACTTCCCCCTGCAGCTGTTCCAAGAGTGGAGGCTGCCGCTATGTGTGGCCATCGGCCTCATCGCCTTCTTCTTCTTCTATCTGCTCATTAGAGATGTCATCTATGCATATGTTGAACAGGGGAAAGACATTTCCTTCAGAATTATGGTATCCCTGGCCAATAAGGTAATAATTTGCCTCCTTGTTTTTTTTAGCTGTTGTTTGTTTCCTTCAAAGGGTGTGTTATGTGTTTATACCCTATCTTTCAGGTGTTTCCAATTGTGTCTCTCATCATGTTGTCTCTGTGTTACCTGCCTGGTGTAATAGCTGCCTTCCTTCAGCTCTACAGAGGGACCAAGTACAGGTCAGAAGTCAAACTAGAGCAGAAATGTTCACTACCTGTGCAATCGTTGTAAAAGGTGTATTATTTTTGGAGAGTAAAGTGACTAGCTCACTTTTGAATGTTCCAGGCGCTTCCCTGATTGGCTGGACCGCTGGTTGCTGTGCAGGAAGCAGATGGGTCTGGTTGCACTGAGTTTAGCTTTTCTGCATGCCATCTATACATTCATCATTCCTATTCGCTATGCAGTCAGACACAAACTCATCTCGACTGTGGTGGATGAGGTACAGCAGGCTGGTCCAAGTCAGCAGTGTTTCTACAATCCTGTACATAGAGGAACATGACATAAAGTTAACATTTGAGTCGCCGTACTTAAATAACTGTCTCTCTGTCTCTCTTAGATGAAGAACAATAAAACCACCCCGTTTTACTTTGATAATACAGAGGCTTGGGGCACAGACTATTTCTATGTGCTGGGAATCCTGGGCTTCTTTCTTTATGTCCTGCTAGGACTAACATCCCTGCCCTCTGTGGGAGGCACTCTCAGCTGGAGAGAGTTCAGCTTCATTCAGGTCAGAGCGCAGTTGGAAATATACAGTCCTTAAAGTGCATGTATTAGTGTGAGTGTGTGTGCTTGTGTTCACCTTTAGGCCAACAGACGGTATCAGTCATGTGCTTGCAATCAGTAAAAACTGCTTTTAGCTCCTTTATGATAATCTATATTTAGAGTTTCTAGGTTTTCATCAGAGTTATGAAAGTGTTGTAAAAGCAGTATGTCATTGGCACTCATCTCCCCGGAGCCTAGTTAACTAACTGCCTAACAAAGGCACACAGAGACAAAAGTGGCTGACTATAGCCCAGGATTTTAAATGTTAAGTTATTCATTAAATAGAATTATGATACCTGGTATGATCCTCTGGGAGAAGATTGTTAATACAGGTCACAGGTCCTTCTGTGTAAAGGTCATGTCCATATAGACCTCAGATAGGGAATGAGACTCAGAGATAGAGGTCTAGGTCAAGATAATCTTTATGATCTAGTGAAAAGAGATATGAAAAACATAAAATAACTGTTATCAAATTACATAAACTGTTTTTTTTTTGTTGTTGTTGTGATCAGATTTGTCAACAGAGGAATGTTATTTGATTATACATGTTAATGCTTACATCAGAACAATTTGCTGTTCTAAATTAGTTAAATAAGATCCCTGATTATCATTATAGGGCACAGTTCATTACTGCACTACATTAATATGAATGTTTCCTTATTGTGCTGTTTGCGCTTATTTTAAGTCACTGTGGATGAGAACATCAGCAGCCAAATGCTAAAAATGTAAATGAAAGCACATTATCCAAGTAATTAACAATAACCAAGCCTCAAAGGCCACTGGTGCTATAAAACCAATTATTTTGGAACGGCTGTGATATAAGTCCTTTGTAATACTTTAGGATTCTAGATTAACAGAAAATAGCCAGACTGTAATCTTTAAATGTATCACAAAAATACCACAAAAAAGTGCATGCATGTGAAAAGGTTTATATTCCCTAGGTCAGTTGTACAATAGTTTTAATTCAAACAAAACATAATTTTTCTATTGGAAAAAATTGCAGAATTTAATTATGTCTACTAAAACAGCACTTAGCCTAAACAAGCATGCCAGCTACAGGGGCAGTTACCAAAAGTATTTTACAGAGAGCCAGATATTTATCATGCATTATCTGTTATTTGCATATATCTTTATATGTCAGTGAGTCAGGAGAAAAACCCTTATTTGCTTTTTTGCTGAGAGTTAGATTTGGAGAGTGGTACCACTCATGTTTGCACAATAAATATGAAACTAACATCAGCAGCCGGTTAGCTTACCTTAAAATAGAATAAAGACTCAAAACAGGAGAAAACAGCAAACTTGGCTTTGTCTGTAGGTAACAAAATCTGCCAACAACCATAAAGCTTTAGTCAACATGTTATCTCTCGATGGTGTAGTCTTATGGTTTTATGGGGGAGTTACACCAGCCTATGTGCCAGATGATTGGCTGTGCGTGGCACCCTCCTGAGATACAACGTTTTAATTAGTGAGTTTTAGAGGTGCTGGTAGGCGGATTATGTTATCTTTGGACAGATATGCTGTAGCTGTTTCCGCCTGTTTCTGGAGCAGCTAGCTCCAGCTACATATTTACCACTGACCATGACATTAAGAGTGGTATCGAGCTTCTCGTCTAACTCTCAGCAAGAAAGCAAATAAGCATATTTTCTAAAATGTCACTTAATTCTTTTAACATTTCCATTTTATATGTTTTTTTTTTTTTTTTATCAGTCTAAACTGGGCCATCTGACCCTGTGCATATGCACGTCGCATGGGTACATTTACGGCTGGAACAAATTCCTTCGTCCCTCGACCTACAAATGGTACACTCCTCCAGGCTACATGCTCTGTCTTATTGTGCCTTCTGTGGTGCTGGTGCTCAAAGTGCTGCTCCTCCTCCCCTGCGTGGACCGAACCCTAACTCGCATTCGACAGGGCTGGGAGAGGACACAGCCAAGCGAGGAGATGGGTATGAGTAAGATCACCAACCTGTGAACCTGAAACCTGTTGCTGATTATTGAGAGTTTAATTCACTTGTTGTTGTGAGGGAAAATAAACTGTACAAACTATACATTTGACAGGTTTTGATTTTTACAAAAAAAAACATTTTTAGAAGACAAGCTATTCATTTTCTATTTGCCTGCTGTGCGAAACATCCATGCTTAGATGATGAGTGATTGTGTCCTTTGAATAGTGAGCACTGCCTCTCAATTGTGCAATACCTAAACAAAAGCATAAAAAGTAAAAAATGATTTCAGCCAAATGGACAGGTCTCTGTGGATATACATGTTTTTAATGTGTATTTCCCTTGAGCTTTGAAAAAAAAAAAGATTTCGTGATTGTGCTGTATCTTTTTCACAGAATGTGGAGAAACATATTGAGATCCCCTGCTGAAATCCATTGTTTTGATAAACATAGGCAACAGTTTCCTTTTTCCACTCTACTCTCCCTTAAAGTGGTGCGGTTGAGGTTGTTCTCTTTTTAGGATTTTACTGATCTCCCTGTTTTTTAACACAAATATCTTACTGCCCAAACCTGCCTGCCTGTCAAGGGCATGCAAATGTGCACTCACACACTTATTCTACGCTTACATATACACATAGGGTTAAACTAATTATATTACCACACGCAGAGTCAACACACACAGATGTACATGTACATGTATAAGTGCCAATACCAGAGTGTAACAGTGGTGTCACAGCTTGGCAGCCAAAAGTAAAATCAGGAGTTAGACCAGGTGTGATTAAAAACAGTGTTTACTAGATCTAAAACAGGATTACAGTCAGCAACAACTTCAGAGGGCTGAACAAGCAGGCAGAATCAGAATTCATTACACACTGATTGCAAACCAGGAGCAGCAGGGTAGACACGTGATCAGGTAATTAGCAGAGGTGAGTCAGTCAACAGTGACTGCTGGTGGACAGGTGCAGAATGGCAGGTGTGGAACAACAAGATATGTTAGTGTGTACAACAGTAATCAGATGATCCAGAGAGGAGGATGGAGCAGCTGTTGCCATGATGGAGTCTGGTGCTACAAGAGGAATATGCAGCACCTTTTCTGCCCCGAGCAGAACATTTAGTCAGAGACATCCTGTTATCTAGCATCTAACAGCACTATCTGCGCTCACAATCTGTAATCCCTTACACCCTCTTGCATTGTATTATTCTCCTATTTCCTACTGTTGATGTGTGTTGTGTGTGTGTGTGTATGTGTGTGTGTGCTGATGTATAAATGAACGTATTCCAATATTGCCATGGAAAAGAATTAAGATGTAGACACGTACAAAAAATTATCTTACATTCATCATTTATTCTTGTGTTCAATTTCACACACCTAAGCCAGCCTGAAGCCCACAATAAGATCATGTGGGTCCAGACATCAAGGCTCACTTTTATGTGAGCATAAACAAACTTTGCAATTGTGACACAAATCAAGGACCGCATTTAATGAATAGTTCACCTGTGAATGTGTGAAATGAGTTAGATGTTGAATGAAAGGTTGTCTAAAATCACATACTGTACAGTGCTATGCCAATTTTCTTGAGCCAATTTACTTGAAATTAGTTGTAAAATGTTTAAAGTTTATTTAGTGAAGTTAAATTCTAATACATCGAGATATATATTAATTATGTCTTGTGCTCGACTGTATGAAATTACATATCTTAGAATGTTGTAGTTGTAAGTTTTGAACATTGATGGACAACATTGTATTTATTCTTTTATAACTATCAAGAAAAACTGATCTTGATGTTTTGTCTTGTCTCAATAGTGGGTTTCTTCAAAGAAATCCAAGGCTGTGCAGAGTGCAGACATTCAACATCAAGTGATTCACAAACTGCTTACTTGTGAACAGTTAGAAAAGTATTAGTGATTTTGTGTGTTTATATTTTACCTATTGTTTATCTTTTGGGTATGGTTTTTCATACAAGCCATTACAGGTTTCTACCAAACCCTCACACATATTTTAGAATTTCCTCAATGTGTTTTGTATTTTATATGTGTGAAACAACTAAACAATAAAAACATAAGATTCATTGACATTTTAAGGTTTTTATTCTAAAAAAGATTCAGTTTCCCAAAATCTATTTAATCTATTCTGAAATGGATTTCTTAATTCAATTATTCTGCCTTCTGTGAATTATGAGCTCTTCAGGTTCAAAGAAAAAAAATGAGTCTTGTTGCATGAAATATATTAAATAAAAGCCTTTACCCCATATGGCAAATCTTGACATACAGTTTTTTTTATAAAGATCAGAAAGCCCAACTCTATAACACCTCGGGATTGCACTGACAGACTGTATAACTAAACACAGCATGTGGCACATACACCGTGGCCTAGGACATCAAGGGGGCAAATGGCATCCCAAGCGACCCAAGTGTTCCTCATTGTCCGGTGGATTAGACTTTTACAATATGCTCAAACTCTCAATCCCTCAGTCTGTTGAGGTAAAAGTTGCCCTCCATTACATCAGGAAGCAGCTAGTGTACCACAAGGGGCTTTTTCTGAGTTCTCACGCAGCACATAATGCTTAATTGATTCAGCAGGAATGTCAAAAGAGAGGTGTTTAAGGTGAGTAGTGTTACTGCTACAGCTCCTATTGTGGAGCTTAATTTATTGTGGAAGTCCCTGGAAGTTTGCAAGTAGCCCGCAGCATCACCAGTGCCATGTAGTTTGAGAAAATGTTACAGTTCTTTCAGAGAAGAAAACTCAGTCAAAGACTGTTTTTCTCCCTTGGATATCACTGTGCTATTATATTCTGTGGTTTTAAAGTTACAAAATACATGATAATAATAATATGAAGAAAAATTCAGAGTCAGATTACCAAAAGTTTTTGAAGCGTTGACAAACACAGCAGTGCAGTGTGCAGTAAAAAACAGAACAACACCATGAAAAACACATATGCAATCATAAGGAGCAGCACAAACCACTAAGTCACGTGTACAAGGTCAGTAAAGGGTATCAAACTACTTAAATGAGGAAATGGCTGCCTTGAGAGCCATGTTGAATAGTTTTTATACTATTATACTGTGCATCGATTTTGAGAGGATTTTGATATATAATATGAGCTCAGGAGAAAGAACGAAAATGTAGTCACAAGCCACTACACATAAGATCCAGACATTGAACTAGTCACATCAGTTCAGATATGAACCCAAAAATCATATTACATTAATTTGCTCGATTTATAGATGTTGTCCACTATGTGAACGCTCTCAAAACCCTGTACTTTACAATGAATGGACAAATGTATTGTAACATTCGTCAGTCCATTGCTCTGAAAAACAAACAGAAACCTTTAGAAAATCTAATCCAATTTTCCAATTTTCTATCATTCATTTTAATATGTAGAAAATTAAACTTAACAACAGGGGTCATGTGACCTGCGAGTGCACTGGTCAGAAGATGCCCGATTTTGTAAGTAATTTGACTTCCAAGGCTGACAGCAGTACTTTCTCTGGTCAAACAAACTATATAAAACGGCAAGAAACAGGAAACTGTTTGGCCTGCTATGCAGCAGGATTGCCTAGAGGCAGTTGTCATCTGCACAATTAATAATGTAGTTGAGAGTGTGGAAGAACGAGTTAAAAAGCTGTAGAAAGCTGCCCACATGAACACTGTTCCGGGTTTTGTATCTAAAGTCTAGACAGTACAAGCCGAGACGAGGACCGTAAAATGCCAAGTAGGCTACTCGACAACACTACTGGCCTCGAAAAACTCCAGCACAAGTTTGGCCTGTTAGAAGACCATGACAGGAGAAATAACATAAGCATCACAGGGATCACCCGGGGTCGGGTAACAACACTATTGTATTCTTCAGGAAATGCTTCTCAAATGGATACCCCCACTTGGCACCAAAAGAAAATAGAAAGAGCACGTCGGATTTACAGCCTGCATTTGAAGGAAAATATCTCCACAGACCATAATCCTGTGCCTGCTCAGACATGGAGATCGCAACGCTATAGGCTACTGAATGGGGCCTGTGAGGTGGCAGAAAATGACCTCATCCAGGATGCTGGCAAACCCTGCATTTGTATGCTGAGTACAGTGCTCATACAAGCATTTCAGTGAATGAAATTTGATGTGTCTTTTTTTTTCTTAACAAAATAAATATTTGTAAAAACCCACTATTTCTGCTTTTCCAAATACCGTATTCAAATTCGGCTCCATCCCTAGTATGTACCTTATGCAGTATAAACAAATTTCCTTGTTTGCATTTTGCTTTTGTTGTAAGTGGTTCTGCTGGTTCTTTAACTCATTCCTCTCATGTTTTTCAAAACATGTGACATTATGAAATCATTTCAATGATCATGACAAAGACAATAGATTCACTCAACGTTAGTAGTTTAGTCATACCTTTGGCATGTTTTTCCCAGTTAGAATTATTTCATCCTGTTAATTTAGGAAAAGAGAATTTATGCAAAAGCTAACAAACTGTTTACTTGTGCATGTTACTTTATTATGAAATATTCTCTCTAATAAATAAAGAATTTTCTTTTTTACCTGGAGGAGTTGCAGCACGTGCGGTCAGCATCACCAGGCGATTCAAAAATGTCATCTGATATCAAGACAATAAACAGACACCAAAAAAAAGCTCTGTTTAAATCCAACAAATCAAATAGTGTTGTGTTGATTTTAACACTTAATAACTACCAGTGCTTCATATGAATGTACTGTTAGTTGCCTTCACCTGATACAACATACAGTACAAGACAGATAGAAAGCAGTCACCTTAATTTACTCTATTTTGCATTGGATATCATGTTGTGATCCTACCTTTAAGTCTGTGTCAAGATGTTGTGCGCAACAGTGAACAGGATGATGAGTTTTATGCACTCACTGCATATTCATGCCACTTGATGTCTATGTGCCTTTCAATATTGGATCTGTTATTATGGTATTTGTGGCTTCAGAATCCAGTAATGGCACACTGCTATTGAAAACACACTGTATATTGCTTCTTTGTAAACACCCTTCTTAACACAGTAACATTAAAAGACAATGCTTGTGTTAAAATATTGTGTTCTTATGTTCTCTTCATTCAATGCTGCTACTAAGAGCAAACAAATGCACATTAAAGGCTCTTAATGCTGTTTTTATCCGCCACATTACATTCACACATATCCAGTTGGAGCTATTTAGGTACTATCAACAATTAAAAGGACATTTAACAAATGTAATAATGTAGGAAATAAAATAGATAAAAAGTGAATTAATAAAACAAAGCAGTGCACAAGACATTACTCAAAAGATATAAACACACCCATGTGTACTTCATAAAGCTGAGGTATAAAGTAGGCCTACATGTGACACGTTTGCTCTTTTGTTCTGAAAGATAAGGTGTTTGGCTGAGGTCACAAAAATCTGTCATACATGATACCCGTCAACAACAAAATAGGTCACAGCGTGTCTCATGTTACAATATATTTTATATGTACAGTGTGAAGTTGATGAACCAGCTGCATGTAGCTCACTGAAATGACAAACAGTGCAGGCTTGCTGTAAACACTTATCTGGCCTTTTTGTGGCGTGCACTCCAGGCGGGGGAATGAAAGGCAGCAATGGGTCATCAGATTGATTAGATTATATATTTTAATTTAGTTTGATGTATTGAGCAACACTAAATCCAAATGCATTGAAATCTAGAGTGTGGAAATAAGCTGCAAGATTAAGGTTTATGGACAATAACCTAAGACATTTATTCACAATACTTTATTTAAAAAATGAAAAAAAAAAGCCAAATAATAGTGTCAGTTTTTGGTTGATTGGTAGCATTTCAATTTAATTTGATTTTTGCCTCACTAAAGTTCATGTTGCTCCATCTTCCATGCTCTTTATCATATAAACATCAGATAAACAGCACAAAAGCCCTATCTGTACTGTCACATCCAAATATTATATCCTCTCTGCAGAAGACTTCAGTGATGGAGTCTGCATTATCCTCTCTCCACTGATGTGACGAGATCCAGTAGTGACTGGGGAGAAGCCTGCTGCTCAGAGCGAATGTTTCCTGGAGAACGTCATCAGATCAGCCGGAGGGATGAACCCTGGAGAGGGATCAAACCGAAACTACTAGACAGAGCACACTCAACTCAGCAGGGGAAAGCTCAGTGAGTTTGACTGCGCTTTTCTGACAAGATAAGATGGGGTTGGTGGGCAAGACAAAGAGAGAGACAGCGACAGGGCAACAATCTTCAGTCGCACTAAAGTTTATTTTGGAAATCGTTTACCAGTTTTTACATTTTAAGGTTTGAAAAGGTTTTTATATCTGAAGAAAAAACTGCTATTGTAGACTATATTCTGCGTTACTGCTGCAGCTTGAGCACCAGTACCACAGAAGGCGCCACAAAAGTTAACATATGTGAAGGAATTTTCCTTTCTTGTATGTTAAACTTCCCTCTTGTAGGTTAAAGGCAACTTAAGACAGGGCTTCACAGGTCAGGTCAACTGCCTGCCTCTGTTTGCCCGTCTCACTGTGTGCCTGACAAAGTCGAGTTGGCTCTGGCATCTTGTAGACCAAGGTCTGCTAGATATCTTCTGTATTCAGCTTTAGACACAACAGGCTGGCACCTGTTGTTGAGAGACTGTACAGAGGCTACGCTGTTGATAGGACAGCAATGGTTGACATTTTTTCCTTGTTTGGATCCGATATCCAATAGAATCCTCACACATACCAGGCGGAGTTAGGATTAACCTTATTTGGATATAGCAGAACTTAGCAGGTCTGGGGAGAGTTAAATACTGAGCTTCAGGACACCATCTTCAGAATTGGGTAGCAGTATCCTGTGATTCACACATGGTGTTTCCCTTTACTCTGCGCTACAATAAATATTCCCGTTTAAGACATCCAGGTCTCCTGAAACTTCTTGTTAGAGTGAACCAGCTCTAAGATTTCCTTCACAACATGTAGTCCATAGAATTGAACCACTTGTAGATAGAGGGGTCAGGAATGTGCCAAAGGCCATACAGGTAGGTGTGAAAGGTACAGAAAATCAATGGGCTTTATGTTTGAACATTCTGATATTATTATCTGAAATAACTCATTTTTGGGAAGTTTGATTGTATGTGTGTTCCAAGTTGGATTTTACCAAACTCTCTTAACTAGACAAACCATAATCATAAATTGCTTGTTCCAGTCGGATAAATGCCACCTGTTCACAAGGAGGCGTTCATGAGGTTTCACATAATCAATGTCCCATAATTACAGTAACCTTATGTGGCAAAAATGTTTCCAAGGAGTTAGAAATACTTTCATACACAAGTTAATCAGATGATCGAGATGCATAAGAGGGAAGAAAGGAGGATGGAGCAGCTGTCGCCATGATGGAGTCTGGTGCTACAAGAGGAATATGCAGCTCCTTTTTTGCCCAGAGCAGAACATTTAGTCAGAGACATCCTGTTATCTAGCATCTAACAGCATTATCTACACATACAATCTGCAATCCCTAACGCCCTCTCGCATTGTATTATTCTCCCATTACCAAAGAACAGCGGTTGATTTCAGCTTATTTCCTGCTGTTGGTGTGCGCTGGGCTGTGTGTGTGTGTGTGTGTGTGTGCTGATGTATAAATTAGATAGAGTATTCCAATTTTGCCCTGGGAAAGAATTAAGATGTAGCAACGTACAGAAAAGCTGTCAAACAAGGTAGCTTACGTTCATCATTTCCTCTCGTGTTTAATTTCACACACCCAGGGTACCCGGAATCCATAACGAGATTATGTGTGTCCAGCCATGAAGGCTTACTTCTAAATGAGCATAAACAGCTAGATTGTGGGTAAGGACACATTTTATGGACCAAATTTCATGAAGAAGTCAACCAGGATTTATCTGTGAAATGTACATTTGTAACGTTAAATATTTTGTGGTATACAAAAATGCACTAATATGGTTATAATGGAACCATCCAAATCCTTAACCTGTATAGTGAAGGTTATGAGTAATTGAGTGGTAAAGGCAATCATGTGAAACTGTGATACATTGATGCTTAGGTTTTAATACTAAAAAAGTTAGTATCCAAAATGTTTCATTTAGACTGCTTACTATAAAGTTTAAATACTTATTTCCTCAAAATCAAAGAAATTTGACTGTGTGAGAACATTCAGGGAGGCAACAAAAGAATGTTTACAAGTAAACATAATGCCCACTCTATCATAGCGATCAGCAGCACACAGTTCACCTTTAACAGAAACACTTTCCCTTGCTGCAGCTTAAAGAAATCACTTTTTTTTTTGTGCACTAGCTGATAGCCACTGACAATGACGTTCAACAGTCACGCTAAAGAGAAATCAGCAAACTCATTGTTGACCTGCATTACAATACATCGGGAACCAGCTCTTAACACAAGAGGCTTATTCTGAGTTCTCGCGCAGCATACAATGCGTAATTGATTCGTGTAACCTAATTATTGTGGAAGTCCCTGCATAGGTTTGAAAGTAGCTTTCATCCCTATAGTGAGACAGTCTGAGCAATAGATCATAGTAATTCTATGGTGGATGAGAGAGCACAAAGCACAGAAACTTAGGAATGCACACAAATCAACAAAACCCAAGCAAATTCAGAAATACATTTGTAAATTCATGGGTCATTTGATTAAATTAACAAAATATAACTTACTAGAAGTCATTAAATACAATTCAACTTTATTATATATATACTTTGATTTTGATTGTGCTTCAAATACTACTAATAAAATCAGTCACAAATGAAACCATTTGTAGATAACTGAACATACTGTACTCACATGCTACTAGTATCTATGCATAAAAGTAATAAATCTGGCAAATTTACATAGTGATGCAATACAATCTGAATTCACTGGATTAATTATTGTTTCACACTATGAATATGAGTGAACACAAATAATTAATGCTGGCAACACAGCAAATAGGTCAGAGAAACACACAAACAAAGCAAAGGCTAACAAAATAAAAAAATCAATCTTCAATTCAATTTTAAACCTGTTTTTTGACTTTGCAAGACATTGATGGTTTTGTTTCTAAGTTCAGTGGCAGGTGGTTTGTTTATCCTCTATCAGCACTTTGTCTATAATCTGGAACTCCAGCGCCCTCCAGTTGAGGACATTCCCTGAAGTGAAGTTTAGACCATCCACGTAGCTCTGGATCTCACAGGGGGAGAGGGTGTAGTCCCACATGTGGACATCAGACATCATGCCAACGAAAGACTGCTTCAGGTCAAACCCCCCACCATGGGAATCCTGGTCCTGTAGATTTGCAGACATTTGAGATGAAAGCTATATTGTACTATGCTATAACTTTACAACAATTCACAAAGTAGCAATTTACAGCACTTTTGGAAGACTATTAAAGGAAACGTTTGACATTAGGGGAAACACACTTATCCAATCCTCCTGCTGAGATTTAGATGAGGAGATTAATCTAATATATGTATGATTGCCCTAAATATGGAGCTGGAGCAAGCAGTTGTTTAGCTTAGCATAGACACAAAGACTGGAAACAGGGGGAAACAGCTAGTCAGACTCCGACTAAAGGTAACAAAATCTGCCTAAAATTTGATTTATTCATTTAGCAATACACAAATTAATGTTTAATATTTACCAAAATTCAACAATAAAAAGTAAAAACAAAAAATGACAGAAAAAAGGAATTATGCACTGGACTCTTTAACTGTACCTGTCCAAAAACAATTATAATGGGCCCGTTGATGTTGGATCCAGACTTGCTGAATTTCCTACTTGAGGGCTTTCCATTTAACCACAGCTGCACCAGTCCAGACGCAGAGTCCCATGTGGAACAAAATGATTGCCACATGTTCAGTTCGTAGCCCAGCCCTCTGAAATCTACCTTACTATCCCTGACGAAGATATCAATGTCATTGTTTACATTATCTTCAATTATCAGGAAATCATTGGCAGATGAGGGCGTGGCCAAAGAGAAAAAGGCGTGGTTTTTATGAAGGTCTGTAAAGGACCTGTAGGTATCACAAAGAAATTATTATTCATGATGATTTTTATTGTCAGATACAGAGGGTTGTTTCATTTTGCATATGCAACACTACCTGAAACAGATGGTTACTGCCTTCAAATCCTGTCTTGATGTAGTCAGCCTCACATGAGCTGTGTTGGTTTCTTGTGGGAAGGTGAACATTTTATCGGACAGATCTTCAAAAAATTCAAAATCAGAATGTGAAAAATAAATATAATGAACCAATCAATTATAAACCTCAAATTAATGTTTTATAAAAAAAATTTAACGTAAGCTGAAGCTCAAAACTCAAATCACTATTGTGATTCATCAATTGTGGTAACAACTCTGAAACTAGTTGAATTTACTGTATACTTTGTCATCTGTACAGCCACACCACTACCATAATGAACTGAAAAATAAAAGTATTCACAATAATTGTGTAATGTATTTCAAAATGTATTGGTTACAGCATTATAATTTCCACACGCTTCAGTTCACAGCTGAACTTTGCCATCTGCACTACCTGCCCATAACTGATATCTGCCCCATTGTGTTCCGTCCTTCTCATAGATAATGAATTGGAGATGGAGGCTCTGCCCAGGCCTTCTGTTCACTGTGATCCAGCCTTTGTTTCCTGTGTTGAGGTCTATCATAGTTTGATAACCTCTTGCTTGTTTGCCCTGTCTTTGTACCTTAGACTTGTTTACTTGTTCTGACTGCCTACTTGTTGCTGAAGGTAAAGCTGCAAATTGAACAAGTAATTGTCTTAATACATATTTAAGATTATATTTTTTGAATGACAAATATAATAGACCAATTCTTATGGATAAAATTGGTAATGTAGTCATATATTAGACATGTTTTGCCCAATTGTTGCTATTAATATAAAGCTCATATTTGTTTCATTTTATTAAATTAGAAAGAAAAAAATTATACATACCTAAAGAAGTTAGCATAAAGATAACAAACATCAAAAGATATCAATCTACTGTTATCCCGACACACTTGATTGCATCTTTATTGTGATGTATGACGTTGGTATTCCCTTTGTTAAATGAAGAAGATATTTTTTACCTTGAGGAATGGCAGCACACGCTGTCAGCAAAACCAGTAGAAGCAACAAGGCCATCTAATACAAAGACAAATACACATTGTACAAAATGCCAAGAGTTTATGCCATAAATCAAATACTTTGGTGTTGCTAAAAGTGTATAATAGACTGCAAATTCATGTGCTGTTCCTTAAGTTGGCCTGCTACAGTATACAATCCTATAATATACAATGGGTATAAAAGGTAAAAAATGTTTGTACGCAGCATAATGCAATCATGTTAAATTCCTCTATTTTGCAATGTATTTCATGCCTTGATCTTACCTTGAATCCTGTATCAGGATGTTGTGTGCAACAATGTACAGGATTGTTATTTTCATACTTTGGGTGCTTCCTTATTGCAGTCATTGGCTCCATTTATGGCTTCAGATTCCGGTAATCTGCAAATTTACAATGTTAGCTGTTTAGTCACTGATGTTTTACAGACAAGAAAAAGACAAGAATAAAAAGTAAACAACACAGTTACATTTCATAATGGAAGTAAAATAAACATGAGAAAGGAGAAAGATCTCAATTTAGCCTCCGTGTTTTTTTTTAACGATGCTAGTCGCAGGCCTATAGGGAGGGCGTTAGGCGTCAGTCTGATGATTGATCAGTCCTCCACTTTAGTCCAAACTGAAATATCTCATCAACTATTGGCTAAAATTGCTATGGAATTGTGTACAAACATCCAGGATTCCCAGATAATGTATCCTATAACTTTGGTGACCCCCCTGACTTTTCACCTAGTGACACCAGCAGGTTCATATTTGTGGTTGTAAGTGAAATTATATCTATTGGATGGATTTCCATTAAATTTGGCACAAACAGTCCTACTTGGTGATCCCCTAACTTTTTTTTAAGTGCCATCATCCGGTCAAAATTCCCTCTGCCAGGACAGCTGACTCCTCAGGCCATGAAGAATGTGGACTATTACACTTAGTACATTTATTTAGTTTATTCATCACACTCGTTTGCATTTCAAACACTCAAGACAATCATCTGTATATACATTATGAACATTATTCACGTTTATATATTATATATATTTAATGTGCAGTTAATTAATTACAGTATATTATAATTTTACTATCATTGTATCTCGATTCTGTATTTTATTTAGTCTTTTTTTGTAATTTCACATAATCTGGCCATTTAGTTGTTCTTGTTTCTTCTTACTTCATTTGTTTGTTTTTTTTTTGTTTTTGTTTTTTTTTTTTTGTGATTTAGGTAAAGTTGCTGCATTTTGTCCAGTAGGCGTCTTTGGTCAATGTCCTGCAAATATAAAGACATTCCCACCAGCCTGAGCTTAGGTTGGGCTGGGAACAATATATGGCCCCTTGCAATTTTCGTCTGATCCAGCCCCATTTCTCCCCAACATACACACCGCAATATCAGGCTATTTATAACATATATGCTAAGCAATAGATATCATGTTGGCAGTAGAGGGGATCTTTAAGCAACTATCTCCAATGCTTCTCGCAGGATTTTGTGAGACTGTGGTGGTGTATATTTTAAAGTTAAATGCATCGATCTGGTGCACTTTGAGGGAAATATCCCTGTCCATTCATTCACCCGCACTAAATGATTGGATGGCCTACCTGCGCGCACTCTTCCTATGCAGACCAGACCATGACCAGAGTCACCCTACCTGTTGCTACCTTGCCAGCAATAAGTTACTTCATCAAACTTAATTTTAAGAAAAATGTCCCAATACTAACATACTATATTGACAGCTGTGAGTACTAACAATTGCCGTGTTGGTTTCTTATGTTCATTATGATAATCATGGGAGAACCCTGTAGAAGACATGAAAATGTGATGTTCCCACCATTTGTGATTTGCATGTAAACAGTACTAGCGAATCACTCTTCTGAAAGTTTAAAATACATGGTTCTAATTTAAAAAAAGTAAATGCAGTCAATACTTATGCACTATGGGGGGTCGACAGTAGTGTGTCTACCATCAGCTGCCTACTGCTATTGGATATTGTTTCATATGGATACATAATTTGGAATAAAATAAATATTTTTCAAATGTGTATGTATGTATGCATGCACTTGGCTATACGAGGTGAAATAATTTATGAAATGAAATTAAAACATAAATTCACTGTACAGCAAAATCGTTTCCAACTACTGTATAACTTTAATATTTTGATTTCATCTTTTAAGGTGGAAAGATATATGTTTTGTATACTGTTTGTCTTTTTTAATCAATTTAGATGTTAAAAATGAGAATAAGATGAGAATTAGTGTTACATATTTTTTTAGAAACACCTTCACCTTCACCTTCACTTTTGGAAGTTAAAGCCAATCAATTTGTATAGCTAATAGCCACTGACAATGCATGAAGACATTCAACAGTCACGTTGAAGAGGAAATAACTAATAGTTAATTACAAACTCAGGTTTCCCTTCATTACATCAGGAACCTGCTGGCTTAACACAAGAGTTATCACACGGCATAATGCTTAATTGATTCAACTGGGATATCAAGAGATGTATTTACGGTGAGTATTGCTGCTACGACCTGCTATTGTGCAGCCTAATTTATTGTGGAAGTCTCTCCAGGTTTGCAAGTAGCCTGCAGCATCACCAGTGCCATAGACTGAGCAAATGTGCCAAGTCCTCCAGAGATGAATGACATTAGTGCTTGTTGCTCCACTTGACTTTTGCTAAGGATTTGGAGATATACAGAAAGGCCCTGACTGTCTGTGGGTCAGTGTCTTCTCATGAGCTTCCTTCCAACAAGCAACAAGTTTGAACTGTTGGAGCTTCATGAGCTGGTAACTTCTTTGTACACAAAATGTACAGTAATGTATGTGTCCATGAACATGGTTTTGCTAATCACCAGCCATAAAGACCGGTGTAATTCTACTCATTATGAGGAGTGGATCCATGGGAGAGACAAGCTTCACTGATGGAGAGACTGGCAGCATCTGTCAGCACAGAAGGACTCACTTGAACAATCAAAAGTCCATGTGGGAGTGTGTGTGATTTATTATCAAAGAACTGGGAGAAGTGATGAAACATGGAGAAACTTTAGCTATCTGCAGATATTCTAAGTATAGTCCCATTCACATATAGGGGAGTAACTACAAAGTAGTGCAGCCTCATTGAAGGAAGATATTGTTTATTCCAGTGTCCAGAACAGTGCCAAAATAAGTGCATTTGATAGAAATATCAAACTCAGTTGACACTACATTTATTTTTTTTTTGGCCAGTAGGGGGCAGGGACCCTTGAAAATCAGCTGACAGATCCAAAACCCTGAGATTATTGCGGCATAAAGTTGTTATGGCTAACACATTTAAAAACAATTACTTACTTACTTACACATCCATAAGGAATGCAGCAACATCACCACTTTTTAATTTCAGTCTGAAAAAATATCTGGGCAGTAAGCCTGAACCAGAAAATGTACTGTGGGGAAAAACCAAAACAAAGTGGTAGGTTGGGTAAATAACTCTGTACTGTAAATTCTCTGTGGCATAACCACAACACTCCTAAATAACAACTCCTTTCACATTACATGGAATCATTTGATACAATGTTTTTAACTGACATTTAATGAAGAACTATGTATTGCTCTGTCAACTGCATGTTGTAATATGCTGCTGAATGTGACACTTTGGTAATAAATCCATGTGAGATCTGCACTTCTTTTATTTTAAAGCTATATTACTGGTAAAGACATAAGTAAACCAAGCAAAAAATTTTAAGAAAGATTTCCGTGCAATTTTCTTAAGGATAGATTTTGATTAATTAAAGTTGATTAACAAAAGCATGTCAGCTTTTTTATAACTTTTCAAAACCCACTTGATTTGGAAACTCAAGGCTTACTGTAGCTTGGGTTGAACTCCAGAATTCATTTTTGCACAGGAGGAGGACTGCGCATTTTGCCCGACATCAGTCATGTCAGGAAAGGATCTGATCAGATAACTCTTTCATGTGATTATTGTATTAAGCTAAATCAGAACCCATCCTTTAATAAACAATGATTTAACATAAATTGCTGACATTGGCAACTTATACTTTAAATTGGCCATAAAAGCACAAAATTTGTAGTTTTTGATTTCTTAAAATATAGATGGTATTGTTTTATAGTTTAGTGACAGGTCATTAGTTTATCCTCTATCAGCACTTTGTCTACAATCTGGAAGTCCAGCGCCCTCCAGTTGAGGACATTCCCTGGAGTGAAGTTTAGACCATCCACGTAGCTCTGGATCTCACAGGGGGAGAGGGTGTAGTCCCACATGTGGACATCAGACATCATGCCAACAAAAGACTGCTTCAGGTCAAACCCCCCACCATGGGAATCCTGCTCCTGTTAACAGAGGTTTGAGATACAGTAAATAAAAGCCAAATCGTACAATATCTGTACTTAAATCTAAACACTAGAGACTCACAGTAAATCCAACGTTACCGTATACAGCATTTGTTGAAAAGACCAATAACTATTGTGCTTATTAATACAACAGTACCTGTCCTAAGATGATTATAACAGGTCCTCTGATGTTTGATCCAGAGTTAGTGAATTTCCTAATCGAAGGTTGTCCATCAAACCACAACTGCCCCAGGCCAGATGTAGAGTCCCATGTGGTACAAATAGAGTGCCACATGTTCAGCTTGTAGTCCAACCCTCCAAATTCACTCTTTCTATTACTGATATGGGGCTCCATCTCCTTATTTGTTTGGTCCCAGAAAATCAGGAAGTCATTGGCATTAGAGGGTGTGGCCAAAGAGAAAAGGGCGTGATCCCTTTTGAGATCTGTAACAGACCTGTGGGCATTACAAAGACATTATCATGAATAATACTTTTCACAGTCAGGGATACAGTGCGTTCTTATATGCATTTTGCACATTCAGTTCTACCTGTGACAGACGGTTACAGCACTAAAATTCCCTCTCTCTGTATTCAGCATCACATGAGCTTTGTTGGTTTGCAGCGGGAAGGTGAACATTTTACCTGACAGATCTGAAAAGTGAGAAGGACAAAAAAATATCTATTTGTTTTTTACCGGAAGGGGGAGCTAAAAACTGAGTAACAACATTGTTATTTTTATAATGATTGTACATAGACTGTAGTAACCACCTTGACACGTGATGCATTTACTGTATATTCTAGGTGAAAGTCATTTTATAGGAAATAACTGTAATATACAGTACCATACGAACCATGTGGCACATGGAAGCATTGTTGCCATGTGGCCACTCCATCATTTAAGATTTATACGAAAACTTCAAAGCTTTGAGAAAGGAAATACTTTCCAAGATGTCAATTACAAATCTTATACAAAGAGGGACAAAGCCATTCCGATACTCCTTAGTTTTTTGATTTGCTTATTGTTTTGTCAAGTATCCAGTAGCAAACAGAGTAATTAGTTGAGCACCAGCAAAAATGGAAAATAATAAAATGATTATGACAAATACATTGGTAATTGACATATTTTGCCCTATTCAGAAGTCTGCTATTAATATATTGCAAACACACGTTTTTTTCATCTGAATGAATTAGGAAAAGAGATTGTTCTTATACCTGTAGGAAGAGTAAGTTAAAGGTAAATGGCAACAGAATTTTAGTTTACCTTGAGGACTTGCAGCACATGCTGTCAGCATCACCAGCAACAGCAAAAACTTCATCTAATACAAAAACGAAAAGATATCATCCAAAACATCCTTTTTGTTTTTGATCCAATGAATTACTTGTTCCAAAGATTACAAATGCATTTATTAGTATTTGCCTTGGACTGCTACCATAAACAATAGACGTGGTTTACATTTAATACAATCACTTTAAATTTGTCTATTTTGCAGTTTCACATATGTAGATCTTACCTTGAAATCTGTGTCTCGGTTTTGTGCGCAGCAGGGAATAGGATTGTGAGTTTTGTGCAATCACTGCTTCCTCATTTCTTTCTGCGTTTGTGTGTTTCCTTCCTTTATCTACTTCTAATTTTTTTTTTTTTTTTTTGGTGCTGGATTCCGGGAAACTATGTTATCTCATACACAGTGCTTTCTGCTGACTCAACAGCATTTCCATTAAACGGTCATCCTCATGGTTGTGTATTGCAAATGAACATGGCTAACTGCTAACTGCAGGCTCTCAAAACTCTTTTGAGGTACTTCATAAAGCTGAAGTGAAGTAAGCCCACATGTGATCATTTTTTGCACTTTTGTTTAGAAAATGTGAATAACTGAAATACAAAGATGAAATTCCTTGTTTTTTAACTATGTCTGAATTTCAATATATCAAATAATGTTGTCAATCCTTATGCTATAGCTTTTAGAGTACAGTTCTTAGAGACTTCCTACAGCTGTGTGTATTATTGTATTTTAAATGCATTCATCCTTATTGGATACACATGCAAGATTGATCACTTGTGACTAACACATCAGTTATCAGAGATGTTCCATGCTTTCTTCATTCCCCTCTCAATCAGATAAAATGACTTGACATTTTACAACACATCTATTCTCTTGCTATAAGATATCATAGGTCTTTTGTGCAGTATTGGAGAAATGCAGTAGCAAGGCAATTTTCATTAGGCCGTATTGTTTATTTCTTTGCATTTGTGTCATCGGGGGGGGGGGGGGGGGGGGGGGGCAGTAATGGGTTGGCAGGGGTTGGACCCAATTGCAGAGAGGAGAGGCGACCGGTAGGTATGGTGTGAGGAGTTTATTCCAAACGGTGAAACACAAACCTACTGGGTGGTGAGGCAAACAGAAAATCCGTCCAAAGCAGGCAGGTGACAAAAACAGGTAATCCAGGAACAAGGCACATGGGAACACAGCACAGACAACTGAGGAACAGGAACACAAAACATTGGAACAAAGGAACAGGAAACAGAAATCTGACACCAGACAAAGAAAGTGAACTGGTATATATAGATGACTAGAGGCAGGTGAATGAACAGGTGAAGGGAGTTGGACTGATGATGAAGGAGTGGCTGAGAGGCAGAGAGATGAGTGGAGACAGGTGTGTAGATGGGTGGGGCAGTCAGGTGACGGGAAGTCAGGTGATGGGGAAAGGAAGGAAAGTCAGAGGGCATCTGGTGGAAGGTGAGGGAATGGCAGGTCAGGGGAACAGAGAATGAGTCCATGGCAGTGAGCAGAAGTGAAGACAGGGGAAAACAGTGACAGATAGTTGGTGCAAGAAAGTGACAACAAACAAAAAAAGAACAGATCATGACAATTTGCTTGCACTAAGGTAGGTGGACTTAGCTTGTGTTCATTCAGATAAAGCAACACACTGCAATTCTGGCACTTATTTTAACATGAAATTGCTGGTTGAAAGTTGTCATGTATGCTGTATTTTATGTGTAACCACACATTTATTTTGAAATGATTAAAGACAAAATGTTGATACAATTAAAGGACTTTTTTAATATATGTCTTTGACTTTGCAAGACATTGATAGTTTTGTTTCAAAAGTTTAGTGGCAGTTATTAGTATATTTTCTATCGGCACTCTGTCTATCATCTGGGACTCCAGCACCCTCCAGTTGAGGACATTCCCTGAAGAGAAGTTTAGATCATCCACATAGTTCTGGATGTCAGAGGGGGAGAGGGTGTAGTCCCACATGTGGACATCAGACATCATGCCAACAAGCTGCTTAACGTCAAACCCCCCAACATGGGAATCTTGGTCCTGGCAGATGAATGCCATTAATATTGTACAGTGTTTGTTTCGAAATCCATACTTCTATGTAATCTATTCAATAAAGCTATATGGTGCTCCAAAAATAGTGCTTAGCAATAAAACTGTACCTGTCCAAAATAATTATAGTATTCCAGATATGACAAATTTCCTAATTGAAGGTTGTTTATCTAACCACAACTGCACCAGACTAGACACAGAATCCCATACGGAGCAAACAGAGTGCCACATGTTCGACTTGGAGTCCTGCTCTCTAAATCATGCCACAGGGTTTCTGCTAAAGAGCTTCATCTCAACACTTACAGTATGCCAGAAGATCAGGAGGTCATTTTCAGCTGAAAGTGTGGCAAAAGAGAAAAGAATGTGGTCTCTGCTGAGGTCTGTAAAGGACCTGTAAGCATTGAAAAGAAATGATCATGAATGCTGCCCTTTCACAGTGAGAAATACAATGGGTTCTTTAATTTATTTCAACATTTAACCCTACGTGTGAAAGACAGTTACAGCACTGAAATCTTGTCTTTCTATATCCTGCTGTTTCTAGATTGGGATTCCTTTAAAAGACATTATCCCATACTGTAATTTCTGTTGATTCCACAGAATTCCCTCTCATGTTAAAATATCATGTTCTGTTTTTTTCTGTTTTTGTTGCTGTGTCATCACTTCTAAAAAGCACAAGACTCAATTACTCATGTAGCTGGCTAGAGTGTGTATCACCAAAGCGAGGTGATTAAAAAACGGACTGAATATTTTTGTTTGTTTGACAGTGAAAGCTCCTTTTCTTTTTCTTACCTTCCTTCTTCCTACACTACAGAGGTGTGTGTGTGTGTGTGTGTGTGTGTGTGTGCATGTGTGTGTGCGCGCTCTGTGTTTTGAATGCATTAATGCATGTGACAACATACTGCATGTGGGCATGCCTGCTTGTCTATGTTTATAGATTAATGCTTGATCATGTGTCACTAACAACTATCAGTGATCTGAGTTATATGCTTTCTTCACTCCCTTCACACGATCAACTAAAATTACTTGCAGCACAACATCAAGGGCCTATCTGTACTGTCACAACCAAATATTATATCCTCTCTGCAGACGACTTCAGTGATGGAGTCTGCATGCTTCTCTCTTCACTGATGTGATGAGATCCAGTAGTGACTGGGGAGAAGCCTGCAGCTCAGAGCAAATGTTTCCTGGAGAACGGCATCAGATCAGCCGGAGGGATGAACCCTGGAGAGGGATCAGACTGCGACGACTAGACAGAGCGCACTCAACTCAGAAGGGAAAAACTCTCTGAGTTTGACTGAGCTTCCAGACAGGATGAGATATATATGGGAGGGAGAAAGCGAGACAAGACAGTGCAGTTCAGTCACACTTAAGTTTATTCTGAAAAGCATTTCACAGTGGTTACACTTTAAATATAGAACATTAACACAGAAGAATAAAAGAAACGCAGTGAGAAACAAATCTAAATTTACAAAAAAGGATACAAAGTAAATCCAATAAACAGAAGTGACCGTATACTGTAGATGAAGGTGGATGAGAAAAACAAAGGTATTAAAATCTTAGTTGGTCAAACTCAGAGTTACTTATGTTGTATCCTCTGTAGCGATGATGTGATGATGATGAAGGAATCTCCGCTGACACCGACTTAGTTGTATAATAAGGTTTATTACAAAAAGTACAGCATCAAAACAAGCACCATGGATTGCATGTGAGAAGATCCGAAGCCAATGTGAATCTCTCCCGTTTTCCACTCAAACTACACCTTTTAAAGCCTGTTTTAAAACATTCCTACATATTCATGGTATAGCTAATGTGTGGTGACAAGATAGGCTCAGAGCCAACCTCATAACCATACATGGCTATTTTACAGAAAGGCAAGGTGGGACATATAGTCCATGTTGAAACTGATCTCATCTCTTTGGAACTTTAGGAAAACGACCCCCAAGGGACACCCATCTATGAAAGTAGCCAGACCTTGGACATAGGCTTATCTAAACATTTCCCACACATGTACCTAAACATTAGACACACACGGCAGAGACATCTCTCAGCTCAGACACCTCACTTACTCAGAGTTTGTAACAATACTGGTTGTACATGGGTATAGTGTAATTATTAAACTCTATTAGTAAAAAAAGACACAAACTGACAAAGACAAAGTAATGTAGTACTGCTGCTTTAATGCATGTGTCAGTGATTGTTGCTCCAAAGTATACGTATAACTGATGATGGAATGGAAATGGAAAAATCCCAACATGATTACATACGGAGAGACTGACTCAATATGTTGTCTCTGTCGACTTGTTTTATAGTAGATGGCCTGTGTTACCTGATGATAGAGCTCTTGGAAGGCAAGTCACTGTGGTGTCTTCTCTTTCCATTTCCTGTGCATACCATGCTGTAATTGTGATAGTCCTATGTTAGCAGTGATTTGTTGCTGTCGTCCTCTGGATCAGTCCTCTCCCAGCCCCGTCGAATGCGGTTGAGGCTGCGGTCCACACAGGGCAGGAGGAGCAGCAGCTTGAGCACCAACACCACAGTAGGCACCACCAGAGAGAGCATGTAGCCCGGAGGAGTGTTCCATTTGTAGGCATAGGAATGAAGAAACTTGTCCCAGCCATACAGGTAGGTGTGAAAGGTACAGAAGAACAATGTCAGGTATCCCAGCTTGGACTGGAAGAGAGAAAAAAAAAGTTAAGACACATACTTTTACACTTTTCCTTTAGTATGTACACATTCACTGATTCACAGAGTTTCACTTGCACTGATAAACAGAGACCTAATCACTATGTAATTCAGTAGACTCAGTAAGCTGGAATGTGATAGAGTGACCTTTACAGAGACAAGCTTTTGACCTACACGTGTGCACACACTCCAACACACTCATCTACTTTCTGTGCACAGATGAACATAGAGATAATTTAACTACTCAAGATAGAGAACATGCCTACACATACACACTTGCAAATTTACAGGCACTTAGATCAATTCCACACACATGAACAAAACCTAAAGACTGTGGCCAAGGATAATGTATGCCACCCAAATTACATTTGATGAATAACTTAACATTTAAAGCACTGTTCTAATTTGGGCTGGAGTAAAGGGGAGGGGTGTGGAATGAGAAAATGAGCTTGACATGACCCAGTTACATTTATGAATGAGTATGTTCCCTGTAGTGAGGCCGATTTCATTTTCAATTGGTCAGAGTGGGAAAAAAGGTAAACATTTGTGTCTTCTCAAGTTGAAACAATCACAGTGGAAGATTTAGCAAGGGTTAGGATGATAATATCACTAACACACTTTTAACAGTTGGAAACAGCTGTTTGGCCCACGCAACTATTTTCCATCTGGGCTGAAGCACCGTCGTCCTCATCAGTCATAGTTTGAATCTTGGCTAATGACATGATGTCAAGATTGCAGCAAATAGTTTTTCTGGTAGCACACATAATAAAGGTACAAATCATATACTTCAGCAATGCTTAACTAACGCATGACTCAGAATGTATCATGCAACAGCATGTAAATGTTTGTATTTGACTCCATATTTGAAAGGAGAACAGTACCTATTGTCATAGAAATATGAAGCTGTTTTTGTGCATGGTCTCTTCTTCATCTTTTATGTAAGAGGAATCTAACTGATTTGGGCGAATGTCAATTAATGTATAAAGTGAATGAAACTGTGAATTAACAATCCTTAACTGATGATCTGTGTGCACTAATCACATAAAGTCATCATCATCATCATTTGTTAATGGTGAGCAACAGGAATTCATGATACATCTTGCATTAAAACATCATGAGTCATGCATTAGGTAAGCATTACTTAAGTATATGACTTGTACCTTTTATTATAAAGTATTACCATTTTTTTTTCTGCCAGTATCCTCATTCCTTAAAAGTCCAGTAGTTGTAAATTTCCACACTACCTGAACCTCAGCAGCATAGAGCATAAACAGGTGCAATATTATAGTGGCAGGACACAGAACATTTCATAACACACTTTAAAGTATCTCCAGCGGGCACACTGTAAGTGGATACCAACAAAGCCTATTTAATATTGTGAGCATGTATCTCTGTGTTAACTGAATCATCAATCTGCTTGTCATTTGCAGCTTTTCAAGGCCACACTGTAGAGGTGAGATAATCAGTTGTCCCAAATTAAATTTCCCAATGAGCTTGTTTGTATTCATTTTATCAGAAGCTAGCTCATGAAATATCATAGAAATAGCTCTAAAATGACCCGCAATGTGCCTGTCTGCCATTCAATTTCCTTTTTGTGGGCTAAGAGTGCCAAATCTGTTGGCTACAAACGGTGCAAACCCTTTGCTATCTTTCATTTTGTTAAAGAGAGTGTAATATTTAAGTGCAAATCTAAGTGGAGAGTACACACTTTGTGGGAAGTGATCAGATGTGATCAGAATACAGGCAAACCTTTGTTTGCTGGGAAAGGTTTCAAAATATTCAGCTGAAATGTAATAACTACGCAATGTGACTATTTATGATTCCTGTAGGAACACACACAGGCAGGAAAAGACCACAGCGCCAGCACCTCTGGAAACTGCTATAAAAATTCCACCGTCCTCCAGTTGTGACCGCGAGTAAGTAGTAAACAGGATGCAGGGATTCAGCTAAATGTTGATGGGCTGCACATCATCCTGCACAGCTAAAGTAGAGCTCTGTATTCTGTGTACATAATTTGTCACTGAAGCTCACACACTAACACATCCAGATACCCACGCATCAAATGACTCAGACACACATGCCAGTATCCACCTGGATGAAGCTGAACTCTCTCCAGCTGAGAGCATTGCTGACTGAGGGGAGAGAAGTTATTCCCAACAGGAGATACAGGCCATATCCCAGAATCCCCATAGAGTAGTAAGAGTCACTACGCCAGGCCATGGTGGTGTCAAACTGTGACGTTCTGTTCTCCCTGATCTTAAAGTGACAGTTAACAAGACAGAGAGATGTTTATTAACAGTTTCAGTACTGATGGATACAATGCTCAACAAATTAGCCCAAATCATTTGAATTTCTGGTTATATATGAAAGTTTTTCTTTAATGCAAACACAAAGCTTTGAATTGATCAAACACACATATTTTCAAGCTGCATGGCAGTCTTACCTGTGAGATGGTACTTCCAGAAATCCTGTGTCTCACATAATATCTGGGGATGATTTAGAGAAAAATACTCAGGGAAAATTCTGATAGACTGAACACACATATCTAAGGTAGTGGTAACCACAACACATTGTATTAATTATTGAACACAACTAATGTTATCAATCTGTTATTTATCTGTGGTTTAGTATCATAAGGCCCAATGTTTGGTCATTTAGCTGCATGTTCTGTAAGGCTTCTGCAAATATCTTGTAGGCACCTAAGGCTCAAATTATCTTTTTGTGTGCTACAATTAATCTCTACAATTAACAGCTGTGTTACACGGATCTCATTTTTTCTGCTATGCCTTTTTTCCGTTATTTGTTTTTTCATAGAATATATTTTAGTACATGATTCATTAAAACCTTTACTTTACACCTCAGTTGTGCCTATGAAAGACTGAGTACCTCTACTCTTCACCCTGCTTCATCCTGCACGTGCCCAGGGGGCATTGAGCACTAAAGGGCCCTCTGCGATGGGGCTTATGTTGGGCTCCACAATAATACGACACAAAGCTTGACCATTTCTCTAGATCTTGATTATTATCAGATCTGAATAAAATAAAATTTGTTTCCGAGAAAATTAAGTCTCATGATTGATTGTTTTATTGATGAGATGGCTGGGCAAGTGGTGACTGGTGAGCAAGCTGAAATGCACTGTGAAAAGAGAGGGGGTGGGAATATCACCCCTCCCAGTTGCATTCTGATGGTTGATGTCGAGCTAGCCAGTAATTAAGATAGCCTGGAAGCTACAGTGCACAGCCTCAGCGAGCTTCAGCCTCTAGCTCCAGCAGTGAAGCACAAACATTGGGAAGTAATTTTACTTAAAGCTCATTTGCAGCGGGAGGTCCCATAATTTGTGAAGCCCCTGCATTATGAGGATCCATTACAGAGAAGTTCCAGGAGAAAATTCTGATGAAACGGGTTTTGGCCTTTCAAAATCCGGCCACCAAGTATCCAGCATCCTGGAGGGAGAACGAGGCTGGTAAGACACGTTCTCTCACTAATGATGCACTGACCAGATACCTTAACAATGGTAAAATTGTGCCACAGGAATGGATTTGCTTGAAAAGTTTTATAGACAAATTCTAATGCATTTGTTGCTGGGTTTACTGACTGTAAATGTCAATATTAGAAAGAGGTATTAAGGCGTATAGTTGCTGTCATTATGTTCTTGAGTGAAAGGGGTTTTCCATTCCACAGAGATGATGAACTTTTGGTAATTACCTGGGAACCCTAAAACTGGTCGCACATTTTGATCCATTTTTAATGGAACATTTATCATTTAAGTATAGTCAGAATAGCTGTGGTGATACTTCATACTTGTCTGCAACTATTTCTGAAGAATTTATTGGCCTAAACAAAGCAAGATATTGTTACAGAACCATAGTAAGCAAAGTATTTCTCTGTGAAAGACGCTATGACTGATATGTCTCACGTGGACCAACTTAACAAAAAAACAACTTAAAAAGGGCTTGGGATTACTTGAAGAACAAAAAAAGGAAGGGAAGGGAAGGAAGGGAAAATAGTTGAGCAATTTTTGGGATTTGATCCCATTCACAGTGAGATGGGGCTGGATCTTTCCAATTGGCGTGGCCAGGCATATGACAGTGCTTCAAATATGTTGGGAAGCAGGCCAGTTTTTTTGACAAACACTATGCTTTTTGCTCCACTAAAATCCTTCTCCAGTACAAAATGGCAGCCTTACAGATGTTGGTGTCGGACAACAAGGAGCGACATGACACACAGCACGAGGCAGCTGTGCAAACTGAAAGCTAATTCTCTGAATTTTCTGGTTACATATGCTGTAACCTGTGGGGTCTGACGATTATTATGATATATAACTAACCTTCTATGTTTAGATGTTTACTACACACTGAATTTCCATGTTAGTGGGTATACCAAGCTAAAAGTAATGCAGTCTAATACAACAGCCCTGCAACCAAATTTATATCAATGAGGGTAAATTACATATTAGGAATACCTTTCAGCATTCAGAATTCATCAAACCACAGCATCCACAATGTACATAAAGTTGAAACAACATATATTTAAAACCTTTTCAACACAAACTAAATATCAAAACCTTCATGGAGGAAGGATTTATTGCAGGGCTGTTATTAGACTGCATTAGTTTCAGCTGGGCGTTCCTGATAAAATGGCAACTGACTGTATTAAAGTTACAGTTTTGATTACATTAAATAACTCAAAGTTCTCATTATTGGTTTTGGTTGAAATTAACAACAAAAATGCAATAGGAAATTCAGATATATTGAACGAGGGAGTATGAGGATCTGTGTACTTGTTACATACCTTATGGGGATGATGAGAGTGTAGAGCACATGCAGAGAAGCTAAGGCAAGTGCCAGCAGTCCCAGCTGTTTCCTGCACAGCATCCAGCGATCCAACCAGTCAGGAAAACGCCTAAAACAAACACACTTGTTTAATACAATATTCAAAATATATTGGAAATTGTTCACCTCTGTGCAGGCACTGACTATCAGTCCATGTCCTGTTTTGTATTTGACTGACTTGTATTTGGTTCCCCTGTAGAGCTGAAGAAAGGCAGCAATGACACCAGGCAGGTAACACAGAGACAACATGATGAGAGACACAATGGGAAACACCTGAAAGGTGGGGGATAAACACACAAGTGGTTACTGTGAGGATGACATTTACCAAATTCAAGTTAAATGATTTCTAGAGAAAGCACCTTGAGGCCACCTTTAAAAAGGGAATAATGCTAGTTTACAAAACACTCTTTACCCTGTTGGCCAAGGACACCATGATTCTGAAGGACGTATCTTTCCCCTGTTCAACATATGCGTAGACAACATCTCTAAGGACCACATAGAAGAAGAATGAGGCAGTGAGGCCGATGGCCAGGCGTAGTGGCAGCCTCCACTCTGGGAACAGCTGCAGTGGGAAGTCCTCCAGTTCTCTGGCTGCAGTCAGAGAACCCCTGTCCAGAACAGTGAGGCCCAGTTTGGTGGCCTTCTCTGCTACTGCCTGCTTTGCCTCAGTACTGTTTCCACACAGGTACACCTGGAGGATGAAAGCATCCATAGTTTTTAAAGCACTTAAAATGTCCCACGAGTATATGTCTTCATTATTTTATATTTATGCATTTTCACAGACGATGATGAAAGGAGGTTTTGACTCCGGAGGATTGAGCATAAACGTGCTTGGAGATGCTGTGGCTTTCTGTAAGAAATACTAAATATAGTTGAAGAAAGCAGGTAAAAAGCAACAACAGTGTTCCATCAGCAGCTATGTGATGTTGCTGATTGTGCTCCAAATGCACCAACACACCGCAAATACTCCCTCCCCCCACAACACAGACACACACACACACCCTCTCCTGTGTGGTTTTTACTGTCCTCTGGGATTGCACAACCAGATCAAAATAAAACAGAAAAACCCACATACCGTATGCTGCAGCTTTGCAGTACAGAGTGAGGGAGCAAAGCACGTGATGGGAAGCTTAGATCTAATAGAGACTCCGGAGTTAATTGATTCAAGGATACATCAGAGATGGCATTCACAGCAAAGATATAAGGCTGACTCCTTAGATTTGGCTTCTTTTACGAGGATTTGGTTTGATCAAAACTTCAATATGAGTTAATAATATAATTTGGACTGAAATGCTGTCCTTTCTGAAAGAGACTGTTATTTTGAACTTGTTGGTCAACACCCCGCTGTGTGAACACATCAGAGAATTGTAAAATGTGCAGCTGAAAAAATAATTTGACAACCAGTGCTGAATAGTTTAATTCTAAAATGACAAATGTCACCATTAGAAAAAAAGATGCATTCCTAAATAGCAGAAGAAAAACCCCCTTTGTGATACTTTTTAAAGTTTTAATAAGTGTCAAATACACTTTTCAACCAAAAGATAATTTTCTAATGAATCTGACTTGAAACAGAACATCACAAGCCGACGCATTCAGTACCTGTCTATTGGCATCTGAGGGTCCATTCTGCAGGGACCAGGCAGACAAGGTGTTAAAAGCTTTCACCACATGAGCTTCAGGGATCAACCTGGACAACAAACAACAAAGCTTCATGTTTCGCACATTTCTGGAAATTCAAACCACATGGTCCATGAGACTTCCCACTATTTCTGGTATTAACATTATTGCCTGATTTACTCTTACCTCTGCAGATACTCAGCATTGGCCTCTGGATATAGATTCTTCTTGAGGTTGTTGCTGACGTCCACCAGCACCTTCCAATCAATGAAATCAGCGGAGTGGATGAAACATTTTTAATTAAGCAACTAATATGTTACACAAAGGCATCTGACTGTGCAACAAGGTACCTTCGCCTTAAGTTGAGGTGCAAATGTCTCCAGGAAGTCATAGTGTTCTCTGTGAATACAGAGAAAGACCAAACTGGCTGACTGGGCGGCTGCCTCATGGCTCATCACCTGCACAACACACACAAACACAGCACTATTGTCTTGTCATGACATGTGCCAACACACTCACTAATAACTAGCCCAGGGAGTTCAGTGATAGTTCACTAGTTAGCACATATTGCATGAAAAATGTAAGCAAAATGCAATGTAACACAAAAACACAGCTACATGTGTAGACACACATGCGCACACACACAGTGATCTTGTTTAGCTCAGTCAACATCCAAAGCCTGATAACAAATGTTTATTTTTTTCTCTTTCCAACACTAACTATGCTCTTTGACTTTTATCAAAAGACTTATTTGACTTGGTTAAGGACCATCATGCAGCACATGTTCTGAAGTATCAGATGTTGATTTACAACAACGATCATCAGAAAAGGCTTGGAAAAAAGATGACTTTCAGAGTCTGAGAAGACGTCATGCAACGTGTTGTACCTGAGCTCCCTGAGGCAAGGGGCCACAGCTGCCAGGTCTGCGGCTGCCGAATACCACCCTGTAGCCAGACTGGAGCAGACGCTGACCCAGAGAGCGCCCAAAGTCGCCTGTCCCGAAGATACACAGCAGCTCCTGCTCAGGGGCAGCTGCTGTGCCCAGAGGACACAGCGACACGCTCTCTGGCTTCACCTCTTTTGACATGCTGCTCGGTGTGTCAGCCGACATGGCTACAGTCTGACACAAACAGTGAAGATATCTCCTGTGAACAAAACACTCCAACAGGTTTTTCTGTCAAGGCTAGACAGCTGTACTGAAATATGACTGACTAATGTGTCCAGATTCAAGGCAGATGTGACAAAATAATAGTCTTCAAAGTAACAGCTCTTCTGGGTGCTTCTGGAAAAAGTGTCAGCAAATCTGTCTGCCCCTCAGGCCCTTGTGTCTGTTCTTCTAACTCATTTGCTCTCTAGACTGACAAATTTTTCAGTCAGTTTTTGTATTGGCCCATCCCCCCAGTGGGTTCAGGGTGGAGTCTGGGAAACTCCATGGCAAAAGGTTGGAGACATTATAAATGATGTTTTCTTTGTACAAACTCTGTGTCTGTCAGTGTCTGTGTGTGTGGCTAGGAAACACCGTGGCAAGATTTCAAGTATGGTCTTCTTCTGGGAAATTATGCAACACTGGAAAACAACACTTCATTAGTCTGCCAAAAATACTGGGTTTTTTCTGGTGTTACCAATTTACTATTGCTGCATGACAACTTACATTACAAAACACACATTGAAGGCCATCAGTGAAAGTCCCAGTTTGTTTGAGGACACAAAGGAAATGCAAATCTAAAAACGTAATGAGCTCACTCTGAATGGCACAGTGTGAGACAGATTTTTTATTTGTAACTTATCTAATGTCAGCTGCTCAAAGACAAGATCATTATAACAGGTTTAGGCATTTACACAATATTAATAAAAAATATTGTAAGTATGTATGTAAATATTAAACCAGTGTCCTAGATTTATTTACTGCCATTTAGTGCAGGGTAAAATGTTGATAGTATTGACAAGATAGACAGTTTATTCATTGCAACTGTGAAGCAAGAACACTGGGCTCTCTACAAACACACTATCTGGACCAAGTCTAGGTCACGGTTTGCAAACACAATATGCTGGAATGTCCCAACCCCCTCCTTTCTTCCTCTGCATAACCTCTATTATACGACCATAAAATTCACATGCCTTACCAAGTGCATAATTACTTTGACATGTGCGAAAAACAAATAACACACGTTTTATTAGCAGGAGGTCATTTACCGTGCACTTGGAGTGAAAGAACTCAATCCTTATAATCAGTCACTGATATGGTGGTCAGCAGAGGCACTCACTGATTCATGCGAGTAGGCAAACCCCCCAATTACAGTCTAATCTGCACTCTTGTGTTGCCCCTATGAGTAATTAATGTTCTTAGCCTCTTAACTGAAGTTGGCCTCTGAGTGCATCCCTTCATATTTTCCCAGAGGTCCAGAATAGCTCCAGTGTTAAGGGTTGAGGTGAACCGCAGGCTTAGTGACCTGTCCTACACTGTAATTACTGTCTCTGCTCTGCTGCTTCACTAACTGGCCAGTGTGTTTGTGTGAGTGTGTGCGGCTACATGGGATATAAATATAATGGACCTTTACTAGCTCACGCACCCCACATATACACAAGATAATGTAATGAAATTTGTCGCTGATCTGGTTTCTTGGGCAGTAATTAGCCTAAGACCTTAACAGCAATTAATCTGCTGTTTGGTAAACAATTACTTGCTTACTCTTCCTCCCACAAGATCCTAAAGCCTAAAGTAAAGTTATGCTCATGAGATGGGGGGAGAAGCTTGATAAACAAGAAAAAATAGACTACAATACTACAATAGATAAAAAACAAAGCAAAAAAAGGAATGATAAAAAAAGGGTTAAACTTTAATGTATATTAATGCACTGTTATTTATGCACGGAGTTTTATTTTTTCCTATATTGACTGGTCAGTTACAACTGACCCAGAGTTCCTTGCCCTCTGAAGCCAAGCTCAAAATCCAGCCAGTAGCAGTCCAGGCACTAAAGAGCAGAGCTTCACCTCAGTGAGCACAAGAGTTGCAGTCAAGTATTTGCGAGCCACACACTAAACAATCATGGCTCGAACAGACAATCATGGCTCGAACAGTGTGGGTGGTTTTCTGATCATCAAAACAAAACTGAATGGAAGCAGCAATCACATATCAAATGTCAAGACTGGAAAAAGGCACTCTCAGGCAAGGGTGATGATTGGACCGTCCAGTATTCCCAGGCTACAGCCATTACCATGATTGGCTTTACACTGCACAATATCTGATTGTCTAAGCAAAAAGCAGGGTGCATTAGAGCCACAAGTATATGCTAATGAATTCTGGTGCATGAAAAAAGGCCCACTGATACAGTAACATTCTGCTTTCTAGATCATTGTACTATATAATCAAAATGATTGATTTTTGAATGCACTGTGTTGTGTTTGGTAAAGTGTAGGGTTATGTGCTATTTTAAATGTATAATTACTTAAATGTATAATTGTGACCATGGTGGAATTTAAACCTTAGAGAGATGAGCATAAGGAGGGAAGAAGTGATGTAGGCTATACAGTGATGGGGTTATCAGAGCAGATGCTCCCCAGGTAATGGATTATCAGATACATGAATAACTGTAGCAATTATTCAGTGGAGAGCATGGTCAGGGGGCATGAATTATTAATAATCTACAGTGGAAAGATTTGTTGCAGAGTGTGATTTGATGTCAAAAAGAAAGAGGGAGATGGTATAGAGAGGGGGTTGGTGTGTTAAAAGTCCTGCTAGATAATGGTTGCACAGTACTGCAGGGGTTGGTGGGTAGAGGTAGCTGGATCTGAGGTGTGACCAAGCCAAGAAGTTGCTGTGCCGCAGGGCAAAAAAAGGAGATCGAGAAACATCCTGGTCTGAGGCCGATGTTTGGTACACTGACTTTTCCCTTTTCTCGCTTCACCTCCTACACGACACATCTGATGTTTGTGTTTTCCTTGAGGCATGGAATGTCCTCGTATGAGCCCCCTTAGCCAGGTTTTTGAGGTTATGTTTTGGGTTTGCAGGCCATGACCTGACACAGTCAGAAAGGCCACATCTAAAAACAGCTTTTCTTAAGGCAGAAATATGAGAGGGCCCGGCTGAAAAACAACCCACATACACTCTTGTCATTTGCTCAGCAAATGGCAAAGTTGTCAAAGCCCTTTTTGTAGAGCTTTTAAATGAGTAACAGAAGAAAATAAAGTCCAGCTGGCTGGTTGGCAGCAGATGATATCCTTAGTGAAACTTAGCTTGGTTTTGGACAGAGCCGGGAACAGTGTTGCAAGCTGTGCTTCTCTCTCTCTGTCTCTCTCTCTGTCTCTCTCTCTCTCTCTCTCTCTCTCTGTGTGTGTGTGTGTGTGTGTGTGTGTGTGTGTGTGTGTGTGTGTGTGTGTGTCTGTGATCGTTGTAGAGATTTACAGTGAAATCTCCCTACTGACCCCTACTGCACTGGTGCTCAATGAGTGGCTTGTAAAGTTAATGGGTCAGATCCAATCTTTCCTTGTAACACACTTCACTCCACATGCACACACACACACACACACACACACGCACGCACGCACATCTTCCTCACTCTCTTTCTATCTTACAATTCAGAGCAGCATCAGGACATGGTCTCAGCTTTATGGGGACTTTAATCACAGTGATTATAAAACCTGACTGAATAGGTGAGCAGTAGCTCTGTTGTAACACTGATGTATGCAATATTACAGGGACACAGATTATTATTATCTCATATAGTTTGGTGAAATCACGTGATTCCCTGCATAGAGTCGTGTTCATTTTTCCCATTGACAATGTAACGTGACTAGCAGTTGGAGCACTTTTACAGCTTGAATCGGCCAACAACTCTCCAGGTTGATTCATCAGTAGGCCATAAAAGATGAGCAACTGCATTAGAAATATCCAGTTTTAGATAAAATGTCACAATCTGTCTCTCCTCTCTTGCCACATTTCCACTGTACCAGGTTCATTCAGTGTTACTCTCCACTAATCCACCGGATGCCCTCGGACTTTCCCTCCTTTCCCCATCGCCGGACTACCTCACCCATCTACCCGCCTGTTCCCACTTCTGCGGTCAGCCCTGCAGTTACTTGGGGCACGTTCAATCTGAAAACAGTGTGCACTTTTTTTGCTATGGTTTCCAGGTTCCTACATTTTGTTGGGGCTGAACTTTCCCCTGACACTTTGTCACCTGCAACTCATTATTTCATCAGCCACTCACTGCTTATACCAATCCACTTCCATGGTTCTCTGCCAGATTGTTTAAGTTGTCATGTCTTTGTGCTTTAGCTGCTGTTTTGCAGCCTGCTGTGTAAATCTGAAACCTATGACCCACCTGCCTGTTTTACCTTCTCTGCCTGATTATTGAATTTTGCCTGCTCCTCTTTGGACTTGTTTGCCTGTTTCGGACTACCTTCCTGGATTTGACCCTTGCCTGCCTCAATATTCTTTAAGCCTATGTACCTCAATTTTTGCATTTAAATCACTAAACTGTATAAGCTTTGCCTCAGTCATCTGCATGTGGGTCCTATCCCTTGTATTCCTGTTGCCCTGCTTGCACTAGTGGTGACATAAAAAGTTGAAGGTACATTGCCTGTATACATGGAAACTCTTGGGAGGTTGTTGAGTATGAGACCCAAGGTGCATTTCAGTAAGAAACATTAAATTCAAAACATTCGAAAACAGCAAGGACTTCACTCCAATAACTATAGGCCTATAATTAACTCAAAATTTTTAATTTATGTATAGTTTTAACTTTGTTTTAATTTCATGATGTCTAAAAAAATGTTTTTAAGGGAGAATTTCTGATTATTTTTGCTGAATATCAGTCTTCTCACTGTTGTATCTTCTGTGGCGATGATGTGATGATGATGAAGAAATCTCCGCTGACACCGACTTAATTGTATAAAAAGGTTTATTACAAAAAGTACAGCGTCAAAACAAGCACCAAAGATTGCCTGTGAGAGGATCCGAAGCCAATGTGAATCTCCCCCGTTTTCCACTCGAACTACACCTTTTAAAGCCTCATGGTATAGCTAATGTGTGGTGACAAGATAGGCTCAGAGCCAACCTCATAACCATATATGGCTATTTTTACAAAAAGGGAAGGTGTGAACTTGAACATATGGTTCATGTTAAAACTGATCTCCTCTCTTTGGAACTTTAGAAAAACAACCCCCAAGGGGCACCCATCTATGAAAGTAGCCAGACCTTTGACATAGGCTTATCTAAACATTGGATCCACATGGGAGAGACATCTCTCAGTTCAGACACCTCATCACATAAACTGTTTTTATTATTTGTACAGTACAGAATGCACAGTATTTGCAAAACTGATATTTTGAGCCATGGCTCTGACCTCATCACTCTCTGCAAAGATACATTTTAAAGGGCAGAAATATGTATTTTCGCAATCAGCGTCTTAGAGCAATGGGATCAGGTTAGGCGATCCAGTTATTTCCCATGAGATATTTCTGCATTTTTTTTTTTTTTCAGTGGGCAGGGCTCAGTCAAAAAAATGTGAGGTTACACTTATGTGCACCAATCAGGATTCAGAAACAGAATTTGATGGTAGATGTTGGGTTGTTTTGAAAGCTCTCAGTGGCTTTCAAATCCAAAAGCCACATTGGATACAGAGCCAGACATCAGCTACAGTATATTATGTGGAATCTATCAAGCCTATCTATCTTGTGAAACCTATGTGTGTGTCAGGCACTAGTTAATGAAATGCAGTAGTGCAGCAGTAACTGTGGCAGTAACTGTGGCAGCACTAGTTGCAATTTCAGCCATAAAGCAGCATAAATACACTGCCCATCACAAAGGCTCTGTTGGACATCTGACAGCGGCCACCACTCAAATTGTCTGCCTGAAATAGCTTTGCAGGATTGCTCCATATATGCAATTTATGATTTACTCTTTGTATTACACAATACCTGCTGAAAACAGTTCCAACAGACCATTCCGAAATTTCATGAAAATTATAATTATTTGTATAGAAAAAAAAAAACCCTTCTTGCCAAACACTTAAACAAGAAATGAAACTAAACTGGAAGCAGCATGCTCAGCTCTTTAGAACAGTGGATGTGCATGAATCACCACATTTCAGTGAGTCATCTGTTACCGCCAAATGACCAGAAAGAAGATATTAAGTAAAACTACTGAATGCATACTGAAAACTAAAATTGAAATAAAAAAAAATGTGAATACAGTTTTGTGATGAGAAATCCCAACCCTCTGGCTATAAGTCAGCAGAGCATGGCACACATCTTCCCTGCACCTAGGGACATTACTGACTTTAGTGAGCTGTAGAAGTAAAACTTCACTTCCATGTCTAATCTAATCTGCCTTCACTCCTTGTCTTTAATCACTCCATTCACTCCTATTTCTGTGTTATTTATCTCCATTTTACCCCAGATCCCACTCCCTCTCAGCCCATACAACATCAAATCCCACTCTGGAACTGAAGTCCTCACGGTAGTGAATATATAATTCATCCCCATGACCACACATTGCTGAATATTTCACTCTGACAGTCGTGTATAATTATAGTTGACTCTGTGTCAAACTGTCACTCCAGCGCCCCTTTTCTGGTAGTTTTTCGAGACAACCCTTCAGCCCTCAAAACTGTTTCCCTCGCAGTGTGGGCTACCTTTTCGTCATTCAGAGGCAGTGGATTGCTCAATTACCGTCAATCGTTGACTGGCAAACCACCATTCACACCTGGTACCGCCTCCAATGAAACGCACAACGACTCTCAATTACTGGCTAAAATTGTGTTGCACCAAGCAGACGTCCACAGAATGCATACTGTGGTGTTTAGGAAATGAGATAAAGCAACCAGTAACGATCCTCACGAGGGTGGTAATGACACTTAATGGGAGTTAATGGGGTTACAGTGATCAGGAGTGCAGAGAGACCCCAGGTTAATACAGCTACTAACAGGACAGAGACTGAGTATACACACACACACACACACATGCACACAGAGGTAATATAAAGGCATTTCTCAGTGCTTGTGCAGTAGCCTGAAATCATTAGATCGTTATAACTATCCTCAGTTTAAGAATTATACATGAGCCTTCTGGAAGGTTCCTGTCTTTGATTCTCTTGTCCTATGCTGCTGTTAGGGTTATACAAGCAGTGTGTGTCTGTGTGCATGTTGGAGACAGTGTGTTCTTTCAAGTCTTCTGTGCTTAGCAGCAGTTAATGAGATCAGGGTGAGTGTTACCTGTGAGGAGACCTTTGATGAAATATGTTCAGAAAGAGAGGGGGGTCGTAGAGAATGAGATGGGAGGAGAGAGCCAGGAGGGAAGAAAGTGTCGTGTGTGTGTGTGCGTGTGTGTGTGTGTGTGTGTGTGTGTGGGGGGGGGTGATATATAGCGATGGCTTGAAGAAAATAGAGAGGATATAGAGGGGATACGGTGAAAAAGAGGGAGCAGGAATAGTGACAGGGAGCAGAAGGGGGGACATTCATTTTTAATCGAGAGGAAAAGTCGGCTTCTCCGAAAAGAGAGAGGCAGATAGATGAAGCCCATTCACTTCCATCCACCAGTGCACAGACACACCTACTGTGTGAACATGTTCACACATGCCTTAAGCAAACCAACACACATGTTCACAGCACAGCAACTAGAAAATAATATTTGATCTGTTTAGTTTTGTGTACTTTGAGTGGATTGCACTGGAATTTTAAAAAACCCACGAGGGAGTATTTGGATTAAAGTTTTTCCTTCATCATAATCAGACTCAAATCCTCCTTTTTAACTCTAATACTTTAATTCTAATTACTCCACATAGGCTTTAGTGAGCTGAAGACTGGGAGGGTCTCTATCCCTTGGGAGAGAAAGAGGGAGAGACTGTGGGAGACAAAGGCAGACAGACAAGGCCAGAAAGAGAGAAAAGAAAGACAGAACGTAAGAAACAGAGTTGAAAGTGAGAGGAGTGTTGTATCTTCTGTAGCGATGATGTGATGATGATGAAGAAATCTCCGCTGACACCGACTTATTTGTATAAAAAGGTTTATTACAAAAAGTACAGCGTCAAAACAAGCACCATGGATTGCCTGTGAGAAGATCCAAAGCCAATGTGAATCTCCCTCGTTTTCCACTCAAACTACACCTTTTAAAGCCTCATGGTATAGCTAATGTGTGATGTCAAGATAGGCTCAGAGCCAACCTCATAACCATATATGGCTATTTCTACAAAAAGGGAAGATGTGAACATATGGTTCATATTAAAACTAATCTCCTCTCTTTGGAACTTTAGAAAAACAACCCCCAAGCGACCTCCATCCAGGATGGCGCCAGACCTTTGACATAGGCCTACCTAAACATTAAACACACATGTACCTAAACATTGGACACACATGGCAGAGACATCTCTCAGCTCAGATACCTCAGGAGGAAGGTAGAACTAAACGAGTGACGGCAACAACACTGCCTTGCTCAACACTATTTCACCGATTTCTAAATCATGGGGGCAGAGAAGCACACAGAGCGCCACCAACAAAATTAAAGGCACATTTATTTCACGAGGTACATGGCAGCAAAATTACAAACATGCCACTTAAAAACCAGCAGGTTGGGTTGGAGAAGCTAACCACTAAACATAGGTTTGCCTGCATGTGCAAACCTTGCTAAACAACAATGCTCCATAGGCTACTGCAGGGACACATAACTACCATATTAATGTTACCTGTTGACAAAGCACCAAAAATCAAAATTTATATGTATTAAAATACACGTAAGAACATGTTCTCTCATTCAATCCCAAAGCACTGCTTTATTGTGCTACCATTGTACATCTGCATGGTTTTGTGCTCTTTTTTTTGGCAGTTTTTATTAGCTCTGTTAAAGCCTCTTTCTGCCATATGATGGCATATTTGGTATGCATGTCCCAAGAGGCATAGTTGTGTCTGCCAAACAGAAATAATTTAACACAACAGTAAGTCTTGGTCCAAAAAGGTGGGAGGCAGAAGAAAAAAAGCAATTTTTTTGTCTACTTCCTGGTTAGGAAATTTTATTTTGAATGAGTACTGGTGAAACATTAAGCTGAGCAGAAGTAAATCTATGTTTGATAGTATTTTTAGAAAAGTTTCAAAAGGTAGATTTGCATTCATTTGAAGTCACCACTGGTGCAACATACTCCTAAACCCAAAGGATGTTTTCTTTTTTTTCTTTTCCTTTTTTTTTCTTCACAAAGATACCACTTGAATGACCCAAACCTGTCCCACTAGTGCCAGAAATGGGAAAACATACACTAAATACCAAAAACATTTACAGCTGTGTCTCTGGTACCCTTAGCAGCAACAGCATTTAAATATTTAACCCCAGGTATTGCCAACCTGTGCAGAACACAGACAAATGCTCTGCGGGATCTAATAACACTTTACTGACCACTGGCCCAATGGGATTGCAGTTCAAATGAGTTGTGCACATAAAAACGAAACAGGAAGGATGTTTTATTTTTCCCAGAGGGCTCTCTCTCTCGCTCATTCCCCGGTGTTATCCCTATCTTCTTCCACATTGGCCACTTTCATCCCACTCCCAGAGCTGAGGAGATACACAGGGGGAGAAACACACATAGAAGAAAAAACACTGAGAAAACGAGGAAGCACATACAAAAGAGAAAGCCACACACACACACACACACAGGTGTATATACAGTATGTTGTATACAGACACAGTGGGCCCTATTTCAGGATGCTGTCAGCAGGGGGACAGAGGCTAGAGGAAACACAGGATGAATTCTCCTCTGCCTCATTCCATCACACTGCCATGACACCCCTATTTACCTCCCCCATCTATCTCCACACTGACTGTCTACCACCTTGTCATGCCTGTGTGTGTATCTGTTATTGTGTGTGTGCGTGCATAAAGGTGCATGTGTGCTGTGTGGGTATGTCTGTACATGTGCGAGCCTAAGTGTATCAGCACATTCACAGTGATGGAGCGAGGTGAGGTGGACACCTTATATTGTGCTCTACGGTGTTAGAACATACTGTGCAGCCCATCAGCGTTTAACAGAATCCCCGTGTTTTGTTTAGATAGTTGAAACACCGGCACTCAGTCCCATAGCAGAGACTCAGGAAGTTTCTTCATTAAAGTTTACAGTGGCGCCAGTCCCGAGGTTTTCCAAGCAATCTCTCCGACTGATTCCCCCTTAACTTGGTTTCAATTTTATTTTCCTTGTCATCTCTTCAGGTTCGCGAGCGTTCCTCTCCCCGTCGTGATCCGATGGCTTTGCTTCACACCCCATATGTCCTCCTGCGAATATGAGAGAGCCACTTTCATAGGGGGGAACGAAAGTGTTCAATCCAATTCCCCAACCTCATTTTGGCTCTGAGAGAAATGGTCCCTTTCTTTATGTCTCTCACACATGTACACTATACACACACACACACAAAAAAATGGTCCCTACCGTGCTGTCCTTCTTCTTCCAAAGGCTATGGTCATGCATTTTCACTTCATATTAAATTTTTTTGTTTGTTCTCCCTGGCCTTCTATGATCCATGACCACCAAAAGAGAGAGAACACACAGTGAGAACAAATAAAATGATATTAGCAGTACAGACATGCAGTATTGAGCTGTCCAGTGGCTTTATCCCTCACTGAAATACTAGCAAGCACTTCTCAAGGCAAACAAAAAAACATTTATTTTTCTGCTTTTTTGTGCTATCTTATGTTTGCATTGTATCTTAATTCTCTTAAAATACACACTTATACTGAATGACATACTGTGAGGTGTATTACTCTGGTACTTTTCAATGACTTTCAGGCATAATGGTGTCATTAACAGTGTGTTAAGTTTATATTTATCCATCTACAGTATATAGAATCCTAAGGCTGCCTGAGTCTGTATTCAGTTATATATAAACTACTACAGCTCTGTAGAAAATGGCCTTACCAAGGTATAAAGAAACCAAGCTGCAATAGCCAGATGTTATTGACTCCAATCATCAGTTTGAGCCCTCTGTGACAGGCAAGTCTTGTTTTTTGAGAGGTGGCATGACAGTGACAAAGATCACATCCTGCCAGATATGGATACAATTCATGTGTAAATTACATCAGGAAGATGTTAATGCATCAACTTTTTCTACCTACTTAATTCTATTCAGTGCCATGAGGAGACTGTCAGTTTACAGCGTTCAGCAGGGGAAGCATAGATACAGCTTCACATAAACTGATTAAGATCATCATTTTCTTCCAGTTAACATGCAGAGATATTTCCTTAAATGCGCAGTGATGCATGTTTGAAAATCAAGTCTGCTCAGAGGTTACTATTTTCACCATTAAATATTCATTAACACGTGATATTCAAATACCTCAAGGACATATGTATGAATTTCCAAAAATGCTTACTTGCCGTAATGTGGTTTAAGCTGTAATTCCTGCTGGGTTTGCAGCAGTTGATTTGATTAAATTCAGTGCACAAACTCAGTTCATTATATTCACACCCTGCTCTTAATGACAGTTTAAACACTACAGTGTGACAAATTGTTGTCCATATGGTAAGGCTTACATGAGGGTATGTGCATAGTGCGCTCTGGAATATGCATTAATACTGGTGGATGGACTGGCAGTGACCACTAGCAAAATGTACCTTTCCTATAGCAAAATGTACCTTTCCTATCCCCATCCCTGTATTAGTAAGTAGTTGATGGCTGTATTTTATTCTGTGTGTGTGAGTGAGTGAGTGTGTGTGGTTGACAGTCTGCTGATGGGCTAACACATTTTTTCCAGACAGGCTACCCTCCTGTATCGTCTCACCAGAGCAATGCAGTCCTCCTCAGTATGGTAAACAATATAGACCTTGACAAAGGCACCCACACACTCACACTCACACACGCACACACACACACACACACATTCACAGGCACAATCATGCTTACGATTCATATTTAACAGATAGCGTTATATGTTGACCCAAAGCAGCGGCTTAGCATTCCCGAGGCAAGGTCAGAAAAAATTATTTATCAATACAAACACAACAGAAATGAGCCAAAGAGGCACCATCCAGAAATACTAAATTAGCTTGCTGCCCAGTCCACCCACAAAAGCTGTCCCAGATGCTGAGGAAAGCGCCATCGGGGGCTCATGCATAATGCTCAAGGGTGGTTAGTTATTTTCAGAAGCAATAATTAGCACCCTTAGTGTCAAGATTTCTCCCTGGCCCTGCAAATAACAATTTGTATGACAACTATTAAACTGCATTAAATCAGCTTGAAGAGCTTATTAGTTATACTTCTTGGACATTGTTGTTTAAATTTGAATATACATAATGCAGAGTGAGAACGGTAGAACAGTAGAAGAAACAGGCAACAGACTCAAATGTAAGCCAGGATTTCACGGCCTTTATATACAGCAAGAGCAAATAATAAAAAACAGACATTATGTAAGAGAGCAATGACATTTTAAAATGCTTTAATTTCCTCAGCATTTTCTTGTACATTTCCTGGAATGAACTATGTACTTTGGTACAAATTATAGGGACAATATAGAACTAGGGAAGACTGAGAAAATTACTCAAGTAGAGTAAGGGGTGTTGAGTTTCTAATTTCAAAGTATAATTGTTTATTTACTTCTGGATATGTTTCTATTTTGAATTGAGTGATTTAATTGATTGACTCTCTAGAACACTCGCTCCATTTCCCTTAAAATTAGTAAAAAAATCACAGGAACTTTCCAGGAACCTTTCTATGTCTTTACACTGATATCGCAGTTCTTTTATAGGAAATTATAGGAACCCTTGGAATTGTGATCAACAATTCTTGTAAAAAGAAAGACAGGCCATTGACACTGTCAGAGAGTAGCTCATTTGTCCTCAAACGGATGTATGGAAACCTACAGTATGTTATAAGACAGTCTTCAAAACATAACACGTCAATCAATGCCAAGGTCAAAGAATATGCATACTGTTACTAGCATTGATATCCCACATCCATCAATCGTTTACTTTTACTTTTACTCTTGTTTGTTCTCCTCTCTTCTCTTGTCAGTGCAGGATACGGTTCAACACATACTTTATGCGAACATGTGTAAATGTCTTCGGGTGTGTGTGTGTGTGTGTGTGTGTGTGTGTGTGTGTGTGTGCCTGTATTAGAATGAGGATGTGAGGATAATTTAATTATGGACCAGATAGAGCGGGTTACTGAGGTTAATATCCTGCATGCACTCTGCTCCTCTCCGGACACAGTAATTGCTTTAAGCACATTAGGAACTTTATTGACTGCGATGGCCTTTTAAGACATTACATTTCTGCTGCTTAGTGTCAGACAGGAGTCGTCCGGCTCTGCTTACTGTCTCTGTCTCCCTCTATCTCTGTCTTTCTTCCTCACCCTCCCAGCTTGCCCTCTGCTCGCCCTGTCACTCTCTCGTCTCTGCATGTGTCTCCTTGCCTGTATCTGCTTAATTGAAGGCTCCGTAAATATGATGAGATTTGTATAGCGCCTCATCCGTAGAGGCGGCTTGATGAGGTTTGATTGGCAGGTGATTAACTCCTCTTAACCTGCAGAATCATTTGTCCTCGGTGGAACAGTTACACTAATGACACCATAAAAGGCTTTTTGATATGTCAAATTCTGGAGCGGAGCTTTGGAGAGAGAGCTTCCAACAACTCCTTCGAAAAAGAACAGCCCCCTCACTTCTCCTTCTCTCAGTTGAGATCAATCCTCTCAACACCCCCTCAGATCTCTCCATTTTCAGTCAACTAGACCTCTTAATGAGGATCGAGGTGAATGGAAGGAGTTATTAAAAAGTCCTCACCTTCCTCCTGGGACCGCTAAAGAGGAATTATATGCAACTAAGTGCACTCACAGCCCCAGTAAGAGTTATTTCACATTTCTGTTGCCATAAATCCACATTCACTTCAGTCATGACAGGAGTGGAAAATTATTTCTGGCCCAGAAAGAATTTGGTGTTCCATTCTTTTTATAAGGGATCTGCTGGAAGATTTTCATTAGGGGCTTCAGGTGAGGGGGAAAATGAAAATTACAGATTGGAGGGAAGGAGGGAGGGGATGAGAGACAGAGAGAAAGTGATGGGGAGGAGAGGAGAACCGAAAGAACGATGTCGCAGCTGACAGGGAGGAGAGCCAAGCAATAAGGACAGCAGATAGAGCGAATGTGCAGAGATAAATGATGTAATATCTGCATGGATCGATGTCTGTACTGTCCCTCTAAAAGGGGCTCTCTCTATAAATTACATCACCATAGCTTCTCCTATATGTGCACACGCACGTGCACTCAAATACACACATTCACACCACAGGTACACACAAATGCACACACTCCACAGCTATCTCAATTAGTATGAATTAAGATGTATGGCTGTAAAGTCTCAGTGTCTCGAGACCACTATGTAAATGTCTTCTTCCAGCTGTCCAGTCCCATCACTATGCAGATGGTAGCAGGAAGCAAGGAGGAAATCAATTTGTTAAGATAGCACTATCCAGCTAATGTGAAATCAAGTGGCTTGACTTTTCACATGAATCCCATCATGTCCACTCATATTATGAAACTAAGATGTCATTAGTTGCGCTTAGTGTGACTAATAGTCAGACCACGTCTTCGTTCAGTGTCTTTGCTTACAGTCCCACCTTGTGGCAAATTAGGTAATTACACTTAAAAGGATCAGAGACAAAGTAACCGAAACACCTCACAATGTATAGCATTAGTCCTGCTTTAAAAGCTCATTTCAACTCATAATGTTTGTTTCTTTTATTGGAATTAAAATCAGTGGTCGACACCATAGGAAATATTTCCAGCTCCAGCTTTGTCTTACACCCATTTGTCCTGTATAATAAATAGCGCGTGGCAAATGTGTCCACACAGTGTTGGAATTCTGAAAACGTGTTTTTGATCCAGAGTGGCTCATGTGTTTTTTCATCATGATTGGAACCTGTATTCCTATTGTAAATGATGATTCCTGAATTAGTGTTACTAAATCTCAGAAAAGACTAAGAAGATAAAAGAAGGCGGAAGCTTTTGATCTGTTCATTACTGCAGCAATACAGAAAGAAAATGGGACTTATATATTTACAGTATGTATGAATACTTTATGTTACATTTCTTGAACATAGGCTGATGATTGACATGGTTCAGAATCTCTGCGTAGGCTATATTTTTGTTTGCCCACCCAAAACAAGAAATAATTCAAATTAGATCAAAAAATGACACAAATTAAACAGTCAGTGTTGGTGAACGTCTACTTGTGACCACAGTGTGTATCTCCATATAGCATCATGTGTTTTTTTTTAGACTTTTCTTTCTTGCTACCCTGTGGTATAAAATGGAGTGGTGTATTTGGCTTCTTGGTAGGTTTTTTTGATCTTGCCTTATGACGATTTGAGAAGTCACATGAAAAAGCTGACACGTATACTGCAAACTGGCATTCTGCTTAATGTGACTCATTTATGAAGCTGTCTTTGGAATGATGATTTATTGTATCTGTAGCATAAATTGCTGCATCAGTTGCCAAGACAGCAACATTATAAACAGTGGCAAGGGGAAAAGACCCAACAAGACTAGGAGTTTACAGCCTTGCCAGCGGTTCTGTGAGGCAGTGCTTTGACCTAAATACTAAGGCTAACAGGCTCACAATGAAAATATGCTGATGTTTAGCAGGTATAAATTTTACCATCTTTAGCTGTACAGCTGAGGATGACGGGAATATGCTTTGTTTTGTAGGTATGTGATCATAAGCCAGTATTGGGCCAATTTAAATTTTGACTCGACGATGGCACTAGAGGAAAAGTCAGAGGATCAGCAAAGTGAGTAGGATTTGTCCTCTGGGGATCGTAGAGAATTTCATGACAATCTGCAGTAGCTGATATTAACACAGTAACTGTAGTGTGTGTGCTTAGTGGTTGATTTATTCAAGCCTAACAAAGTGTGGATAAACTCACATTCACAGCTGGGAGATTAGCAATAAAGCCTCAGCATTGTACTGTTACACATTAAGAAGCTTCATCAGAGCACTTTGGTGCTGACACAATGAAGTCCTATTGATTTAGAGGGTGTAAGAAAAGGGCATTTATCCAAAGAATTCATTCTTTATACAAGCTGTGGCCTGTACAAGAAGTGGAGAGACAATTTCAAAAGCTGAGTTATGAGATGCACAGTAAAATATGAGGTAATCCATTTTGAGGTTCTGTTGCACACCGTTCCTGCCTTTGTTAAAGCAGGTGTCTTTTTTTTTTTTTTGGAAATGATAAATATCCTAGTTCGGAAATACCATAGTCCAACATAGCGTAGCACACCTTGTGCAAACAAAACAAATAGAAGAAACCAGCTCTGCAGCATGATGAATGGTGATTCTGCCTCTCCTTGTGCATCAACTGCAGTAGGCAATTTGTTCAATCATTGCTTTTTCATTCAGGCTAAAGGTAACAATCATTTACAATCGGGTGCCCTGGATGTTACTTTTTGATCTATACATAGCCAAAGAAACTGAAACTTGGAGATAAGTCCCCGTTAAAGTTTTTTATGAAACAAGCTATCAGCACTTGCGAAAGCGAAAGGATGATTTTGAAAGGTGAGAGGTGTCAGTTCAGAAATAGCAGTGAGTATCATGTTCAGCATGCACTAGGTGGCCTATCTCAGAGTTTTTCTATTTTCTTCACCGGCACATTATCTATAGCAAAACGCTGTGTCATGCATGGATTGTAAGGAAAACCACTGCCCCAGGAATTTCAGAGCCATATATGGGCATATGTCTCACAGAGATGATGTCACCCATGACTGCAGGGGCTCCCCTTTTTATTTGTGGGAGGGTAAAGACACAGAGTGGGTGTGTGCTCCTCTGAGGCATAAAGATAGACAAGGGCATGCAGATAGTAGGGCGTGTGGCCTCAAGAGTGACAGGCAGATCATGTGAAATGAAGTGAAAATAAAACTTGAGGAAGAAGCATGTTAAGTAATGGTCCTTACGCCCAGATCAACAGCTAAAGGGGAACTTTGCACAACTGCTGTAAGTCTTAGGTGGAATGAAAGAGACTGGAGGAATTAAAGGCATTGGCAGCTGTTTCAAAGCATCAGCGTTAGAGGGGCAGCACTAGGGGAAGAGAGGGAGAGGCAGCAAGCAACAGAGAAAGAGACCAGGAAGAAAACACAAGACAGAGGAGAGGCTGCCTTCGTTCGGTGCTAAGTGTGTTACTTATCTTACTGAAGACTTCCTGTGTCAGCACCATGGGAAAGTCAGGTAAGTGGAAACTGCACCCTGAGGATTTTAACTTTGATTGCATCACTTTGGCCTGAGCTAGAATTTTGCCCCCATGAAACCGTGTGTGTGTGTGTGTGTGTGTGCTTGCTTGTTTACCGTGGGTTACTATGTGTTTGTGAGCTTTGCTATCTTTGAGAGATAGGACAGAGGACATACAAAATAGCAAAAGAAATTATCTTTTCCTCTTTAATGGTGCTTCTAATGAGATATGAAAACGGCTTTTACTAATCCTTAGTTAAGACTTGTCTTGCAGCATGCTGAGTAGATGCTGGCTGTTAGGCAGCATTTGTGTATGTATTGTCTGTGTGTGACTATTTCAATGGGCCTATTGTGTGAGAACTCGAGAGACTGTGCAACTTATGAAAAGGCCAGTGAGTGATAGGCACCAGGCAGAGGGGGGGGGTGATGTGGATGACGTTTTCTACTCCATCATCTGTCATCGAGTTGAGCTCACTGTCTGAGTCAGTCTTCGGGTGGTGAGACTCTAACTCACATTTCTCGAGTTTGTATGCCGCAGTCATGTACGAATCGTCGTGTTGCATCATCACGTCTCCTTTCTCAGATTTCTCTCTCTGGCTGCCTAACCCTTCCTGTCTCCGTCCTCTCTGTCTTTCAGCCTCAAAGCAGTTTGCTGACGAGGTGCTGCAGTGCCACAATGAGTTCAGGAGGAAGCACCAGGCTCCTCCACTGAAGCTGAGCAGCAAGTTGAGCAGAGAGGCTGCCCGGTGGGTTAATGCACACACAAATCAAATTAGGAACCTAATTAGCAAGGACTACGCATACCAGTCATTGTCAAACTGCTCTGGATAACAGTGACAGTTCCAGCCTAGCCTGTCAAATGAAATAACTACAACATATAATACCACAGAGAAGGTCTTGGTTTGTTTTCATTGTGATTACAAGTTATGTTGACATTTTGTTGCTACTAATTGCAGTTAAATTAACATTCAAATGAAGTATAGAATTAAACTTCATTTCCACCAGACTTTTCATATCATTATTACCATATGAAGAGAATTTATTCTGTTGAGTAAATGCAAACTTGATCAGTGCTGTCAGGAAGGATAGAGGCAACTGTCTTGAATAGTAATAACAGTCAATTTCCTCAAACATGTTTGATGTTGCAATAACAACAGCAACACTGAGCTGCTAAGCAACTGTTAATTTTATGGTGCCTGATATGGAAATGAAGAGTGACATTCAAAACACAATAATTTTGTAAAAGCACAAGAGGAAGGTTAAGGAGTCATGCACTCATTTTAAAGCTGCGTGTCTTTGGAATAAATTGTGCATAGATTTAGAACACAAACCAACAAAATATTTAACAAAACTCACTGAATTTGAAGCTGGAGTTTGTCTTGTTATCCAAAAACATTAACTCTTGTGATGAGGGACAACCTGGCATTTATCGTCCGTGGTTTATCCACACCATGTTGTGAGAGTCACTGAGGCCACATGGCAGTCACATGATTAAATACAGTCCTTTAAATAGAGAGGAGAAACTACCAGGCCTAGATGTTGAACCTTGTCTGTGTAGTAACTACCCAGACTGTAAATTGAGTGAGTAAATGTAAATGAATTAATGAGCAAATGCTCTCACTACATCAACACTATGTAGACAATTTCCAAAAGCTGTTATTTAGAAGAAATGGTTTCTGAGCATATTTTGCATATTTACATTAGATTAAACCTCATATACCATTTAGTATCATAGGTAAGGATTTCCCACTTTTTTCCTTGGGGAGTGGAGGACAGCACAGTGCAGCAAGCTCTGAGACTTCTGGGAAGGCGAAATCTTAAGAAATGATGAGCTTTAAAGTATACACCGCTCTCAGTGGCAATCTCCCCAGTGCAGAAGTGGATTTTGTGGCAGGATTCATAGTGAAAAAGACGATTTCAGGAGTTCTATCCACAACTTTTCTTTGTCTCTGTACACAGTTATGCTGAAAGTCTGGCTAGCACACGCATCCTGAAACACAGCGTGGAGTCCAGTAGAGGGAGCTGTGGAGAAAACCTGGCATGGGCCTCCTATGACCAATCAGGTACATTATATAGGCATACACACATACTATTTAGAAACTGTCTGAATGATTTTGTCCATAGACTGTCTTTGTGATCCTCATGAGACACTTATATACAGATACAATATCTACTAAGACACATCCCTCCATAGATACAATAGTTTAGTCTACTGGGCTTAAAGCAGACTGTTCTTCCCTGAAAGTGAACAGCTGGGATATATTTTCCCCTCCACCTCGCACTGTGTTTGAGAGCTCAGACACCATGACTCACTGCAGAAATATGTCAGCGCGGAGCTATGTGATTCATAAGACATCTCCTACAGTGACAAAAAGTGCAGCATTATAAACAACATGCGCCCAAAAGGATTTAGAGCTCCAGGGTGCAGTCATTGCTGTCATTCTGATCAATATGTACGACACAAGACTGATTTGATTGTCCTTTAAATTGAGGTTACACTTTGATCTTTGCACGTGCAGGAAAGGATGTGGCAGATCGCTGGTATGATGAAGTGAAACAGTACAACTTCAACCGTCCTGGATTTACCTCTGGCACTGGTGAGATTTACACATGAGAGTTTATTGTCTGTTTCTCTCACTTCCTTTCATATTTCATTCAGTGGCCAACCTCTTCTGGCCTACAGTATAATAACAACAAATTGGGGAAAATGACTAAATTTAATATCAGGATAATCAAGTATTCATTATAACTTTCACAATTTGAATATACAATATATAACAATATGGCTTATGTATGCAAAATCACATGTTAAATCATTTAGAGCTGAAACAATTAGTTAATTAATTGATTAGTTGATCGGCAGAAAATTATTTTTTATGATTAATTAATTATTTAAGTGATTTTAAAGAAAAATGCCAAAGATGTTGTGATTCTGTGATATATGATGGTGAATATCTTTGGCTTTTGGACTGTTGGTTGGATAAAACAAGCAATTTGAAAATCGGGCTTTGGGAAATTGTCATTGGCATTTTTAAATATTTTCCAACACTTAATATCCCAGAGATTAATCATTTAATCAAGGGAATAATCAGAAACTTAATCAATACCCAAATAATCACTCGTTGAAGCCATGAAATAATAATAATTTGGCTCAAATTGAACACAATAGGAAAATGGAATATTCTTTTAGATATTTTTTGTATCACCATATGTAAAACAAATTTAGTTTTGCCCTGACACAATATATCAAACACTTCCCTTCTCATACGTTTTCATGTCATCTTATCTTGTCTCATCTAATTTCTCCTTATCTGTCTTTTCAGTGCATTTATCTCAATGTGTCTATTTCTTGTTCTGTTTCTCTTTGTCATTTTCTGTTTACTTGTTGTCAGTTCCTCTGTCTCAGTGTGACGTTTACCCAGGCTTGGGCAAGGTTGTTGTTATTCCCGTGCTGAAGTCACACCTCAGTCAGTGTGTGACTGTCTGACTCAGTGACCAGCCATGGGGAAACTGAGGGGAAATCACAGTCCTCTGTATCACTCCTCAGCCCACATGTCATTTCCAGTCTGCCCTAATTCCTCCAGATGGTTTCCCATAGCCCCAGACTCTATTTAACTTAATCACACATGAAGCAGATCACTCCTAGGTGCTCATCACAGTGATTCACACTGATTCATAAAAAGTTGTCTCATAGAGAAAAAAAGGAATAAATTGTATAGGGCAGAAGCAGAAGTTTGGGACTGAAGAGTGAGAGAAGATTTAAGTAAATATTTAGAGAAACTTAAGTACGTGTGCACTCAGCTTCAACCATGTCCTAACAGTCTTTTTTTCTTCCTCCTTCTGTTTTTAATTCCTTTTTCTTTTTTTTTCTCTCAATTTACTCACCACCTAGGCCATTTCACAGCAATGGTGTGGAAGAGCAGTAAAAAACTGGGTGTCGGTAAGGCCACTGCATCCGACGGTTCTTCCTTCGTGGTGGCCAGATACTTCCCAGCAGGGAATGTCACTAACCAGGGACACTTTGAGAACAACGTCCTCCCAGCAAAAACCTCCACCTAAAGATGTCTACATCCCCAACACTTGACTAAAAAACATACATTCCATTGTCCAGGAGAGTGTGAAGTTATCTGCTTGCACTGATATGGGGGATACTCAGGAGAGCACCACTTATTGCCTAGTAAAGAACCATACTACTACCTGGTATGGATTTTAAAAGCTGAAATGCAGTCGGGCTTACCCTACGTTTGTAATTTGAAAATGAACCTGTGTATGGTGCAATGTTTAGAATGAAAGAAGCACTACTGTTTGACATTGCTAACAAAACATTTCCAGTGACCATTTGGATTGTATAATCTTGATTTTGATGGGCATTTACATTTACATTTTACATGTGACAGTATTTCATTCCTTAATGCCAACACTTTTATATTTTTACACACTGAAATACATCACAGCCTCACATCTGCATTTGTGTAAGAATGGGAACTAAGTCAAAAGGACAGGCTTTACACATTAACATTTGGAGTTGAGTTTGTGTTATTGCCACCACTTGTCAAAGCAGAACCCTGCAGTCCCGGTAATGTGTTTGTACGCTAATCAGTTTTGTACAATAAAGTTGATAGATTTTCAGAAATTAATTTGGCATCTGTCTGTGCACACTTGTGTCATTTGTATTGTATGACATTATAAGAGAGTGAGGGTAAGGAAAAAAATAGGGTTTGATTTTATAATGACACATCCACTGGCACAGTGCTGGCAAAGGGTTACTAGTGTGGCTAATATATGGACATTTTGGAAAATGAAAGCAGCGGAATATAAAAACTGATTAATGAGATTTTTTTTCCTTGTATAAATATTTTGTGTCCAAAAACCTATCTAGCAGTGCAAAGTAGTAGCATTAAAACAATATGTAATGGTAATCGTACAGTGTAGCATACTTGCAATGTTTCTTTTTAAAAGCCGTTACCAGAAATGATGTTTTTGCCTTACCTCACCCAGTTCATGGTATCTGCCCCTCATGAACATTATGTAATGATATAGCATTAAATTCCCAATTAGTAATTTTTGGACGACATAAATAACACATTTTTTTGAGGCATGGATGAAAAATTAGACTTCTGTGTGATTTTTTTTCAGAGGATCATACTTGAAAATATCGGCCTGTTTAAGCATAAAGAAACAAGAACTTGTTGTCACTGAGTTTGAATGATAGCAGGTTTTAAATACAGGCCTTTTGAAATAGCAGAATGTAAAGGACTTAAACCTTTCAGAGAAATCAATGTTACCTTGCAGTCACAGCCTACGTTGGAACAGACTTTATTTAGCAGATATTGGGGATGCAACATACAGTAGCAGCGATACAGAAGAGTCAGTGGCGTTTAGGCTTTATAGGCTGGAGGAGGGGGTCAGGAGTCATATCATCCTCACCAATCACATGGTCAGCTCCTATATGGAAGAGGGAGAGAAAGACAGAAAGAGATTTAAGTAAACATTGGTTAAAATGAAACAGTAAAAACTGTAATTGAAAATACAATATAATACATAAAATTCAGATGAAAACATGATATTACAGCGGATATTCCTGCAAAACACTGTCTTACCTACTATTGAAAAGAAGACGTGGAGATTTCACACTGCTTATACAAATACACATTTCTGGGATAGTCTGTGTGAGAGTCTCTGTTTCTACTTTTCTACAAGCCGACTTTTGCTAGTGATTTTAAAGCAGCTTCATCTTGCTTTCCACCCCGTCAAGAAAAAAATCTGCGTCACTTCATCAACTCAGTTATCTCAATGTGAGTTGTTGCTGCCACCTAGTGGGCATCACACTGCACTGATGACCTACAGAAGTGTAGAGGTTGCTCAGTTACTGGGGAGAAATTCTACATGTAATTTGTCCTCTGCTCTTCCTCCTTTACTCCAACCCCCCTCCCTGCACTCCCCTGCTCACTGGCTATGACTCATTATTTTGTTCACCATCTGCCCTCCCTCTCTCCTTTCGCTCCCTCCTTCCCTCTCCTTCCTCCTCACCATGATAGCATTCACAATGTCATTCTTGTTGTGTTTCAGTGCACGGACGGCCTTGGCTCGTGACACATTGGCCTGAGCCATCACTAGCTCGATGTCCCTCTGCTCAAGACCTCCCTCGTCCACCTGATGTATAGAAAGAAAATAAAAAGACAAAGAGAGATATAAAGTTAACAACAGAATAACATTTTTTTTACAGAGCACTACAACATACTTTACTGATATTAGTGTGATGGGTGTTCAGAAACAAGAAGGTTTAGACAGTAAGTACCTCTTCTTCCTCCTCTTCACTCTCCTCCTTGATGGTGAGGCTGGGTGGGACAGGTGGGGCCAAGGGAGAAGAGGTCACAGGCACCTTGAATTTCTCTGCAGCTGCTTTGTGAGCCTGCTGGGACAGGTCCTCAATCTGAAAGGAAAGGAGAGAACAGGCACGATTGAGAGGCAATACAATACATATATTGAATAAGTAAGTAAGTAAGAAAAGAAAGAGGGAAAGACTTACCTTTGCCTCTCCAAAAACAATGTAAATATCTGAAGCAGGACTTTTGAACACATCTGGTCTGCTGATGACAAACAAGATGCTCTTGGACTTCCTAATGGTGATTCTGGTCACACCATGGACAGGCTTCAGACCCAGTTTAGACATGGCCTACATACGCATACAGCAGCAGAGAGAGTGAGAATGAAAGACAAAATAACACAAATGAAACAAGGAATTATTGCTTTTATTATCAGTTTTGCTATTATATTTGACCACATTCATTTATATTTATTCAGTGAGTAGTCTGACCTTGCGGGCCTTCTTTTCACTGCGGCTCTGTTTTGGTCTGTTTAGCCCTTCATCTGCAGAGGAGATGGACTGAAGGAAAAAACAAATATCAATTACTTTACTGTAAGAATCTATGACATGTTAATGTGTCAGTTTTGCTCATTTACCATCAGTATCACCAAAAGTGATATTCCCAGTATACCCAGCTGCAGTAAAAGCAGTTTGCTTAAAGAAATTAAAAAAAATAAAAAAATACAAATTTATTTCATAATTTATCATTAGCATTAGCCACTATGGCTAAATAAAGAAAAAAAAAGCAATACCTAAAGAACCCTAAACTTTATAAAATGAAAATATAAAGCAGATAGGGCAATAGCAGGTTATCTCTGGGAAGTGCAAGAGCAAAAATAAGTTTATATACCATCACTACTTATATACAGAAGGCAAAATATGATATGTGAGTGATTCCTTTTCTTGTTATATGTTCTTCTCAGCTGTTCTTTTGGCTTGTCATGTCAAGAACTCAACATTAGTAGAAACAACACAACAAACAGTTTCCTACTGACTGTGAAATCGTTATGTCAATATTTCTCAACATATCTTAATGTAATCTTAATGTAACACATTATAAAGTATAACATGTTCTAAGTACTAGAAAGTCTGTTTTACTCATGTTCTCTCTGGCACGCCATGCCTATTACAAAAGGTGTAGGTATGGGTAACTCAGTACAGGAAAAGATGGTTTCCAATAAAGCAGCATGAAGTGACTTACCTGGGGCTCTGATGGTCTCAGTGGCTCTGGCTCCTCTAGCTCAGGCACTGACCCCTCACTCTCAGACTCATTACAGGAAGCCAATATGGAACCTACACAAGCACATATTCAACACACATTCAAGTACATGTAGGCTAAGTGAAGTGTATCATATCCTTATTGCCATAGAAACTAATCACCATAGCAGAAGTTATGAGGGCATTAGTGAGTCTATCTCATTAGTGCTATGCTGATGAACAGTGCTCATTAAAAAAATCCAAGAGCTCATCTTATCGACACCAAGGAATTTAAATGGTATAAGATATAATTAATTTAATTATATCTCCATACTATTTAATTTCAAAATTTTATGCAATGCCCTATTGGCAACAAAAGGGCACTCTTAATCCATAATTCAAACAGTAAACTATGTAATCCAGGAAATGAACATCTCTTAAAATGTAATTCATCATTACAGTTTAGTTATTCTGTCCTATATCATCAATTTATTGTATATTCAAAGACATGTAAATGTGTCACAGAATAGTAAACTGTGGGTTACTATTGTAGAGGACTGAAAGAGGCTGAAAGAGAAAAGGGTGGAGTAAAAGAAATGTAGGGGATTCCCAATGCTGATTCCTACAGTATGTCCCATAGGAGGTCAGAAACAACTCACAATTGTTTTTGAAGGATAGGTCAATCTCTTCACAAATCTTGTGGCTGTGGTTGATTGGACAGCCTGACCGTCTGTCGGTTATTTGGTGGGCGGAGAAAGGTTGTATTTCCCGTTGACTGGATGGACCAGACTCTCGCTGTATGGATCCATTTCGGTTTCCTGCAACTCCTCTGGGCTGGGATCTGTGACCACGTTGAGGCAGTCCACCATCATCCTCACTGTCTGTCTCCTCCTCAGCCATACTGGGACCTTACAGAGCACACATTAATTGATCATATTTGTATTAGGAAGCTCACATTTGACTTTGTTTTAACAAACTTTTTTGCTTCTTTTTTATGGCTTAAACTCAATGGACTGGGGGGGATATAGTGGCCGTTTTTCTTTTTGATAAAAATCCCAACTTGCAAAGCACCATTTACTGTTGCCAAAACTCACTGTAACAAAAAACGATAAGGAATTCTTCTGTGAATTGCACTGTGATATTAATCTAACAAGCCATCATTGCTGTACTCACCTCTGCACCTGTCTTGTGTGCTCCATGTGCGACCTTGCTTGCTTTGTTTGTGATGCTGGATGTTGAGATTAGGCTGAGGCTGTGAACAGGACTGAGACTGGGGATGGGAAGTACAGTCTGGAACACACGCTGAATCTTGACTCTCAGACCCAGGTGAAGATGACTCCTGGGTAGGCTGGGACAGGCTTAACGGCATGGTAGGGGAGGATGAGGGCAAAGAGACACTTGTGGCGGATGTAGTTGATTTAGAAAGGACAACAGTGACCTCTTGGAGGTTGTTGTTAGGAAGACACTGGGAATCAGGGGCTTGTTGTGTTGTGGGGGAGGTAGCGCAAATTGTAGGGGTGGTGTGGCACATGTCCGGGGATGACTGTTGTTGAGCTGAGTGGATAGGTTGGGATTCCTGCACAGGTGTGGGGAGATCATCTTCTGGCTCTGTTGAGGCACAAGGTACAGGAGAGGAGGAGGAAACAGGAGATGCTGAGGAAGAAAGCTGAGTCAGAGAGTCTGATATGGTATCCTGGGTAGGTGGGCTGTGGCCAGTTTCTATGTTGTTGTCATTAATGTCCACTGTGATTCCTCTCTGATTATCAGATAGCGGTCTGTTATCAAGCACTTCCTGTTTCTGATGTAATTCTTGGTTCATTGCCACCACAACATTGAGGTTGTCTGGGGTATGCATGGTAGAATTGCAGTAACCATGGCTAGGACTTTTGACATCAGGACTGGGACTATTATCCCCCTGCGTCTGTGAATCAGATTTATCTTTGTCTGTCCAAGATGTTCTCTGTTGACAGTCCAACGATGAAGCTTTGTCGTTTGCTTTTCGTCCTTTTTTAGTTTTAGAATTGTCTGTAATCCCCTTTGACCATTCATCTGCTGTGGTATTCAGTGGAGCAGAAGGTTTCTTTGTTTCATTAACAGATTCGGGGCTAGAGTCAGTATGACTGCCTGTCTGGGATGCCCTGTGTTTGTTCTGCTTTCCTCCCCTCCCTTTCTTGGCAGCAATTGGTTTATCTGTGCAAAGTTCCCCTTTAGGGGTGTGACATGCAAAGTGCTCTGGGCTATTCTGTGCAGGAGAGGTTTTTCTTTCCTTTTTGTTCTTCTTATCTTTCTCTTCACCTCTCTCTTTTTCTTTCTCGTCTGCTTTTTCTTCCTCATCTTCTTCCCCTGAGTTACAAACAAAAGGACCTCTATAGGCATCTTTATTCTTTGGTTCATCAACAAGTTTGTCAGTCACAGGACTGACATCACCTTTTCTTTGGGCTTCAATCTGAGGCTCCACAATCTCTGGTTCTGACTGAGAACCAGAATTTTTCATCTTGTCTTGACAAGCTCTAGTTGGTCTGGATTCATTTGATTTGAATTTAGGAGTAAAGGAACCAAAGGATCCGTGTAGCAAAGAAAATGTTTTATTACTCTCTGGAATCATTGTCTGACACTCTGGACTAATATGGCATCTTGACTTGGCATTATCTGGTGAACTGAGATGTTGGTTTGTTACAGCTTTGTCCACATGAGTTTCAACTAATGGCACTGAGCTACTACAGATATCTTCTTTTGAAGATGGTGCCTGTGTTGTGTCAGATGTCTGGTTTATGGAGCTATCTGTTGGTTCTCGGTCATCATCAGGAATTGCGTCAGAAACCTGATGTAGCATCTCCTCAAGTGGAATATTAGACACAGACTCTCTTACACTGACATTCACACTCTGGGGTCTAACTTCCTCTGATAGAGCATTCAGACTTCCACACATGGCTACTTCCAAGGAGTCAAAGGCAGAGTCATTGTTATTGTTAGAATTATTCCAAGTGTCTTGTATTTGTGTGTCTGTGTTATCACCATCATGGTTTGGATTCAGATTACTGACATCATCCTCTGGGAATCTGGAGCTTCCATCCTCTCCTCCCCCTGCCTCTGAGATCTCCTCAATGGACTTCCAATGGGCCAAGTTTGACTCAGAAGTTCCCTCTCCTACCAATTCTTCATCCGCTATCCTCTCAGTCTTTCCACACAGACTGTTGTTATCTTCCTCATCCAGAACAGAACCCAGAACATTGTCATGATTTTTGCACACTTCGCTGCTCATGTTGGGAGCCACAGCCATCTGTGTGCTTTGGCCCTCTGCATCACACATGAGCAGACTCTCTGCCTCTAACTCGTACGTCTTCCCCAGAGACAAGGAGAGAGACTCCCCTGCTCCCCAGACACCAAACTCTGGCCCTGACGCTAATCGCTGACCGAGCCCGAGCCCCATTCTGTCATCACACCACGCTCCAGCTCCAGGACCCATCTCCCTGCTCGTGTCAGTTTCTGAGTTTTCCCTTTTCGGTGAGATAGCAAGGGGGGAGTGTGGGGATCCAACAGCACCCAGTACCCCCTCGTCAGTACTCAGGGTGTTTTCCCTCAGGTTCTCCTGGGCAGAGTCACTGGGACAGTGTTCAGGGGTCAAGGTCAGATTGTCAGCAAGTTCTGAGATGATCTCTGGAGAGGCAGAAACAGGGATATTACTGGGGTTGGGACTAGGGTCTTTAGGGCAGGAAAGAGGAAGAACACCTTTATTCAAGTCATTTGTGGCAGTGGCCATATTCAGAGAGGAACCAGAATCAATGCTTCTACTCTCCGCACTCATAGACTCAGTTGAGGCATTCCCATTCTTCTGGTCAAGGTCAATGTCAGGCTCCCTGGGAATACTGAAACTACACATGGCCTCTGCCCCTCCAGGCACATCCGATTTGTTGGAGAAAGACTTTGATAATACAAGTCTACTTGCTCCAACAGCCCTGTGGCTTTCTGGCTGATAATGACGAGGCTTGATGAGCAATTTGAAAGAGTCTCTTTCTGGTTCTTCTGTGGATTCCTCCCCTGAATAATCATTGCTCTCCTTCAAATCAGTATCTTCCATCTGGGGAATTTCCTCGGCCAATTTTTCCGGAAGAACTGAACTGTTAAGATCTGTTGTCTCCTGCGTGGAAATGGCATGAGGAGCAGAGGTGTGGAACTCAGCAGCGGGGTCGGGTGGAGCACAAATGACAACAGGAGTGGTGGAAAGGTTAAACTGAGGGCTGTCTTTAGTCTGTTCAAGAAGGTTGGAGGAACCAGAGATGTCCAACGTCTCACTCTCACTCCCACTCTCATCCAGGTTGCTGGAGGACTCTGGTTGACAAGAAATTGCTTCTGAACAACCGGGCAGTTTCTGGTGATCTGGTACTACTAGTTTGTCTGTGCTCACTTGAGTGAACAAAGGTTTTGTCTGACCTATTTCTCCGGTAGATTCCAGTTCAGTGTCTAACTGAGGTTCAGTGGGTTTAGGTTCATCCAGAGGTTGGGGTTCTATATTGTTGTCCTTGGGCTGGGCAGCAATAGCTTCAGAAAAACAGGTGGCTGGGGGGTGATCCACTTGTGTCTCTGTGCTCAGTTGTGCATGCAAAGATTCAGTTTGGCCTGTTCCAATGTTAGACCCCTCTTCAGGTTCTGGTTGGATTTCAGTCGGATCAAGTGAATCCATTGATGTGGGTTCCAAAGATTGTGCATGCCTCTCAGTGCTGTATAGACGTTCGTCTTCCTCCCCATTGTAGGAGGCAGAATCTAATGAGTCATCTGTATCGTCTTGGAAACAGAACGATTCGTCCAACCCCTCATTGATAGATGTCTCTGAAAGTGAATGAAGGAAGGATGCTGAGCTGTCCTCATCTGTAGGATCCTCCACTGCTTTGCCATCACATTGTTTTTTATCCCCTTCCTGCTGCTTTTCTTCTTCCTTTACCTCTTCTTCAACCACTTTCACCTCTACCCTAGCTTCCTCACCTGCCTCATCATGGTCCTCATCTTCATTATTTTCATCACAGTCATCAGCAGCAGCAGCACCATTAGCATTGCCATCACCATCCTCATCATACTCATAATCATCATCATCATCATCATCATCATCATCTTCATCATCATCATCATCATCTTCAACATCAGCCTCCTCCTCTCCTGCTGCATAAGCATTAACATCTTTTCTTTCATTTCTGTCATTAACTTCTCCTATTTCATTCTCCTCCTCTGTCGGGAAGAGGGTGATTTCCATTGAATCAGCCCTAAAGATAAGGCTGGTGTGGAGGGGAAAGGATATGAGGGAGGCAGGGATCATCCTTTCCTCCTCTGGTATATCATCAGTACAGGCTGCCTGGGAGAGCATGAATGAACTGGGGCCGAGCCTACCAAAGGCTCCAGGACAGAAGGCATCCAGGGGGATGACAGGTGAGTCAGGGCTAAGGCTAGATGAGGCCATTGTCATGTTTTCTGTGTCAGGAGTCAAGGCAGTGGAGGGGAGTTCTGGGTCATCCATTTGTCCATAATGTTCCTCTGAAATACATGCCTCCAGTTGCAGTTTCAGGCCTGTCTGCATGGGTCTAGAGTACTCTGCTCTCCCCGCACCAACCTCTTCCAGTGGGCAGAGTGAGCTTTCAGACTCTCCTCCATCCTCCTGGGAATCACTGCTACGGCTGCTACTGCTCCTTAGAGGGGATGTATCCTCAGTCACCCAGCAAGGGCGACAACTTTCCCTGGAAATCTTGATCTCTTCCCCCTTTAAAGCCTCATCCTCCTCGAGGATCACTGTCCCTGTTATACCTATCCGAGAATTCATGACAAAATCATCAGGACGGTACAGGCAGAAGTCCCCTGCCCTTGCCTCCTCCCGTTCTGGACCTGCTCGACCCTTTTCCTCCCCAACTTCATCTCCAATCTCTGATAAGGAGCCAACAAAGCAAGCAGGGGCCTCCTGTGCTTCTTCTGTGAGGAGCAGGTTAGGTGAAGTGGAGGGGGAGGTGGAAGATGTGTAAGAGGAGGTCCAGCTGCCTCCCTCTGCCGTGATATAAGAGCCAGAGGGAGAGGTGAGAGGGGAACAGAGGTCCTCACTGTCTGAGGGAGAGCCAGGGGAGAGTGGGCTGGCTGGAGAGCCAGGATATGAATGATGTTTAAGGTGCGAAGAGCGGGAAGCCATCTTGATTGGGGTGGAAGGGGCGGTGTAGTACAGGTCAGGGTCAAGAGATGATGGCACACCCACTCGTAGTGGGTCAACAGCATAGGCTGGCTCAGAGAAGGACAAAGCAACTGGACAGGCCAGCTCAGAAAAAGAGAGGGAAGGCACTTCGTCTTGGGAAAGGGTTTGACCCTCTTCCTGGTTGTCTATCAAATTGCAATCTGTTGTGATTGGCTCTTGGGAAGAGGAGGAAGGGAATAAGGGATTGTGAAGAGGGGAAGGGAGTATGGCCGGAGGCTGCACGGGGTCTTTTTGCTGATCCTGCTGTTTTTGAGGGCTCTGGGCTTGGCTTCCCTCTTTGCTGGTTTCCAGCTGGGTCTCTTTTGCTTGTGACTGGGGATCTGAAAAGCTTGGGATAGCTGGCAAAGGGATAGCCTGTTTACGCGGCTCAACCGGGGGTTTCCCTTTCTGGATCTCTGTTGTTTTGAGCAGTGTCTCTTGACCCATCACCACCCTTGTGTCAATCGTCTGTGGCTCTTGATAGTCACTCTCCACCTCAGAACCAGTCAGGACCTGGGAACACACATATTAAAGTTCATATCAGTATACCACTAAAATGCGTCTGGTAACATATCAGCTGTAGAATTGTAAACATGCTCATACACACATAACACACACCTTGATTCTCTCCATTTTAACAGGTACATGGCGGCCACATGGTCCATGACCACCCAACTTTCCAGACAATCTGGGCGTGTTGTTGCGATGGTCAGAGCCTTCAGGTTGAGGTCTTGGAGTACCAGAGGAGCTAGGTATTGCATGAAATATTCGTGGTCCAAATGGAGAGGTGCATGCTGGGAGTAGCTTCTGAGGAGTACTAGGAGATGGGCTAGAACCACTGTCACTAGGGGAGGAGCCACTGTCACTAGGGGTGGAGTCAGTAGATGGGTGTCTTGTCATATCTGAAAAACAGGAAAAAAAGTAGTAGGCTATAAAACAACAGATTAAATAAAGGGAAGGAGCAGCTGCATCAAAACCTCAAATTAAGGAAAAAACTGGGTACAGATTTGAGTGGGAATTAACAAAGAAGTGAGGTCAATTGAACTGACTGAATTAACTCAGTACCACAACATTAGACATGATGTGGAAGGTTACGCCTCCTTTAGTGTATAATAATAGACTCTTTATCTCTTTGGCTGAACTTTCCTTTTCTTCCAGCATGCACTAACTCAGAGAGAGCCACAAAAAAAATGTCACTGAAATGCCAGTCAGTAGATTAACCAAATATTTCTCAGCTCTGCATGTTACTCTGACATTTTAAATGGCTTTGGAGAGCAAAACAATCACCAAGACTGAAAACACAGAATATTAGCAGGCTGTTTTAGAATATTTTTTTGAAAAGTATTTGAAACTGAATAATCATGCCTGTAGTGGTCCACCATATGGCTGAACTCGAAAATATGGAAATTGAATACAATGCCTCTTTACAGTACATACAGTACAGTATCTTACTTCACCCACCCCCCCCCCCCCCCCCCCCCCCCCAAGTTTCTGTCACTTTTTCTCTTTCTGTATCAACATGCCCAATTGCACAATTAGCCAGAGGCAAAAGGAACTGTTATTGAATTACGGCGTTCTCGGTCCTCTTGTCCTTCTAGACCATGCTACCATCTTCATAAATGTCATCAAGAATGGTGAAATCACTCAGATGAAATGACAGGATGAATGAAGAAATGGGGTCAGGAGTGAGTGAAGGGAGTCTTCGAGCAAGAAAAGGAAAACAAGTGGAGGGGGAAGATGAATAAAAGACTGTATTCCTCATTAGTTTAAGTTCCACTGCTTGTGTCGGATTGATTACCATAACACAAAACCATACATTCAATGAAACATCCCTAAAGGATGTGATATAAACCTTGTTCTATATAACACACAGGGAGGGAAAAGAAACCTTAATTTGTTCTTCTAACTGGGCCATTGCCACGGTGACCTCAATCCACATGCTGATTGGCCATTATAACACACAAGTGGCTCAGCTCTGTGCCAGCCACAAACACACACACCCTCACACACGCAGACACACACTTGCTCTGCCAGGAACTCAGATATCACTTACTAATTCACTCTCTGTTCTGTATCTCCTCCTGTGTTTCACTCCCGTCAAAATTTCTCTCAAAACCTTTTCCTATCAAATCCTTTCCTCTATCCGGTTTTATACATGAATATATATTTTTAGATGCCTCTCCTTGTTTCACTTTTAGTTGTGACTCTGCTTCCTTCTCTCGCCTCCATGTTCTTATTTTGTCTGTACATTGTATATTTCCTTTGCTTCTCCTCCCTCGCTGTTCTCCTGCCCTGCCTGTGGTGGTGGTGGATGCAACCATCAGCACTTAGCAGGCCCGATCGCTGCCCCAGTAATGAGCCCTAGATGTGTTTGTGTGTGCGTGCTGAGTCATGCCTCAGAGACTAAAATCTGCCACTAATTAGAGAGATGCACAGTTAAGCATGTTCAAAAGCCAACTCCTGCTCTACACTTACATGTACTGTATAACACCATCTAATATTGTTAATAGGTATAATACATTTGATTGTGATCGTTTGGCCTAATACAAAGGCACCTTTAGCTTTAGTGACCATATGCGCGGGTGAATACAAATCCTTAAACTATATCTGACTAATTGAATATCCAGAAAACACTACATTGAACACATTCAGAGATACCGTATCTTCCTCTCTTATATGCTGGCATTGGAATCACATGTAAGAACTACATACTGTTAGAACTACTGTTTTGCTAGGCTGCTAAATCAGACGGTGACAAGCATTATGTCTGGTTGCATTAGTGTCATTCTCCGTCTCTTTGCTGCAGAGAACCATAGTGCTGCAAATAGTCTATGTCTGCCTTTCCTCCCCTCCCCGGCCCAGCCTGGGAGTCTCCTCTGGGGGAACGCAATTAAATCGAGCACCCGGCTTGCCATACAAAGAGCAGGCCACAGCAAGCTGAGACGGACCGGAGCTGCGTCACAGAGGCTGCAGCGCTGGCCTGTCATCCCTAAGGGGAGCCTCTATTTCAGCTATGGCTCAGATTGAGCCATGAAGAAAAGACCCCCCAATAGTCTCAAATGCCTTCTTTGTCTTTCTCTATCTGCCCCCCCCCCCCCCCCCCCCCCCTTTAGTTATAATAAATCCTGTAACCTCTTCTTTTTCATCAAGTATTTGCCAGAATACAAGTTGTAACCAGAGCATCTGACAATTCTCTATAAATAATCAGAACAGACCAGGGCAATGAAGTTAAAGCAGGAACATTTCCAAAATAGCAAACCACTGTTAACTGTTTCCAGGAGAGCGGAGGCAGGGAATTGTCTTACTAGCCATTGAGGTTATCCATCATAACTGTCAGGTGTTCACTACAGTAAAAACTGTACTCATGCAAGCTATAGTGTGTGCAATAACTGTCAGAGACACACTAGTCTTTCCTCCAATGATAACATTCTTACTCTTCCCATTATTGCCGGACTGTAATCGAGAGGACATTAAAAAAAAGCTTGACCCACTCAGTCTCTCATATGCACTGACCAAACCTTACCTACTCCGATTTCTCTCTCTGTAATTTTCCTTTAATTATTTAATTTCATGATTTCACAACTTCAGGCATGTAGCAGCAACATGAGCAATAACACAGGATTTTAAAACAGCTGGCAAATATAACAAAACCTCTTGTGGGGCTGTGTCTGTGCGCTCCTACAGAGTGCTGCCATGCTGCTGTGTCATGTTACTGCTGAGGCTGGGGGAAGGGAGGAGCCACTCTCCTCGGATTTTACAGCTCGCAAAATTGCTCGGGGGATGTGGATGCAGATGGGGTGGCACCGGGGCTGAAGATGAGCCAGTGGGAGGAGGGATAGGGGAGAGGAGGCCAGGGTAAGGGAAGGGTTGGGTGCTGGAGGAAGGGCAATTACACACAGGTTTTAGAAGTGGTGCATTTAGACAAGAGATTGTTTAGCAATTAGGATTTAGTGACATGGAGGGCATAGAGGTGGGCTGGGAGGTGACAGTTTCTTGGGTGGAGGCTTGGGGGAGGGGGCTGGTAGCCGGGAGCTGGAGGGGGAGACAACATGCGGTTTAGTGAGGAGGCTAACATGCAGCTGAATCACAGCTTACTCAGACTACACCTGACAACAGACAGAAATTACCCAGTTCTAAACCGACGGCTCTCCAAATGGCAGTTTCAAGCAGATGGTGTTTACCTAACAGTCTCTTACACTTTCACAAGGCCACTAGTCTCTATATATCTGCCATGATTTCTATCCTGCTATTTCTCCAGTCCTGCCCCAATCTATTAAACACTATCTACCTGCTCTACACTATCCTCATCCTCTCTTCTCGATTATGTCCTGGTCTCTGTCTTTTTCCTGCTTCATCCTCCCTTCTCCATCCCCAACCCCAAAGGTCCTACCTGGTCCAGGGAGCCCTGTCTCCTCAGCTCCCTGCTCTGGCTGTTTGTCGGCGGGGACAGATCTGTGAGTGCTCTCCCCCGGCATGCTTCTCGATGGCTGTCTTTGGCTCTGACGCAACAATAAACCATACAGCCGGAACAGACAAGGTGAACAGGGTGAGGGAGTGAGAGAGTGAGAGGGAAAAAGAAGAAGGAGGGAGGGGGGATCTGAATGCTCAGCGACCCAACACTCAGATCTCCCCTGCAGCACGTGTCTGTCTATGTGTGTGTGTGTGTGTGTGTGTGTGTGTGTATGAGACAGAATGAGACAGACAGAGAGTGAAAGAGAGAGTGAGAGATGGGAGTATGCGCTGTTCTCTCACTGTGGTGCGGCACAGTGATGCTGCTGTTGTGGGCGTGTGTTTTAGAGCCTCATGATCCAGTTCATCTTAATATGTGTGTGTGCCTGTGTGTGTGTCTATGTGTGGAATCTGAGAGGGAGCTGCAGTATTCTCTCTTGATGCCCAATTCCTGCTTCCACCCCTTCCTCCCTCCCTCCCTGTATCTCTCTCCCCTTTCTCTACCCCCACCCCCTTTCTCAGCCAAGCCATGACTGGATCTTGGGAGATGATGTCAGCAGATTTCCACCCCTCTCTCAGTGCTGCCCTCAACCTTGAAGGAAAGGACCAGTACTGCAAAAACAAGAAGAAAATGGAGAATTCAAGCAAAGTAGGGGGATTCAAGGAAAACAAAACTGAAGGGACACTGAAGACACAGACATCTAAAAGACAGAAACAAAACCTAAAAGTATGCTGCAAATTATACCCTCTGCCTCCTGCTCTGGTTGCATCCCCAAGGACACAACAGGGAGACTGTTTTCACTCTACTTTGAAAGATAACAAGTGAGGGGGAAAATATATGGAAATAGAAAGACAAGGAGGGGGCGGCAGCACTGAGCCAAATGATCAGCAAGGGTAGTTTCCATGACAACCCAAAACTTCCCGTGATGGAGTGCCAGCTCAGCAGAATTGATTGCCACCTTACTGGAAAATGTCTAATAGCCTCTGTGTAATCCGGGTGACCTCAACAAATATAGCTGCCGATCAGCTCACAGTTTAAAAAAAGCAGAAGGTGTTCTTGAGTTCTCAAATCACATTATCCAATTGTGGGTGTTCTGTGCACAGCCGCACTTCTCAGGCGGGCAAAGCAGGAACCATATGTTTCACCAATACTGTATGTTTCATATTAAAATACTGCTTGTTTGATATATTTGGTAGAAGTAAACTTGCCACTGTGTAGTGAAGTATTTGCACATCTTCTGCTCATTGGCACTGCCTGAACACATTGGCTGCACCTGCACCCATCAGGAGATACCATGACCAAAGGAGTTCAATACTGGAGGTGCTGGCTGGGCTCTTTGTCAAGCGTGCATCAATCGATCCATTAATTCCTGAATATCGGGAAGAATGAGGCGGGCACCAGGGCTCTGGATCATGTGATGGTTTATCAGACTAACAATTAATGCTCATGTTTGTCATTCCCTGTGACCTCATTTGCCTCTCTGGCTTCGTATTATCCTTTGGCACTCTCTGTTTAACTCACTTCCTCTCCTCTGCCCTGGCTTGCATTTATCAGTCTTCTTCCCTCTGCCACTGGACAGCCTCTGATGTCAGAGTGCTGCTGCTGCCCATGATGTTGTGTAAGCAGTTTCAGGTCAGCACACTGTTTATCAAAGAATCTTACCCTTGCCGTCTCTTCATATTAATGCTGTTGCTTTTTAACAAACGTGCTCATTAATGCACAATTATAGATTCAAGAACTTAAAAATGTCCATTCAAACTGAACTTAGTAGTACTTGAAGAAACATGTTCAAATGTATGCATAACCCAAAGTTGCTACATTTAGAGCTTTTAATGCCTCTTATTTCATATTGCAAACCAAATATGAGCTGAGAAGTAGGCATAAACAACTTTAACACTGGATGAACACAATGACATATTAGTTTTTTTGTTAGTAAAGCTGTGAGAAGGCCCATCAACCTTATGCTGATCCAATAAATGTTTGCCAATAATACTGATGTACTCACACACACACCAGTATGCCAGAGGTGTGCCATTAACTGTTAGATGTGAAATTAAGCATATTCTGTCTGAATACCACACCAAGTACAACCTAATGCAACAAGCTCTTGACTGTACACACACTTAGACTAAATCTGAATCCTACATGGCACATAGCCAATCATGTAAGAATTAAAAGACAAAACTGGCAATAAAACAATTTATTCCATCACAAGATGACACACATTCATGGAGGTAATTAAGTTACTTCAAACTATTCATATGCTGATATTAAGCACAAAGTTTTGGCCAAAATTCTACAAATGGCCCGAGTACTTCTGTTTTTGTCACTCGCAGATGCAAAGACTTAGTCGTCGATCATATCATTTCTTCAGAAGTACTTGCTGTGATGTTTATTTCTGTCTCTCTCTGGCTCCACAACTCTTGCTCGTCATCACCATGGAAACAGGGAAAGCCCCACACGTTGCCAAGGGAACCAGAGTAAAAATATGATATTTTTTTTTTTTTTCCTGACAAAGTATGAGAGAGCTTCTCTGCAATGCTGCTCCATTGTAAGTGTGAACGTGGGTGTACGTCTGTATTCCCTATGGTCCCATTTGGCTGGGAAAGCTCTGATTTAGCTGAGTCTGCAAATTTGCTGAAGACTGATCGGTTCACTTGGCCATGTCCTCGGCCACAGCCTTCCCCATTTTATCTTTCAGGTACGCCAATTTCTGCCAGTCTGTCTTCAGTTCCAGCCACTCATAATATGGCACCTGAAAGGGGACAAAAAGGAAGGATTTGAGAACATTTCTTTAAAGAGCTAATGAGCAACTATCTTTTCATTACTAGTCAGTGCTCATTCTTATTGTCATATATTTATAGACAGATTAAAAAAAAAAAAGACACAGTGCTGGTTTTCAGTTTCAGGTAGACACATTTGATCAGGTAAAACATCCTGCAGCACTGCAAACCAGAGAGGCAAGTGATGCTCCTATTGGCTAAGAGACTGTCCTAGATGAGAGAGCGCGTTTTTGGATTGGCCTAGATGAGACAGAGCTGCGGCTGAAGCTCTATTTATACCACAGACTGCAGCGGGACCCACCTGACTCTCAGCTCTACCAAAGTATTAGGTGTATTGTTTGCATAGCCTTGGACAGTCAGATACAGCAGCAGCAGTGCTTTTCTGCCTGTGTTTATTGAAATATGACTCACTATCACAGCAAACACAACAAAACAGAAAATTCATTTTGCAAATGGCTTTAGTGAGTGTGTAATGAAAAACTGATCTGAAGAACAAATAGCTCAGGTCGCCCTATCTGCAGGGATAGAGAAAATAACCTGATCGCTGTTAAAAGAGCCTTTATTTTATAGTAGCTTAACCAACGTCACGAGCAGTGCCACAAAGATGGGTTATCCCATTTCCTGCCTCTCCCTACCTCCACTGTGATTAAGCCAGCCAACTGGAGATGTCGCTTCATCATGGCAAACCGTCCCAGAAGGTCTTTACTCTTCGAGCCAAAGTTCGGAAATTCCCAAGCCAAGAAAGCAAGCCTAAAAGAGAGGGGGTGAGTGGAACAAAGAACAAAATTACTTAAAACAACTAGAGCAAAAGGAAAACAGATTCAACATTCAAAAGGAATAAAAGCAAAAAATAAATCTTTAACCACCCAAGCCCACATGATTCTCCTGTATGACTCACCGCCGTGCGCCTACCGGTAAAGCCTGGTTTCCTCCTCCACTGGGTAGATGAGGGGCTTTCAGCATTGACAGGTCAACTGGTTTGTTGTCACAATCCACTACCAGCTCACCATCTGATTAGAGAAGGGCATGTCAGTTGTAAAAAAGCTCCGTGACTGACTGACACAACAGAACACTCCATCACATTAAAGTTTATAGAGAGATGTTATAAATGTTGGTTTTAGTGTAAACGTATTGTAAAACTTCAGTAATAAAAGGAACAGACAGTGTGATATGTATCCAACAGTATATATACTGTATGGGCTACCCCCCTTACCAATAGTCCATCCATACACAGTGTCAACTCCAGTGCGAAGGGCCTCTGTCCTCCCACCCACCAAACTCTGTAAAGCCTGTCTTAGACTGCTCTGCAGGGGGGAGAGTGGGGAGCTGCTGGCCTGGACAGACGGGGCACTCAGGGACGAGGGAGTGCCTGAGAAACCTGGATGCTCTAAGTGGAGAGTAGCAGCAATGTGGAGCAGCTTCAGCTGATAGTTCTCCACTCGAGTTGCACTGCCCTCTATACACAGAAAAGACAACAGAAGGAAAATGAGTGCTGACAACCTACTGACATCAGTGCTTTTCAAAACCACTTCAATAATGTTTTGGTTATCAATGCAATGCCTCATAAATGTGAGAAAATGGGCCAGTCTAACCAGAAGTCTATTGGTGCTGCACTGACATCTACTGAGCCGAATTGGTATTTTGGCAATCAGCTCCAAGAGCTGTAAGAGACATTTCCTGTTTCTAAATTGATTTCAACAGGGTATGTACAAGATATATACCATGTTCTTCTTGAGCTGCAACCAAAAATACATTTGCATATATATTCATTATTTTTCCAAATTTGAAGAAAAAAATTATAAAAAATGCCAATCACAAATTCCCAGAGCCCAAGGTGACTTCTTTAAATTGCTTGTTTTGTCTGACTAAGACTGCAAAGCCTAAAGAACTTAAATTTAAAGCAACAAATCCTTAAATTTGAGAAGCTAGAAGCTGTGAATGCCATTTTTGCTTAAAAATGATGACTGTTCATTGAATAACTGATTAATTCACAATTTGTTTCAGAACTATATACTACGTTCATTATCATGCTTGGCGAAATATTGGTTAATGCTGCTGTTGTGCTCTGTTGTCTTTGTCCCAAGAAAAGTTAGGGACGGCACTTGGAGGGAGGCATTCTTACCAGGTGCCTGAACCACTTTCACCAGCCTCTCCTAGTTTAGAGTAGCAGGTGCTTTATGCCAAGACTCCCCTGATGTATGCAGCACTATGTGCTTAACTGTACTAGTACAAAGTGTGTTTACATATTTATAAATTCTCTATTTATGAAAAACAGGAAAGTACAGAAGAAGAATGAACGCCCAGTGCTATGTGTCTTACCTGACAGTTTAGTAACGTGATCCTGTTGTGTGAGCGGGATGAGGTAATGGGGCTTGGCCTGCTGTAGCACACACAGAGACCAAACCACATCGGTCTGTAAGAAGGGCTCCAGGCCTGAGAGGGAGTCCTCCAGCACAGAGTGAACCTTTACACAAAATGGCACACATAGAGAACACATTTAAGGCAGGAAGTAGAAGCAACCACGTACAGTGAACAGACAGCCTTTAATATCATTGGTACCTTTATAAAGAACTCTTCTCCTTTGCTGGGCTGGAAGCCCAGTCTGGCAAAAGTCATGAGCAGATTACAGAGCTGAATGGTACTGTACTTCTGACTGTTTGCTATGTAGTGCTGGTGAAAAAAATATAAATTGTGTTACACAGTGAGTGGGGAAAAAATAACTCAAATGACTGGTTAATTTGAGATGAGAGATTAAGCACTTCTCAAAATTAACTGAATTAGAGTTAGTCTTAGGTGTATGACTGACCTCAGCAAAGGCCTCAAAGAGAGAGATGTGGAGCCATTTGAGGAAGCCCAATGATTTAGCACAGCGTGTGACATCAGTAGGGTTGAGCTCAGGGACTCTGGGTAACAACTCTGAGGCCATTCGCTGAAATACCTGAGAATGGTGGAAATTCAACTTCCCTATAGAAGGGCAAAGACAAAGTTGTTACTGTTAGCATTATAAAGTATGTTACTGAGCAGAAACCATAGCTTACCATAGCTTTATCTCAACCAGCTTCCATTTCCATTTCCTTTTAACTTTATCTGCTGTCTGAACTCAAATTGTAACACTTTAATATAATCCTTAAAAAAGGCCAAGAAATCAACATTAAGGCAGAAACCTAAGTGACCTAAGCAATTAAGAAGTGGATATACACTATGTTGAATTGGTTTAAGCATACCTTCATTGTAACTGAATATGTTACAATCATAAGTGTCATTACCGTATGCAAAAGCCATGTCCACTATCAGTGGAGTGGTGAAGTCTGATGACGGCTTCTGGAGAAGGTAGTAAGACAAAGCTCTGAGCAGCGGGACAGATCTGCGGCTCTGAACTGCCAAAGATACACAGACTCTGCGGATCTCTTCTGCTGAAAAGCTCTCTGCAAGCTCCAAAGCCTACAATAGAGACAGATAAAAAGATTGGGATTCATGGTGTGATGTTCATAGATGGTTACATTTTTACCTTGTTCATCTTCTAAAGACACACAGTGGTCACTGTTTTCACAGCCTGGCCTCTCCAGACTTCAGGTATATTCTAGCCTGCATACTCAGTGATAAAGTATTATTATGTTTTTTTACTGTATATTATACATTTTATACTGTTAAACGTGTGATTCTTTCTTTCAGTGAACTTATGACATTACATTCTTATTTCCTTCTCCAACTCATATTCTGTTTCCTCCCCATGTGGTCTGGTACTGTGTATACAGTGAGGTTAAAGCAAGGTTAACACGTTTAAATGAGCCATTAAGTCTGTGTTGGCGATTAATGTTTTAAAGTCCAATACCTTGTCTTCAAGTCTGTCTATCAAGGTCGGTGACATACGCTGTCCTTTGGATATCAGTACACTGACAGTTTTAGCGTCTGCGATTTCAGTCCAGCGCAGTTCCAGCTGTTTTAATGCAGCATTCACTATTGCCACATCCTGATTTCCTTTCCTGCCTGCTCCCCAATCCGCCAGGTAGCCCAGCTGCTTGTAGGTTAGCCTGCGGACCCGCCACACAACCTCATTCTGGACAGAACTGAGTACCGAATTAGTGGAGGGCACATCTATAATCCAGAGAGCCTGCAAGACAGACACTAAAGTGCTGTTCCACACTGAAGACACCTGAAAGAAAAAACACATGAGTAATTAGTCTTAACAGGCAAGCACAAGGGCTCGGACAGATTGTTAATCCCCTCACACGATGACAGTGACAGTCCACCTCTGTATATGGCTTCCTTACCTCCCGTGATATGGTATCCATCATATCCAGTAGCCTTGAATCCGTCACCAGTTGTGGTTCCTTAAACTTGGCCTTCGTCTTTAGCATCAGCTGAGTCCACCATATCAGGGCGTTAGCAGCTTGATTACCTTTTCCTCCATGCTCTGCCCAGGCCTGCAGGATGTCCTCTGGCACCGCTGCCTTTTCCACCAACTCTTCCAGCTGGGTGCGCGCAGGCGTGTGTGGATGGTTGTCTTCCTTGGCTATTGTCCTTACCTCACACATTAACCTCTCTGCGACCCGTGGCCAGCCCTGAGGCCTCTGCACCTCTGCAGGCGCTGCCACAGGCAGAGGCAGGTGGGCCGCAGCGGCCGCCGGAGCCTGGCAGGAGGCCCTGCAGAGCAGACGGGCATATCTGCCCAAGAGGCGGCTGGCCATTTGGTCTGAGCGACAAGAGGGTTGGCCACAGGTAGGACAGGAGAGAAGGCGTTTCTCACAATTCAGCAGCCGGCATCACCATCCCACATCCAACCTAAGGGGGCAGTTGAGAATTCAACAAGAAGTATTATTAAAAAATATTTATGTCAACCAAATTCCAAGCAACTGCATAAACCATCTTACTATACTATAATATAGTATAGGATACTATACTAAACAGAGTATAGAGCTCTTGGGTTGTGTAATGCTGCCAAGGAGGGTTGTGTAATAACGCAGGCACTCATCTGACGTACACAATGAAAATAATGTAGCGAGGTTGAGATCAGCTATATATCTGTTGTTGTAACTTTGACTGAGACCTCTCGGACTGGAAAGGTAACGTTATCGTAACCGGCAGCCCGACAGCGGATATGTCTACTGTCATTAAATCCTGACCTTGTCGCGAAAAGGGAGAAGACGCTCTGACCGGCAGCGCTTCATTCAGTCTCCTTTCACAACTTGTATTTGCATAGGCAGGACGCAGACAGAACTCATCACACGATCCGATAACATATCTGTACACGACTTACCAGTAATTAGCAGTAAATTTGGGGAAAGCCGTTCACATGGAGCTGTCAGCGACAGTCGCAGGCAGATGACGTCACGGGGCGGTGTCACGTGACAGGCGGACGGTGCTGTAATTGGCTGGAAATGTTCGACTCGCTCTAATGAAGCTGCATTCAAACTAAGCGGTCGGCTCGTTAGAGATGAGCCAAGCCTGAGCAGCGCCACAGAGAGATATGGCGCTGGGCCTGAGCAGAATCGATCACCGGCGATCGCCGCACAATGCATGCCGGTTAGATCTGCGTCCGACTTGATCCCGACTTGCTCTGACGTCATGCACTAGTGGACAACGATAACCTCGTGAGATCGAGGCGGCTGCAGGTTTCAGAGCCAGGCGCCGCAGTCGCTATCCACCGACTGCAACACCCAGGGCATGATGGGAAACGCCTGGCTGTCGCCTGATCAAAGAGCTGATTGGCTTTAAGTTTTGTCCACAATCACCACGTGTTGTAGAAAATCCTCATTTTCTGTGTAGTATTTATTTCGATTTTCCCAGAATATAGTAAATGTTTCGGCCTGTGATTTATGAATTTGTAAGGGCTGGGCATGCATGACAAAAATTTTACTAATTCATTCATTCATATATATAATTTAAAAAACAAATAATTCATAAATACAAATTATAATAAAGCCTAAGTACAACTTGATGACAGCGTTTGTCAAGCAGAGAAGAGGAATATGTTTAGTCCAAGTTATAATTATTGTGAAGCAACAAAAAAGCTATTAAAAACTTGTTGGGAACTGAGTCTAATATATTCTGTCTCTCAATGAAAGAAATGTAGGTCTTGTAGTCCTCACTGCTGCTGTTCCTCTGTGATGCCTGTATGAAGCTGTGAGGACGTTGATTCACTCGTTACATTACTTAAAGTTAGGGTCGTATGATTGTTTTTATGTACGCTCCACCAGAGACAGTTCATCTTTGGCTCTACTTAAACTACAGGCAGCCTACAGATGGATCGAGCAGGGTGCAAATATTTCCTTCACTTCCTGTATATTCTATGAGGGCTGCTGGAAACTGTCCAACTTGACTGCAGCTTTTTGTCACCGGCCCCTGCTGCTGCCGCCTTATCTCGTCCACTTTCCAGGCAAGGCGCAGTTCATCTCGAACGAGCCTAAGGTCTCCAAGAGATCCAAGAGACTCACCAGGAGACATACATATATGTATATAAATGGGTAAAAATTGAAGCAGCAGAAGCCGAGATATACTGACTTTTAGTACCTTTTGTGATCAAGCTCCAGAAATGTTGGATCCTACATTCCCATAATGCAACTCAATAACATTTTTATTTAGACCCTTCTTAAGATTTCTTTCCTGGTGCTCTGAGCATTGACAGATGACATTTAAAACTTTAAAATGCAACATATTTTTTTCAAGAGACCGTGTCCTTGTTGCGAATCGGCCCTTTAACTGAGATACAGAGGGACTGTAAGTGTGACTTGCCATGTATGTTGGTCTCTCTATCTGTGCCCATCTCTCACTCACAACCTGTCCCTCCCTCACCTGTCCCCTCTCTAATGTGTAATGACAGCTGATAAAATCGGCTGATAACATTACTTTGATTACACAGCCACTGTCACTGTACAGTATACAGTAGCCTACAGCACAGTACAATATTGACTCTCTTAAACAACTTATCTTAACTGGCTCTTATTTACCCAGCATGCAACATGTTCTGGGCAGGAACAGTTAAGGGACAGGGTGACCTTAGCTTTTAACTTCTCTTTAAAACAAGATAATACCATATTATAGGATGAAAAATAATGCTTTTTAAAATGTAAGTTAAGTTTCCTTGTTTTGGAGTTGTTGAGTTTGCCTTATTGTCTACTAGTATCCACATTAGAAGGCTGTGTGTGTGTGTCTGGGTGGGATATTTCTTATAGGCAATATTACTGATTAGTTATATTTTATGATAGAGTCACTATATGCAACTGTATCTACAACAGTGTATTTTTTTAATCTCTACATGTGTAATAGTCCTTTGTCAAAGGTTCTTGATATGTACATAGCATGGTAGAGAGGGCTATACTGACCCCGGTCTGATGTAATGACCCTCAACAGCCGTTAATGCAGGGCTTGAATGTCACTGAACACTGTGTTCTTGATATTCTTGATCAACCATTTAACCATAGGCAAAACTCAAAATTTTGTTGCAGAACCCTCTTTCTGAGTGTGTCAATTTAATTATTGTTAACTGATCAGAAGAATGTATAGGCACTGGGACAAATTATGTGAGGGTTACTAAGGCTGCCTACTTAAGTTGATCAGGAAGTTAAAATATCAGCAGATAGTAGACTAAAGTCATACTGCTTTGCAACTCTCTAAGTTCCTTTCCTTTCCTATTTTTCCGCACTGCCTTTTCCTCATCCTCTCTACGCTAATCTATTGCCTCTCTGCAGAAAATTACGTTTTTGTTACTCTTAATGGTTCTCAGTCACATACTACATACCTGAATAGTTTTCTGTCTTATTATGTACAAGTGTTAATTGTATCAATCTTGCAAATGAGTAGCAGAATTTAAAACCACAGCTCATTAACCCCTCACAAGTTTATTATAGATGTTATTCCCCCTGTTACCCTGGTTCAGCACATCAAATTCAAAATGTATATGTGCTATAGCAACACAAACATGGGGGCATGGTTCAAGTTCTCATGTTTATAAGAGGATGCTTTTGTACTAGTATAAAGACTCAACTCTATAGAAACATAGTAGTGACACATGAAATCGGTTCTTAGTGAGTTGTGGTGGTGGAAACACCAGCTGGGCATTACAACAAGACAAAATGACAAATGAGGGGCACACTGCTGCGGGGATGAGTGTATTAATCAAATGTGGTTGTAGTGTGAGGTAGAAGCGGCAGACAGAGGAGGAGATAGGTGAAGACAGAAGGAATGTGTGATCATCAGAGTAAACAAATAGCCAGTCACTGTACAGCACCACTTTGCCTGCAGGAGGACACACAACCTCAGTGGACATGCTGATTCTATTAACCTGCCTCTGTGGTTGATGCTACCTGTTAGAGCACTGCTGATGGGCTGGGATTGGAATCAGGTGAGACTGCTGATTAACTGCGGTTGCAGGCAATTTTCCCCCTGTTGTCTTCTTCCTTTGTATTTGGCTTTGTGGTGCTGCAGGGCATCACTGGCTGTCACGTCAGTCTGTGGATTGTGCATGCTTGAGTTTGAGTTCTTCTCTCTTCTTTCCTATAAGTGCATTTGTCCATCAGCTCATAGTCATATGGCAGCAGAAAATATGTCAAATTATCCCAGGACTACCAAAGCCAGTGATTCTCATTTAATGCTTGCTATATCAACACAATCAATCCTATTTTTGACCTCCAGAATCACTCGATGGCCAATAGTAGACTGTAGTTGTGTAGTGCAGCAATTGGTGTAAATGGATGTGTAATGTCAAGCAGACTGGTAGGAATGACATTGGTCTGTTTTAACCTTCACTGTTCCTCTGCTCTTTACTCCAATCAGTTTATCAGGATAAGAAACGTGCTGAAGGGAGATAAGAGATACCAGAGAAACACTGGCCTACGCATAGCTTATGATACGAGTGTATTTGTATGTATGTGTGTGTGTTGTGCGTCACCTGGTTAGGGGTGACATTGTTTCTTCTTGAAGTATTGTTTTACGCAGGTAGTCTTGTAAAAGTGCGTGTTTAAAGATATATGGGTGTTTGTGCGCATGTGCATATAAAAAGGGGAGTTGTCATGTATAAAAGGCTTTTCCAGAAAATTGTTTCCGATCATTGTGTGTGTGTGTGTGTGTGTGCGTGTGAGAGAGAGAGAGGAAGAAACAGGGTGTGTGTTTGGGACTGGACCCTAACTGACAGCCAAAATTTCGGTGACAAAGAAGGATCGAGTGATCTGGACCTCCATTGATTTAGGAGAGCAGTCCCCTATCACACCTGCAAGGATGAGTAAGGTAAGAGACCAAGCAGATAAAAAAAACCTATGACTTGTTTTTCAATGTATTATTACCTATATATATATATATATATATATATATACTCTATGATTTAATCTATGAAGTGTCAAGGTTTGTTTATGTAACACATGATGCATGGTCCCGTTGAAACACATACAGCAGATGTAGAAAAAGATACATTTGGTATCCATATCATCAAGGCTGTCTAACTACTGGACGGACAAATTTCCTGCATAAATGTATGCATATGAATATTTTGCCAACTGCTCTCTGAATTTAGGACACGTACGACATGTTTGAGATGGACGGAGAGATGGACAAGAAGAAGAAGAAAAAGATGAAAAAAAAGGAGAAACTGGAGGGCATGAAGAAAGAAATGGATATAGTAAGTAAAGAGTTATTTGGCAAAACATAGTAGCATAGGTAGAGACAGTTGTAGTCAGTACGGAGACATGTTGCTGTAAGGATCTACCTGTGATTTACAGATGATACTACAGAAGCCTCTGCTGCACAGTAGTGATAAAATGTAACTAGTTGCTGAGAAAAAGTAATGAACTCATACTTTTATTATTGCTTCTGTCCACATATAACCGCCGAGTTACAACCAACCAGATGTGAATAAATTCCCCTTAATTCATTCTGATCTGCCCTTTCAAAGTTTGGATCGTCCTGAATCAATGTTGTGATTTGTCTCCCCCTGCAGGACGACCATGAGATTACACTTGAAGAACTAGAAATGAGGTACACCACTAGTGTTACCAAGGTAAGACGTTTCTTCTGTAATTACTTTATTTAATGTTTTTCTTTCATTAGTTTCTTGTGTTTTTTTTTTCTTCACTTAATTCTAGGTTAATTTTATTCCTTTAATCTTCACCCATATGCAGCACCATCCTTTTCCCTCCGCGGGGGTCCTTTGGATTCCAAGACAACGATGTTACCAAGCTCAATTATTTTATCCTTTTTTTCCAACAATACTCACTTATTTGATCTGTTTTTCTGTTCTCCATCCACAGGGTTTGACCTCCACCTTTGCGACGCAGATCTTGGAGAGAGACGGCCCCAATGAACTGAAGCCTCCTAAAGGAACTCCGGAGTATGTGAAGTTTGCCAGGCAGCTGGCTGGAGGGCTGCAGTGTCTGATGTGGGTCGCAGCTGTCATCTGCTTCATCGCCTTTGGAATTGAACTTGCGAGAGGAAACCTCACCAGCTTTGACAATGTGAGTTATTTTTCCACTTGAAGAGTTTCTCCTTTATTGCCCTTTCCCGAAAAGAATACTCTACGTGGATTGCTTTGAGCAGGAGGGATCGGAGAGGGACAAAGAGACAAGAGAAGAAAAATGGAGAGGAAAAGGAGGACAGCAATTGGTATTGTCATTGCTAGCTACCTGTTTTAAGGGTTACATCTTCTTTCTCACTCCAGCTGTACTTGGCCATCACCCTAATTGCTGTCGTCGTGGTAACTGGTTGCTTTGGTTACTACCAAGAATTCAAGAGTACCAACATCATTGCCAGCTTCAAGAATCTGGTGCCACAGGTGAGTTGCCCATTACCAATGAAAAAAGCTCCATGTCGGTGCATTGTTGGAATTCTTCTCCGTATTTCTTTTTTCTCTTTCCATTTTCCCTTTCTGTCACTCTTGTTTCCCTCTCTCTCTGTGTGTCTTCCTTCATGTGTTCATTCGTCTTTGCTTATCTGCCCAATCTCCAAAAATAGCAAGCCGTTGTGATCCGTGATGGCCAGAAAAACCAGATCAACGCCAACCAATTGGTGGTGGGGGATTTGGTGGAGATCAAGGGAGGCGACAGAGTCCCTGCTGACATTCGCATCATCACTGGTCAGGCCTGCAAGGTAGATCACACACATGTACTGTATATATACAATAATACAATACAAATGTGCACATTTGGTCAAAGTTTTTACTGGTAATTGAAATAACATGTTCAACTTAAAAACTGTGAAAACATTTAATTATAGAATCCTCAGAAGGCCAGCCAGCCAGTGTAATGTACTTAAATGCATTACATTTAAATACCCAGAAGACAGTGAGAAGACTGAATCACTCCTTTAAGTTGTGTCATATTTGAGGGGCAGATGTAGTCCCCATCCTCCATTCCTACCCCATTTTATCATGTGTACATGCAATGAACCTTTTGTGAATATACTTTGTGTGGCAGGTGGACAACTCGTCCTTGACGGGCGAGTCTGAACCCCAAACCAGGAGTCCAGAATGTACTCATGAGAATCCACTTGAGACCAGGAACATTGCTTTCTTCTCTACAACCTGTCTGGAAGGTACAGTACAGTAAACAGTTCACACTGTACATGCATATACAAACCCTGGCCTAAATGTAATACTTTATGTAATTTTTGTATAAATTGTTCCACTACAGCTTTAGCTAAGGTGTACTCAGGGACACCATGACAGTAATCACTGAAGAACATAAGAATAAACTCTCCTCTCCTCCCCAGGTGTTGCCACTGGTGTGATCATTAACACAGGTGATCGTACCATCATCGGTCGGATTGCCAGCTTGGCAAGCGGCGTCGGCAACGAGAAGACGCCCATTGCCATAGAAATCGAACATTTTGTTGACATCATTGCTGGTCTTGCGATCTTTTTTGGGTTTACCTTCTTTGTGGTCGCCATGTTCATCGGCTATGCCTTCCTGGAAGCCATGATCTTCTTCATGGCTATCGTGGTGGCTTATGTGCCAGAGGGTCTACTTGCTACGGTTACTGTGAGTCACTGCAACAGATGTGAATTTCTATAATAACCACTGTTTATGGTGTTTCCATTATGTCTTTTAATATCAGAACCGGACTGTATGAATGCTCATTTTGGATAATGTCACCAATGCAAAATCCTATCCTGTGTAATAGTAAATACTATGCAAGCTTAACATGGACAAATTTAACTGCTCTGTACTAACGTGTCTCTGTTAACAGGTATGTCTGTCTCTGACTGCTAAACGACTTGCCAGAAAGAACTGTGTTGTGAAGAACCTGGAGGCTGTGGAGACATTAGGTTAGTAGGCATGAACACCGGAAACATCTTGCTCCTGAGTTGTGTTGAGTTCAGGGGCAGAGTGTTATATGTGTATATATGAATAATTTTATTTCTGTTCTGGTTATTTAAAGTTACAATGTGTAGAATAAAAGTTATAAAATCTTTGTTTTTGGACGAGTAGATTTAACCCCTTCATCCGCTTTACCATCCAAATTAAGCCTTTGGATCAAATATGCGTACATCCTTTGTGCAGCATGTATGTGTAACCTTTTGAACCGTGTGTGTTTAGGCTCCACTTCAGTGATCTGTTCTGATAAGACGGGTACCCTGACTCAGAACAGGATGACTGTGGCTCACCTTTGGTTCGACAACCATATCCACGCTGCTGATACCACTGAAGATCAGTCAGGTAAACACACAGATAAAAAACATTTTCTGTTCAAAGCATTTCTTTTTTAAATCACGGCATGTTGTTGTGAGCAATGTTGTAATATAAGCTATATGGGTTGTTATTTCAACTATTACATGTATTTAAAGGGTGTATTAATGTTGTTTTACATTTAAGTAATCTTGTAGTAATGGTGTGATTGTGTGGTTTCCAGGCCAGAGTTTTGACCAGTCATCAGAAACATGGCGCTCACTGGCGAGAGTGGCTACCCTGTGTAACAGAGCTACATTCAGACCTGACCAAGAAGGTGTACCTATTCCTAAGGTACACGTTTGGACATTTGTAATAAACATCCATGTGGTCTATTCATTTTCACTCTAAATTATAAAGTAGAGTTTTTCCTACATTGTGTTATGTAGGACAGTTGTACCCTTTTCTAAATTATCATAAGAAACGATATGTTCCTCTTCTTTTTGTATCTCACTTTTACCATCTCACACAGAGGCTTGTGGTGGGAGATGCTTCAGAGACCGCTCTGCTGAAGTTCACCGAGCTCGCTGTAGGGAACGTCATGGACTACCGTAATCGCTTCAAGAAATGCGTGGAAGTGCCCTTCAACTCCACCAACAAGTTCCAGGTGAGAGCAGGAAGCTTTGTTGTTAATGGGCTTGATCCTTGATCGGTCACTACATTGTAAATAAGAAGAATAGTCTTTTTTTTATATTTAATGCTATAATCCATCATCACTCTATATCATTATCACCACCCCTCTCTCTCTAGCTGTCCATCCATGAACTGGATGATCCTCTGGACCTACGCTACCTGTTGGTGATGAAGGGAGCACCAGAACGTATCTTAGAGCGCTGCTCCACCATTTTGATAAAAGGCCAGGAGCTGCCTCTGGATGAGCAGTGGAGTGAAGCCTTTCAGACCGCTTACATGGACTTGGGAGGACTGGGAGAGAGAGTACTTGGTTAGTGACGACTTCTTATGACCCCTAATTTGACATAATCATGTGGCTTGCTATATTGAAAATGCTATTCCCAAAACTACTATTCCCTTTTGCTTATAGTGTATTGAAACTCCAAAGCCTTTGTCACTCATATGCAATCAGTTGCATTTCTGCCATTCAGTTTAGTAGCTAATAACAAATTCATTAGTAAACAGAGACATCTTTTGTGATACACAATATGAAATTGCTATTAGTTGTGATATTTATTTATTTTTTAATCATCTGCTGTTCCTTTTTTCCCCTCCCAGGTTTTTGTCACATCTATCTGAATGAGAAAGAGTTTCCTCGTAACTATCAATTCGACCCTGATGAGATGAATTTCACCACGTCAGGATTGTGCTTTGCTGGCCTCATCTCGATGATTGACCCCCCAAGAGCCACTGTACCTGATGCAGTGATGAAATGTCGTACTGCTGGTATCAGGGTGTGTTCCCATCGCCCTACATACACATAAAAACAACGTGTTTAGCTCGGCTAGTTTGGATTTTGAAAGATACACACATAATTACTTGTGCAAGAGTTCATGTTTATTTTCCTGTCTCATAACTTTTTTTTATGTCTTGGAACTTCAGGTTGTTATGGTGACTGGAGACCATCCAATCACAGCCAGGGCAATAGCAGCTAACGTTGGTATCATCTCAGAAGGCAGTGAAACGGTGGAAGATATTGCCCAGAGGAAGCGCATACCTGTCGAACAAGTCAACAAGAGGTAGTCACATCACTGCTGCCCACACTGCAATGCAAATGCTGAACAATGCAATGCGACGACAATGCAGAGCTACGGAATTTTACATCATCATCTCCACGATAGATTCACTGGGCTGTTGTGTCTGAATGCATGCGTGTGCCTTTGTCTATGTGTGCAGGGACGCCCGTGCATGTGTGATCAGCGGTGGTCAGCTGAAAGACATGAGCAGTGAGGAGTTAGATGACGCACTGCGGAACCATCCTGAGATGGTGTTTGCAAGAACATCCCCTCAGCAGAAACTGATTATTGTGGAGAGTTGTCAGCGTCTGGTAAATATACACAGACGTACAGTACACATACACACATCTCCCGCTTCACTACCCGTGCCTCTTAATCCTGCGATGATTGAGTGACTGAATTTATCCAAAGCAAGTTCCCCACACATAATTTAAAAAATATCAAGGGGGAGACACCAAAAAGCTAATATCTTATTTCAATATGGTCCCCGGGGAGGATAGTGTATGAAGAAGCAGCAGGGGAAGGGATTGGTTTGCATGTATTAATATCCAGCGTGTATGATAAGACTACATTTTCAGGCTCGCGTCAGAAGTTTCCATCATTTCATCCCCCCAGGGATCTATCGTCGCTGTGACAGGTGATGGTGTGAACGACTCTCCAGCTCTTAAGAAGGCTGATATTGGGGTGGCCATGGGGATTGCTGGGTCAGATGCTGCCAAGAACGCTGCAGACATGATCCTGTTGGACGACAACTTTGCTTCTATTGTCACTGGAGTGGAGCAGGGTGAGACTTACAGGAGAAGAAGTTTTGTGTGTTTTGATAAAACAATTTAAACTTGTTTTGAGTATACCCAGTATATACTGAATATTGAACAGTTTGTACATTTACATAGAGTGTGTTGAGATATTTTATTGAGTTGAGGTGTGTGTGTGTATGTGTGTGTGAGTGTAGGCCGTCTTATCTTTGACAACCTGAAGAAGTCTATTGCCTACACACTAACCAAGAACATCCCTGAGCTGACTCCATATCTGATCTACATCACTGTTAGCGTGCCTCTTCCTCTTGGCTGCATCACTATCCTCTTCATCGAACTGGCCACTGACATTGTAAGTAACAAAAAAGCAAACTGTTCATTTATGCTCATTACATTATTTATTCTCAGCAAAGATAAAGATCACGTGTGATACTGGCTTGCATTTCACAGAGACCTTCATTTTGAACCACCACACACCAGCCTTCTCCTTTACAGCGGCTGATTTGGTGGCATTAATAAGAAATTAGCTACATCTTACATTATCTTCCTCACTCTCATGTCTGCGATACAGTGATGTTTTGTTTGTGTATACCTGTCTCTCCTGTAGTTCCCATCTGTCTCTCTGGCTTATGAGAAAGCAGAGAGTGACATCATGCACCTGAAGCCCAGGAACCCTCGCTGTCATCGTCTGGTAAACGAAGCCCTGGCTGTGTACTCATACTTTCAGATAGGTGAGAGTGTGTGTGTGTGTGTGTGTGTGCTGATCAACGAAACATGCACACTGTATGTTACTGATGTATAACCTAAGGTGTAACCGTTACATTGAACTGAATACTTATTTCACTGTGACACAACATTGAAAAACATACAAGGTACCTGAATATTTCTCCAGTTCTGTGAATACACGCTGAACCTGCTAGACGGACAACACAATACCTCTAACAGAGTTCACTCTGGAGGAGGCTGAGCCAGAAATTGAACTAGACTTATTTGCTCTTAAAATAGTACTGACCCATTTTTAATTTATTTTTTCTCTGTTTTAGGAGCCATCCAGTCTTTTGCAGGTTTTACAGATTATTTCACAGCCATGGCACAGGAGGGCTGGTTTCCACTCTTGTGTGTTGGCCTGCGTTCTCAGTGGGAGGATGTTCATCTTCAAGACTTACAGGACAGCTATGGACAAGAATGGGTTAGTTAGTTTTAAACAAATATTTCTTTTTCTGGGTCACAGATAGATTTGTATTTTTATCGACATAGAAACCAAATAACACCTTCCTTATGTCCTTTCCTCTGCTTACAGACTTTCAGTCAGAGGTTGTACCAGGAGTATACGTGCTACACTGTATTTTTCGTCAGTATAGAGATCTGTCAGATCTCGGATGTGCTGATCAGGAAAACTCGTCGTCTCTCTGTGTTCCAGCAAGGCTTCTTCAGGTCAGTAAAGACCCATCCATAACATGAATCACTTTGCATATAGATTTTTAATATCTAAAGTTAAAACATTTACATGAACAGGGTTAATTTTGTGTCTGTATCAAGTTACCATTAACACCTCCAGGGCTTATGCTGCATTTACACAGTTGGCAACAGAATGGGAAGAACAGAAAAACCTCCCATTATTTCAGCTTGAGTGTGTTCACACATTATTCCAAGATGGTTACCTCTGTTGCTCGTCTTGTAGTTGCATCATTAAGATAACATAAATTAGCTGCTTTTGTGGTTTTAAGTATTTGGAACGGTTTGTGAACAAGTGGAACCAGATACAAACAAACTGTGTATATTTTTTTTTTTTATGAGCAGGTTAGTTCATTAATTTAGCTTTTTATTGTAACAAAACTACAGCTGGTTGTTTATGTGTTTATTTGTGTGCAGGAACCGTGTCCTGGTCTCTGCCATAGTCTTCCAGCTCTGCCTGGGTAATCTGCTGTGTTACTGCCCTGGAATGCCTAATATCTTCAATTTCATGCCTATCAGGTACGAGCACACAGAGCCTCATTCACATTGTCACCGTCTGAAATCAAAGCTCAGACTGGATTAGAAGGAAAAAGTGGCCTGTATGTTGTGAATTCTGAGAATTCATATTTTAATTAAGACATCACAAATATGGAAGCTACAGGTGGAAAGTTTTTTTCCACTAAAAGTCATTGCTTTTTTAATATTTGAGTTTTAAAAAACAGTTGAAGTCCATAGTCTAATATTATTATTATCTAATATTACATGTTGTGTTTTCTCTCCAGAGTCCAGTGGTGGTTTGTTCCGGTTCCATATGGTATTTTAATCTTTGTCTATGACGAGATCAGGAAGTTGGGAGTCAGAAGATATCCAGGAAGTAAGCCAAGAATCTTTTTCCTTCGTTCTAACCATTTAACGTCTATTTGTCAATCATCGTTAACAATTCTACATCTATTCAGTATTCAATAATCTTTGGCTTGTAATCTCTCAGGTTGGTGGGATCAGGAATTATACTACTGAGACCAGAGACGCTCTTTCATTCATCCATCCATCCATCTGCATGAAACCATCACTCATAAACAAAATGCTGAAAACCCAGAGGACTTTACCCAATTCACCATTCATCTATATTACTTTGTGATTTATGTATTTATAGCTTAAACTGTCATTTAATGCGAACATTATATTGATATTCTAGAGTCTGTCTTTAACAAAGTAAAAAGGTAATAATTACAGAAAGTCATCGATGACTAATTCACAAATATGTTGTTTTCCAGCTCTTTGACTGTGGCTGAATTGTATTTGTACTAATAAAGAATTTTAAGACTGATGATGACCTCAAATCAGTAAGAAAAGTAGCAACTTTTTTTGTGTTTTATATTTTTTCGTGTGTGTTTTGTTTACATTGACATAAAGTAATTATCCTAAAGCAGGACTACACATAGGCTCACACACAATACATGCTAATACCTGATAATGTAATTTATTATCAGTGCTTGATAATGAAACATGAATAACAATTATATTCTGGCATTTAAATATCTAGACTAAATCAAGTTTTTAAGACACAACATACAGTTGAGAAGGCACAGACTTAGAAGTAGAAGGTTTGATTCCGAGAAGAAAGGGAGCTGCTCTTCATAGTATAGGACCATTGTCAGAAACCAAATCTTCATCACATACAGTATATATTTTGTTTAAGGGCTCTCTCTTCCATAAAAGTCTCAAAATGGCATATTTAAGGGCTGCTTTTACCAGCTATTTTTCAGATACCATTGTAATATGGTAACAGACAGATGCTCTACCAAGTGAGAGAAAAATTTCACTGCACTTCTATGTTTGTTACTTTCGCTCTTTTGTCCTCATGTCTCCACCCTTGCTTTAGTAAACCTCCTCAATCAACTCAAAGGGCAAACATTTGCCACGTGCGTGTCCTCACAAGTGCCTATTTTCTTCTTCTTCTGTCCTCACCACATGTTCCTCTCGCTTCACTTGTGCTTTCTCTGTCTTTATTCTCTACTCGACTTTCCAGATGGCAATCTTGCCATCACGGCGTGCAGAGCCACTCAGGACATAGCGATCCTCAGCAGAGCAGAGCGTCTGGATGTTGTCTGAATGGGCCTGCAGCTCCTTTGCCACGGTGAGGCTCTCGGGGTCCATCACCAACACCTGGTTTCTCAGCTGACCGTCACACTGACCCCCGACACTGCTCCGACCACGACAGCCCACCCAGATCTGAGGGAGGAGAGAGCATCAAGGAACGTAAGAGGTGGATAAGTGATGACAAAACGGGGGAAAAAAGGTGAAAAGAGGAAGATCTGTAACACCAATATAGACTTAAAAAACAGTTTGAGTTTCACATTTTACCTAAAAATTCATGACCTAAATTACAGGAAACAAAGTGCAGATACAGTTTGCAGTATTCATAAATTTCCTAATAGAACCATACTCTCCAATATGCAAGTTTGTAATCCTGAAAACTTGCAATATTTCACATGAACATATTTGCACCAAAGAGTCATTGACAAAATTTCCGCGACTCCACCTTGCTTCCTTAATAAGTGTTCGACACACATTACATACACATCAAGTCACCACTCACTTATCATATCTCACCTGGTCCTTGACTCTAATCATACAGGTGACTCCTGAACTGCCTGGCAGGGAGATTCTCTTGGACGGACGTCTGTGGTTGTTAGTCTGCCAGAGACACAGCTCCCCTGAGTCTGCACAGCCCGTCCACAACTGACCTCGCTGGAACAGACGCACACAAAAACTGGGTCACATGTATACTATTAACATATACAAATAGATTGATAAAATCAAATATTCACAATAAGCATTGTATTTGTAGCCAGCAAGTTTTTATACATACCAACATCTATGGCAGGCATAAAAAAAATAACAAAATTGTTTTATCTGCATATCCAAGTGTACCTGAATCACTCAGTTTCAGTGGCTGCATTGATTACTTGTTCCAGCAAGATTATAACTGTCTAGATGCCAAACTCATGGGAGTATTTTTTTTTTTCGTGTTAAATGTCCTTCTGGCTTACATAATTGTTTCATTCACTAATTGACTGACGGACTTGAATTGCTAATTGAACAGCAGACTGAATGACAGACTTTCTAAACCACTAAATGACTGTCAACTTGCTTAATTGATAGACATATTAGCTGAGGATTGCAAAGTCACCTCTGGGATGACGATGAAGCTGCTGAAGCTACTGGGCATGCTCCGCAGGTCGTCAGGAAGTACCATCCTTCTTTGTGGAGACCCACTCTTTTTCAGTTCCACAATGCTGTCACCACAACCTGTAAATACACAGACACCTCAGTTCAACAAATCATTATCAGTGTCTTTTTTACTGGTACGGTGCATTTAAAAGGTGGTGTGAAAAATGTGTAAATGTGTAGATGCTATTGGTTGAGTTCCGGCATGATTAGGGAGGGAAATGGGTCTCAGTTTACAATAGAAAATGAGAATAACTGCGATTGTAAAAAAGGAATTAAAAGGCACATTGACAGATCAGGTACATTCAGCCAGTGAGCAGCAAAGAAGCTTTCAGTAAAGAGCAATACATGCTACTTGAGTTTGTTATTTGAGTGTTAGTGTATGAAAGACACCAGAAAAAACAACTGTTTAAAAGTACGATGGAAATGTGTGTACTTACAGCACCACAGTGTACCATCATGGATCTGTATGGAGGAGAGACGGTCACAGCTGAGGTGGAACTGTCGCTTCACTTTGAGACTGGCTGAGTCCCACTGCAGAATCGTCCCATCACAGCTGCAGGAGTATGTCTGTTGACTGGGAAAGACAATTTGAAAGGACAGATGAAACACAAATGCTTTTAGAGTGCTGCAACATGTCCATTTACACACTTAGATTCACCTTTTTTATGCCTGCTTTCACTGTTTGACCTCATCAAACTGGTAAGCTGAGCTAGAGATAAGCATGTCTCTACCTGTTGTGCTGATCTCTGGTGTCCACTGTAAGTCCAGTTACTTCGTGTCTGTGTTCAGTCAGCTGTTTGTTGCAGGACATGTTTTTAGTGTCAATGATGTAGATTACAGAGTCCTGAGAGCCAATCCACACCTGCTCCTGGAACAATCCCAGCATGCAGTTCTACATAGAAGATAATGTGACATTGGATCAGAAAAACAGACTCGAAAACAGTATAATTAATAGTATTATGGACAGTTTATATTGTATGTCGGTAAATACACAGTATAAATGTACAGTATGTGCACTGGTTTCCATTAATTATACTATAAACTACAAAAAGATACAAATAATTTAATTTATGTGAAGAATTTCAGAATTTTCATCAAGCCATGCATAGTGAAACATAGTTTTGTATGTCTTATGTCTATTTTTCTACGAACAAAACCTTAGAATGATGTTAAAAACCTTATAACCTATAGATATTTGGGTGTTATGTATGTACTGGCGACTATATCTTAAAGCCGCTACCCTGAAGCAGAGATTACGAATGGGCTACAAAGGTCTGGTGAACTCACTTCTATTTAACAACTAAAGTGACTTTGTGCAGCTCCCTCTGGAGCCACAAAAGGCTTTATACAACTTTTTTCACATATGCAGAAGTGCTCCCCAAGACCTTTAAACAGACTCTGATGTGTAAAACTGGAGTTGGAATGGAAATTGGAGTTCCTCTTTAAATAAATGTTACTCCAATAAAGTTACTCTAGCAATAAAAGACAGCGTGTCTGCTCTCACCAGGTCCGACTCTCCGACCTGGATGCAGTCCTGCACCATGGACCAGCTAGCTGCATCAAACACAACCACTTTGCCCCCACTGAGAGCCACCCACAGTTTCGGGTTCATCTCACTGACTGAGGCATTGCAAGTCAACTGACCTGGAGAAAGAGAGGAATGGTGAGAGGAGTGAACCGGTGAATAGTGAGAGCTGACTGTTTGCAGTAAAAAAAAAAAAAAACACATATTGCTCAGCAGGGTGGTTTAGTGTGTAGCATGAAAATGAGACCCTCCACCTGCCACTGATTTCCACAGACAGGACCACATTATTCATAAATGCTTTCAGTGGCAATGACAACAAATACATAGAAAGGGTAATAATTAGTTAGTAGACACTTGAGTAATTAGAATTTAATATTTTTGCATTGTCCCGATAAACAGATTATAAAATACCACAGTTATTGGCAGGAACTTTGATATAAATAAATAACAATTCAATACACATAGGATAGGTTTCACTGCCACGTCTGTATACATTGCACACACGCTAGCAGACGCATTTGAACATTAGGGCCTTGTGCTGACATGTTTTGGTCTTTTTTTCCTTACTCTGACGTGAATGGTCATTAGCACCATCTGACACTTGTGACTTTAACAACCAGTGCACAGCTATAGCTATACAGTCAATTCAACAGGGAGAACAAACAATACAGAAAATGTGTTGCACATGATAATGTCTCTGCTCAGACAGAGTTTCACTGTGTGAAGGCTGGTTACCATTACGCACATAAATTGTTATCACTACGCAGAAATCTGATGCTCTTAACTGTGGAGGACAGTTAATACAAACAAGAAGACAACAAAGAGATATAGTGTGTTACACAAGGGCATAAAAAATTAACAGTCATATGCAAACAATCACACACTCTGTAAATTGCTCCGCATAGTACCTGGTGTGTATAGCAGCACATGTACTGTCTGAGGCTCAGCGAGGTCCAGTGACGGGTTGATCTTGTGTTTTAGAGTCTCTGAGGTAGTTTTAGGCACCCTCATGGGAACTGGTCAGGGACAAACAGAATGAAGGGAAGAATAATGGAGAATCCGATTTTGAGTCAGCTAAATCATACGATTTTATTTGTGTGAAAAGGAAGAAAAAAAGAACGAGAAGCAGAAAAAGCAGCAAGAGCAAGAGTGAGCCCAGACCTTCATGTGTGATCTTGTCAAAGTAGGCAAGCTTTGAGGCAGCAGTGATGGACCTCTGGGTCTGCAGGCAGGCCATGACAGCATCCATTAACAGGACATTGGTCAGAGCCTGAGTCATGTATTGAGGGTCCTAAAGAGACAATAAATAAACCATATTTTAAAGAAATATCAGTATAGTACACTATCATTAACACAATGGGGGTAAGCAAAATAAGAAACACATTGAAAACGTACTTATGCAATCAAAAAATTAACCAAATCATTGCTACAGTGGTCATATTAGATTATATGCCAATTTGCACCATTTGTCAACCCCATATATACTGTCAGCAGCAGCATCACTCTCCTAGACAGTATATAGTTTATGGTTGTGATGCTCAGTATTTCTTTATGTACAATATTTCTATGTTACACCCATGACATCACATGAAGGAAAACGGGGGACAGGCCGAAATATTTTAAGATCCTTTCGCAGACTTTGTTGTACCTTGTGTTGGTCGGCCATCTTGCGTCCGGCCCACATCTCTTTCACTGCAAGGTTCCAGATTTCAGTCTCCGTCTTCAGGTTGGCCTCAAACACCTCAGGCCTGCTGGAGGTCTGGATACGAAGGGAAGGGATACGACCAAGCAGAAAGGGAGCTGAGGCAATCTTCACCTCCTGCATAGAGATGGGGGGAGTTATTTTTTATTATTTATTTGAAATAAGATGCCAAAGAAGACATGATTCAGAAAAAAGGGATTAAAGACACTCGACCTGTATATCTCTGAACTTTGTGATTTCCAAGAAGCCCAGTCGTCCCTCTGTAAGCAAGAACAGACGTTTCTGCGTCATGGCAATTTTACCGACACCATGGGAGGTCTTGACACACGAGGACAACTTGTAGACACACTCGCTATCGTCAAGATGTTCTATGACCTTAGAGGGCAAGTTGACATCTTGTGCCTCGGCCTCCGTCTCCTTCCAGAAGTTGTAGAAGACCTTGAAGAGTTCGGGGTCAACCTGCTTTGGCTGGCCTGGGACAGAGAGAGAGCGGTATGCAACCAGGTGCAAGCAGACAGACAAACATATGCAGCACAAAGACACATTGAGACATTGAGGGGGAAAAACACATGTGCAAATTCAAGCTGAAAACATGTACATAAACACACTGACACACATAGTTGAATTTAGTTCCACATTCAACCTTGGATATCTTCACGTTAAAAAAATTAAATGACTGTCAGTTACAAGCCATTCTATTTGTTTTTCAGTCCTGGTACAGGTTTGTCTGGTTTTTCTTCCATCCAGCCATGCATGGTGCCTTTTTACATCTGATAAAAATCCAAACAAAGACGGGGAAAACCCTGTTGGGAAATAGTTCAGTGAGCACCATGAGTTTACAACTGTAAGTCTGAATCCATTTCATGACCCTTGCGACATGACATCACCTCTTTCTTTTGCTCATGTTTTCTGTTGCTCTGAACTTCCATTTTCCTTTGATTTACTAATTAGACTTACTAACTAGAAATCTGTAATATTTAATTTGCTTCCAAATATCAATTAAGTGCCTTATCTTACATGTCATGATGTAGATGTAAAACAATAGATTAGATTAGAAAGTTGATAATTTCATCCTTTGCTTTGTTCCAAAACAGAAGCAAGTTATCAGCGCAGCGGTTAGGTAACAGTTACTTATTTACATCTCCAGCAGATACAGAGCATTCATTTCAAGTCTTGTTTCTGAGCCACCTGATGAATCTAAGTCCAATGTTCATTCTCCTTTTAGCTCTGTTTTTGGTCTCCACCAACTGTTTTCCTAATGCTCCACTGTGTTAACCAGGTAGTAGCTAATTGTGCCCAACTGCCGTTTGGTGCTGGACAAGTATCGTACAGTTGCATTAGAAAACAACTATGATGACAGATATGAGAGCGAACCAAAACAGTAAAGCTGTGGGTTGTAAAACCGAAACAAACGGCTTAAAGACTCTAAAATGCTGATAAAGCTAAGGGAAACTGCAGAGTCTGTGACAGTATTCTGTTGTTTTGCCACTGTGTGTGATGTTAAAGATGTTATAGTCTTTGTCTGGTCAATAGGTAAAAATATTATACACTGTATTTTTCTGTACAATGCATCTGTTCCCTTAACTTCAATTGGACATTGGATTTGCATTTTTGTGTGGCAGGGTTCATTTTACAATATCTGTGTGTGTGTGAGTGAAAGAGAACGCGCTGTACAGATTGTACTTTACGCTTACTGAGTATTAGAGGAGTGTAACAGATCCATGTAATGCTAATGGAGAACAATAATTAGTCACTTCTGCATTCACTGCGTCAGCTCAGAGCACATCTAATCAACAATACAGCATTTGTAAGTCTGAGATTTGATACGGCAAAAAGTGATATCTTAACACACATCAGCCTTCCAGTCCTCACTTACCATCAGTTAGAGCATCAAATAAACGGTGTATGGTTGCTAAGTCCTTAACAATCCTGCACTCCTGTATGCAACGCACAAACTCTTCCTGATGCAGATGCTTTTGGGGAAGCTCAAACTTCTTGACATGGTCATCAGGCTGCACCAACGGCTTCTCATTCTCTGTCTTCACCTAATAGATGACAAATAAAAGACAAGATCACGTACTGTACCACATCACCAAACAAATCCCAAAATTGAGTCTGCCCTCCAACCACCATGATTGTGTAAACGGACTGACCTTGAGGATGAGTCTCTTGAGTTCAGGTCGTCTGTCAGCTTGCTGTCTCTCGTCACGGTGCAGTGAGCCCAGGAGCCATGTGACCAGCTGTGTGGGGAAGATGGCGGTGTCTGTCTTGTAGAGGTTCTGGAAATCACCCAGAGCATCCAGTCGCCGCGAACACAATGTGTTGATGAAACCACGCAAGTAATAGAATCTGCAGGAGAAAATTATTGGACTCAAGCATTAAGACTTTGTAATTAGCACCAGCATTAGAAATAAGAACAGACCAATGGCGTAAAGTGGCGGAACACTTGATTGTTCAAATTCAAATGGAGACCACAGGGTTGTTCCTGAAAGGATGACAAGAGGAGCCTAAGGAATAATAAAAAGCAGAATACCTGGCCAGCAGAGCAGGGTTCTCGTTTTGGACAGAGAAGATGGCCTTGCCAAGCTGCTGGATTAGCTCACTGTAATAACTTTGGACAGAGTGGAAGGACAAAGCGGCTGGGAAGTCTGGGAGCTTAAACACCTTTACCGGCTTGGGAGGAGTTCTCGGTGCTAGTAAACAAAGAGATAGGGAGGGCAGGGAGAGAGAACATTTTAGGGAGGAGGCAAAAACGGGTGAGAAACAGACAACAGTTTAATATTTTCCAGCTACTTCGTCTATATCTTGACAGTTTGTGTCTAAATTTCCTCTCCAGTCTCACCGGGGTCAGACATGATGATCCTGGTCAGCAATGTGCTCCCTTGGAAGCTGATAGTTTGGTCAGCTCCAAGGTTAGGGAGACTCATCCCCAGTCTCTTACTCAGTCTGTTCTCTGTAATAGAGCTCTTTCTCCGGGCTTGAATCTCCTGCATGGTGGGTCTGCGTGGCACGTCAACCATAGCCTTCATCCTTGACAAGACATGATAGAAACAATGCATTCCATGGGCACTTTCCCAGCACAAAAAGGAGATGTCTATAGGTTGTGGTGCTTTCGAATTTTATTGAGATAGGTTTAATCACTTACTTCTGCATCTCAGAGCGAGTGCGGAGTTCCATTCGAGCAAAGTTGTCAATTTTCCTGTTGAGACGATCCTTGAGGAAGAAATGGAAGATGTGTGTCTCCAACACCTGCAACACAACCATGTTAATTTGAAGATGAGCACCTGGCCCAGCACCTTTTGTCTGCTCAGAGATGTCAGCTAATTTGTCACCTATTCAAGTTAAAATAATAGAAAAAGATCCCTTGTTTTACCAAGTTAGTATTTACCTTCTTGTAAAAAATCTGTTCAGTTGGCTCTCTGTTTTTCAGGAACTCTTCACTGTTAAACACTCGATGTTCATAGTTCAGATGACTGCTAACATCCCTGTTATACACATACATGTATATATTAACAAAAGATGTGTTTTAGGAGAATCTTCCCATTAGATCTCAGTACACAGATAATACACACAGAACCTGAATATGTTGACAATTAGTTCCAGTGTGATCCTCTGGATGTCATGGTTGAGGTTGTGCTGCCACTCTCTTCTTTGTGCACGCTGCTCATTGATGTCAGTGCAGCTTGCACGGTGGCACTGATACAGGTCAAAATGTGTCTGCAGGGACAGACACCTGCAAAAACACAAGTTTGAAAAAAGGTTACTAGATCATTCTGAATCCATATGCATCTTTGTTTGTTTGTTTGTTTGTTTGTCCATATAGTACCAGTAGAAATTAGCAGTAGTTGTATTATTCTTGGCATTAAAGTGAGTACCTCTGTGTGAAGCAGTCTGCAGCAGCCGGGGGAATCTCTGGTAGGTCAAAAGTGTCAGAATAAGAAGTGGAGACACTTCCATTATCAATGTTGATTAGGATCAGATCATCTGTTTCCTGGATGGAGGAGGATCAATACACCTGCTATAGATCACTTTCTTAAATATTTTCATTACATTTTCTGAATCAGAGATTAATATTTTGGAGGAAAAAACTACCAGACATCCACTATTTACCATTAATGCTGTAAAACTCTCATCATTCCCTTGAATGTTTCCACTTCCCCCTTTCTCTAAAAACTTTGATGACCAAAATTGTCCTGTACTGGAAGTTTAAACTAATTTGGAGGTTCATGTACTCACAGCAGCAACCTCTTCAAAATGGCTGAGATGGCAGCCCATGAGGAAGGCAGTGGGAGCCATGAGAAAGTCCAGCATGCCTCTGGCCAGAACAGGAACATATGGCTGCTGCCATGATAGAGGCTGGAAGAAAGATCAGGGAGGCATGGAGGATTCAACATCTTTCAATACTGAAACTTTTTAGATGTATTAAGGTTACGTTTTCTATGCAAGACGGTTCTTGTGATTTTGTCATGTTCAAAATGAATCAGCAAATTAAAAGAAAAATATTTACTGCATCCAAAGATACACATTTATGTAAAAAGGGCTTTTATTTTCCTGACTATCAACAGGAAGTCCCGATTCCAAGGCTTCCAACTTTTCCAGTATGGGAAAAACTTAATTTGATTTGATTAAAGTAATTCTGATATCATAGTTGAGTTAAATTCAATAAATCTATGTCTGCATATTACAGACACGTTTTATGATGATTGATGATATGATGAGATTTTCAACTGACCTGCAGAAATAGCAACAAGCTCTCTGCCACCAGCGTGAGTCTGGCCCAATCAGCAGAAAATAACACCACTCGCTGCTCCTGCAGGAGACAAGTTAGCACCTACAGAGACAAGGACGGAAAAATCAACAGACAGACACGAGAGTTAATTTGAGCCTCCTCCTGGTTTCACTCACATGAACACAACCTGTGTAATACCTGCAGTAGTTGCTGTGGCCTGAAGCAGAAGAAAGGGAGATGGAGGTCTAAATCTATAGCTGGGTGGTCTTTGTCTTCTCTGGATGGTAATACAATGGTCAGAGGACGCAAGGTAAACATCTGCAAGATACACACAGCGTTAGAGTTTGTGTTCTTCTGTGTGGGTGCATTACAGTCAAATGATGCAGTGAAACTGAATAAATGTATACACGCTCACGAATATGCTACTACTACATACTGTATGGTGCTGTTACATCAGCAATATGATGACTCCAGGCTAATGATATTATGAATGGAAACATTTGTAGGACAAGTAACCACAGAGTGAATGGATCCTCGTATCATTGCTGTTTGGCTACAAAATTATAGTGTCATTTAAAAAACAGTCTCCACAAAGTCTGCCAAAGTCTTTACATTACTTAACTACACACACACACACACACACACACACACACACACACACACACACACACACACACACCAAATGTAGTTGTCCAGGCGGGGGGATAGGCACCAGTGCCAGTCTGGCTGCAAACTCATTCACTCTCTCCTCCATGTCTGATAAACGACAGGTTCTCAGCTGGATTAACAGACTAACAAAGAGAGAGAGAGAGAGATGAGAAAGACACCAGAAGAATTCTCTCTTAGTACAATGCCTGCAAAAGGTTTGATGACCATCGTTTTAAAATAGGTATTACACTTACGCTTTTAGCCTATTGAAAAGTACATCTTAGCACTCATTATCAGAAAAATATGGGTAAACTGAATATGAACAAACAAAAACACTTTGTGATTTCTTCTATATAGTGATATAAAATCAATTTTATCAGCTGAACAGTTTGGTTTAATACACTATTTCTCACCATGACAGACAGTCTTTGAGTGCAGTGAAGTAAGGGTATTTGGATATGACGCAGAAACTGTAGGCAGAGAAAAGTTTGGAAAACTTCAGGGACCCAGCTCCATTCTGGGAACAAGACACGCTTTCCTGTAAAAACACAAGAAAGTAAATGAGCAGTGGATTTCCTTTATTTGAGTTTTTTGTACCTTTTCAATGTGGGCATGGTATTTATTGACACATGCCAACTGGCGTAACAGTAGGTTAGAGATCTATTTGTAGCAGTAAAACACAGTTGGGATTTAGGTCAATTGCTGTTTGTGAAGTATTATGTATAGTACTGTGTACCAGTATTGGTCGGTAACACTGCATTACTACTCCATGGGTCTTGTTGCCAAAGACATCAGTGAAAACCAGGAAGTGAAACTGTTCATCTTTCTGTTCATTGGTTACTTGAAGCCCACCTGGTAAAAAGAAAACAAAAATCAAAACATGTTAACACATAGACATGATATACTACAATTACAAGATAAGAATTTTACACTACTGTATGGCTGAACTATGTAAACAATATAATATCTACATTTTTGAACCATATTTCTTGCCAAGACTGTGTGTGTGTGTGTGTGTGTGTGTGTGTGTGCGTGTGCGTGTGCATGCCAGGGAATATCAGATACCCGGAAAGCAAAGTTGAGGTAAAGCCATGAGGTCGATGTCTCTAGGAACACTGACATCTTCACTTCCTCCTCTTCCGTCTGTAAAAAAAATGAGGGGCTGAATAATGTATAACAAAAATCACATAAATCACTAATGATAACATGATTAGTATGATAAACTATGACCAGAGACAAATCAAATTCCTTTGCAGAAAACGAAACTTTACTGTCCAGTCTGTTTAATACTGCTGCTGTAGCCGGCCATTGAACGCTCCTTATCGGCAGCCACCATATTGCTTTAACAGCGCTCCTCTTTTTCAGTCATTGTATTAAACCTGCCTCATGCTAGATAAAGGCTTGTGATTGGTTCACCCGACACAACGACGCTTACAGTACCAAGAAAATCAGTTGAATGGGAGAGGTGCCAGACGTATCTGCCAGAGCAAATAAAACATGAGCTCGCAGATTCGTCCGGTTCCCAGGCTACACGTTTGTGGCTCCACATAAGTTTTGAATTTGAAAACAAACTGAGACCTGATGTGTGGCATGTGTGGGCAGAAGTGCCGGAGGAGAAAAGCAGGTACGAGACCTTGGCTGTGAGTTGCTGCAGCTGAAGGAGGCTGTTCCCTCTTCTTCCTGAGAAAGGACCGCCGCCTCTTCCCATGTGATCTCACTGTTTCGATGTCAGTTTGCGGTCTGCTAATGAAGGGAGGTGCCAGGACATGCAGTACCTCCGGCTCCAACAGGAGGTGCTCTGGAGCTCCATTATTGTTAACGGCCTGAGTGGGAGATAATAAGGGAAGGATTGGGGGGAGCTTCCAATATGTTATCAGCTGCGACCAGCACCTTTATATGTCGCTCTGCTGGTTGGCTGGTTAGTAGTTTGGTTGATCCACAAAAAATGTACCCACCTTTTGGCTGAGAAAAAGTGTGTGTGTGTGTGTGTGTGTGTGTGTGTGTATGTGTGTTCATGCCAATAGGCTAAAGGGGGGCGTGTCAGTGGGAGTGGCCTATAACAACAAGGTGCATAACTTCTAAATGGATTCATGTAACATGGTCAAACTTTGTAGAAAGACACACACACACACAGATCCTTTCATTGGGGATGTCTTGGTCCTCCCCCAATACTTCAACCAAGCCCCCCCGTCATAACTCATGAACCGTTTGTCGTACACTCACTCTGTTGGTCCGTCTGTTCATTGGTCCACAAAGCTGTGCCCACCCTAAAGCAACTGCAACTTTCTACCTATGAGGTTGAAATTAAAATTATAAATAGGATCCTTAGTAGGATTAGAGTCCAACAAAGTGGAACGGGGCTGCAAACCAATCTGGATGTCAATACTAACACCATTTTTCAGTCTACAGTACATCAGTCCTACATGTGTGTTGTGGTGCGTTTGAAGACAAATACCTGGCAGACCTCCCTGAGTTTGTCGCTAGATGCTCCTAACACCACACAGGCTTCCAGCAGAACAGGAGGCATATGGTCCGCCATCACCAATACGAGCCCAGTTGGACCAGCAGAATTGGGCCAAGGACCAAATTTGGATCTGCTGGATTACAACCACTGAATGTAACAGAAAAGAAACAGAGTGGTCAGTCAGTGAGAGGAGTCAACAAATGTATACATGAGAAGATACAGAAAAACAGAAAAATACATACTTCATATTTGTTTTGCTGCTGTGTGTGTGTGTTAATAAGGCAGACAGCAGTGACAGTGACAGATAGAGAACAAAATCTATCAGCTCAGTAAAGTCTCAACACATGATAGAGTAGTTGTTCCAGTTCATTATCACTGCCAGTGTCCTCATCAACAACTTCTAAAGCCCCATTTAGACATTTTTTCCACCACAGGATTATTCCAAGAGGCAGCAAGTAGAAATAGCTTATTTCCGATTATTATGGCTACAAGATTTCCACAGAACCAGAATCTAAATTTGATTCAATTTCATCAGAGATTACATGTTACAATTATTATATTTTCCACATTGCTTTTCACAGGAGTTGCATAATTCAGGATGTACTGCATAATTCTGCAATGCACTACTTTTTACAGTCTCCAGGGCTGAAGTTGTCCAGTGTTCACTTTGTTTAATATCTCAAAACCTGAACAACTAAAATCAAAACTATCGACATGGCTAGATACGACTAAGAAAGGCCTTATTTTCCTTTGTTACTACCTTCTTATTTTTCAATACTCTTGCGCAGTCACGAGGCGTCAACATCACCATTAAAGGGGAAAAAAACAACACAGCTAAAGCTGCTGGCTGACTGCTCAAAAAGTATGAGGATGTAAATACAAGCAGCTTCTATAAAGGCTTGGCCTGCAGTGGTTATCTATCTCATAGAGGTCGCTGTTGTCACTGTAGCCCCAATGCACACAATCTCCTCAGTACTGAGAAAGGACAACTGCAATTGTCTGAAGCAATAGACATCTTTTGGACAGTGAAATGTTTCACTACAATATCTGAAGAGAGAACTGTCCCTTTATGTCACGTTTAATGCAGTGTATGATGGCCAATAAGATAGGCAATATTAAATGGCCAATAACATAAAATAGGAAAACCACTGAATCAATTTTCTTTCCCAATCTGCGAGTAAACAATAACAAAGTTGTACAGCAAACCTCAAATCAGTCCATGCTTAAAATGATCAGTGATCTCACACAAAAAAACAGTTTTCCAAACAGTTTCCCCATAGCCCTGTTCTGAGATAAGTGAGGACAGCCTGGACACTGCTCACTCTCATACTGACTACTGCTGTGTGAATCAATCTTTGTTCCCAGCAGATTATCAGCTTCTCATTTTTAGTCTGTAGCACCAGTGGCACGCATGACGTGTTCCTAGAAATCTATTTGAGGACGGATGAAAACAACTCAATTACTTAAACTGATTCAACCTGTGCGTAAACAGTATGTCGCTCATCATCTCATCATATAATTAGTTTTTTTCACTGCACATCCACATTATTCTACATGCTATATTTGCTGTTCTTTTCCCTTCAACAGTATGGTCTGTTGTTCCCCCCCCCCCACACACTTTTTTTTTTTTTTACAGCTAAGTCGCCACAGTGAGGAGCAAATGATTTTAAATCACATTTTCCTTGCATCTTGGTCTAGTCTCTTCCTGGAAAATAAGTCTTACATGCGCAGAGGAGGATGGACGCACACACACACACACAAATGCAGGGAGAATGACTGGTAACTAAGCCTGATAAATGGGCTGCATCGAGGAAATGTTAACACTGATTCCACCTTAAAACAGCCGCAGATGTAGAGTCGTAGCGAGGTTCAAGAAACATCAGAAGACTTTCCTTAAAAAAAAATTAATTTTCTTGCTGAAGCTGAATTGCACAAAATCACTTATAACTTAATACAATATTCTTAATTATTCATGTTTTTAATCCTTATCTTACAAAAAAATACAAATTTGACCACTGGAAGAACCATTGCAACAGTGTAGCATACTTCACTCGTTTAAAATGAATAACTATAGCTGATCTTCAGCAGCATAACTGAACTAATATCCCATTAAGAGCATGCCACATGACCTGCTGCTGTCCCTCCATTACTGGCCCAAAGATGTGACATAATCATCACAATATTCAGTACAATCATATGATCCTTTAAAAAAAAAAAGAGAGCAAATTCCACACCCAACCCTAACAACACAGTCTTTTTAGATCCAATGTTTGAAATAGGGTTACATCTTCTGATAATATTACAGCACCAGCATTTACAGAAATATAAGCAGAAGAGAAGGGTGACTGTCACTTGTGGACAAAACTGACAAACAGAAACACGATCTGCAAAGAAATGTCTGACCTTCAGAATCAGCGGGGTCGAGATAAACAGCATTATGAATCCACAGCCTCGAAGCAGAGCACGGGGCAGCTGACACTGCCTGCTGTGTCCACCCTCAGATGTCCCTCCTCCGATCCGCTCCCATGCACATCCAGAAAAAAAAAAAATCGTCTCGGGGTCATTTTTCCACTTTCCACGATGAACGGTCATTTATGTCCTGAGCAAAACAACACGACTCTCTGCACTTCTCTCTGACGTGCTGACTGTCCCGCTTAACTCACTGGCACTTAACAACAAAACCAGAACATCACTGTGTACACGGGCAAGCCAAGTTACCTCTCTGGGATGTAACGCATCAAGGCAACACCACGTTTACGACGCTTACATATTAATGTCACAAAATATAACCAACAAAATATAAGTTTCAGAGACTACAGCTCGGGACTGATCACAGAGAGTGTGTGTGTGTTTTTTTTTTTATTGCAGCGGGGACATGTGACACTGAGTCACAAGCTGCTCAGGTGACAGGTGAGAGGATGGATCCACCGACCACACGCCCGCACAAAAGTAAGAGGCGAAAAAAAAAAAAAAAAAAAACTCTTGGGAGTCGCTCAAAGTGCGGCCGCGGCTCACTCACCTCCTCGCCGGCCACCGCGCGGCTCCTCGTCGTCAGCGGCTCATCCCGGCTCCCGTCGTGTTTACCGTGACGTCGGCGCGCCCGCTTCCTGTTCCTCAAACGCTTCGCAGCTGACCGCACGGCAGGATCACGCATCGCGCACACGTTGTGGAATAATGAAGGACCCGGGGGGCCCCCGTTTGTAAAGAGACCAAATGTCTCAAACAGAAAAATACTTGGGACATTTTCTAATTGAAGTCACTTTGAAATGGTGTCAACTGATGAAAATAATAATAATAATAATAAAAAAAAAACAAACATAAATGTAAGTTCTTATCGGACTTACATTTGCACCTGGGTGAGAAGATAGTGAAGCTGGCTCCTGTTGTAATAACTTACACTGGCCTGAGGGGGGCGGTGGTTGACACAGTGAGACACCCTGACTGACAGTTTTGTCCCAACTTTGTTTTTGCACAGGAACAAAAACATTTCTGAACAAAAAACATGAACTTCCATTGTTGTCTACAAGTCAGCACCATCTGGTGGCATCATTATCTCAGATAGGCAGACAAAAAAGGGATTCCTTCACAAGCATGTGACAACATTTCATGTGGGTGTTTTACAATTATTTAAAGCTATAATTTTAATTATATTATAGTTTATATTTTGTAAAATAAATTGACAGTCTGTTGAAACAAGCTTGCTGTGTTGTAACATGAATTCTGTGTAAATTTAGTATCTTTATATGATGTACTCAATGTATTGGGGATCTTTTGGGGGTTTGCAGCAGTTGTAAATATTGTGAACATCTGGATTTTGCATTTGTAGTGAACTGTAAGCACATCAGACTATCTGAAAGACATTTTGTTTTCTGTCTCTTCAACAGATAAGTCAATAGTCAAAACATTTCTTCATTTAATCATTCAAAGTTGTCTGTCAAGGTCAGGGATGATGCTTATATCAAGAAAGATATTTAACTATTAACTGTGAAAACAACCATTCACACCTCATAGTTGTTCTAAAATCATTATTTCTTGTTGCTTCAATTGTGAGGTTATTTCATTTCCATTTTTACTTTTACAATAATCACAAAATCACAAGTTTTCGTAAAGAATTGAAAGAAAAGAGCAAAAACAGCATGTGTAAGGATTGTCAATAAAAACACAGACACAAGTGAAGGTGTATTGATGACTTCTTTCAAATAATTGGTACAAAAATACCTTTTTTCCCCATGGGACAAAAGTCTGTGCAGCAGCAAAAAGAACCAAAAATCACTTAAAAACACACCAGTGATTGACTTTCAAACCAAAACATAGAGTATCATATAAAGTAAGTCTGAACATTTGTATAAAATCAAATTTAAATAAGCCAGGGGCCTGTTCCAAGAAACTGTTATTCTTGGTCAGTTCAGTAGTTTGGCAATAAAAACTGAGCATTTCACCTTAGAAAAGTTTTTTGGTGAGATGGAAACATATCTGAAACATTTACACCAGCTAAAGTTAAAATACTCATTGAACCGAGCTAGAGCAACTAAATTAATGTCAGAGGAATGGAAGCTGTAGAGACAACAAAAGGCTTTGGTTCACCTACCTGTCGCTTTCTTTTTAATGTGTCTGCAGCTTCCACAAAAAAATATTCCTGTTTTAGTTTGATTTACAGGGACCTTTCATAATGCAAAAACATAATATTAGCAAAAATGAACTCTAAAACTAACAAAATGACGTACCCTAACCTCTTGTCAAAAGGCACTTTTACTGTAAAACAACAAAACGGGCCAAGAACAATTCCCAAAGAACACAATGGCACACACCCTATGTCACACACACACATGCAAAATGTCTCTTTACAGGGATATTAGTGATTAATTAGATAATTGTGTATTAATTCTCTCAACACTTTCCCTTTAATATCTGATGTAAAAATCCACAGAATGATTGTTCTGGTTGTAGTGCTTGTAAATCAGGCTGTGTAATCTCAAGGCCTTAAGCCCGACAGCAATCACACCATAGAAGCCACTTTGTGTCGCAAGAGGCAAAGTAATGGCACAGCTAACAGGATGCAAGGTCTCTCTCTACTGTTCACATCGCCCAAACAGAGTAAAGAGGTCTCTCAAGGGTGCGATGATAAAAGACATCTTGCCCCCAGTGAGGTCATAGAAGTAGACCATTTCCTGCTGTGAAACAAAGAATCTGTGCAATGCTTTCACTAGTGGCATTGTTTCCTCTGAGTTGAACAATCCTTTAAAGGAAGAAGGCGAACTGAGAAGGTCCTGTGCTTTTCTTTAAGGTTAATTTGGTCATAACACCTCAGCCAAGGGAAATTCAAGTTTGCATAGTAGTAGTCCTCTCTACCATTTAATATGCAGCATTACAGGTTTATGTAACATTTTCAGACAATGCGACATTAAACCTATTAGATTTAAGAAATAATACTCTTATTAGTGAACTTTAAGGCTGCTCTCAGCAATTAAACTTTGAACTCTCATATTCAAGAGTGATGAGGTCATGCTGAAGAAGGACCTTCAAAAAGGAGACTAGGCTGTTCAATTAAGACGGTTTATAAATCTGAAGCTTATTACACTTTTTTTTTTCAAGTTTTTGACACGGTCATATGTTAAAGTGTGGTAGGGACCATGCTAAACATTATCTCACATGCTGCTCAATGTTCACAATGATCCTCCACAGACTCTCTGCTACTTCTCATGTTTGTTATTCTGAGGCAAAATCAAACCTGGCAGTATAGGAGCTTTACGGCTGTCAAATGATCAGAATGGCAAGTACAAAAAGAAACTGCAATCTATTTACCAATGACAGAGCATTTCTATAAAAAAAAAATAAAAAATTGTTCGACTGGATATGACAAATGTGCCATGACGAACATAAGCTCTTCATCAACTTATTTCCCATTTCAACTATATTTGGAATGTATATTTCAAAACACTTTTGGAATTAATTCAGTAAAAAGCGAAACAAATGCCACCCAAATTACACTGAAACCCAAAACCACCTGAGGTCAAATTAGAGACGCCATGATGCACTACCATTTACTGCATAAATTCACAGTAATTGCATTGCAAAATCTGTCTTCATTGAGACAGACTTTGCATTGCAATTGGTTGGTAATTTGAATAAGTTTAATGTGCATAACAGATCAGTCTGCAGACTTAACTGGCGTGCCAACAATATATTGTCACATTTCTTAACTACATTATGATAAAATGTGTCTTGTGTATCATGGCATGAAAGGAGAATATGGCAATTTTACTGTGATTCTGTACAGGCAAGAAAAGCACATCATACATGTGAATTAAAAAAAGCGTGTAAAATTAAACAAACTGTTTAGATGTGTCTACAACAAATGTAGAAGACTTTAACTGTAGTTTGGAAACCTTCTGGCATCTAAAAAATAACCTCGGAATATCAAGCTATTCCATTTACAGACTGGAACAAATATTTACATCTGTATTTAGTCTAAAAGTAATGCAGAGGTACACAGTAACACTTTTACAGCATTATGATTGTTACGGAGCAGCTTAAGTGAAGTAAAATGTCACACATTATGTCATTTTGCAGCATCAGTGACACAGTACTGTTTAGAAGTGAGACAGAAAGTGCTCTTTGTGCTTTCCATTTATGTTTTCAAAATAAAGACTTACCTTTTTTCAGTCGTCTGAGCTAATTTAGTTTCAACAGTCTGACCAAAACACTGTCATGTGGCTCTTTGTGTTTTAATGGCTTACTTCTCTCCATCTAACCATCCAAACAATTATTTGTTTTAGGGTTGAGGTAGCAAAAAGACAAGCAGGGCTGCCCAAAACTCAAAATTGTTTCTTCTAATCCCAGAAGTTAATCTATCCAAATCCATCCCACCCAGATTTCTGTAGATGGGGCGTCAACTCTCTGCATGTTTTTCCTCTTTTGTCATCTTTTCTCTGTCAGAAAGGCACAGACTGTCAAATTTGTAAATCAAATGCATTTGGTGTAGTCCCCACATGCTGTTGCTTGTTCTTAGTGAGGATAAACCCAAACAAGTCTCTACATGTTAATGCTCAGGCAAGAGAGTGATTATCTGTCTTCTTCAAACTATCTCCATCTGTGAGGTTCAGCAGAGCCAACCTCTGGTCACTGGTCCTTTCTCCAGTTGGGTCTGAATCCCCGGGCAAATCCACCAAGCCCTGGTCCTGCTCTGAGCTGCTGGGCTCCATATCAGGATAAATGACGAGGAAACAGGCCGTAAGGAAGCCAAGGAAGGAGCCCCCAGAGGCCACTGCAGGAATGACACGCACACTGCCAACTGCTTCTACCACTGCTCCAAGGGCTGATGCAACCAAAATCTGGCTGATATAGACCTGCAGATTCAACAAAATAAGAAGATTCAACACAGCACACACTGTAATGACCATGCTTTCCATAGACACCACCCCTATGACACAAATGTGGAAAAATATCATGTTGCAATAACCCACAGCCTAAACCATGATGTGTCTGTGCCATTTCAAAGAAGACACTAAGAATCACTGTGTCCGGTTTGGGTGTTGGTCATTGCAAGTTAATGGGGAATTTAGATTTCATTCTAAGAGAAAAAAGTATGAATGCTCACCTGGCAGGATAAGATAGCGCAGTCAATACCAAAACCTCTTCTAGTGTTTGCAGGACTGTGGTGAATGTACTGAGGAGAGAAACAATAGAAGAGAAAATGTCACTTCAAATCGCATATCCCATAAATTGTCATTGTGTTGGTTTTCATGATGTAGTGTTTTAGGCTTAAGGTGAAGTTAAAAAATGATTATTATGTTGACTAATCTTACACCATCCTTCAGTGTTCTTGGGCAGAGGCTCAAGACACACACAATTTGTTTATGTACAACTGCTAAACCAGAAAATTTCTTAGTACTGAGATACAGAACAAATGCTACAATATTGCATCGACTTTGATGACTGACTGAACTCCCTTAAATGTTCACAAATTTCAGTTTTGTTAATTGCAAAACCTCTACTGAAGTACCAAATCAAAATGAAAGATGAAAACTATAAAATGCTTTTAGTTTGTATGTGTGTAAAGTACGTGCTCGTATTTTAAGTTTTATTGTGTATCAGAATGTAGGGACAGTGTGCACGGATGCCGTCTTTTTGTGTATATACCTCTTTGATTTCATGGTACTGTCCAAGTAATGCATAGGGACAGTAGGAGATACTCATGGAGATGATGCCCATGCCACTGATCATTACCATGGCAACATAAACATTGGGGAAGATCGCCATGACAGCGGTTCCTAAGGTTAGAGGGATAAAAGGTGTTTAAATACATTACATTTCTCTTTATTCTGCATACCCATTAAGAAAACATGCAACTGCTCCCAAATCCAGTGTACTTCATTTCTATTACTGTCAGCTGTTTATTCTATTGTGGAAACTGACCTATTGAAAATCCCAGAGTTCCAACAATGTAGACAACCTTAATGCTCAGATCAAAATTATCCAGGTACTTTTGAAGGATTGCTGAGTGGAGAGATGGAAAGAGGGAGACAAAGCGATATCAATTATGGAGAAAAAACTAGCCACTTGTTTTGTATGTAAATACAGCAGTTAGGGGATTTAACTCCAAATCTGATAATGGAAACAACGTTTGTGCTTTACCAGAGCAGACAGCAGCAGTAGCAGCATAGACCACCAGTCCCCAGCAGCCCATCTGTACTCCTTTGTGATAGTTTTGTAGCTCTGTGGAATTGGCTGGGGCCTGAAAAAAGTGAAATAATTTCAACAATGTTTTCATACACTTGACTTGACAAATAGACTGGATAACTGACATTGTAAGGTTTATATTTCATATACATGACTTTGTGTAGCATGCTGGGTTTATGCATCTGTGTTCCTGTGATCTTTATGGTATACAAAAAGCCAAATTATGTCAGTTAGTACTACTGACTTTAAACAATAAAACATGAGGGGGTGTGTGTGAGTGTAAATGTGTGTGTGTACCGTGGGGTCTCCGTGGTAGATGACTTGACCCATGAAATCGGTATAAAACACAGCTTCAGCTATAATGGAGAACCATGTGAGGAGGTGACACACACACAATCTCCACAGCTGCCTCGGCATCTATCGGGACAGAAAAGAAAGAAGGAGTCAAGACTAGCAGGTGAACATGAAGAAGGAATTTCACAAAAAAAAGAGTTTGGTTTGTTAATCTGCAACAGCAGACACTTACAATGTTCTAAATGTGATGCAGTGCAATAGTAAAATAAGAGAACAAAACACATCAATATTAAAGACAGTTCCAAATTACTTCACCTTAAACATGGATAACCAGAGCAGTCGAACAGTTGTACCCTTGTCCAGTCCTCCCTCACTGCTGGAGCCCTCAGATGACAGACTGCTGACTGACAGCTGCAACTCCCGCCTGTCGGCATGCAGCTGGAGGTCGCTCAGATCATTCAGACTGCGGGAGGTGGTGATTGGCCGAGGACTCGAAAGAGCTGTTCGTCGCAGTCGATATCGCTGTGATCCCACTCGTCCATAGTAGGAGAAAGTAAAGGAGGGCTGGAGAGAAGACATCACCAACATCAGCTTTTTCACATTTGCAAAATGAACTATGGTGTTCAGCAAATATTTGTGACTATTACAGAAAGTAATTTAAAAAATGGTAAATGCAACTGTACTTGTCTGTAGAATGTGTGTGGGTGTGGCCGTGGTGAAACTGAGGTGTTGGAGGGGCGGTTAGCCAGCCTATTGGAGGCATGGCTTTTCACTGCAGTGGAGTGGTCAGAAGAGGATAAACCAGCACTGACACCATTGGGAGCCTTGACCTGCTGGGACAGGAGAGAAACACAGACGTACATATTAAAAGGCAGAAAGAGGGAAAAGACATCGGACTACATATCTTAAACATAGTACAGAGGTTTTCTGTCTCTTAAGGAGTTCTACATTTTGCCTACTGAAGAATATGGAAATGATCACATATCACTTAACTTGTTGACACTGACGCTTGATGAAATTTGTTTCTGTTCTGGCAATGTAATTTTAAGGCCACACAAATAAAATCTGCCAATGGAGCAGCCGATTTTACCTTTTTTTTCAGCTCTGAGTCCTCTGAGCCATAGCTGATCTGAAGGAGAGGAGGAGTAGCCTTTGTTGGACCTGGATTTGTAGGCTCTAAGACCACCATCCCATCAGCAAGGGCAGGTGGTCCACCGGAAGGAGGCAAGGACCCAATACTGTGGTCTGTTGGCTTGAAAACATAATCTAGCTCTCCCTGCATCTCTGGTAGAAAGTGATGCACCTCTGGCAGGAAACATTGGTGGTCTGGGTCGAGGTCAGAATCCAACTTGATTGTAGCATCTGGCATGGCTAAGACTGAATCACTTTTACTACGCACTCGCTCCACAGCAAGGAAGTCCGTTTCCCCTTCCTCAGGATCTGATTCGTTGTCCTCTCGGGACTGTGGGTCAGAAGCATCCTCTTCTGCAATCACATCTAGTAAAGGTGACGTGTGGCCAATGGGCCTGAAAGACAACTGGCTGTTAGACTCCCCACTTCCTGTGACTTTAAGCTGGTTCGGTGGAGCGAAAGGTTGCTCAGGGATACTGAGCATGTGCAACGTGACAGAGATAATGAAGATGATGCCTGCAAACAGGAAGAGGACCTGTTCCTGCGATTTAAATGCCTGGCCCAGAGCTGTGCCAGTCCAGTCTAGACCACCCAGCATGTAGCCCACTGCTCCACCGAGCCCTGGACAGACAAGTATCAACACAGATTCACATGTCAATTATTGTACAAAGTCTAACAAACAAGGACAAGTAGAAGCAGCTTCTGAAACTATACTGGCTATACTAAAAAACATTTTAAAAATGTGTTAGAAATAATTTGTGGGTTTTGATGATGTATATGTGTTCACTACTTTTTCTTGAATAGCTGATATTGATACAGGTTTATGTGGATGGTATGTGTTTGTGGGCGGGGGTTTACACATGCATGTCTTACCAGCAGAGAAGGCATGAATATTCAGGGCCATATCTTGCTCCTCGGTGTCAGCAACATCAAGAAGGTAAGCTCTGATTGGTCCCTCTGAGGCATCAGCACAGAAGTCCAGCACCACCACACCCAATACAGTGAGGACGATGCCAATTGGCTGGCTGCTGGGACTATCACCAATGGAAAGGCCTGACACACCACCACAAAATATTTATACAGGGGTTAAACAGTAATTATTATAATTTGAAAGTGGTGATCTCCTTTGAAACCTTCTACTCACCTATTAATGATCCATTTAAAAACATTGCCACTCCCAGCAGCACACCTACACATAGGGCCAGGATGAATGGTCTTCTCCGGCCCCATCGCAGAGTACATCGGTCACTGGCTGAACCAATTACAGGTGTGAAGACAAGACCCAGGATAGGGCTGAGGAACCAGGTTAAACTATAATATTGTTCAGGGAGACCTAAAAAACACACATAAACAAAATGGTAGATTAATTCAAATAAACTACATCAGATTAGAGCCAAGGCAAAAATATGTAACTAGTCAAAATGTACTATTGGTGCACTAGGAGAATCTTTATTTTGTTATGATATTTGATATGAAAACATTTTTGACCACACATGTGCTTCTCTCTTAAATAAATTTGACCGCATTGTTATATAATAAGCTACATCATTACAGCAGCATATTGTATATTGCCGAATCATCTGAGGTATTACTTTCACAATATTATGGCCCTAGTCTTGCCAGTATTTAACAATGACAGTTCAATGGAATAAATGACATTGGAGGGCATATAATGAAACAGTAATGCGGCTAAACCTGGGCTACTTAACTACTGAAAGAAGGACTCATATTATGAGTTTCAAAGTTCTTTGTAATGAATAACTCACTTACTAGGCATCATTAATAGGTCATTAAGCCAACCTATTCATACGCTTGTCATACAGGAACCTGCCAGCATGACTAAAACAGTTGTGGTCTGGGCAGATAAGCCTTTTTTTCATTTTTTTCTCCACATAAAAACCTGAAGGTTTTCCTGTGCTCCATTGTTTATAAAAGCATGGCACAATACAGCTCTTGCAAACCAATACATAGCTAGTTCTTAAACTGCTTCCTGTACCAGTGGCTTTTAGGGTGGCAGGAACACTTCAGATAATGGGGTGGCATGTTACAGCAACAGAGAAATATGCAGCAACCAGCCAGGAAAGTGGTGAAATCACCTCCAGCTGACCCTGTCATAAGACAGACCTAGACACCAGCATGCACTGAAATCAGGAAATATGCTGTACATTTCAATACCAAAGTGGTTTGACAATTTTCAATGTATCCGTTTGTATATGTAAAATGTATGGGAGACAATGCACAACTGCTGTCAGTTATAATTAAAAAAAAAAAACTGTCTCTGCTAGATGATAATATCCTAATTTTCCAGTCCTTATAAAGAAGTGGATTTTTAGTTTGAATGTAAAAATCTTGCTGGTTCTCACGGGAACAACATGTTACCCACGCTGTCTGCTCTGCTCTGGCCTTCCCTCTCTCTTAAGTCAACAAAACAGCCGATGAATTTCTTGCAGTAGGAAAATATCTTGTTATCTGTCTGTATTTCCCATTGCCACTCACTCTCTATGTTGCCAATGAGCCAACAGCATGACTTAAAAGGCACCCTGTGGGGTTTTTGACCTCTAGTAGCACTATGAAGCAGTTCTTTTTATGAGTAGATCATTCTGCAAATGTTTAATGAAGACAGAAATGCATTCAGTACATTTGATAGACCTCAAGGATAAACACAACGAGTTTTGATGAGTAACACTATATGTCAACATAACTTTTATTTGTTTTAAGGAAAAGTCGACAGGGCACCTTTAGGCAACGTTATCACACACTCATTAGCAAGGTGTTGCAAGAAGGCAAAACTAAACATACATCCTGCTTGAGTTCAGTGTTGTTAAGCTACAGTACTATGCAGTGGCTGACTCTCAGTCACACTTGAGGTCACAGTTTTGTTCTCCCTGTCTTTAATCTAAGTGATCCTCTCTGACTTCACTCACTAATGTTAGCTGCCTAATTTATTAACCAACCAAGCTCACTAAAGTAATGTTAGGTGAGGTAACATGTGTCCAACCAGATGTAGTTTACTTAACTAGCAAGGCAGATGGGATCTATTTCTTTTAACGGTTACCAATGTGCAACAGCCATGGTGTTGCAATAAGTCTTGATGTGGCTTTTGTTCATGCCTCTGATGGCTTGATAGCCTGCCAGTTTTGTGGTTCAAATGTTACAGGTGATGTCACTGAATTTAACAGAGCCACACAGATACCTGAATGCTAATCTTTATAGTAATCTCAGGTACTACCTGTGTTCTAAAATGATTCAACATACAGTTTTTTCCTGAAAGTTCAGGCATTCACCAGAACAGCACTCAATCAGACCCTTCTTTGGGAGAGCTTGCTACATACAGTATAATCCTGGCTAAACTACTGGTTCTTTAAGCATAAAAAAACAAGGAGTACTTTAAGGGGTTTTCATGGGTGTTCCTAGCAAATTATTAGCTTGCTTCTAAAACAAAAAGGGAGTATATAATAATTGTTTTATATTCCAAAATATAAAATAAACAAAAATTTAAACTAGTAGATCTACGTTCAGGCTTAACATGTGACAAACTGTTGCATGTAAAGAGCAAAGAAACAGTGTAAATATTCTTCTTTTTTTTTGCTGTCCAACACCTGTTTAAAAGTAGTTGAACTTAAAAAGAGTCATCCCAAACAAGATATGTGACAGGTTCTGTTAAAATACTTCAGACCGATAATCCTATGCAATGGTCAATTTTCAACCATAAGCCACATTATCCTGTACAGCAGAACATTAACAATTACCTTTTCACTCTGGCCTTGGACTCTGTATGCTTAGAAAATGCCTTCAAAAACATCCTGAATGGGGTTTGGTTGATAGTTTTTTTTTAGTTTTTTTTTTACAATATTGTGAATAGGGAGAAAAACAGAGAGACTAAAATGTGCTGTGTTAGACATTCTTGCCATACCTAGCCAGGGGGAAATGCTTTTGTTCCATTTCTGCTATGGTGGCAAACCTTACATCTAACTGCAGAGCCCACGGTTGGCTACTGCTGGGCACACAGGTTACGAGAATCGGTGGTGCAGCCACGGAAATCAATACATCCAGTGTGGCCAATGCAGTAACAGTCAAATTCCATAATGTTGCAGCTGTTACCTGACAACTGTTGCAGCTGGAATTTAGACTGAAGGGGCTTCAACACAAAACAAACCCAACTATTCTTGTATAGAGAAAATTTGAAAATAAAAATAATCGGTGCGGGTTGGCCACCACACTGGGACACTAACCATGGGTACATTGCCACAAATACATCACTAAGATACCTGACAGTGTAAACAGAACATACTACACATTACACCTTGTGTAAACTAGGTATATACTGTGATATAGTATTATTACCCTACCACTGTGTACCTTAAGTGGGTACACAGAGTTTAGTAACTCTGCTATCCCTCAAATGTGTGCTTGCATTGGCACTTACCTATCTGTTATATACAACTTGTTCTAATCGAGGTTCTGTTAATGTTTGTGTCCCATACTTATCACACTTGAAAAAGTGTTATGTCACAAATTCCAGTGTCTCCTCCAGTATTGCTGAATATTTATGTTTAGATATCTATGACAGAGTGACATCACTAGAACATCTGTTTTAGCGATGAGATAAGCAAGAGTGTGTCTGCCTCTGTATGGCTGTATTGTGTCTCCTTACCTATCTGCAGCAGCACTGGCGTCACCAGGGCTGTTTCCATGGCGTAGCAGAACTCACGTCCAAACATCACTGCTCCATGCATCACCCAGCGATGCAGAGGGATCTGCACACTTCTGCCATCCTCCTCCACCTCCTTCTCACTGTCTTCTGCGTCTTCCTTGAGTTTCCTCTTCTCCGGAAAGCCAGAAGCATCCCTCTCCTCTGCTTCTTCACCCATTACAGGCTGGTTTGACTTCAGGAGGAACGAACTTGCTGGATGGTTGGTACAGATCAGTGTATACCACTTATTGCTATTATTTTCCTATATATGTAAGCAGAACTGTACCTGTCCTTATATACTAATAGAACATGTTATGTCGGTGGTTTTCATCTTTATCACTCACTGTGTAAGGTCAGCATCTTCTGGGTTCAAAGCCAAAAAATTGCAAATAATTGAAGAGGAGGATGGAATCATCATTATAATGAGATTAATGCGTCCAAACTGATGCAGTAAAATTATATTCCGTACATTTCATCCTGTGGCCGTCACGCTGATATGTGACCACTTGACACGGCTCAGTGGCTCTGTGGGAGAGCAGCGGTGTTCCTCACTATGTCTTGCACAAATTCAAAATTCAGGAAGAGCAGAGAAGTTCTGCACAGCTCCAGAGGTATGTAGAGGGGAGGAGCAGGGAAGAGCAGAAGAGGTGGGAGAAGGGGTGGTGATATGTGTGTTATAGGTTCCAATAGCTGTGTTTGTGGTAAACCGTGAGAAGGTTTAGAAAAGGTCTGTGAATGTGTTTGCTGTGGCTGGTCAATGTGTGTTGGAAGTTGTGTGCATGCAGCATTGGGATTGTGCAAGATTAAAGTGTGGGTCAGCAAAAGGTATTCCGGGCAAGTTAGAGTCAAAGCATGTGGAAACTCCGTGGCCCACTTAGTCACACAGCAACCTGTAGAAAAACAGACACCAGTTAGAAAGTAAGCTGAAGCTAAAAAATGCTGCAGGGGGTAGCACTGCCTTGGTGTTAACATTCCCTGTCTTAACTGAATTTGTGTTCATACTCTACAGATACTGACAGATAAGACTATTAAAGTACATTTTTTATATTCCTTTTTTGTAACTATGGGATAAAGGGCCAAATACTAGAAGGCCCCTATGTGTAAAAATGTGTCAGTGCAGTTGACATCCATGTTACGAAACAAGAATAAATACAAATGCTGTACTGCCCTAAAGTTTACAGACGGAATAGATGTCATATGACAGAATACAGGAACAAAATGTGAAGCAATTTTGCTGCACCTTAACTATCTGAGATCACTTTAAAGATTAACATTCATGTATCTGTGCAACTCTGTTAAATTCAGTGACATCACCTGTAACATTTGAACCACAAAACTGGCAGGCTATCAAGCCATTAGAGGCATGAACAAAAGCCACATAAAAAAAATCAAGACTTATTGCAACATGCACCATGGCTGTTGCACAATGGAAATAGATCCCATCTGCCTTGCTAGTTAAGAAAACTACATCTGGGATGGATGCACGTAACAGCCATGCGGTTTGATTTTTGGGATGTAGTCAAGCCCCATTTCGCCTTCGTCTTCACTCAATCACCCTCGTTTTTTTTTTTCCGGGGTAAACAAAAGACAGAATACCAAATTTAGGTCACGTACAAGTTAATGTTTAAACACAATAAACTGAGCTTTAAAACGCTTCCCTCAGACGGGAGACAGCACTGTGCAATCTTCTTTCGTGATGAGTAACCTGTTCCTGTGTGAGGCAACCAGCCTCTGTACTCCAGAGCATAACCTCCCCTAAGTGGAGTCGAAAATGCGTGTTTTCTCACAGGAATGTGTGGTGGGTGTGTGTCCGGGGGGCTTATTCAACCAGTCAGGACATGTTCTGCTTAAGGGGCAGCTCCGCTAACAACAGCGACGGCTGACTTAATGTTACCTGAGCCCCCCGAGCCCCCCCCCCGATCAGCTCTACAGTCCGCTTCGTTTACAGACATTTTTATTATTTTAGCGTGTGAGGATGGTGCACGACTGCCCCCCGTACACATTCACGGGAAACTTCACGCCGGCCGAGCTCTGACTCGTGGCTAACGTTACCTTAGCGAGCCCGGTGTGCTCACGAATTGGGCAGCTAGCGTCGGCGTCGGAGTCAAGGCAGAAGAGAGGCGCGCGTGTGCGGACCGCGAGGAGAGAGGCGACATACCTGAGACTGTCGCTCCGCTACGGTGGCGTGCAAGCAGCTGAAAAGCGTTGTGCCACGTCTGTGGTAACGCTAACGCGGAGCCGTCGGTGTTCGGTTAGCGACGTGCCGCCTGCGCCCGCTTCCCCCGGCGCTCATCAACCCGGTTACCACAGTAACAACGAGAGGCGGGGTCGGGAGAGAGCGCGGCCGCCGACGTCACTCGCTCACGTACGACGCGTCTGGGACTCATTCATAAACTCACTCACGCGTGACGCGAAGTGTTGAGCACACACACCCCCTTTATTCTCTCCAAAATACAATTAATGTGACTTTTTTTTTTTTTTTTTTTTTTTTTTGCCTGAAAGGAATGACAAAGTTATAACATTATATTAACAATAACAATATTATTAGAGCCCAAACGTTCACACTGTGGCTGCTTTCAGTCATCCGAGGAGTTTCCATTTGAGTAGTAACATTTCCTTTGGTTTTTTTTAATGTAATGATCCTTGAAAGGTTGTTAAATGTTGCCCTCTGCTGCACAAAAGTGGCCGTCATTCCCCAAAATGTCCTTGCAGTGGATCCTCCGGAGTGTTCACCCTTTAAACCAGGCAAAAAAAAAAAAAAAAAAAAAAAACACGCATCCTTCCATTTTGGAAACAGATACAAGTGTGGTCTGTTTGACATTATGTTGCAATTGTTTGTTGCTGAATTCCCTTGTGTTCACACTTAACCAGGCTTTACAGTAAGCATTTGATCCAAGTCTGTTCAACAGTATATTCTGCGCTCTAATGAAAAGGATGCAATGGATCCAGGCCGGTATCAGGGTGGTCATCAGTATCTTAATATCTTCTTTTCTTCATGCCAGCACTTCTGTCCTGGCTGCTTCTAAGATTTTGTGCATAACAAAAGTCACAGCAATCATTGCTCATTTTGCAGCAGCAATTGTGCTCACTGTCAACTAGAGGATTTATTTAGGGATTACTTACAGTATAAAAGAAAGCTTTAGATAGTGTTACAACTGTTTATACTATCTCTGTTATGTTACCAAAATGGGTAACTGCACTCATAAGCTTGCTGCAGGATATGGTTTTTTCAGTTTTTCAAAATGAATAGACTAAGGGGAAGTGTATTTGGACACAGCAAATATTCTTTGCTCAAGTACACTTTAAAGGTATGCTTTGTATTCTGTTGTATTCTTTGAATTTGCCAGCAAACTGGTCTAGCAGTCAGGGAGATTGTCTCACAGTTCAGGTTTTTCGGCATGAAGATAATGTAAAGTTGCAGACTAAATGCGTCTCTTGTCAATGTTGTCAATTCATTTAAGTAGTTAATAAAAGTTTTTAGGTTGATGGTTGGCTGTTGATCCTGAGCTTTCAGCAAGTTGCCATTATACACTGATGCTGTTATCACTGGTCAGCATGTTGCGGCGTCCAGAAATGTCAACCTCCTTTCCACAGGCAACTGCGATATCTGAACTTTCAGTTCTATCCACCCCATGATGTGTAAGGGGATTTGCAGTGTGTGGTTCTTCCCCAGATTGTCTCTGCAGTGAAGCGGGAATCTTGGTCATCATTATCACATTATTAGTGATGGCGTTGGCCGCACCTCCTGAGGCCTTGGAGCTGTGCTGCATGCTGATGATGTCCCCGCTAGTCTGCTCAGGCTCTGCACGACGGAAAATATTTCTCATAGTGGCCTGAGGGAGAAAAGGGAAGTAAACTATTCAGTGAAGGAGAGATGGATAGGATGAAGAAAGGTGAAGAAGAGAGTAAGAAAAGGATTCCAGTCTTACCTGGAAGTTATTTGTAACAAAACAGTAGACGACAGGATCCATACAGCTATTCAAACTGCTGAGAGTGACAGTCAGGTGGTAAACTATCACATGATGAGGCATATCAGGGTAGAAGTACACCACCACCTTCAACAAAAAAAGACAACAACGCCACAAGACACACACTGTTGTTACAAAAATGTTAATTTCTTAAATGTATTAAAGCAGCACCAGATATTGCATTATCATCTACTGATCTTGATAATACGATAGTTCCCCACCTTGCATGCAATGCCTACTTGTCACAGATTATGTATGGACATTATGAGCAGTTCAACCAAAGAATGTTTTTTTTTTTCAGATTGTTTCATTTGAAGGATTTTTGGATAAAAATAAACATAATTTTGTGTAACAGAAGTATATATTTCTTATTCCTTTAATCATCTAGTGACCACGTAGATTTATTTTTATTTTGAAGGTTTTAGTGCTACAACAACATGAGGATGATATTGTAGAAAAAAATGTGTAACACCTGCCTCTCACTCACCTGTCTGATGTGGAAGGGTGTGAAGCAGACAGTGAAGATGATCAGCACTGTGGTCAGCAGCTGGACAGCCCTCCGTCTTCTCTCCCTGAGGAAATACAGTTAAAACCACCACTGTGACATCCCATCAGCTGTATGCCTCCAGTGCTTTCAACGCTGCAAATGTGAGTCATTTTTTCTTAGTCCTAGATATTCTTGTATGGAATGTTCTTGTACCAACCGATTGGATACATAAAATATGTTTCACAAATGTCTCAGTATCCAATGCACGCAAATAACAGACCAAGACATGATTTTCCGTACTTCCTTACTGGTGTGTACGTATTAAACACTGGTTATACCTGCTCTGCTGCATCAGACGGCGGTCAGCCAGTGCCCACATAATCCGCAATGTGAAGACCACAATGATGATGAGGGGCAGAAAGAACTCAGTGATGGTGAGAAAGAGGAGCTTTGAGAGGCAGCAACCTGGATGCTGGAAAGCAGTAGAAAGTAAGGAGTAGGTGACCACAATGGCAAACAGCCAGACAGAGATGCACACACATTTGGCCACACTGGAGTTCCTCCACCGACGGGAAGCTTCAACCTATAAGGACAAAGAAAATGAGTTCCTTCTGGTTTTGAAGTCAGTCAATGAGACCAATGCTGTTACCAAACTACAAGCAAAACCCACCTGCACAATGGCAAGGTAGCGGTCGACACATATGCAGGTCAGAAACAAGATGCTGCAGTACATGTTGACAAAGTAACTGAAGATGTGCAGGTAGGAGCAGGTGAGACACGCTCCTGCACTGTAGTACAGCAGGATGCGAGGCGGCAGAGAGAGATTCACCAAGAGGTCCGTCACCGCCAAGTTGATGGTGTAGATCACTGAGGTGGTCTTTTGCTTGGTACGGAAACAGAAAACATAAAGTGCAACTATGTTGAGTACCATGCCCACCTGTGGGAGAGGAGAGGAGAGGAGAATTAGGAAGTTTACACGGACTGGCATAGTGAATGTAAGTTTTGAAACTCATAAGAATATCAACTTATACCATAAGGACTCCCAAAAAAGGGCCTACCAGGAATATGAGAGAGTTTGTGACCATCAGTGCAATCCAAAGGGCGTAAAAGTCATTGTAGAGTCCTTCGTCTAAATGAGCCAGTCTTTGAAGATATGGTTCCATGCCACTTCTGTTACTGGGACTGGCGATTACAGGCTGAATGGGAAATGAAGTGTTGATAAAAAGCCAGGACTCAGTGCTGTTGAAGCTCATCATAATGGTGATGGTGATGGAGATGATGATGCACGTGGGTAATGATGGTTAGGAGGAGGATGACAGTTGCCGCAGAAACTGTAAGACAAATCACACAATGTTGCGCTACAGTGAACATTTACTTTTAACTGAAGTCTGGGTGCAAACTGCAAGATACAATATGAACTTTGCATTTTAGGTTGCTACAATGCCCATTTGTTCATTATTATATCTATAGCTGTTCAGGGGCTGCCAGCATGCATTAGGCGACAGGGGGACACCCTGAATACACATTCCCACACACGTTCACATTTACAGTAAAAGAAGGCCGGGAATAACATAAGCCCCATGCAAGCACAGTGATAACATACAGAGCAGGGCTAAGATTCAACCTGCTGTTCTGAAGTGATTGTTCAAGCCACCATTCAGTTAATGAGTTTTTTTTTTGGGATAAATTTAACCACATCATCGCAGCTAGAGGCTTTTTTGCTGTAAAATCTGCTTAAAATTGATCTGCCATGTTTTTAATCATACGTCTGTCTCACTCTTAGTAATGTGTATCCGGTTATGAAGCTGATTCCTAAATAACCCCCTCCGATCCCTTTCACATACAAAGACATTCTCAAACGTCCCTCTCTGCTCCCCTGTCTCTGACCTCAGCATGGTTGTTGCTGTTGGCATGGCCAAACTGACAAAACCACTTTAAAACAATATCTAATTTATTATGACTATTTATTTATAATGTAACTATATTTATTTATCCCTACAGCAATGTTTTATGAAAGGGTTATGAGTACATCTATTTCAAGCAGTTTTTAAAAGAATTTAAAAATGTAGATTTGAACCCTTTCTGGCACAGATTTGACCCTTTTAGTAAAAAACACGGAGATAACACATCTTCTCCTTTCTGGCCAATATGTGACCTTTTCATGGTCATAACAGAAAAAAAAATCCTGTGTGGTTTCACCCCATTTTAATTGCTCAGAGGAGATAAGATCTGAACCACAAAGAGTAATTTCGTGCATAAGTAAATCAATCTTGATCTGTATGGCCTGTTTGTGTTTATTTACCTCTAAGAAAGATGGCGAATTCTTCTCATAATTGGGATAAACAGAGTGTATTTGGGTAAACTGGACAAATTCTGTGTGTATGTGTTTGGACAAGATAACAGTTTTTTCCCGGATATTTACAGTTTCAAGTTTTGGGTCATTTAATTTGATTAATCAGTCTATAAATTACATTAATTTATTGGGTGCAGCACTAAGAGTTTTACAACCCCAGTAACACATTCATTGACTGAATAGCAAATTAGACAGGAGCCTTCGTCTAGTAAACATCCCACAGACCAGGAGAAAATGCACTGATGATCCTATAAATATAATAAGAGAGAAATAAATGCTGCAGTATGTACAATTACTACGAGTCCTTACACTTAAAATGTAGATACTTCAATGGGGAACAAGAAACTGTCACAGATGTCACTGTGACAAAATGCAACATGTCATCATCAGGGTATTTTTCACACTTCATATTTTCACAGGGTGGTGATAATTTCTTACAGTGCACAAGCAAAGTCCTGCTGTTATGAGACTTTATAAAATTAGACACTGGAGTTAACTATGTGACCCTTTCCATATGGTGTTCCTAGCTGTGAGGAGCAAAATATGCAAATATGACCTAGAATCTAGCAGGTGTGAATATTATAGACAGCAGAGGGCAGTCATTGACTGTGTCATATATTGTATATCTCAATGGAATATAATGTGAGGATAGATAGATAGATGGATAGATAGATAGATAGATAGATAGATAGATAGATAGATAGATAGATAGATAGAAATTACTTCTTGTCCTTATAAGCCTTTAGTTGTCAATTGACACAGCCCATCAAGTGGCCAATAGCCATATTAGGACAGAGCCTTTAGGGTCCATGTAGGACACTTGTAAGAAGAAAAAAAGACATTGATGGTTATGAACTGTGTGCAACTGCAATTAAGTCCACCTTTTTAAAACGATGATACCCCATGACTGACTTTATTGGCGACAGTAGAATATGATTTGAGGACTATGAAGCAGAGTCAAGAGGCTTGTTGATAGAGTCAAACTCATGGAGAATCCGCTGGCATTTAAAATGTGAAAACTGTCAAGTCACATGAGGTTAACATATTGTCCATGGAGCGCCACAATAAGTGTGAACCTTACAATTGGCAGGAGGCTGCCATGTACTGTATCCTTCCATGACAAATGTAGTTTAATTGCTCATGTGAGTCCCAGACTGGGAAGGTTTAAGAAGCCGAACATATTGTGTTGTGTATGCTCACGGCTCACAACTAATCTTTCACAGCGAAATAATCATCCAGCTGATGAAAAAAGCTAATGAGGATAACATGCTCAGCTGAGGGTGAGGCATGAATAATGTGATTCATCTGCATTAACAAGACCAGTTCAGCCACAGAACATTAAGACCACGGAATGAAATAAATGTATGTTTTCACAGTAACATCCCCTGATATTCTTCAGCTTTATGGAGCTACTTCATTATCATTAACAGAGTGGTATGAGCATTGCTCTGGGGAAATTTTGTATTAAACCGCTTGTCAAAGCTGGTCTGAGAGAAAGATGAATGTTGAGCCCCAACCCTAATCTCTGATGGGTGTGGTTGGGCCCACCAGTGATGTCATGGTGTCCACTTGTACATCCCTGCAACAAGGTGAGAAGTTAAACCATTGGAAGTCAGCAAAAACAAGATTTTCAGAGGGTGTTTAGTTACTCTTAACTTTTCCTCTAGTTGCGTAATCAGGTCAAAAACAACAATTGACCAAGTACCTGCAAAACTAATCACATTCACATCAGCCTCAGCTAAAGTTCGCGTTTAGTGCTAATTAGGAAATGTAAGCATGCTTACATGCTAAACTAAAATGTGTGAGCACAATCTGCTGAAGATTTTGTGTACCGTATCGTAAAGTGTACATTTGATAGTTTGAGCATTTGAATAATGACCAGCAAAATCGGTTTTGGGTAACGTAATAAAACCGAAATGCAGATATCAAATAAAATGCTGAAACCAACTGTTAAAAAAATATTAACTGCATTATCAAAACTTTTGATGAAAATGTTTCTTTCATACAGGCATAGTAACACCTATCCACCTTATCCTAAACTGCCTTCAAAGGCACTAATTTGAGTTTACACAGATAATACGATATCAGTCGAATGCGTCACTTTTGCTATATTGTTGCTCTTCCTCCTCCAACATCAAAGACTGGGGTGATGCAATGACTGTAAAGTGATACTGAGAGCAGAGCAGAGGGCCCAGAGGCAGATCACAAATAACACTGTCCAAATAAATTCCAGCAGCGTGGGAGACCCGTTTGGGCTGTGTGTGTGGGTGTGTGTGTGTGTGTGTGTTGTGTGTGTGCATAAGATTGTGTGAAAGAGAGAAATATAAAGGGGAAGAGACAGGATGGGATAGTGAAATACAGATCTCACGCTGTCCTGCATCAAATTATAGCTTTACAGAAAGCCCCTCAAGGCAAACCGACCATTTTGTCGCTGCTGTAACTCTAATTTTAGTGATAGTTGTACTTGTACTTGCAATAAAAGTTCACAGGGGCCTTTCCATGTACTCTAATTGTGTCACATCTTACAAACATGCTTTGGGATGGAGCATGATCCTAACCTCTTTAAACACTCTTCTTAATTTGCCAATAACTGTATCAATTTATAGAAAAAATAATTAATGGATGATTTTGCTATGTAACGACTAATCATGGCCCTAGTTTAAAAATTTCTGGCATTACATTTGCACTTGCATGTTTTGGTTAGTCTGGTTTACCTGAATGAAACATAACAGTGAGACCTGATTTCCTTTTTTCCACTATTTTAAAAAAGATATACTGTATGAAGGTACAGTTTATCCACTGCTGATGACAACTTACCTCTAGAGGAAAATGAGAGACTTGTCAAACCAGTAGACTAACTCCGCGCAAGTCAAATCTGTGTTTGATGAAGTTGGAGTGTCCTCACGTCCGTCCTAATCCAAAGATCTTTGGTTAGTGTCCAGCCAGGTGATGCTGGATCTTTTCCAATTAAGGATGCTTCAACTTTCAGTGACCCGTGCACCCTTGTATCATCTCTGAACATCTACTTACGTCAGTGGCTTTTCTGTCTGGAGCGGTTCAACACTTCAGTGAGAATTTAATTTCTCTTGTCAGTGTTTCAGTTGTGTCTCTCCTTTTAGAGTCTCGAGTCATGCCAGTTGGCTGAAGTAATCAACACACTTCAGATCTGTGCATCAAGAGGCATCCTTGTCATTTCTGTCACTTTGTCAGATTGTCGGCTGTTACTCAGTGTATTGTTTTATCTCTAGATTTCTCAGACATCCTCAGATCTTCCTGCTTCCTTCTATTGTTGTATGTCTCACTCCTTTCAATGTGTCTTTCTCCTTCTTCTCTCCTTCTTTTTCTCCCTGATAGATTCATTTTGAGTCTCTCTCTCTCTCTCTCTCTCTCTCTCTCTCTCTCTCCCTTCAATGACTCTGTCTTTCTACTTCCCTCCCTCTCACTCTAAATCTTCCCTCAGTTTGGTCTTCAGACAGGAAGTCTTAGTATGTGTTTACATTCTGCTGTGACACACACATGCATGCCCATGTACAGTATGCACACACACAAGTGTGTCAGAGCACACGTGCACAAATGTATGCACACACCAGATATCCTCGGGCACGCAACATCACAAGCACATACATTAAATATGTGACATACAGTGTAGGTCCACAGTCCTTTTCTATAGTCCTTTTCCAAACCATTAAATGTTGTTATGTATAAGGCTTGGACTAAAAGGACTACTGTAAAACACAAATGATGGAGGTCCTGCATGTTCCCTCACATAAGACAAGTCCTCTTTACAGTGTAGCAGTTTGTATTCTTTAACATAACTGGTTTCATTAGTGTTTTAACTTAGATTTTTTTCTCAAGATATTGTGGAAACTTAAGTCAATTTATAAAAAAAATATTATAAACTTTCAAGAATCATTACGTTTGATTTTGCCCTCTTACAGGCACCAATTTCTTCTGTAAAGTCGAGGAGTGAGGACTTGTCCTCCAGACAGGTACATTCATATTGCAGTGTGCTCCTTGACAGAAGAGAGCAAACTGGGTTAACTTTATTTTAGACCTTGTATCCTCATAATGTTGACATTTACAGTAAGTGACTGTGAAAACTAAATGCATTTTTAATAACAAAAAACTTTTCAAAGGTAATATTTAGCTATGAGTAAGATGGATGAGGAAAAATAATCTTTAAATAATTTGTAAAAATCAGCTGTGTGTGTTGTTGATGCTTATACAAATCTTCACCTTTTTGATTTAAAACATACTAATGACATACTAATAAATTAGGTGTCTTCTATCAAGAAGGGGGGATTTGGTCAACCCCAATCTGTAGAGTGATCTATGGGATTTAACTGGACGACGGAGATAGACATCCCTTTGAGTTGTGCCAGATTTAAAAAACATAACTCACCAACAGACGTGTATCTCTACACTGGAACACCTCATATTTCCACAAACATGATCATGAACTAGCAATAAAAAAGTTATTATTTTTTGGTGTGTGTGATCAAATGTGATTGTGATGCAACACCAGTGCCCTGTCATGACTACCTTCACAGCGATATATTAAAAATAAACTCCCAACACAAAATCTTGAACCTTAACAGACCTTTTCATCTCACTCTGCAAAACAAATCAGGTTTAACAAGTGATTTGATGTTCTTCTCATGACACTTGTTTTTACAAAAGGTCTAAAAACAGAGACAGAAAATTGCATCTTTATGGGGGTAATCACTTCTCTCAAGATGATTACACTTGTTCCAGCAAATTGCATTCAATATCCACTGGCTGTACTGCACTGTATGAGGGAAAATGTAGAGATTGGGACTGAATATAAGATTAGGATATTGAAAATAAAGGTGAATACTATGTTACGGTTGAGGTACTTTGCACTGCAGGTGTTATCTTAGGAGGATACAGATGATTTGACATAAGTAGAAACACGTCTACGTTTACTTAATGTTTCAGAAAAAGAAGGAAAATGAAGCCCAGGAAGGTGTTTTTAGATACATTACAATGAAACAAGATGTTTGTATTTTGTGGTCCTTTTTGCAAATGCGAATAATGTGAATAAATGACTATTTAGGACAGACGATATAATTGTTTTGTGTATCACCTAAATATATAGATCTAAATACACACATGCCTAAAAGTTGTGTTCAAATGTCTGTGTCTTTATGATGTGTCTCTGGACCTACGCTCCATCCATCTTGCAGAATGAGACAGGTTCGTGTCTCCTGGTTTCCTGTCTACAGGATCATCATCACTCACAGCCTGTCGGCTTTCCCTGGAAAGATCCGGAATAACGGATGTCAGGAGAAGAGCCATGGATCAACCTGTTACCGAGGACGAGCACAAAGAGAAGGAGCAGGATGGGGACAAAATGGAGGAGGGGGGGTGAAAGAAAAAATCAGACAAAGCAAAGATAGGAAGACAAAGATAGAGTGAGTACAGTATGTCGGTAGGTGTAGAAATGACAGATGGATCATTAAATGACATATGTTTGTGTGTGAATATATGTGCAGGTAGAGAGAAAGGTGCATAAATGCGCGTCTCAGTCCAACCAGGGGGTCTGGAAAGCTTTATTTATGTCAGAAACTGTCTGAATATCAAAGACAGACGAGAGATGACGAGGTTTCTGCACTTTTTACTCCACTCGGCTCGTCCTTTTATGGTTTATTTGTCTGTAAATTAGAGGGGGATGGATGGAGGATTACGGCAGTCCTACAGCAAATGCTCACTTTTTGGCACTGGTGTTGGTTTTCCTTCATCATGAATGGAGTTATGAGGACAGATGTGAAGATACGATCGCTTGTACAAATAATTGCACATATCCCTCTTGTTAAGATGCAAGTGTAAAATGCGAAAGGAAACACACTGCTAGCCCACCACATCTCTTGTAAAACATTACCCACCAATTCAGAGTATTTATGTTCAACAGAGTGAGACTTTAATGACCCCCAAAGAAAATGACTTTGTATGATTTTTACAATGAGAATGCCGTGTCTAGTGTATTTGCCACTTACCAAATAAATCACCTCATTATCGCACATAGGTCAATGTTTCTTAAAACTTGACAATAAACGGTCATGTGCTTGTTTCCAGCAGGTCCTTACATGAGCACTAACATGCTTTAAGATGGGTCTTGGACTAGCTTCACCCTTTACTGAAATATCAAGTCCTTTTTTGGAATTAGTTAATTTTCTTCACATAAGATTGATGGAGAAAATAAGGCAGTACATTTTTTTTTTTACTGTGGGTTGATTCTCTATATTGTCTGTCCTTGTATCCTGCAAAGCCATGTCTCCTGTCACATCTACAGTACACTCTAATCCCCACTGACGATTGTTTAACCAAATGTCACACTCACAGAGCACATACACACCTGCCTACAGAAACTTTGTGAATTGCCTCAGACTTGCTGTTTAATTCACTGTCAACCTGACAAAATACAGGTTCACAGTCCTGTCCTCACATTGGTGGATGACTAATTCACACACACACACGCACACACACACACACACACACACACACACACACACACACACACGTGCACACACATAAAACCTGTGCCATGGTTTTGTGTTCCTGGCTGACATGCCCAGTAGCAAAGTGGTAAAATGATGTTTATCACTGTCTTAAGTTTGATGTGAAGCCTGGTAGGTATCCTAATCATGATGAATATCACTAATGATGGTGTGAAGTCATTTAACTTGTGTTGTGTTGAAAGTCTGTGCCTGTTACTTATACAAAAGAATGTGAAAATTAAGACTAAATGTCATTTACCATGTCAGATATATATTATAAGGGTGTAAAAGAGAATCAGATCATTGAAGTTAATTGATTTGTCACAAGATTAGTGCTGATGCTCACATGAGAAAAAAATGAAGTCTGATAAGCATCTACACAAAATAACACACACTTAATAACAGGACTTAAATCGAACTCTTTGAATGTTTATTTTCAGACACGACCATTGCATTTAGACACATCATTAGATATTATTTGACAGCTGTCAATGACATGGTAGCATGACAATACACAGACTAATCCAGTTTGGGTTAAACAGAAAAAAAAGACATACAGTAACATTGGCCTTTTCATAACTGCCTAAGTGAAACATCATAAAAAATAAAAATCGTACTTTAAAACAATCTTACCCGCATACATTCATTTTTGCTAGTGTTGTTCTGTCTCACAGTAAAAACCTGACATATTAAGGCCCCTTTGGCTCACAAAAAGGAAAGGAGGAAATGCAGTGGGTCCTTATCTCTATCATAACTTCCAACAAAGGCACTTGGATCATGTTGTCAACTTGACAATCGATAAAATTCGGCCACAGTCGTTATCCTGTCCATGTGCACAGCTAAAGAGAAACAAACCCTCTATAGTCAAAAAAAAAAAGAAAAGGATTTTTGCAGTATCACATACATTTTTCTTATCCATTCAGCAAACATTTCAGCCTAAAGTTATAAAAAGACACTGGAAGAAAAATTACCTGAGTGAGATGCTGTCTGACTTCCTCCTTATGTTAAAGTAGTATTTCAAGAATCAACATTTTTTACACTTTCCACTTTTAATATCAAATTATTTGCCCTTGTTAGCTATTGATACCTTTCCCAACTTGAATATTTTTCCCAGCAGGAAGATACAATGACAAATGTGTCTAATGTAAACATGCTATCATCAGGAGGCGATCAGTTCATCCTAACATGTGAAGTACCATATCTGTTACCTCCACTGGATGCAAGTGTTACTTGTGTTTGTGTGTATAAAAGTGACAGACAGAAAAGAGTGAGACAAACACAGAGATGGTTGAGTGTGTGTGGGCTTATCAGTCAGCCTCCTGTCTGTAGTGCAGGACGTAATAGTCATGGACGTACATCAGGACGGCGAATGGCTGACCAATGATGATTGAAAGCCACACTGCAGCATTGCCGTAGTTACCACGCAGGAAGTGACCAACCAACCAGGCTAATGGGAGCTGATAAGTAAATAAAAATGGAAATTAAATAAACATAGTGGGTGATTGGGTTTTTAATGACTAATTACAGTCTCACATTTTCTCTGTGTGTATTTATTTTGTGTTTTATGACTCAGCAAACTGTAATGAATAACAAACTAACAGAGTCAGCAAAGACCAAGAGGCACTTATGTTGCATATTGTCTGGCCATATTCCTCATGATACATCAAATATGCCCTGTCATGCTAATGAGGTTTTTAAATAAGTTAATGATAGTCAAGACTAAACACTCAGAACACCTTTTAAAATGTCCCACTGGAGTCAAAGGAACATCACCCACTTTATTGGATCTTTTAATATAAGTGGGCTACACAACCCAGATCACAATGCATATTGTACAGTTTAAAATCAAAAAATATATCAGTTTAGTACAGGTTTGTGTTGAACACAGCTGTATATTACCTGTGCCATCATGCCCATGAAGGCCCAAAGTCTGAACATCCTGAGAGGAACACTCACCAAGTACTGACAGAGACACAGACGCAGAGAAACAAAAATCATTATATGATGTGTTCTCTATCAAATCTGCACAGGAACATTTACCTAAAAGAGGATTAAGAGTTCTGAGGACATTGAAGACCTAAGGTGCAGTGTATTCTATTCACAATGTCAACAAAAGTAGACAAAGTGGTCTCATCCTCTGCTCATACCTCATGGAAGAAAGCCGACAAGAAGAAGACAGCTGATTGGCTGAATATTTTGCTAAATCCTCTCCTAAGCAGCGGCTTGTAAAAGTGGCTGCAAGACACACAAAAGAACAGATGTTGAAATGGGTGAATGGACAGATGATGGGGTGGATGGCCATATACTGTACATCAGAATATCACATAGACTGATAAAGATTGTAGAAATGGGTTGAAGACAAATGTAACTTACTTGTTTTGTCATTTAGTGTCTGTTACCCTTATTTGTAATTTGTTGAAATATCTTAATTGTTATGTGCTGTAATTTTCTGTCCCTGAGAGGAATTAAATAGGCTTTAAAACCTTTACACAGCATTTTATTTACTCTGTCTTGTTTAATATAACCTACTGCATTTGCTCCTGTGTGTGGAACTGGCTGCAGGCATTGTATTTATTACTACCGCTTACTCTCTCTCTCAGCCAGATGAATCAATTTACCAAATACATCAGTGTGCCTTGTTAGGTCTGTCTCCGTGTATCAAACCCGCTGCTGTCCCGTGTTCAGTTCTATAAATTTCATTGCTCCCTCTCAGTGTGTTATTGTGCGAATAACTCACCGTAGACACCACTTGTGTACAGGGATGTTCCAGTTCTGCCAGAAATATGTCACTGTCTCAGAGTTCCTGAAAGAAGAGTCAGAAAATAAGAGTATTGCAGCATTACAGGGACTAAATAATGGATCTAAGGCAGTTTGATCAATATTGATGAACATGAAAAAGTCTAAAATATTTATTGTCATGCAGGAAAATAGGAAATAATAGTAATTATCCTACAGTACATTCAGTGAAGAAATAGATTTGTACTAACAAACACACACAGAAACTTACCACCAGTCCTTGTAGAACTGTCTGTCTCCAAAGCGCAGCAGCTCAGCAGAGAAGTTCATAGATGAGTGGAAGAACCAGTAGAAAAACATCAACCACAGCAGGTGATTAGGAACCTGGAGAAGGGTTAGGGAAATGGAATTAACCAGAATACAATACACGACTGCTAGACATTTAAGTCACAGTCACAGTGAGATTTAATACATTCTCATGTACAGTGAGTTCATCACTATAATATACTGTATACGTATGACAATATGCAATATGAAGTGTATTATCCCTTTAATCTTTATTTTGTGTAACAGTAACATTTGGAAAAACACCAATGACAACAGGGTCTGTGGAGCAGTGTTATTGTTTAGTGTGATTATCAACACTACTGTTGTGCATTGTAAGGCTCCATGTGTTATGCTATTTCATCCTATGGACTGGTCATCAACTCACAGCAAGCATGAAGGCAAACAACATTAGTAAAAGGTTGTAAATATAGCATTTACATGTGTTGTGTTCTTACTCACAGCTAATCTTAGAAGTCTTTCAGTCATCCTGGACAGATCCATGTCCTACAGAGGAGAGGAGGGAGCCATAGATTAACAAAGATGACACCATGTTGTTTTGTGGAGTATGAGCTTCACTGTCATTCTGTCTACCTCACCTCTAGTGGTTTCATGGAACTTTGAATGATGGGAATCATCCACTGGTAAAAAGAAAGTAAAAAGCAGAGTTAAGCCATTTTAAGACATGCGCTGTAAACGGTGAGTTTTACATATTGGCTTCATGTTTAAAAAATGACCCTGACCCTACAGTCGTATTCGTTTCTGGCATTTAAGACAATTTAATCACACCAACACCTCATACCATGAAGTTGTAGGTATGTTTTAGTATACATATATTGTGTGAATGGATGGACAAATATAGCGTTTTAATTGATATTTAAAGACCTTACCTGTTGGGTGAGACCAACTAACATCTGGGTGAAGAACAGCTGGGGACAAAGAAACAAATCAATAGAGTGAGTGACATGACTTCACAGATATAAATAGTGACCAAAAATCGACAGAGAACAGAGGAAGTGCATCAGATAAGAAACAGTGAAGCTTTTTAAACAACTTTCTTAAGTTATGTATAATTACTGGAAACACTGAAGTAACTCTACTATACTGCTTAGAACAGAGATGGTTTAGGCCTGATTGCTTATTTTTCTTGTCGTTAGATTTTGTTGTCACTGTGTCCCCAGATCTCAGCACTTAACTTGATGTATAAAATATTACCACAACCACTAAAAATTAGACCCAGTGTTTTCCCTTAAATCAATTCATATTATATTCTTATAAAAATGTGAGAGCATTGACAAAAATGCTTTTAGAAAACATCAGAAAAGGAGGCCCATTTTTCACTTGAACATACAAATACAGTAAAGGTGTTTTTTTTTTTTTGGCTCATGCTGACATGAGATATTTCCTCACCATTTCAAACAGTCTCCTCAGCAGGAAACTCATGCGGATCTTAGCAGAGCGAGGGAAGTTGAGCTCGTAGCACAGAGTTGGAGCAAAGGCAAAGTAGTAAATGTCTACAGAGATGGAGAGGATGTCACTGTGACATTTAGACAAAATATGTGACAAAATCAAACGTGAAAAGGCAGTGGTACATGAAAGAAACATCATCAAGTAAGTTCCATACAAATACTAGACATATTTGAGTACCTCTGATCGTGAGGTTGCCAGGGTAACACACTTTACGGTCACCTCCATTGAAGTGCTGTGCTGAGGGACCTGGGGGCAAAATGTAATACACAAACACATGACACTGCAAATTATGTGTTAGATAAAATCATATTTTATGAGTCATTACATACAAATATGAAGAACAATAATGACAATCAAGTGTGGATGTTGATATACAACAATTTCTGTTACATAATCAATCACAATCGTGTCCACATAGTACTGACAGTTCCTGTATGCGGAACTCTCAAACTTCCATTTTATCTAAGCTGCAGTATCAAGTATCTGCCGTTAGATGTCTCTGTAACAGCATGAGCAAGCGACTGAAAGACCCTCACATGGAGGGAATAAATCACTTTTAAAGAACTTTAAATCATAAACATAAACTGACCCTAAAATTGGCAAATAAATAATTCTCAGTTAGGTCTTGAATTTAGTATGCAAACACTTTCTTGCCAAATTATGTATGTGCATGTGTGTTTGTGACTTACAAGACAGTGACCTGGCCAGTTTCTTGGCCTTGACAGTGCTCAGCTCCCTGCACCACATGTTGACGTCCTTATAGGAGTACAGCTTTAGGAAGAGGATGGTGTAAGTACCAAGAACGAACGCACCACCAACTGACAGAGAGAAAGAAAGAGAGAGTGAGAGAGAGAGAGAGATAGAGAGATGATAGTTAACACTGTGATGTGGATAAAGCATGTAACCAACTGACATACTGCCTAGAAGTATGGGAAGATGAGAAGCAGAGATGAAAAGAAAAAATGAGGGAAAGTCAGTGGAGGGTAGAAAATAGGGAGGAAGAAGAAGAAGAGGGGAGAAAGTGTGAGATGAAGGATGGAGGGAGAGATAGTGACAGAATGGAAAGCAAGAGAAAAGGGAAGGAGAGAAGGAGATGCTGTTATTTGATCTTGAACAAACAGCAAAATGAGCCCGGTCAAATAAATCCTCTCAACTCAAACTATGAGAGCAGTCTGAGTGTTGCCAAGGACATTGTTATACAGTATAGTCATCATGTTTACAAGTGTTGTGTTTGTGTGAGTGCACTCATAAGACCGTGTCAGTGTTCGTCTTTGTGAGTCAATATAAAAGATGATTTGAAGTTAGATTAATAAACTGAATTTAATTGTGATTTTGAGACCTTTTAGTGGTTTCACACACACACAGTCCAACTGAGCAGTTTGCTTACCAGGGCTTTATCAATAGTCGCCACATGCTTGATATAAAAGGACCATGCTGAACAGAGAGGAAGACACACACACCTACAAGCATTTACCCACACACTCGTATATGTGCACAAACACACAACAGAAACACACAAATAAAAATGGCCTGTTGTGCCAACAGGGTGAGGTGGAGGTCAGCACACCTGGCATCAAACCACAGCAGATCTTATCCATTAACCATCTGTCTCTCTGGCTCCTATGTGGCTTCTAGACAACTAGATTGGCTCCAAAACAGCGAGATAGCCAGTAGATATCCATCATAGAAACACTTTAGGCGGAGCTTAAGGTGAAAAACATACTAGAGCAGCCAATCATCACCCACTCACAATTTCCCACCAAAATCATGAAGTGGTCTGTGAACTCACAACCATCTACTTGTTATATATATATATATATATATATATATATATATATATATATATATATATATATATATATATATATATATATATATATATATGTTTGTTTGCCAGCAGACTCTACAATGGCAAAGGTTGGGAGTGTAATGATTCACAGTTTCAATGGCATGCCTGGTTTTCAGTAGTAAGATGTGTCTCTCCTCTTTGGGAGTGCTTTGATCAGGGTAAATAGTTCAAACTGGTTCCACTGCTAGAAATGCCAGGCTCAGTCAGATAACATGATACCTACTCAGTGTACCTCAGAGGTCAATTTGACACACCTTGCTTTCAAGCCCGTGCAATATGGATAATTAAGTTTAGATCTGAGGTGTGAACTTCTAAAAGCAGATTGTGTTTGACTAGAAGCACCTGCAGGGGCTTTCTATGTTTCTTATTCATTACACTGAGAGGTGTTGGAGTGCCTACATCCACAAAAGCTGAAAAAAAGTGTTTGCTTCAATAAATAAGTTTAACAAAGCTGTTCAACAGTTGAATACCTCTTATTGTACATTAAGCACAACTGGTTGCATAAGCAGAGTGTTACGGTGTGTTTTACACCTACTTGTAAAATGCAGGACTAGTGAAGTCTAATAATGAATAATGACAGTAGAGAACAGTTTCCCCCTCATCACTACAGTGTTCCTCAAAAGAAATGTAATACAATTTTAAATGAAGCTTGATATCAGATCCTTGCACTCCGTTTCATGTACAATGGCTGAATACTGGTTGCGTAACCAGTGTCCCTTCACACACACATATCTGTACAGGCACACACACACCTGCCCTCTGTCATTGCCCTTCCTGTGTGAACAGCAGCGCAGAGAGGAGAACAGACAGACAGATGGACTGACTCCTTTACCTCCCAGTGAGAGAACAGATGAGAGGAGAGGAGAGGAGAGGAAAAGAGAATCTACCAAAATGGGAGAGAAGCATTAATCAAAACAATGCTGAAATGTGTGCCAAATAACACTAGAATCTCTCTGTCTAAGGATGGACGTAAAGGTAGAGGAGTCCCAACCAAGCAGCAACCTCCGGGTCTGAAAAGTGAAGCCAACGCAAAGTGCCTTAAACCTGCATTCTTGCTAACGGCCAGCAGGGGGCGACTCCACTCCAAAACGGCCGTTCACAAACCAATGGGTAAGTCTCGGCGGCTACGCCCACTTCTTTTAGTGGTAGTCCATGGTCCAAACTAAAGCTTGAAAAGTAAAGGCCTGAGACTATGACAAAAATACTCTATATTATGGTAATGGAGTGAAGCACTCCTACTGTGCTATGTTTGTGGGTTAATCGACAAATGTGACCATGGCAGTGATATATTTTAAAAGTTCAAAGTATGTATCCTTTGTAGAGGTTCTACTTTTTATCTAAAATAAATGTTGACATGACAGTCAAACTTGGCTACCTGACTACTGGCTATCTTGAGTCATTTACTTACCAAACAATGAGGAAGAGTTTAGTGGATGTGAACATCTGTATTTTTTTTTTTAATATAACCAATGCACATCAGGCAACTTTCTTCAAAAACTGTATCTATACTGTTTTGAATTAATCGTTTCAAGGAATATAGTGTGCTGGTATATCATGTCAGGTAAAGCATTTTTAATTTATCATGGGTGAATTGTATTGTTTGTGGAGGGCGGCCATGGTTTCTGTCAGGCAGCCTGATGAAGGCAGAGGAAGGCGACCCTTGGATGACCCTGTACTGCAAACCACACCTACTTTCTCCTCTCTTCTCCTTTTGGTCTTTTCCTCTCCTCTCCTCTCCTCTCCTCTCCCTCTCAGAGCCAGCTGGAAATAATCCAGTCATGACCAACTGGTCCATTACCACTAACCATTTCCAATTATGACTCTGTATAAGAGATACTTCTACTGCACTATCAAACTGGTCGACTGTTTCTCTGAAGGGTAAGGATATGAATGTCCTCTTAATCTTTATCACAGTTACATTATTATCTATTTTATAGCCTTGGCTACATTGTAAACTACCAATGAATGGACAGAGGTTTGGCTGCAAACTAGATGCAACTATTTGTATCTGTTATGTACAGTAGGTAGTAGCAAGGCTGCAGAGATCACAGATGGTATTTTAATAACAGCAAAAAAAAAAAAAAAATTACCTGGGGTCATGGAGGGAACAAATAGGACCACTGCAGCAGGAAATGTTAGCATGATTGCCATGTTAATGCAATGGACCAGAAATCCCACAAGTTCACTGAATGAACCCTGGGCAGAGGGAGAAAGGCAGAGAGGGACAGCAGGAGTTTTTACATGAAATCTTAAAAACAGTAAGTTGTCCTATTTCAAATGTCCAGCTCCCAACTAACAACCTTTATTTTTATGAGTTATTGTGGCCTGTTAAAGTTTTAAAAAGGCTCATGATGTTCCACATTCATGCCAAACAGACATGAGCATAACTAAATATGCCCTAAATGCAGATGGTGAAACTAATTTCTCATTTAACTATTTAACATTGGCAGATGCAATTGGGGAGGTTCAGCTAGTCAGTCAGTTTTAGAGAACAATTTTAGAAAAATAATCCCTTCTGGGAGTTGTGAAAGTGCTCCGAATTCAACAGTTCAGTTAAAACTCAAAGTGCTCTGATGTTAAACTGCATACAGGGTTTCTCCACTCACCTTTGACAGCTGCCTTTCTGTGTAGAGAGCCACCACAATGAACACGTTGGACGCTGTCAAAACACAGAGAGATTCATGTCAGTTCCTCTAAAACAGTCAATATTCCAGTTTTCCTCACAGACCCACTTCTGAAAGCTCTTTGCAGGATTAAAGTGTGAATATGAATCTCAGAAAATCTAAATATTTCTTTATATGGATTCATAATTCTTTATTTGTGGCTAGTAATATTGCACTCAAGTGTAATATGGTCATTCTATCAATAATGAAACTAAAGAAAAACACTGATAGGTTACATTGCTGGTGTGAAATGTGAGAGCTGGAACAGGGGAAGTATAGAGACAAATCTGTCTCAAGAGCCAACTATCAAGTTCCTTAGGCAACTGTAATTACAACAGTATGTTGTACAATGTTGCTGTCTGGTGAAGGCCTTGTTTCTCCAAATTGCCAATGTATTTTCCTCATCTTACGCTGATTATTTTGTCAATATCCAGTTAGTTCTGAAAGGCTTCATTAAAACTTAAAGTAAATCGATAAAGGAACACATGATCATTCCATTGAAGCGAAAACACAAATATTACCAAACAGGATGGACAAGCTTTTCACATGAATATAAAAATATATTGTATTTCACTGGGACTCAATAGGACTCTACTATCATAGTCATTAACTTTAATATCAATTTTCACAGCAGTACTGGTATTGGTTATATGTTGGTTTAAAGTCTAATATTTGTCCTGGTTTGGTCTCGAGTTGAGTATTTAAGTGAATTAAGATTTTCAGCTGCCTTTTTGGGAAGACCCATCTCTCTCTCTCTCTCTCTCTCTCTCTCTCTCTCTCTCTCTCTCTCTCTCTCTCTCTCTCTCACACACACACACACACAAACAGACTCTTACATGATTAAACAGCAACACCTGATGAAAGAAATGAGCCAGCACTAACAGAGCATATGTGTTGCACAGTACACACCAACTGCTAGATAGTTGAGTGACAAGGCACGTGTAGGTGTGTGTGGATGTGCACAGGCCAACACAACAGAGAAATGTACATGGAATTCAGCCTAATTTGCTTCACACAGAATCATGCTTAGTTGCAACAATTGATGCATAATATAGTGTGCATTAAAGAAATTAATTTTTTTGGCTTAAATAAATCCCAACTCTTTTTTTCCCACATATTGTAGTTGTTTAATATAAAGCAAGTTCTCTTTTATTTCCGTTCCTTAATATAAAAATAAAATATTTGCGCAGGTAACAGAAATTTTCAACAATAGAATATAAAATGTGTGTGATTGTGTGTAGCTTGCTCATTACCCTGACAACACTAGGCTGAGCCACACTGATGGAACATAATTGCAGCAATTGTTCCATTTTAACACCCTAATCAGCACATTAGCATGTCGAGCCATCTAATCTAGAGTACACAGATGTGTCTGTCAGACATTTTGATTACTGAGTCTTATCATCGTCTCATCAATGCAACTATCCATCAGCATTGCTATTCCAAATCAATTTGTACAATGGTTCAGTCACATGGTTGTTTTTGACTTTATGGTGAACTTAGTACTATGAAGGCACAAGAAGGTTCTAAGAAGGAATAAATGCCTCACAGGCAAAACTCTTTCATGTGACGATAACCAGTTTCATCTATAAAACAAAATAATCATGCACAAGTGAAAGCTATTTAATTCAAGTAATAATTTGCACATAGCTAGATAAAGATGGCATCACCTCACCAGGTTTCTGCAAAAATGCTTATTATCGTTACATGAGATTCAGTATTTAGGCAAATGTCACATTTGATCTTACCCCTAAAAGCACCTCTACAAAGTAAACAAAAATCACATACAGCCAGGGGACCGACTATCTGTAATTTCCTCTCAGGAATTCTTTTAACCAGATGGCTTTTAACACAAGGACCACTCACATTTTCAGAGAATATGCAAATTACAGTATCATAAACATTATGTAAATGAATGAAAAATAAAAATATTTTTTACATAATCCTCTCCTCTGAAAAAAAAGGTCAAAAAGTTGAGTAAACCCTTTTAAACAGGGCTGTGAACACTATGACATTTTACCAAATAAAAGTTTGAACCAGTGAGTTTATTTTATTTTATTTTCTGTTCTTCATCACACATCAAGACTCTATGCTACCCAAAGAGCAGAGACCTCAGGAAATGCATAACATGCTACTACTAATGTTCTTTTTTTATGTCTTTTGGAAACAGGCCTGTTGAGCACCTTTGACAAAGAGCAACTAATGAGCCCATACGTGCATCAAACTGGAACAAACAGCACCATTTAGAAGCTGTTAGACACACTTAAACATTCATCAAGTATCTACAGAGCAGCTTTTTGGAGATATTTTAAAGGAACAGACCTTACACTAGTGTAAATTTCATTTTATTTTGGTCACTCACAGGCCAGTTGCCTAAATGTAAAACTTTCTAGGCTGGTTTTCCAAACTTTGCACATTTTGCTGGAAGGCTACCATAAATTGTAGACTTCTCATTTACTCTGTGTTGGGGTATTTGTGTGTAGGAGTGTGTGTGTGTAAGTTGCTGCAGTGACTCCAAAAGTATTGAATCCCCTCTGGGAATGGGCTACTTTACTATCCATGCTATTGTAAACAGACTCCCATTCTCACCTGTCTCTTAACCATCGTCAGTGCAGTCATTTACCTTAACTTCTTCCATCTCCTCCTGCCTCCCTTTTCTCCTGCCCCGTGTCGATGCAGCACTTTACATCAGCTTTCTCTCCATTTCCCCCCACTCGTCTCTCTCTCCTCTCTTGCTCCCCATTAGTCTCACTCCCTTCCTCTCTCAGCAGCACAGTACCAGTGTGCAGTATATAGGGCAGGTGACTTTCCCTATAGAGACACTGTGAGCTGCACCACTGCAGATACACCATAAAATATAGCATGTGCCTGTGTTTGTCTTAACACAAGGCATGGCTTGTCACACCACCACCTAATTAGGGAAAAAACATGTTCACTGCCTTAGTTCAGTTATTCTACCCAGTTATCTAAATGTAATTTCTTCTTTTCAACATTTAATACTTAAAAAGTGTTTCTTCACATTTTTAAAATGTTAATGCTAGACTGCTTGTACATCACTTGAACTGGTTTTATGATACAATTTAGGTACATCGTCAGATTAAAGTTTACCAGTAGATACTATCTGTACTCATGTGCATGAAGCTGAATCTGACTAAATGAATACATTAAGCAAATGTTCCTAATATTCAACAGTTTGTTCTCTTAATCACATCAATTATGTGACTGTCTGGGATTGTATTGTTGCTTTACTAGCAGGTGACATAGAGGACAGATGAAAAGTTTACCTACCAATCACCAGACATGCTGCTGGCCAGTTGTAGGGATCATTCAGAAACAAGGAAATCACCTGAATAGGGTCCACCAGAACACCGTACCTGACAAACAAAAAAAGAAAGAAAAGGAAACGGCAGATTAAAAAAGAGAAATCTAAATAAAATGCATATGTAAATTGCTGGAATGCAGACATAGATTTTAAAGTAAATTAAGTGAATTTGAGTATTAAAGATCTACACAGCACGCATATTTACTATACGAGAGAAATATATGTTTTAAGTTGAGTGAATTGTTTGTTATTTCCCCCAGGTCTGGTTTAATTTTATGTTTTATATATAGACTTAGCAGACAATTTGACTCGTCAAAGCAGGAAAAGTATGAAGTGTGACAAATAATGGCTCTGTTGCATTACAGTTAGAGTCCCAGTACACCATTCCAGCGAACCTGCATGCAGAGTAGCAGGACCCTGAAATGTCCTTATTGTTGTATTAATCACAATGTCAAACTGTCTGCGATGAAGAAAATCTATTGTCAAGATAGAGCAATAAAGAGACAATCTAGGATGAGTAAAAAGCACTCTGTGATAGCGGGAAGAAAACTGTGACATATTTGAGAACTTCTGTCTGGTATCTCTCATCATTAAAATCACTGGACTCTCAGTTTACAAATGACATACTGGGTAAGAGTAATAAGTAATAATTTATTGGTAATGTGAAAAAGACAGGAATAAAAAGTAACATGCTTTTTAAAAGATTCCAAACTTACTCACCTTAAAAGGTTTTCTAAGAAGAGGCGAGCATTACTCAGCACCTGTAACACAAAACAAGAGTTAAAGATATTCATCCGACTGTCTCATTATGTATTTCCATTTGTTTCCTCGTTTCTTTCATTTGTTTATATTGTCATTTCAAATGCTTTAAATTAAATAAATGCTTCCTTCCATATCACCTCCTCTATAGTTTTCTATCTACTTCTGTTACTCCCATCTTTCCTACCTCTTCCTATATCTCATCTCTTGCCTCTTTTCAACCTATTTCTCCTCCTCTTCATCCTCCTCCTCCCCGCATTCTTTTTTTTATCTCTCCTCCTCGCTCTTCCTCTTTCTAAATGGATTGTAATATCTCATTACCCAGCACAAAGGCTCTATGCCTGGGGATGAGACAGAAGTTCAGTGGGAATGAAGGAAAACCTCCTGCGATGAACACAACGATCTGTGTTCAAAGCCTGGATTAACAGAAGGCTTCGCTAGCCTTCTCTTCTCTCCTATTCTCTCATAGTCTGTCTCTTCTCCCTAGCACAGACGAGGAACAGCTGCAAAAGATGTTGAGTTTCACATAACTTTAATCATAGTAGACATATTTGACTGTACTTGCACTTCATTTTGATAAAAATTCACATTCAACAACAAAAGGGTTTTTGATGTTTTTGATTCTCACTAACGTCATATTAAGGAGCCTGTAAAATGGATGAAAATGACGATGAAGAGGATTTCAGAACATTTTCTCAGTTTGGATAAAATAGATGGATTCGAAAAATGCTGTTAACTTGTCAAACACTTTCCATCCACACGGGCATTTTCATTCAGATCCCTATAAAAAAAATAGCTATGCACAAATTATATGCCAATAGATTAAGCATAGAGAGAAAACCGAAAAAGTAGTTTTTCCTATTTTATTAGTTGGCCAGCAAGAGGTGCATTACTGCCATATGGTGAGGAGTGTTGAGAGACAATTTCAACAAGTGGTTGGATACTTTGCTTGGTTAAACCTTGGATAAACCTTTGTTCTGTCTCCTTCTCTCGCTGTAATCACTTGTGTTTAACTGCTACCTGCTGAACAAGGCTAACCATAATGCCAGCACTGCTGCGTTAGTGAAATCACTTTGTCATACTCATGTAGTCGTCTGACGACAGATACAGGAAAGTAGGCCAGTGACAGCATGTGTACTGTGTGGTGAGTTACACAAAGACGAAAAATCAGAAAGACAGAGGTTACATAAATATTGTTTCCTAACACTCTCACCAACTGAAAGCACATCATCCAAGTTTCTGAAAGATGTGTCACCATCCTACATATGTATATGTCAGCATTTTTAAAAATGCAAAATTTACACTTTTACACTACAACAAACCTGGATTTATTTATTCATTTATCCAATTTCAGAATGTTTTCAAAGATGTCTTCAAATAGTGTTGTGTGTTTCTGTAGGTTCATACACGTATGTTTCTTTGTGTGCGTACAAACTTTTGTCTTACCAGCATGACCACACACCAGTTGAGGATTCCTCTGTAGTTACTGAAACCACTGGCAGAACTCAGCAGGGACTCCTGTGTCTTATGACAGCTACAGAAATAAATAAATACTATATGGGTGAAACAATCAAGAATAGCATGAATTTTATATTTGACGGCAGCACCACATCAAATGCACATCTACAGAAGCCCTAAACGGCCATGGATTCAAACATTTTATTTCCTCCGTTTTCAAAGTTAATTGTAGTTGTTTTCTTTAGGTCACAGGTTATTTATGCCATTATCTCTTAATAACAAATGTTGATTTTCTGGGATAATTGTCTCGAGAGAAACTTGGTTTTCTTGAGAGAATGACATAATTACTTTGAGATCACAAGAAAAACACTGTTTCGTGATTTAAACCTAATAGGCCTAGGCCATTGTGTCTCGACATTTCCACCACACTTGAAATGCCATGCTGACGACTGATGTATGACTTAAAACTCAACACTTAACAGGTAAGCCTATTTCTGCTTTTGTTTTGTGCGTTCATGCGTCATTCTAAATTAGTTTAACTTAAATTGCACTATCAATTATCTTGAGAAAACAAAGTTCGTTAGAACAACACTTGTTATTACCCAGAGGAATTAAGCCAGTGTCAAAAACTGCAGTTCTTTGAATGGCCACTTGAGGCTGGTTCCAAAAGCCAAGGTCAATCCCTGCTGACCCTCAAGTTTTAATTCCCAACTTTGAATTTTTATATAACTCACCTATTAAATTATATTAAGGCTTAAAGTTATGCATATTAAGGCCATGGCTTAAACCTGCATCTTTTCTAGCAGGGAGCGACTCCACCGGCTCCATAAAACCAAGATGGCGACGGCCAAAATGCCAAACTGGAGTCTTTCATATGGTAGTCCACAAACAAATAGGTGATGTCACGTGACTACATCTAGTTCTTTTATACAGTTTATGGTTATTACAAGAAAATGACTGATGTGATCTTGAAAAACAGAGACAATTAACTTGTTATCACAGGAAAACTGGGAAATAATACGTTTGGCTCTGTGGCCGTTTAGGGCTTCCGTACACATCAAATGATGAATATTAGGAAAAAGAAACTGTGGTCTCTCATGAACCTGAACACTGACCTCCAGATTTGCTGGCAGTTTTAATAATAAAAAGAAAGAAAGACAGAAGACAATACCAGCAAAAATAAATTGTGGAGATGAATCCGATTCATCCCTGTCCATGGGGCCCCTATTGGATCCGCCCCTGATCAATACAGCGGCCCACCAGTCACAGACTCACATATTTCTGATCACGCAGGGTGAGTGCTAAACTTTTTGTTACTCGGCCAAGCAGCACAAAAAAAAAAAAAAAGAAAAAAAAAAAAAAGTGGGAGTAAAAGTATGAATGAATGGACGACAGACTCAAAACCAACATGGCTTTCTCGACCTCAAACGACCCTGGTTGTGATCCACTGAGCTCTCTGTTGGAGCACATTCACATTCACCCAACCCGCTGGCTTAAATCACAAGAAGTAGTTACACTAGTTTACACTAGTTTATACTAGTTTACACTAGTTTACACTAGTTTAGTCTAGTTTACACTAGTTTACACTAGTTTAGTCTACGTGTCATGTTTGCCGTTTGAAGCCTCACGTCGGGTGTTAAATCACAAAACAAACGCCTCCAAACTTCCCTCAGACCGACCCACCTCAGCCGGTCGCTCACGTCGTCCCTGCGCTTCTTTTTCTCGCTCTTCGAGTCGGACCCGACGCGGTCCAGCGACCGGTCCCGTCCCCCGCCGCCTCGGTCTCCGGTGAGGTCGGCGGCCGCCTCGCCCCGGCTCCCCGCCGCGGACCTCCCGTTCACCGGCAGCAGGCTCGCTCCTCTCCTCGGCCCGATCGTCGCCCTCCTCCTGCGGGTCACCGCCGCGCCCGAGTCCCCCATGGCGACAAAACACGTCTCTAAGCTCACTCGAAGTTCACCTGCTGCAGTTCAACCCGCTGCCGACGGCCGCATGCCTGTTGCTGCCGGCGCGCTGAGCCTCCTACAGGGAAGTGAACACTCCGCCCTGATTTCCGTACACTGGACGCGGAGGAAGGAGTTTGATCGTGACGCCACATGAAGTGACAGTTGTCTGATCTGTTTACACTCGGGGATCGACCGGGAGTCAGAGTTAAAGATAACTCAAAACTCAGCCTGGGATCCTCCCAGGATAGAGAGCAGTCTGCTCAGGCACCGGGCATCGGACGCACGGTGAATAATAATAATAATAATAATAATAATAATAATAATAAAGGTTGAAGCAGCAGAAACAAAATAGCTGACGAAACCGTATCATTTCAAAGGTCCATTGAGTGGCTGTTCTGGAGCTTTCGGTCACGTCATCGTGGGGTTTGTCGGGCACGTGTCTTCCAGGAGTTAAAAGCTGAAGAAGTATCCACAAATCAAAGTCATGCGTGTGCTTTAGGATGCACAAGATGTTTAGTGATGATGTGGAACATGGTCAGCAGCGCACCATCTGTACCGCTGCAGATATTGCAGATTTCTTTTTTTTTTTTTTTTTTTTTTTTTACAAAAGCCACACACAAGTGTTGAACAAGTGCTTTTTGATTGGGAGGCACAGTCAGTGGCTTTTTTGTTTTGGCTTACTGAGTGGATATCACAACAGTGGGTCCTTTAAATGGACTCCTATGATTTACCAACCTCTCAGAAGCACCATTAAAAACAGCTGAGGCTGATGGATGTCGAGCCAATTGCAGTTTCGGCAGATGAAATCTGAGTTAAGCCTGACAAGGCAGAGCTGAGCCTGCCACGCCTAGTGTGATAGTTGGGAGGCAATGGCCAGAGTCAGAAGTAAATTCCTCTGGTTCCTCTGAACTTTACATGCTTTATTCCACTAGTCACACAGATCTAAGAAAAGCAAAGTTTCTGTTCTTCACCCATCCATAGTTTTGTGGCGTGTAATGAGCATTACAACCTCATGCAGATCTCTTTTTACTGTATGGGCAAAGCACCATAACAGTTCGATTTTAGGGGTTATTAATTCGCTAATGAATTGGGATATGAGCTATCTTCCCTGAGACTGTAGCAAAGGGGATAGTTACATCGCGCCCCGTAAGTTACTCCTTGTTTATAGCAGCCGGAAGACTTTTTGAAAGCTTTCATTTAATGAGAATGCCCTTTCTGTCTATTCTAGCTCTGTGTGCTTATCCATATGGTGGTGGGAACTGATCAGTGGCATTGATCCAGCTTTATCAGTCCTTACTGTCTATAAGGTTGTCTTTTAGAGTAATGAGCCTGTCTGCTGTTGTAGGGATAAGAGACCTTGGGGAGGGATCAATAGGGAACTTATCACTAATTGTTTTAACTCTTAAACTCCATGCTGAGCTACATTTCCTTATGTTTTCCCCATACCATTAAAATACATTAAGCTCCATCTCAAGTTGCCCTTTTGATTGTCACCTTACTTTTTTGTCTTTCGGATGTGGCGACTGTATAGGGATTAAAAGCTGGTCTGTTGTGCGATTGTAAGGGACGACATCAGCACAGTTCCTCCAGATTCAGAGTTTCAGCATTTGGCTTGTTTCGCTTCTAACAACTTATAATTATCTTCCTCAGGGAGGCTGAGCAGTATGATTCCTTTGAAGAGACGTCTCAGCCACAATGGTGCAACAATTTCCACAGCCTTTTCTACCAGCCTGCTCGACGAACCAGTAGAGGGAGTCCAAGATTTGAATCCTGTTTCTACCTTTGGTGAGTCATGTCATTGTGCTGAGTCTTATTTGAGTGTCCCAGCTGAAAAAACCTTAAGTCTGTTTTTTTGTGAAAACATCTGTTTCTAGCCCTGGTGATAAGTCAATGACATTTATTCTTATTTTAAAATGCATTCATAAATAAAGAAGTTTCAATAATATAACGTTCATGTTTTGATGAGCAGTTATGATGGTTTTGCTGGACATTGGAAATATGAAAGTCAAACTCGGGCTCAACACCTTCTCTTTCCTAAATAACACTGTGGACTGTACACTCTGTTGCGTGCAAGTCTGCTAATGCCCCACAGATCAAGTTATTTTTGATAACAGCTAGCCATTTAAAATTTAGGGAATAAGAGGTTTTACCTATGATTTATTCATGCTTTCTGTAGGACCTCAAAAACTCAAGCTTTCTAAAACTCTCTTTCTGAGTTGTGAGAGCCACAGGAACATAGAAACATGACAAATGTCTCTTTTCATATTTTTCTCTTTCTTACTTCCTGCCTCCCTCTATACGCAGAAACATGACCTTTAAATCACCTCTGCCTATTTAATACCTCATTTTTACCTTTCATGTATACATTTTTAATCTATATACACTATATGGCCAAAAGTTTGTGGTCATCTCAACTATTACACCTGTATGTGACATTTTGAACATCTTATTCCAAAATGACAATCAATCAATGTGTGGCTATAACAGCCTCCACTCTTCTGGGGCTGTGGCAGGGCTCTTTGCAGGCCAGTAAAGTTCTTCATCAACATAGTTGAAGAAGAAACAGTTTCTTTCTTTCAGAAAACAGTTTCCTTATGGACCTCGCTTTGTGCACAGGGGCAACAGGAAACTGTTTTCCCAAACTGTTGTAAGGCTGAAAGCACACTATGGTCCAAAATATCATTGTATGTTACTGCATTAAGATTGTGTAATTAACTTAGGGGCTACCCCAAACCATTAAGAAATTCCCCAAACAAACAGTTATCTTGACAGAGCTGTCCACATACTTCTGGCCATATCTGTCTGTGGATCTATCTGCTCTGTTGCATTCATGTTGTTGCATCTTTCAGTGGGTTAAAATGTTTACATCAAGCTGCTTAACCATGCTGGCACTTGCTCAAGGCTAGGTGGGAGAGGAAGAGAGAAAGACTATGTGATTGAAAACATAGATGTAAGGCAATAGATATAGAGACAGAAGATAAATATAGAGACGAGGGAACAAGAGAGAAAAGAGCAAAATGGGAGGATACACAAAGAGAGAGAGAGAGAGATAGAGGTCTCACTTTCTATCTACTGTATATCTCTATCTCTCTCTCCCTCCATCTGGAGAGGCAGAGGGAGCGAGAGATAGTGTTTGCCCTTGCAGGTTGTAATGAAGCTGTGGAAGGATAGATGACTCACTTTAACACAAGCAGAAGAGAAATACACACTCCAACATCACTCAGCTGACCTGAATGTTTTTATGTGTGTGGGTGCATTTGTGTGATTGTGTGTTTGTGATGGTGATGGTAGGAGCCGGTCTGAGTGTGTGTGTCTGTTTGCGGTCGGCGTGACAATAGAGACTGATGCTGATTATATAGGAGACTGGATAGAGTGATAAAGGTGTCAGTAGATAGACAGTGATAAAGAGGTATGCGTTCTGCTGTTAACATGTGGAAATGCACCCCTGCGTGTTCGTGCATGCACTAGTGCCTGCATGTGTGGGCACACGAGTCCGCGTGCAGATGCAATGCCTGCCAGTGTGCACTTTTCTGTGTGTATGTTCAGCCGCACATTAGTAAGTGAGTGTGCATGGTTTTTTTGGCAAGTAGCTATCTGTACATGCACCTGTGAGTGTGTATATGTGTGTGAGAGCGAGAGTGCATCATGGAGAGACAGATAGAGGCGTCATTACGCTGTTAGAGGGCTTGGCGCCACGTCAGCACTTCTACAGTTCAGCCAAGGACTCCTGCACACACTGTCCATCCATCTCCACGTGTGTGAGGGAGAGAGAAACAGAAAGAGAGAGATGGACTTCCTGCTAGATGACTGGAACCAGGATGAGAGTGGGAAAATGGTGCATGGAGGAATAAATAATACCAGAAATTCCCCCGTGTCAAGGACCCTGGAATAGATCTGCTGCATGTAGCTGCTTGTATCAAACTGATAACTCAACCAAGCTGCTAGCAGAGTTGTACCCTCATGCATCCAGATAATGGTCCATCCTAGTATTCTGGCCCATGCAGCATGCTGTATTACTGGACTCTTTGCTCATCTTTCCCTGCGGAAAAATTAGCTCCACTCATCCAAGGGGCCTTTACTTTTCTTGGCTTTCTAATAGTGGAATAACGTTCCCAGGATAGTCAGAACCAGAGAGTAACATCCTGTTTTCTGATATATCTGAAAGCTTATTCTTTAAACAACCCCCGCACAGTAAGTTCCCTTCCTTGCTGAATCACACCACACTCTGGAAATCCTTCTGCTGCGTCTAAAAACGCTCTCTTCTAATGTTATGTTGCTGTGCCTATTTTTTTAGTATACATGATTGTTGTAGGAACATGATGATGTTGTTACATCTACTATGAGAGCTCTGTGGCTCTGTAGTATTGGTAATTTGATGAAACTCAGTCTTGATTAATAGTGTTGGCCTAAAATGTTTATGTGTAATTGTTTTATCATCTGAGATTTTTTTGCTGTTGAAAAATTACTTAGGGCTGATATCATAATCAAACAACAGATTTTTACCAGTTTATAAATGATTGAAAGGACTCTGTTTGCCTAGTTTTGAGAGGTATGATATTATAAATAAGATTTTTTAGTGCCTGAGGACAGAATTTGTGTTGATCCGATCAGATTATTCAGCGCAACTCCCTTATTTGCATCAGACCCACACAGCCATTCAATAGAAGTTCTGCTTTCTAGTCAGCTTCAGCAGTTTTGGTGTTTATTGAATTTAGACAAACTTACTGCAAAAGTACCTTGCTTGGGGCAAAGCATGGTTTTAGCTAAAGTATCTGTCACTATTGTGGCAATTTTAGAAAAGGTCAACTTAATCTCTGAAAATGTGTCCCAACTTGGAGCTCTCATTGTCAATCATGGTGCCCTGTGATGTTAAATACCTGTGCCTCATTGGCTGTAAACACATGCTTCATATTGACAAAGTTGTCAGTTTGAGTATGAATCACTACCTGTCACACGTCCCCCCCGCCCACCCCACCCCCCCGCCCCATCATTCAGTGTTGTAGTTTATTAAAACTAAACATGCCAAAATAATTAACTTAATTTCAAAGATAATCATATCATGTAGAAGGTTACAATCAAAGCAGTTTACCACTGTTGTCATACACATTGGACACATGCAAGCAGCAAATGCCACCTAAAATAGTTTGACTTGTTTCAGAATATTAAAGGGCACAAGTGGGAGTTAGAGGGAAAGAGCTGAGAGGGACAAGGCAGTTTTGTTTTCATTCACATGCATCTTATCTGTGCATGGGTGTGTATGTGAAGCAGACCATGTTTAACAGTTGGCCCGGGGAAATGTCATTCACCACTCGCTATATGAGTGTGATGTAAAATGGAAATGATTTTGTATGGGCCAGGACGGAGAAGCATTTTATCTGTTTCATTTGTAGCCTCAGTGTTTTCTCTACCGTGAAATAGGTGAGTTTGGACTCCCCGGCTAAAAGAATTTCATTAGATCTGGTTTCAGTGGAGAGACCTTCAAACCTGCAGAAAAAGGAGGTTCAGCGAGGATGTTTTTGAGTGTAAAATTTTGATGAAGTCCAGCACAACGGGAGGAATGATGATAGGTTCATGGCTGCTTCATGGGGTTGCTTTTGGCCTTGTTGCAGCAAAGTGACTATGACTGATACAGGTCAACCTTTATGAACACATTCAAAGCTTGATATTAGGCAACGTGAACTATTTACACATCTGGGATACAGGCAATATTAGCATTCATGTGGAGCCTGTTTGTGTCCATCTGATGAATAATCTAGGTCTAATATTCACTCCCCTTTTAGCTCTGTTTTCAGTTTAATTCTGCTCCTGGGGGAAATATCTGGCTCATTAGCTGTTAAATGCTCCACTCTGTCCACCAACTAGTCGCCAACCCTGTCTGTCTTGTGTCTGGGGCTGAGCAGGTAGCGTATAGTCGACTTTTTCAGGGGCAGCTGCATCTGCAAACAAAGTTGATGATAATAGTGAGAGTGTCCCAAAACAGTCAAGTTCCAGGTTGTAAAACCGAAACAATGAGCTGAAAGACGCTTTAAAGCTCAATGGAGCTGAAGGAAACTGCAGTGATAATTATCTGGGTTGACAAGGCATGTTAGTAGAAAAATATTGAATATAGCTTCACCTACAATATAATAATAAAGGAACAACTGCTTCCATATAAAAGCTTAAATCATAATCTATTCCTGGTATGTGTATGGTATGTGCCAAATAAGCTGATTCTGATTCTGATTTTTGAAAGTTTTAATATTTGTTGCTTAAACACTTGTCTTGTCAGGCAATATTTATCTGTTTTATTTTTTAAACAAAATGACCATATCCGTACTAAAATATACATTTACTGCTGTGTATCAACATTTGTTTAATTATTAACTGTGTTTTGACGTGAGCAATGATGTTATTTGAATTTACAACCAATCTACAATACAGCTTGGTGCTGTGTGGCGGCATTAGTCATTCTACTTTTGTGAATGAGTGAGTAATATTTCTCTTCGACTCACACACACAACCCAGAATTATGGCAGTATGCTAATCTGTTAGAGGTGACACTTTTTTTGCACTCGTTAATTCACACTCATGAATTTTCAATGAGGTGTCACATTACGATGTCATAACGTCATCCAAACCAGATTTTTTATCTTTTTTTACATTTTCTAATCATTTGCTGTTAATTGTGACACTTGTCACATGTGTGCATCACCATAAAAAAAGTTTTTTAATCTGTTCTCCCACAGCGGTGATGCAGTCCCATTCAATTCTATGGCAAACAACAAAATGAGTGTCTCTGATGTACAATAAATATGTACATACATATATAGTGAGTGAATTGATGAATTCATTCTTTAAATTTCTGATTTGGCCACCCTAAAACCCCTTGTTAGGTGTCTATGAAAAACAATAAATAAGGCTACTGGTAGCTGCAGGTACATGAACCTTTTCTGCGTTAGCTAGACAGTTGTGACAAGTGTGGGGTGATGAAAAACAGACGGAAATTCCAAATGTCAAGATATTCTTTTGAGGTTTCAAGAGTGATTCAGAAAACTTGGGGAGAAAACCAACTTGGGTTCATGTCATGCATATACTTAAACTCACATCCGATATCTAACTCTGCAATTTAACTTAAGCATAACTATATTTAGTAACATTTGAACAAATAAAACACGTGAAAATAGACAATGTTAATTTTGAATGTGTATGGTTAATAAAAATGTATGTACCCTTTAGAGTTAATTTGACATAGACTTTGAGAGACTTGATATGTGGCTTTGGGGCAAATTTTCACTACGAACTACATGAGAGAACAAGCAACACTCCAATCAACTTGTTAACTTCATATCATTGTCACCAAAAAAAAATCAGCACTCATTAACACTGCAAAATTCTACACACAGGCTAATTTGTAAGTTTGTGTCATCAGTATTAAAACTCAGATCATCTGAGACCTCTAATTTTCTGAAATCTTACAGTTTCCTCCTCCCTTTAAAAAATAACTCAAAATGTGAAGCTACAATGCTTTCACTTCAACCTTTGTAAAGGTATAGATAATGTCTCCCCCCCTTATCTCCAGCACACTCTGGTCTGGTCTTCTGTGACTTCAAAATAGGATACGAATACAACAGTTTTCTTACCTTAAAGGGTGCTCAAGGGTAAACTGTTGGAAATGGGAAAGGTGGGGAAAGATGGAGATTTGAAGGGTTATAAGAAGAGAGGCGAGGTGTCCTTTAGTCACAGGGTTATGAAGCATTTTATCACAGCTTTTCTCTGACTCTGCAGCTCCTCTGACATTATCAACCTTACACTTTGTGAAAGCAAAACTCTGTGAAAAAACTGCAACACTGCAGTCTTCAAAGAAACGCTTCAGACATTTGCACATTCCAAGTGTTTTGTAGCCAAATGTCTTTGTATGCAAATCTTGGATCAATTTTGTTTTGATGAAAGAAAACGTACAAGTCTGGAGGTCTGCTGTTGTTTACATAGTGTTCTAGGTTTTTTACAGCTTCTTAATCAAAGGCTTTTCTCTGTCTGCACTGTGGTGAACTCTGAGCTGTAATGGAGGAATAAATTGAAGTACTGAGATTTCAGCATACAATTATGTTTTATCTTCTGCTCATTATTTCACACACCCAAACACACACACACACACACACAGACACAGACACTGTTGTGCATACATAGAGTATGAATGCAGAAGGACATGTACAGTATATATGTGATGTGCACTGACACAAATACATGTAGACAGACCCACAGTTTGTAAAGTGCGTGTGTCTCTTCGAAGCATTTTTCTTGAACAATTCTGGTGTAATTCACCTCAATTCAATGATTTCTCCACGCTCAGCTCTTTTGTAATTACACACTTTTCACTGCAGACTCAAATTAATTAAACTTGATGTTCAGTTGTTGTCTGCCCTCTTGCTGGCAGCTGATAAATCACATCACCATCCAGCGTTCTCCACTGATGCAGTGGAGGAGGTGGATATGTTGTGACTGTCCCATTATACATACAGTGAGTTAGTGGTCATGAAGTTAATAAATGGGTATAAGATAGCTTTATCCTCTAACATGAGTCAGTAATGTTGGCACAGTTCGAGTACTTGTGCTGTCAGTATGCGTGTGCAGTAGTACAACTGTGGACATGGATCTGTCTCTATTTGTTCATCCATTTGTTCATTGTAGTAAGATGCCGTATTTCTAAAAAATAAATAAATAAATAATGGTATGGCTGCAGATAAGTATTATTGGAATGATTGATTTATTTGCCAATGATTTTCTTGATTCATTATTTGGTTAAAATGAATCGATCAATTTACAATGCTATAAAACAAAAAAAAAGCATTTAATCCTTTCGCCCGAGAAACTGGAACCAGAGAATTTTTGTCATTTTTAGCCGCACTAGAGTTGTGAAATACCAACAAACTCCAACTCAACAACTATTGGATGGATTGCCATGACATTTTGTGCAGACATTCAATGTTCCCAGAGGATGAATCCAAGTGGCTGTTTCTTCTAGTACGTGGTTTTGACCGATATGGTTCCATATGTGTTGGGTGGATTGCCATGACATTTGGTTCAGACATTAATGTCCCCCAATGAACTATAATATCTTATGTGATCCCCTGATTTCTCATCTCGTGCCATCATCACATCAAAATGTTTATTTTGTCCAGCACTGGTTTATGACCAATTGCCTGCAAAACAGCATTTGTTTCTGCATTTATTTTGTGTTTAGCATTCTCACACACTAAACTAAGGTAGGGGACATGGTGAACATTATTCCTGTTAAACATCAGCATTGTGCTCTGTGCCTGAATACAGCCTCACAAGCCATTGGCATTGCCATAGATTCTAAGTCTTGTTGCCTGAAAAATGACGTAAATGATTAATAGATTATTGAGTTGTTGCAATTTTTCTGTTGTTGGACTAATGAATTAATCGGTTAATAGTTTCAAGTCTAAACAATAATCCTTGCTATTGATATTTGCTATCAATAGCCATGTTTTTGACACAGAAGAACATGGAATTTATCAATCAAGTCCATCCCTGTTACCTTCATTACTATGAATAGTATTGCAAATTACTGGTTAACTAGGTATCATTTTTTAAATTGTTTACCTTTATGAAAATTGTATTTATATACAACAAATTTACATGAACAAATGAAATTCTGGCATCTTTAATAGGGTACTAACCAAAGATTACTAATAAGTAAAACAATACAAGAATGGCATGGTAAGTGTTGACAGTTGGGAACATGAACTCTCTAAGGAATAGTAAATACATCATAGTATATAGAGTTAATTTTTGACACTATTAACAGCATATAATGTATTTCAATACTTATCCATGTCGGCATCAACAAATACATCCAGTTTAAGCATGTGTTGATGCTGCTGTGTTTGAGTTAATGAAGGCAGAAGATGGTGTTTATTTGGAGCTGCTTAATTAGCAGCAACAGTAATGAAGCCACATGGGACGCAGTGTTGGTATCTGGATGGCCAGGATAGGATGATTATTTAGACTGGATTTGTCCAAGAAGCTGTTTCTTTTTACTCACTACACAAGCACAGACGCAGTACACACAAACACACACAAGCTTTTTTTTTTCTCTTGTTCTGCTGCCAGAGGTGTGTGCACAAAAATATGTGTGTGTTTTATGCGTGTGTTTGTTTGTCCCTTTGTATTCAAATGTGAATCTGTGATTGCATGTGTGTGTATCTGTGACAGACTGTGTGTGTGTGTGTGTGTGTGTGTGTGTGTGTTCGCATTCTAGCAAGCTATTTGAAGTAGAGCTACCAGGGACCAGGGATTATCTGTAGTCTCCTCATGAAGGGTTTGTTGATTGTAGAGATGTTATTGCTAACAGCTTAAAATGTGCAGGAATTTCATTTCTTGCTAACTTTCATTCACTTAAGTGTCCCATTAAATATGAACCAACTGGGATTTATGTAACCCGTACTATAGTCAAAAATAAACTGAGCAAACATAAATTGTGATGGTTCATAGAAATTTTCTGTTAACAATGAAAATCTTTGCTCCAGGATTAAACACATTTCAATACCTCAATCATATAAATTGATCCTGGGAGATGCAGGAAGTTAATTTCTAAACAGCATCTGACTCCATGTCTATGTGGGTGTTCAGAATAATGAGGATGTTAACTTCAAACAGGTCTGCTTATTTATTGCACAAAGAAAAAGAAAACTTGAGAGATGAGAAAATGTGCTGTTCATTGTGTAAAAGTAGGAAAACCTTTAATTTTCCTATGTTTTGCACCTACAGCGAGAACATGCAAAGATGACCTGTTCAGTGTGTGCGCACGTGTCTTTTTGCACATTTGCAACTACCTGTGTGTGTGTGTGTGTGTGTGTGTGTGTGTGTCTGCAAGCAACTACCTGTGTGTGTGTATGTGTTGTCCCAGGAAAAATGCCAAATTCAGCGTTTCAGCCGACGCGGGCTGACAGTGAAGGAGCAGAAACTGCAGTGAGACTGACAACACACACTTTCTCACTCTCTCTCACACACACACCTACACCCCCACACACACGCCTCACTTTCCATGAGCTATCATTCTCCCCCTCCTCACATTCTCACCTAGCCCCTCTCTCTTTCACATTTATCCTTCTCTCTCTCCCCCTCCTTCCTCCTCTTCCCTACATGTCTCTTCTCTTTTGCTCGGTCCTCTTCTTGTCGCCTCTTCCTCCTCCTTCTGTCTCTTCCCATTTTTGCCTCTCCTTTCTGCACTCTTTCTAACCCCTCCCTTCTTTGCCTCCCCTTTTTTTCCTCCTTGTCCTTGTCACCTTATCTTTACTACAGTATCTCCTTCTCTTATATTATATTGATGGAAGCACCAAACAAGCCAGTGTTAACGCCGGCTTAGTGAAACTAAAGACCCAGGAGTTCTGGGTCTACACTGATGACACCAGCCTAGTGTGGGCTCCAAATGAGAGGGGCTTTCACATACTGTAGCTATCTCTTTCTCATTCAGAAGTCAGTTTTCACACTCACAATGTGGCCTTTAATTTGATTAATCTCTGTAAAAACTTTTTTTGAAGGGCCAATTTTCCTTGCAAACACCTGGGTGCAGATTCCTGTGTGTCTGTGTGTGTGTGCTGTTTAGATCCTCAATCTAAAAGTAATTTAAGTTGTGATGACTAATAAGTATTCTGGTCTTTTTTTCTTGATTGAAATTCTAGCCAGTGAGCTAACCTGTCTGGCCTTTTGGTAGGTGAAAAAGAAAAAAAAAAAAAACAGTGTATATAAAAATGATATAACAGACTAATATAACTTTTATTGTCACAAACCCTGAAAGTTACCGTTGTTAAGAATACTGTTTAAGATGTTGCATTTGATCCCTTTTTAGCTCTTAAAGTATGTTATAGTTATTTTGATGCAAACATGGCTAGTATCCGACCACAGTAGGCTGAGCGCCTTGGCTAAGGAAATATTTCTGCATCACTTTCCCTTGTTCTGCTTTTATTTAACACATGGGTTGTGTTTTTTTTTTTGTGTTTTGTCTCAGTGTAATTACTTCCTTAATATTGGGCTTGCACATCATGTAGAGAAACACAGATAATTTATTGTATGAACTCAAGAAATTCCATTTAGTCATCGCTAATTTCACAGATACTGAGTTGTGTTTTTCTAGTCCCTGTAAGATCTTTGCATAATGTCTGTCTGTCTGTCTGTCTGTCATCTCACAAAAAATCTCTTGTTGAATTTGAAATCTGTGCAGCAGAAATATTACAGCATTGTATTTTATCTTTATATTAATAATAATAGCTTGAATGAAAAGGTTTTTAAGTTCCGTTCAAAGACTTCAGGTGAACAACAAAGACTCATGAAAGCAGCACACTGGTGCTATACGTCTCTGTCTGCATAGGAGCGATGATTCTGTGTCAAGGTTTATGAGGACGATATCTTAAAATGATTTACAGCCCTCTACAGCACTGCTGTAAAAATCCATGAATCATCAAGGTTTGATTTTATTACAGTCAAGCTGTGTGAGAAAATTCACATCATCACCTGAGGGTGGAGGTATTGAGCTCTACATCGTTTCTTCTCTCTCTGCCTCTGTGTCTCTCCAACCTGAGGAAACTGCGCTACAAGGTTAACATCTGTAGGAGTCAGGAAGAGAGGGATGCAAGGGGAGGGAGAACAGCATGAGGAGAGGAGGGGTAAGGATAGAACGGGGGAGAATTTGAGAATTAAGTGTGGAAAGGAAGAGAGAAAGACGAAGAGGAGCAAAAGAAGATTATATTGGGTTCCATGAGGGTGAGTAAAGATATATAAAAATAGAAGATAGAACAGAAAATGAAATGTTATTAAACAGATTGGCAATTAAATGGTGGAAAAGAGAGAGAGTAAAGAGAGGGATGAAAGACAGGAGCAGAACGAGTGATGGGAGAGACGTGGAAAAAGAGAGGGAAGCTGAAACAAGAGATCAATACTTTACTGCTAGATTCTGAAATGGTGGTGGCAACTGTCTCCCTGAGTTTCCTCCTTAGCTAGACACACACGCACAAACACCCAACCCCTCCCCAAAAAGACACATGCTGAAATGTACACACACACACACACCCACACCCACACGCATGCTGGAAGCCTGAGCAGGAGAGTGTCTATAGCTCTTAAGATGACAGAATTAAAGGACGCCTGCTGAATTGTAAAGAGTAAATGTAACAGGTCTTGCCTGTTTCACCGTAGGTCAATCTGAATCAAACGTCATTTTGTAAAACACATTTAGGCAAGAAAGCTTTACATATAAAGTGAAAGTAATTTGACTAAAAAGGTTATATGATAACAACTGAACCATCTCCATGACAACTGAGTAAACTCCATTCGCTGATGTAGGCCATGAGACGTGGCTGAAAGCTCCAGAAAAATTCACAAGAAAATAGCGTATAAAAAATATACAACGTTAGATATGTGAAGTTTTCAGTAAATGTCCATACTTGGGAACAGAGACCCCCCCCCATCCTCACCTTTGTATGTTTCCTCTGAACGTTCTTTCTGATTGGGAATTCATTCCTCATCCTCCTCACTTGTCTCCGCTATCACTCTCTCTACCATGAAATGTGCTCGTGGTGATGCCGTGGGCAAAAGCGTGTTTGTGAAATACCTCAAAATGCACCTTTCTCTACACATTATCTTTTTATCAATGTATATAAAGAATCAGTCCAGTCTGAAACTCGCAGTACAGTATGTATTGGCAGCACTGCAAGATACACTAACTCCTGTCTGTCAGCTGGTTACAAAGAGCTGAAAAGAATCAGATAAAAGGATATTAGCTGATAGTTGTTTTTTAAAAATAAATAACATTAAATAAACATTTTTGATAAGGATTTCTTATATTTAATTATTAAAGAATTTTGACTAAGATTTGTATTGAGTGGAGATTTTTTTCAGTTGAAAAATAAACTCTCTGGTGGACTATGCAATGGGGACCCTGTTTTTGAATTGCCTCAAACATATCATGTACTTTTCTGTACTGCAATTTCATATTGTTCATCAGACATCATACAGTATACGCCGATGTATCAGTGATAGGTTATATTTTTTATACATACTTGAATACTTACATACAGTACATACTAATTTCTGACTAAGGAAGAGGTAAATAACATTTCATGAACAGTAGTCATTTTCAAACCTTAATAACTGATGTTTTTGTCCTATAGTCCTTTATAAGTCAATATCAATTAAGATCAAATAATTAAATGGTTGCTTCTAAATGATAAAGTACATTTCTGCTCTTGAGTTCACAGTCTTCTTGATAAAGTTTATTGCAATTCACACAAAAGGACATGCTGAAGAGAACAGACTCACAGAGCAGATCACCTCATTCACATCTGCTGTCAGTGTGAAGACAGTCTAACCCTATTAGTCAGTCTTTCCTGTCAGTTCTTTACATCACTATACTGTAGCTATAGTTGCATTATTGATCTTAACTTCCACTTAAGAACTATCAGAGAATACAGCAGCCTCTTAGTTCTTAGTGTGTGTCTGAGTTTACAGTATAACTTTTTCATTTGTGCTTCGAAAAAGGACTTCAAAGAGAAACACCAACCCATCCTTTCAGAGTTCATGAGCTGGAAAGACGAAGGTCAAAAGCACACACCTCTACCTGTTGAGAGAACACTTTGGCAAGAGTGTCACAGGCAATATATTTCATAACCGTGTGGTCTGACACAAAGTCTACAGTCATTCCTCTAAGTCAGGGGTATACGAGGTCATTGTGCCTCATCCTGTGCAAGAAAATGTTATGAAGCTGTTTCACAGTGTTGCCTGGTGCCAATAACCTGGCAACACTGAGCGAGTAGAATTGTTACAGGTATTAGTACATTGTTGTACCATAAACCAAACAAAACTTGACAATAACCATATAAAATAAAAAGTTTGATCCTTAAACCAAACATAATCTGTGAAACACAGTCTATAAGAGTTAATAGAGAAGTTGTAGCAGTGACTGTGGCTGTTACAGAAGATCTCATCAGAGTCGTGATTGGATCCGTTGTATCAGATCCCAGTCCAGTTAAAAATCATATATGTATCATTTCAGTATTATGGCAAAAAATTAAACTGTGGCATTTCAAAATAATCATTCATTTAGGGGTTTTGAGAACTATTGATTGTTCAAATGGAATACGATGACTGATAGAGAGGAGCACCGTTGAAGCAATCTCTGTAACTTTGTAACTGGACTGGACGTTAAATTTTCTCTAAAAGAAGAACAAACAACTGCACTTAAACTTTATATTGATAAGAAAAATGTGTTTGCCGTACTCCTGACAGGACATACCGTCCAACAGGACAGCGTTTCGTTGCTCTGATTTGTTGTCTCCGCCCGTTGATAACGCCCCTTGGAAATTGAAAATGAACTGAGAGGTTCCAGACTGATATGCATTTGCGAATTAGTCTGGCAATGCCAGACTATGGGTTTGCAGGGCCTTTAACATTACTAAACTCTACTTCAATGATGGATGTATTAAACATATCATGACATATAATATATTATTATAAAAGAAAATATGGATAGCAGCTCCAGGTTTGGACTGATCCATCGAATCTTACTGTAGAAAAGAATAAATGAGGTATTGGGGCATTATTGAGGATTCAACTGTACTGTAGTTAAAGGCAGAGACAGAAGTCCATCTCAAATCTTCACCTAACCTAAACCAAACCAACGCCAAATACAAACCATACCATTTTAAGTCTTATTAAACAACCATTTAACAACCATATAACCTAATGTATAATCCTAACCTTCTGGTTTGGCGAGCCAATTACAGCACCTCTGTGTGATCCACAATTGTGCGACAGTGGTACAGTATGTAAGTCACTGACAACAGACGCTGTTCATACTGAAAGTGCTGTGTTAATAGCATTTGATAAAGACACAGAGGAAAAGACCTGATTGCAATAAGGCGTTATCAATTGAAAGTACTTCAAAGCTTTCTTTGTACTGCTTAAAAGCATGTACTGTATATACCAATGTTGTGGGAAATGAGCCTTAGGAACAAATGGGGGACTTGATCTGCAACATCATTGAAGCATTTGGATTTAATTATTTCAGTATCACCAACACCCACACCCCCGCTTGAATGGCATCATCTGTAATTTTAAAGAAACTGATCAACATTGAAGTTTCAATCTGTTGTTGACTATTGGCATTGATTTTGTGAAGTAGACTGTTCACCTTCACACTTGATGTGAACCTATTACTGTGAATCAATGAACGTAGCTTGTTGATTGCATACAGGTGTAAGCTGTGTTGCCTCACCTCTTTGTCCTGTACCTCTTTCATACAGTTGACATTACTGGGACACTTAAATAGAATTGGGGCGTCATTACTGTTATAACACCTGTTTCCTGTTATGTCAAAATGTCCTCTGAAAAAAACAGTTGTTTTTATATCCAATTTGCTGCAGCAAAGACTGTTAGTAATACTAATGTGCAACATATTTGCTCACATTGTGCTCTCTGCAAGTATGCATGTAGTTGCCTAAAATGGTAATGCCAAAATGAACATTACAGGGTATTTAGGTCTTTGCCATTTATAGAACTCATTGCAATTTCTGTGCTCTTTCTTGAACAGCATCTTGGATTCATTGAAGGATCTTTGCACTTTTGAACTAATGCCATCTTTTGATTTGAGTAATGATATATGCTTGACGATGTTGAAGTTACACAAGAACATACAATGTTGACAGTGATAACTTCTGAAACCAGTCAATTGACTTGGAGTTGAAGGGATGCCTTGACAGTTCTTACAGTGACTGCCTGATGCAGGTTGCAACTAAACTACACAAAAGTCATAAAATACAGCTTAAAAGATGTAAGACATGAAGTAATGTTCAGACCTTCAGAGATAACTTAAACTGATGAATGGCCCTGTCTATGGGCTCAGATCCAATGTGTGTGGCAGATTTATAAATTATTTTTGCCTCTGAGGAACTAGTGAAGCAGTCAGTGTGAATGCTGAAGAAGCTGTTACAGTAATCAAAGTCTGGGAAGATTGCAGCAGTTTAGAAAATTATCACGCTGGAAGATAGTAAATGGAGGTGGGACACGAAATTTACATTTTGAAGTGAGTCTTTAGCACAAAACCAGTCAATTTTGTGTTATAGACTTGTTTTGTGCTGTCTCTCTGTGCTCACAAACCTTGACTGGCAGTTTGATTACATCTTAACGTTTTCTGTGCTTTTGCAATTAATAAACTTCTGTATTGTCTGTCACTCTGATTTATGAAGAAATGAGAGGACAATAACTACCTGTATCCTGTCTCTTTCCAAAGACACAGAAGTGTACACACATATAGACGTTCCATCTCTTTACATCCATCTTGACGAGACATAATTTTTGTTGTATTTTATTTTATTTGATAAATGTATCTCACATGCCTCACCTACAGAATCACAAACAGTTAACTTTGTGATGAAAGAACTGCTGCTTCTCAGGGGGAAATGTTTAGACATTACTCTTCCTGTCCTGTGTGTGTGTGTGTGTGTGTGTGTGTGTGTGTGTGTGTGTGCGCGCTGATTTGTCTCTTGACAGTGAGTCGTCAGTCCCTGCTGTGCCTTCTGGCTTGATGAGAACATCAAGAAGCCTTTCTGACTCATGGCTGAGTGTGTGTGTTTATGTGCATGTGTGTATGTTTTAGTCTGTCTGTCTATCTCTGTGCCTGTCGGTCTCCTCTAAGTAGATGATGCTTCACACAAATTCCAGATGCTTTTATATAAATCAGTCCTCTTGTTATTTATGTAGCCTTGAGTGTCGTTTTGAGTCATATAAACCATGTATTTCATCTGTATCATTATTAAAGATAATGCTTGCAGATAGTGTATTCATTTTATATTCCTTATAATACTGACAGTGGTCCCTCTATGTATAATTGGATGTTGGTAAAGACAGGGTGAGACAATTTATCAGGTTAGTTTCCCCATATGGAATAAGTACTGGTACATTTAAAGCAGAAAGAAGGGAACAAAAAGACTCCACCACCTCACAATATTAAGTCTTTAGTGTTTTAAATTTGTATGGCTGATGGATTACCAAATGATAGTCTACTTACAAATCAGGCAGAAACATGTCAACATGGGAATCCCATTAGAGTCCTCTTTTGGACCACCTGTTGAATGTAACATATCATAGTATTTATGCACTAGCTGAATGTTAGTTTTATCCTAAGTTGGACTGAAAAGTCAACACTAACTTCTATGTTGCAACCAGTTATTTTCATACTAGTGTTTAAGACAGTGTTGTTTTATAATATATGTAGTGTACTACTCAAGAAAATGGGAGAGAAAGACACAACTTTAACAGAAACACTAATGTAAATTAAGAGACACACAATAAAATATCATGTTTTCTTTAAAAAACTGAGTAATGTATGTTTTTCACGTGTGAATTAGCTGACATACAGTGCATTAGCTCTTTAATAATTCAACAATTTATCGATTTACTTTTCTTTTTTTTTTTTTTACTAAGGTGGGGATGGCTTTATCACTCATAAATATAGTCCAACAAGAGTCTCTGGAAAACTGAAAGATTCTCCCAAAGTCACCACCTTCACATTTATAAGAAGATGATTTGAATCACTTTACTCAGTTCAGTTAAAAGATTCGTAATCACTGAGTATGTAGTTTGTTCACTTTCCTAAGCTTAGTGCTCAGATCACCGTTCATATGCACTTCAGTGTGTATAGCAGTAAGTGAACGCATCCCTTTTACTGCCATGACGTTAAGCACTGACACATTCAGTTCACTAGTAAGTTCAGTCTGTTTGTGATCAAGGCTGTCACATTCACTTCAGTACTAACTAGCCTATACAGGCACTGTACATAAGGTTAGTAGCTCAGCAGCCTTTTACTTACGACAGTTATCAGATTATGATTGATTCTGTGGCTTTCGCTGTCTTCTAATAGGCCTCTAACGAGGAAGTAACGTACGCCTGAGCTGACAACGGCACTCTCAGTCATTCATTAGAGTCTGTTCGTTGATAAAGATTGGTTGAAACACCTCTACCACAGTTACAAGCAACTAAGTGGTGCTGGCAGCAGTTCCTATCGCAAGTGAATGCAGCACCTTGCACAGGCGATATGAAAATAAAATCCCTTTAAACATTAATTGGTCACATCTTTGTAACTGCTCTATCATGATAGCAGTTCATAAGGAGTACTTTACACCTCTTCTGCCAATGTGTACATTTTAAGTTACATGTTTATTTCAACTAACTTACAAATAGCTAATGCAAAAGTCTGCAGGTTTGGCACACCAACTCTTTGGCTTGCTAAATGCATATGTTAAACTGTACAAACGGATTGTGTGAGCTTGTGTGCTGAAGGCATATGTCCTTATCTGCATTATATGTGGACCAGCATTGTTTTGGTTCTTTTGACTACTGGAAAGCAAGAAAATGAGCTGAAAAAGTGTCTGCAGACTGGGCTGTTGATTCAGCGAGCCATCTGATTCAGTGTTAATGTAAAAAATATTGCTTAATGCAGCTTTAATGATGTTGGCTGCCACAATAACAGACTCCATTTTTCACTTCAGTCCTGAGCTGAGGAGGCTGTTGCGCCACTGCATTAGTTTAGACCAAGTGTTTCTTTCTCTACTTCCCTCTGGATTTCCTTCATTTTACTCCCATCTTTTCTCTTTAAACATAACAACCCTTGAGAAAGGCTTGCTACTCACCCTAAGACACAAAATTTTCCTATGCTACCTTATTAATTAAAAAAGGAAAAATAATGTACACCACCCGCAGTTATTTGCTGTTCTCTAATTCCACGCCATTTATCAATACAAGCCTCTTGCAGAGTGAATTTACATAAACCTGTAACAGCACTGCTTTATCATTTAATTGGTCCCCGGTGAGAGAGACACCTTAACATGCAAATAATACAGAAACTTTGAATTAACAGCAGAATACATAGGCAGAAAAGCTATTGAATTTACAAGTGGTTGTCTGACAACTGTGGTACTCTTGCTTAAAGAGTTTTCAATTTTTTTCAGGTTAACAGAAAGCCAGAATGTCCACTATGTGACATTTTTTCTTTGTCTTGATGATTCTGAGGCTATTATTGATTATTCAGCAGCCTGGGACAATACTCGACTTCTACAAAGAACAGACACAGCAGTCATGACTAAAGCAAGCAACAGGCAAAAGCTAATTTCTTAGATGAACATTAGTATATGCTTTTGACTGTTATTTGCAAACAGTAGCTTAAACAGATGGCATTTCTGATCATCACCATCACCATAGGTGCAAGCTTATTTAATATGGTAGTTTAATATTGAAAATAATAAAAATTATTTTACAAAAGCAAGAAAATATCAAGGCCCTGCAATGTATTCTACAGCCAAAATAACACATACTTACATAAAGTTTCTTAGTACGTTGTGAGCACAGACTGTATAAAAGAAGTGGACGTAGCCTCCATGACGTCATCCGTCGGTTTGTGAATTTTGAAGCCAGGAGTTTGGCAATTCGGCCGTCGCCATCTTGGTTTTTTGGAACCAGAAGTAACATTAGTCTGACAAGAGGGTAGCGCTGCCTCTATCCTGATTGGCGGTTGCCGTGGTAACGATTTGTCAATCCCGGGGTAGCTCCGCCCTAAGGCATGCGCTTTATCGTCTATTTTCGTGTAAATGTAACCATAATTTCATAAATGAACATCCTGCTGAACTTGACTTGAGACTAGCGACTGAGACCATAAACTCATTCAAAGAATGATAAATCAAATGAGACAATACTGGCACACAATAATTGACAAAGATTATGACATAGACAACATTTAAAAAGGCATTTTTGCTCCATGAACCCTGTAGGTCAAAAGAAGGCTTCAGGTCATGATCACCTTCTGGTGGCCCTGTTCGATTGCTCGGACCACATTTTCGAAGGTGGTCTGCGACACATGTGGCCAATTTTTTTTCTTGCTGTATTCATGGCTGTAATGCTGTTGATTTCCATGTGAGCTGAAAAGGCAAACAAAACCAAACAAGTATTCACTAAAGTATTTTGTGATATTAGCCATTGGGATGACCAGGGCCATTGCTACCTGTATTTATTTATTGTAATGTGTCTAAATGTCTGATAACTTTATTTCCCCGACATGTAACCTGTGACTTTCTATCACTAAAAGTGACAGTGACTGGTAAGGTTGAGGTTGGATGACTTTGTTGTTTACTCTCAGGGGGGAGTCCATTTATCATACTGAGAGGAGGAGGTGTGAGTGGGAGTAGTTCGATGACATGGGCTGCTGCACCACAGGGAACTGCTGTATGGGTATATACCGTAGGTACGATGTGCAAAAGACGTGCTTGTTATTGAGTATTTTGATAATAATTATAATAAGACCAACAATATTACAAAATGCTACACAATCAAGACAGATAGAAGACAAAACATGTGTCAATCCCTAAGGCTGCTTTGCTGCACACACTGGGCACAATGGAGCCGTCCTAACTCTTTTTGGATAAGACAGGTTAACAGGACATTACAGTAGTCAGGATGATACAAAATGAAGACATTAACAATTCTTTGTAGAGGTTTGACATGTAGTATCAATCTCATTTTTGCAATATTTGTTAAATAGAAAAAACATACCTGGACAAGAATTCAGGGTTCAGGTCATATAGGACTCGTTATTTCCTCAAGGCCTGCTTAATGTGTAAATTGGCCAAAAAAGTAATCATTGTCTGTGATTGATCCCACTAATCCTCACTGTGATTCTGTAGCCAGTGGCATTACTGTCCCGAGATTTTTTATTTATTTTCAGTAGATGTTTTGCTTCTTGGAAATGTAAGATTACACTGAATATATATATATATATATATATATATATATATATATATATATATATATATATATATATATATATTTAGCTTTTAAGCTAAACCTGGAGACTGGGGATGTACAAGTTGGACATTGCCATATGCACTAGGCAAGGAAACTGAACAAATGTTTTGTGTCCGAGGAAAAGGAAGCTGATGACAACTATGAGACAGTGTTGGGAAAGTCAAATAACTACTTCTACCTCAGATCAAAAGCAAGGCGAATCAGTTGAGGAATATATTTTTCCACTCTCTACGAGCTAGCCGAGACCTTGCAAAAAAAAAAATGGAGAATATTCGGAATAAACTAGTCATCGGGATTCTAGAAAAAGGATCTGTCAGAAAAGCCACAGTTGACAGTGGACTCAACGTTGGAAAGAGCAGTGGGGATTGTGAGACAGTCAGAGCAGGTTTAGGGGCAAGTTACCCAACGGGCTGTGGCTTGTACAGCTGATGCTGGTTACCTCAGGGCATGGTCAGTCGAGTTCTGGTTTGTCAAGCTGTCTAGCTGGTTCATCAGTTGCCCTAATAAAATGTCTCAATGGAATAACATTGTCTGTGTTCATTCACCAGGCAGAAACCTGAACAATGGGGTCCATTGTCTGTCTAAAAATATTGATGAGTGCAGCTTTAAATTTGCATTAAATTATCTTGAACGACATGAGGCACATGTTTGTTCACTTTTTAAGGCACTTCTTTATTATTTAGTACCAATATATCAGAGCTTTCAGGAAAATCAGTTTCTCTGTTGTAATTAAAACTTGAATGTCAACGAGTAGGGAAACTGGTTATTATGGCAACTTCCGCAAGAATGCTGCATTAGCCTCCAGGGTTAAAGTCAAAGGGTTAAGAGAGTACAATAACTCAGCCCACAGTTACCTACTGCCATGTGAAAAGGAGCTAAACTACCCCAAGGCAGCCTCTACTGAGGGCTGCACAGTGGAAAACCCTGGTTTAAGAGCATGTGAAAAGCGATTCACAGTGGTAGAGGTTTAACAGTGTCTTTGATTACCTATGTGGACAAGGACATGCTGACTTAGTTCTTCTGTGCTCTGACTGATTGGCCCCCATGGACAGATGGACTCACTGATTGGCCCTCGGCATACAGAGGGCAGCAAGCAGGAAGTCCTCATAAAGAGAGAGGGATGTTCAATCTTCCAGCTCCCCAGACAACCACAACCGGCCTTCTGCTGAGCCTTATCTATTTCTTGGGGTGTGTTTCCTTCTGTTTCTGTCTCTTTTTGTTTCTGTTTGTCTCGCTGTTTAAACTTGCACTTCTCTCTTTTCTACCCTCTGTCTCCCCACTCCCTCCTTCCTTGTTTTTATCTCCCTCTTTCTGTCTCTGAAAGTTTCTCCCTCCCTCTCTCTAACACTGTCTCAGACCTCACACTCTCTCATATCTTTCTTTTTTTTTTAATTTCTCCTCACTTTCTGTTGGCAGTACTGTCCTTTTCTCTTACTCCCTCCTCTCTTTTCCCTGCAGCAGCTTTCAGAAAATTGTCCGTGTGAAATGAGACAGAAGAGATTGGCAAGCAGTATTAGAGTGAGAGAGACACTCTGTAAGGAGGTTGTAAAAATGACTCCTCCATGGGGAAATACCCACAGCTGTATTAAGATCTCCTCGTCTCCTTGTCTATTAAACGGCTCCCATTCTCCAGCTAATTGTTTTGAAGCCAGGCCTGTAAATCCCCAGTGAGATCTGGCATTACTCATTGAATTAGCCTGGAGTTACAGAAATATCTCTCTTTTTTATCAATCTTTGAGAGAGAAATATGTCTTTTCACCCTCCCACTTTCTCCCTCAATCTGTTACAGTCCTTCTGTATTTCTCCCTCCATTTTATGCCTCATAAAAAAGCATTTCTGCTTAATTCATTTCACTGAGCAACAGGAAAAGGGACAATGTGACAAAGATTGTGAGGATTCAGATCATGTCACAAGACTTAATCCACTGAACCACAGGGATTCCTCCTAATACTGCGGTATCAAAATATGCTTACTCTGAATTTATTATTTCTAGAGGTGAAGACCCCAAATGACAGTTACCTGTTTGTCATCTCCACTTCAGAATTTATGAGACCAGGGTATAGCGTACTAGTGAGCCCAGGGTTTGGAGGAGACTTTGAAGTGAAAACACGCTGGAAGCAATTTACTGAAATGCGTCATTTGTAGTTGTTAATCTGAGGCTTGAATGGCACGTTGCAGGTGACAAATTTGACGCGTCAGCAGCAGTGAGGCTGCTTTATTTCACCACAATAACAGGTACCATTTCTGAACACTTTTTGTGAGACAAAGTTTCACAGACCATATTATACATGCTTTGAAACTGAGACTTTCATAAATGTTAATATATATATATATATATTTTAACAAAAAAAATAAATTTTAGAGCAGGCATCACGGTGAATGTCCTGCTTTTAGTTAAGCTGAAATATGACCTGTCAAGTTACTTGCCTTTTGCCCCAAAAATCTTTTATTTATTCTGTATTTATTTATTATTTAAAGCTGGGGTAGGTAACTCTGCAGAATCCAGCAAGATAAACTAGATTTTGAAAGTATCCAACCGAAAAAAATCCCACCCATCCCTTCAGGGGTCCCTCGCATAGACCAACTGTATATACATACATACATATTTTATGTACTGTATGTACGTATATGTTAAAGAGCATTAGGGAGAGGAGCACAATGCTGTCCTCGCTAACCGTATCCGACTACCTCCTGTCTCATTGTCATGTAAGAAAACACCGAACATTATGGCTGTTGTTAGTACTCACAGCTGTCAATCTAGCATGTTAGTATTGGGACATTTAATTGAAAAACTGAGTTTGATAAAATTATTCGGCGGGCTTTTTTCAGGCCTGCGACAGACACAGATACTGGATTTTTGTCCTTTTTTGTGTCTGAGCATTTGATTGATTGATTGCAGTCGTGATGTAAAGAGAATTCAACAAAAAATAAACAAAACAATGTTTCTAAGATAAATTGCCTACCCTACAGCTCATTTTCAGAACAAAACTATTTAAGTAGAACTACAAAGACCTGCAGATCCACCCACAGGGTCAAGTGAATCTTTTGCTCAAGTCTGGACAACTACACATACATTTTAGATGTTGACTAATAGCAGACTGTCTTGCCAGTGTGATTTTGGAGGAACGGAGTGCCAGAAAGTCCAGAACAGAGGAAGCTATCATAGCAAATTTAACCTTTTATATACTGTAACTCTGTGCAGCCAGATCATAAACTGTTTCCCAAAAGAGGCATGATGTGCAGACAGCTGCGACAATGTTAAAAACACTCACTTGAATTGATTTTGTTAAATAATTGTCTGGTTATCAACCAGGCTACCAAGCTTTCTAGCTGTCAGTTACATGCCAGCTACTTTGAATGTCCGGGGATAAAATGTTCCTGGCTGGCTAGTGTGTTAGTGGTTCGCTCACCAGCAACAGTAGATTGCCAAATAATCCTTTAAGTAACTACAACTTCGATTTCACAAGGACACCAGATGAACCTAGCAGTGCCACTCTGTTGTGACAAGGCCTTCATTCTATTATAGCCTAATGTAAAGGGGCATTTAACCCTTTTTACAATAATAACAATAAATTAAAGTTAATGGTAAGTGTCAGCATGTATCATCACCTGGTAGACTCATATTGTGTTCTCCTAAAACTGTGGACATCAACCTGGTTCATAAAAGTATTGATACAATAAACAAGTTTTTAAATATTATTAACACGGATTGTAAATGCATGGAAAACCTAAAACCTCTGATATCATGTCTCAAATGAGTATGTTTTAAGAAAACCTGAGCCCAAGGACCAGAGACTAATTGAATTCAAGTATAAGATGAAGTTAAAATGGAGACCTTGCTGAAGAAACTTCTTAAAACAGCCTCAAAACACTTAGCCAACAACCTTGAGTAGTGGTAGTGTACAGAGAAGTAAAACCAAGGTGAATAGACTTTATAAAGAAGTGGAGATGATGCCAAAAAAACAAACGAAGAATCGAAGTAAATTGTTGCTTTTTGTACATGAGTCAATTTCAGCACTGAGCCAACAACCTTGACAAGTTAGTATATTTATACACATAAGTCAAAGTCAGTGTTTACAATGTAATTCTAAGCCAAGGGGACTTTGGAGTAAAGTGTTGCCATCCGTTTGTATGTAAGTCAAATTAAGCCAAGTTAGTTTGACTGATATGGATATTACTGGGCCGGATATTACCATAGAAGCAGGTTTTTCCATATTCATGCTGATTATTTTGGTCTCTTCACACAAAGCAGGATAAAATACTGCCTGCTGAACAGTTAGAAACCAATCATCGGCTTTGATGTGAAGCCTTGGCAGACAGCAAGGGTGAGAGAAGTGAGAGGGGAGGGAAGAGAACGAGTGTTTGTGGGGGGAAAAAACAGGAAAAAGGCGGCACACAGATGAAGGGAATGAGAGAGAAAGTTGGAGAAAAGTGAGCGTACTTGAGAGGGACCCAGTCACAGAGTGAGACGGAGAGTTAAAAGAGCGTCTATCCCTGGTCAAGATGAGATGGTTGATTGTGTATGGACAGCATCCAGGAAGTATCTGGAGTGAATTGGAAGAGCTTCCCGTCCTTTGAGAGCATCTCTTTTAATCATGGCTGTTGGGGCTGTGGGAACCATCCTCACCACCGAGAGGACACTGTTAATTAGACGGCATGTTACTGCACATCCCTGTAGAGTCAACACCCTGCACGGCAATGATTGAACTCTGTTTCTGTCTCTCACACACAAACACACACAAATCTCACAGTTATGCTTGCTCTCTTAAAGCCTTTTTAATATACACAAACACACGTGCAAATGTTTTGGTTTCAAGGTATGTTTTCATGTATACACACATTTAAAGGGATGAACAATTTTTCCTTACTTGGAACCACAACAGATGTAACCACTGTTCCTCTTAGCCAATAAAGACAAAATAACATTTCTGGCATGTCATCCTGGGCTTTTTCTTCATGCAACATTACACCATTATCCCATATATTTGACTGATGCACCAGCAGTTCAGGCAGCAGTTATCTGGCCTTGATTTTAACTTGACTTATTTTGCTGTTGAACACTCACTCATAAGAAATCTGACTTTCAAATGTCTACTAAAACTCACACATACTGCTAATTGGTATTTAACTTAATGAGTCATTTGTGTACAGATGCCTCAGCATCTGAAATTCACAGTTTTTGAAGGTGCATCAGAATTAATGTGGAAAACTCTCAAATGCATAATAAACAAACAAAATGACTGCAAAAGCGAAAAGGAAAAGGTGTGAGGGAATTTTCCTTCTTGTATGTTAAACTTCCCACTTGTAGGTTAAAGGTGACTTAAGACAGGGCTTCACAGGTCAGGTCAACTGTCTGTCTCTGTTCGCCTGTCTCACTCTGTGTGCCTGACAAGGCCGAGTTGGCTCTAGCATCTGGTAAACCAAGGTCTGCTAGATATCTTCTGTATTCGGGTTTAGACACAACAGGCTGGCACCTGGTTGTTGACACTGGATAAGAGAGACTGTACAGAGGCTATGCTGTAGCTAGGACAGCAAAGGTTCACGTCTTTCCTTGTTTGGATCCGATATACAATAGAGTCCTCACACATGACAGACTGAGTTAGGAATAACCCAATTTGGATATAGCGGAACTTATCAGTTCTGGGGAAGGTTAAATACTGAGCTTCAGGACACCATCTTCAGATTTGGGTAGCAGTATCCTGTGATTCACACGTGGTGTTTCCCTTTTCTCCTCGATCGAGCTTCAATAAATATTCCCGTGTAAGACATCCAGGTCTCCTGAAACTTCTTGTTAGAGTGAACCAGCTCTAAGATTTCCATCACAAAAGGGATCACAAATCGATGAGATTATTGAACATCTCATTTCATAAACGCAGGCAGGAAGCAGACTCTCTCTTGTCTCTCATGAAAATGAAGTTTGCAAGTGTGTTTAAATACTTCTCTCTGATTTAGTTTGCCACTATACTGGCACACAACAAAGTAAAAAAATTTACCATCCTGTCCGTTTATTACTGCCGCTGTAGCCAGATGTGAAACTCCCCTGCATCAGCGGCAGCCATCTTGGTTATTTACAAAGATACCTTAACAGGGTACTTCTCTGTTAGTCATCGTATTAAACCCACCTCAAACTAGATAAACGGTTGTGATTGGTTCGCCCGACACCACGGAGCTGCCAGTACTGAGGAAATCAGTTTGAATGGGAGAGGGGCCAGACATATCTGCAAGAGCAAATAAAACATGAGCCTGCAGATTCATCTGGTTCCCAAAGCTAAGACTGTTGTAATGTATAGTAAGATGTTTAATTTCTCACAATCACAAAACAACACACAAACATTTCGCCTCGTTTCTTTTTACCTCCCCATCTCGCTTCCTGTCTTTTTCTGCAAGTTGGTCTTCTCCTCACTCTGCATCTGTTTTTCTCTGTCACCTCCATCTCCTTGTGAGGTGCACAGATCCTCTTTCTCTCATGCATGCATACCCCTCCCTCTCACGGTTGCTCTGATGAAGCCATCACTGTCTGTCTGCATCCCAAGTCAGTTGTCTGAACACTGCTCAGGCAAGACTTAGAGAATTACAGTCATCTACTGTGGTAATTCACACCCTCACTCTTTGTCTGTCTTCTCTGTCTGTCTTTCTATCACTGTATCTCACCATCTTTCTCTCTGTCTCTGGTTCTCTGTGTGTGTTCCCTTCCATTTTTCTCCCACTAAACGACTTTTGCAGCAGAACGGTTTATTTATAGGGCCAATTAAATCTGGAGGAGACTCTGTGGGCTTTGGTGGAAAATATGTCTAAAAAAGCTGAATAGTTTTACATTTTTTAATCTTGAAGGTCTGCAAGAGCTGTTAACTGCTTGTCATGTCGGGTAGATAGATTTTATTTGATCTCAGAGAAACAGGAAGAGAAGGAGGAAGAAAGGAAAATGGAAAAGGTGGGGGGTTGGAGAGAAAAAGAGAGGGTAACAGAAAGAGAGACAACATGAGTGTGGGTAATGAATCTTTTCTTAATTTTGTAAAAGTTTTTTATGGAGTTCCTGGAGAGTAGACAGCAAGTAAATGACATTTGCTGCAGGAGAGGAGAGGAAAGGGAAAGAAGGATAGGATTAAAGAAAAGACATAAGACAGGAATTAAAATCATACTAACTACACAATGCACACAGCTGTTTTTACACAGTAAAAATCTAATTTTAACTTTATGTGACTCAGATCTTTGGAGTGGAGTACATGATGTTAGTTTAGGTACTTAGCTAATCATTGTGCTTAGAAGTTGTTGAAAAAGAAGCTGTTTTCTCTGGCACCCGGTCTGAGTACCATAAATGTTTGCAGTATTGATACACAGGTCAATACAATGAACTTGTGTTTCAATATTATGTTCAAAGACCACAAACATCTCAAAATAATATAATAATGTACGATACCAAGATGAAACTCAGCCTTTTCAGTGAGATTTCACCGTCTGTGCCTTTATGAACCTGAAACAGCTGTTCATGCTGTGCATTACCATACCAGCCACATCAGCAAAAAGTGTTTTCTCTCTTGTGAGGCCGCTTAATCAACCACTTGAGTAACAAAAGACTCAAATGTAGGAGTACTGCAAACAGAAAAGTTATATAATTAGAATTATGTTCATTAATATAACACATGTAATCAAAACATTTTCAGCTGTGAAAGAGAATAGGCTTTTTGTTAAGCAGTGTGTAAAGAATATGATAACAGCAAAGATCCAGAAAAGTACCCTCGTTAAAGAGTATCTTACAACCAAGCTGAAAACTGTGTTTAACTGCTCACTCTGGTGGAAAGTTTCAAGTCTGTTGCACCTCTTGGATGTGATTCGAAGTGTGCTTTGTTACACCTGTAACAACACCCACCAGTGAAGTCATGGTGTACTGACACACCCTTTAGTGCACTTCTACATCACTGCAGCAAGGCGAAAAGTGAAACCACTAGACGTCATCAAAATCCCAATTTTTAGCTTATAGCATCCCTAGCTGAATGATGGTCAAACCTTTCAACTGATGGTTCGAGTTCTTTTTTCTCTTTTTTTGGATAAAGAAATATGTTATTTTACAGTACAGTACTGAGACTACGACATTCAGTTTAGCATCTAACCAGAAGTGCAAAAAGCAGTAAGTGCAGAGCAATGAACACACACATATATAGAGAAGTAGCCTGGCAATCGTCAGACTAAGTCGCAAATGCGTTTTAAACTTGGTTGTTTATGAAAATGCCTCACCAGCGCTCCTCTCTGTTAGTCATCGTAATAAACCTGCCCCATATTAGAAAAATTGTTGAGATTGGCTCACCAACTTCCAGCTCTGGTGGAATGTGTCTGAATTTATCTGCCAGAGCAAATAAAACATGAGCTCGCAGATTTGTTTGGTTCCCAGGCTAATATAGAGGTGTATATAAAGAAATAGTAAGGAGTAGATATTAATATGCTAAGATATATACAGTATGAACATGTGCAGCAAGTACAGGCGGCAGTGCAGATATAAGTATACTCTAAGTATAAAATATTTAGTGCAGGTTTAAGTACAAGTTATGTTAGTAGTAAGACATTATATACAGGATAAACATCTGGAGGTATGATATGAGTATAGTAGATACACTATGGAAAACTATGTACAGTATAAACTGTATATCTATAAATATGAAACACTAGGTGAGATGGATACAGTATGGACAGCAATATAAATATTGATAATACCCTCCTTAAAGAGTTACATTGAATTGGTTTAATGTTCTATAAAATACAATATTCTGTGGCTCCATGAGCACACTGTAAGAGAAAACAAAAATAAAAGCACTATCTTTAGTATTATAGACAGTATACAGTATATAGTACTGTAACATTATAATCTTCCAATAATACCATATGAGACCCCAAGTCTAATATCTTGTATTATAAACCTCAGAGTCCTAATTAATTACTAGTTACACACCAGTCGTAAATTACCACATTTAACTTAACTTAACTTATCTTAACTTATGACAGGCCCAGATGGAGTGCTGCACATAGACATATTTCATTTAAAATGAAATGGTCACTTTTAAGCCACAATCGACATAAAACATAGTTAGTCAAATAGTGTAACTCACACATGAAATGCAGCTATAACCCTCTTAATTTAAGCATGCTTAGTTTCATGTAAGCTACTATAGTTTTGCATTAGTGAATTTCTTCAGACTAGAAAAAGCCAACTTAACCAAGTAATGGTAACTGCTGGTTAACACAGCAGAATTTCTAGTATATAATATACCATCCTTGCAAGCTTATAGTACACACACTCACTTTCAACTATGAAAATACGTTCTATACTCAGCTGCTGTGAAGTTGCTCTTAAATTTTCATCAATTTGACAAATTGATTAGCCTGAATATTAAATATATAGAAATGTATTAAAAATCACAAACCTTTTTTTTATTGGAACTACTTTCCATCAAAGAAATAGCCCCTACTCATTGAGATAGGTTTTGCTTGCACAGCCTAAAATTCTGCTCCAAAACCATATGACAAGGCCAACACTGCTAAATGCCGTCAGTGCATCAAGACTGTTTAGGGACCGACTTTAAGAGAAACTCGTGGCAGAACTTGCCCTCAAAGCCAACATTAGCCCCAGAGCCAGACCCTGACAACATGACTGATGCTAGCTGGCAGCTGGCTACACACTCCAACTGTTAGAGAGGCAGAAAGATAGAGAGAGACAGCGGGGAGAGATGAATGATTCGGGTCAGTGTCAGAACAGGATTGATTTGGATCAGAACCAAAACCACTGATGGCTTATTGAGACAGAGATGGATGGAGCGACGGAGAAAGAATGACTAATAGATTTTAGATACAAGATGTCAAGCTGCCAGTTGGCTTCTGCTGCATGAAGGAGGTCACTGGAAGAGGAGGGGGGGGGTGGATGTATAGCATGATGGCTAAATAACCCACACACATATACACACATAAATTACAGCCTTGGCTGTCAGTCAAATTTGGACCTGATGCTTTTTAAGAACTGCAATATACCGCAAAATGAATTAGGTAGTATTACATGCTGTGATTAGGACATTACATCTTGTACACAATAGAGAATGGCAGAAAGGTTTGGAGAGATGGTACATGAGAAAAGATTGTGATGTGCGCTCAAACTCCTGCTCCTGTAAGTGCCTGCTAGGTGCCTCATCCCGGTGCGCCACAGAGTATCCCATCCATTGTCCAACTATTGTCTGTTCGGCATTGTCCTCTATAGCGGCCAAATGCCCAGAGCCACTGAACACAACACTGGACACAATGGACGGACACAGAGAGGAGCCGGGTCTTGGCAGAAAGGACGCACTCGCATACACACGATAAACACGTCCACGCAAACGGTATGCATACGCACATACAGACGTTTTTATACACATACACACATTCATGGGTATAAACACGCACTCACAGCTGCTCAAAGGCACAAAGCTGGCATGACAATGGCAAGCAGAGAGGGCCAGACTCGTATACAAGCCCCTATGGGGTTGGATGGGATAGACACACGTTACGTACACACAAGCACACACACACATCTCACACAAAGACATACACACAAAAAAAGGACCTACATCCCAAAGGCAGAGAGTAGGGAAATAGAGAGGGACCATCCACAGTCAGAGGATCACAATATAAAAGACAGACACAAGAGAGGGGATGACAAAAATGATGTTGATGTGGGGAAAAAAGAATGAGAGAACGATATCTGCACCATTGAGAGAGAGAGAGAGAGAGAGAGAGAGAGAGAGAGAGAGACAGCAGCAGTGTCTGATGGGACAGTGTTCTTCCTGTATGTTTCTGTAGCTCAGACAGTGTCAGAAAAAAAAACACTGGTGTCAAGTGAATTATATCATGAAAGAAGGGAAAGTTGTACTCTCATGGGACGTGTCTGGCCGTCCTGTACGATAGGAAGTTGAGGATAAGGCAAGTTGAGAAAAGACATTTCTTGGTCCTACCAGTCTCTGATGTTTGGGGCAGTGACAGAATAACTGCCTCTGTTTTGCAGCAAATTCAAAAAAAGTGGCAGCTACGAGGCACCATGGCAGACCTGAAAGTCAAAATGCATTTTAAACAAGAACAAACGACTGCATGGATTCCCCTCACGAAGAGAGGAGCCAGACCTGTTGACCGACATGTTCAAATGGGAAAGGTTAATACGTGAGTAATAGTGGCTATCAGCCTCAGCAGGTAATCTCACTATGTGACACTGACTCTTGTCACCACAGCTGGCACACACAAGCATGTTTTTCACTGGTTTGTTTGACTATTTGGCAACATTCAAGGTGGCACGTACCCTTTTTTAAATTATCAGGGACAAGATGTGCAGACATGTACCATGCTGTGATCAGCTTGTGAGGTCTTGTTTGTCTTTGCTTGGAAATTTGCTGATAATGGTGTGTGCAGCGCTGTAATGTGAATTTAAGTGACTCAACACAAGCTTGATGAGTGAGAATACAAGATAAATCACTTAGTAAGCTTGTCTTTTTGGCAGAGCTTTAGGAACGCCATCAGTGTCACTACACATGACCAAACTGAGAAACTGATATTGAATAATTAATGTGGAACATGTAAGATTGGAATTGAACAGCATGACTGATGTGTATTTGTATGGCATTTGGAACCAAAAGCGTGAGACTGGGTGTTTGTGTGTGACAGAGGGAGTATACATATGTGTACTCATTAAGTAGAGTGGCAGTGCTAAAATACATATGCTCACGTAAGGGAAGCGCTAGGAGGGAATCACCAAAGGATGTATTGTAAAATGCAATAAATGTGTTGAATTTTCATCTGGCTGATAGATGAGCTAACAAAAACGTGCTTAAAAAATGTCAACACTTTTCTTGGAACAAGGAGTAGTTAACCTCAGTAGTGAAGTGAAAACTTCCAGCAGCTGCTTCACAACAAAGGCCTTTTAATGGCTCACTGGAGGAAGGTTAATTGTGAAACAACCTCAGGAACTGTTAAATTTGCATTTACAGTAAACATAACTTTGTTATGCCTCTCAAAACAAATCAGTGCAATATCAAAACAAAAAAAAAAAGATAAAGGCTCTTTCAATGTTGCCTGCATGACCACACATACAGTACAGATCATTATAATGTTGGCACAACTTGATTGTGAGTCAGTGTAGTCAACCTGAATGCAGTGGAATCACAGAGAAGAATGGCAATTTGATAAATTGCCCTGCTGTCAAATGTTTCCATAAAGCAAGAGATTTTATTTCTGTGGAAGTCACAACAAATTGAAGCACTACTCTACTATATTATACTATACTCTACTATATTTGTTGGTATTAAAGTGAAGTTTGTGACATTACAGCCAGACCTTGGTCAGACCACCGGTCTGCTTTGTGCACTTTTAAACATCATGCATTCATCCACTGAGACATCTTCCCCACAGATAAAACAAACAAACTGCAAGACAACAAGCTTGAAGCCAGGGCTTCAAACGATAGTGTCAGGATAGAAAAGTGTGTGTGTGTGTGTGAGTATGTGAGCACGTTTTTGTATGTGTATATACAGTATACTACCAGGTCCATCACAAACACAGGAAGACACAAAGACAGACTCTCTCCATCACTTACAGGAAGCATTACCATCTTACTGTTAGCTACCATGATGGTATCCAGTAAATACAAGTGTGTGTGTGTGTGTGTGTGTGTGTGTGTGTGTGTGTGTGTGTGTGTGTGTGTGTGTGTGTGTGTGTGTGTGAGAGAGAGAGAGAGAGAGAGAGGGTGTATTGAGATCTTTGTGAGGACCAATTTCAGTTTTAAACCATCATATTGAGGACATCTCTGCATTGTAAGGACAACTTGGCTGCTCCTCACATTTTCAAAGGACTATTTAAAGGTAAAGACTTGGTGTTAAGATCGGAATTAAGGTTGGGCATTTAGTTGTGAGGGGCAAAGGGAATGCAGTAAATCAATGAGGGTCTTCACAAGTACAAAAAAAACAAATGTGTGTGTGTGTAGTGGTATATCATTTAACAGTATCTTTTCATGTGCATGTTTCCTCATCTTGTGTGTCCGTCTTGTTTTTCCTCCGTTATCATGCAGATATTATAATAAGTTGCTTCTCTGCACAAACACAAACTTGTCTGCCTTTTACCGAGGGGTCAGAGTGAAGGTCTGCAGGATCATCTTCTGTCTGCCTCCTTTCCTACCTGTCTACGCGCCGTCTTACCAGTCTTTCTACCTCTGCATCCGTCCTTCTGTCGCTCTTTCTCCACCTCTCTTCTCTCTGCCTGTCTGCCTGTTAGCGACAGCAGCTGTGCAGGGATACATCTAGCAGGAAATTCTCTGTCTTGACTGGCTGTCTTCTTGCCTGACAGCAGAGGAGCTGAGAGCTGAGGAATCCGGAAACAGCTTTTATCTTGTCTGTCTCCTGCCTTTTGCTCCCAACTCCCTACTCTGCTTCTGAGAGGAGATGCTGAGAGACAGAGAGGGTAAGCAAGAAGGGGGAGCAGAGCGATAAAAGCAGGACAGAGTAGGGAAATGATATTACACAGAGAGAAATGAAAGAAAGAGAAAGTGAGACAGAAAGCTGATGCCGGAGTCTCTCTAAGAAAACGCTATTCCTTTCTCCCTCTGTCTCCCTCTCGCTCTGTTTTTCTGGCTGTTTTGATGTATTCAGACAAACCCACAGTTCTCTGATGGTGGAACAGGCGTGCAGACACAACACAACAGATGAAGAGTGTCAGCTGGTGGTTAGAGGCTCACACATGCTGCTTATCTCTCTCTCTTTCTCTTCCCCAACTGTAGTCTCACTCTCTCTTTACGCTGAATCTTTTGTCTTGCTCTCGTTCCTCCTCTTCTCTCCCCCTCCCAGCTTTGCTGTTGGAGTGAACTTGAGATCAATCATCTCCCAAACATTTGATTGCCAGGCGTGGTGTATATACTGTGCATCTGAACCATTTGCACACAGCAATTCCTGTCCTTATTTAGGCCATAAGGAATCCCCGCCTCGAGTGGTTTTGTAACACTTGAGTTATTATTTAATATTACTGTAGTGCAATGCAGAAACACATTAAATGGAGCTTCCGTTGTGTTGCAAATGGTTGCATGAGTGTATTCATCATACCTAGTCACAGCTCGTGGCAGGTTATTACATATGCGACACATTTTCAGTGGGAGTGATGCCACATAACTTGTTTTCTAAAACAGGATGGCGGCCATTCTGAAATTTATAGTAATTATTATGATAAACACATACTGGTTAAAAGTGACATTTGCTCGGTGGCCCATTAGCTCACTGGGCAGGGCGCATACTGTTTAGACTGAGTCCTTGTCGCAGTGCCTTGGTACGAGTCATCCCCCTCTCTCTCTCTCTGCTTGCCTTTCCTGTCTCTGTCTCCATCAAATACAGCAGGAATGCCAAATAATTATATATATACATATAAATGAGAAAAGAATGAATGACATTGGCAATGTATATTTTCATACCAACTGGCATGTCTGTATTTGAAAGACTTTTGACAGCATAAAGTTCTTATAAACAATCTTACTAAAAAAAAACCTCACACTTTATTTAGAGGTAATGTTTGGTAAACCAGACTAATGTCAGGTCAAGTGCCAAGGCCATGGCCCCTTTGTGGGGAAAGAATTGCTTTCACATAACATGAGAAACTACAGTGAGTAATGCAAACTTTAGCCTTCATTTATGAAGGCTCAGGTTCAAGCAACTTTGCAAAGTAATTATTTGACATGTCTATAAAACAGATAATAAATGTTTTTTGTCTAATACGAAAGGAATGCATGCAAACTTATCAAGATTGTAATCCAAACACACGTCAAATTGCATTGACATCCATAGAAACTTCGTTTTTCCTATCTCTTAAAAAAAGGTGCAGCCATAACGTTTTGCAAAGTATGTGTATCTGATAAAATCCCCCTAACAAGACAAATGGTTTTCAAATGGGGTCTAGAAAAGGATTAATAAAATGTTGCACATAATACAGCTGAAGAGGCTGTTGTGTTAAATGCCGTTCTTCTATTGGCAAAAAAACTAAAAAACATTTTCATGTGAAGAGGAAGACAGTCTGACACTTATTGCTTTCCATGTGTTTGTCAAACTTCTGGCATAATTGGCCAGGGGTCTGTTTTACCAAGTCTGCAAAATTCAAGCTGTGATTTGCAACATAAGTGCATTTTCTTTTGCGCTTTTGACACGTCTCACAAATCAAAACAAATGCCACACTTGCAACCAATGCATGAGCATGTGTGAGACCTGTAGGACATGCAAATCTATCTAAAATTTGGGAGCAACAATAATTTGTGAAACGTAACGCTCCAATTATTTGCAAAATGCACAAAAGCAGTGCTCACAAATCACTTTTGTGAAACAAGGCCCAGGGATGAATGAATGAATGAATGTTTTCTGTTACATGGTAGATGCAGTTTATGTGAGGTCTCTCTTTTTCCTCAGTAAAATTTCAACCACTATGTTACATGCAGTCTGAGACCAACTATATGTAGCGTGTGCTCGGTCAGCTGAAGGACACATAAACAGGGCTGGATGCTCTGGCTGTTGCCAAAATCAAACCTGTCACCTTCTGACTGGCCCCAGACCACCACACCAATACCAACATCACGTTGTGACCCCATGCATTTTTCTATTAGCAAATGTTGTCTGGAATAAGGAACGCAACATGTTGCTTGTTGTATGCAATTCTCCATTTGTGGGTGTTGAAAATTACACCTAGTTTTGTGGAGCACACTGGCTACATAATGCCTGGCTCAGATTTAGAGCCACTGTAATCTACAGTCAGCGCTTCTGTCAGACACTTAATGGTTTTACTGCACTCTGGTATAGCTGAAAATGACTGCATTATTGTATTCGCTAGGCAGACACACAGATATATGCACATATGCAGGAACACACACACATGCACAGACTCAGTACAATAATGACCTTGACTAAGTAGCTCTCCAAATTGTAAGTGACTTTTAGAGCACTCTGCTTTTCCCCGCATTTGCCTCTGCCACATTCTCTCTTCACACCACACTGTCTTTCACAGTGGCCCCTGTGTGTGTCTGTGTGTCTATGTGGGACTCTTCATTGTTTTATTAGGACACACATTCTGTTCAAGCTGTGCCTGGACAAAACAGAAAGCAGGTGGGACCTCATTGTGGATCCTGCAAAGGTGCTACCTATAGGTTACAGCTGAGATTACTGTGAGTCTGGTAAATGAGAAAGCAGAAACGAAAAGGAAATATATCTTATATAAATGCATCATTGGAAACAACAAAGTTATTCAATTAAAGGGGCTAAACTATTAAAAACATAATAGAGTGTGAATGCTCAGACAACACATGTCAAGTCAGATTGACTTCCTACTCCAATTTACAAACCAGGAATTGTAAAGCAGTGTGAAAACAGTTATCACAAAGTAATAATGGGATAATATCTTAGTAATAGTAGGGTTTAATTTTTTTAATGCAGAAAATAATTTTGCAAAATCATTAGGATAATAATGGGATAGAACATATAGGATAATAAGCTAATTATGGGATAACCTGCTCAACTTCAGTTCCTTGATTGTCAAATTAAAACTAACTTTTGTATTTCCAGGTAATATCTCAGGCCTTTGGTGTTCAGTTTCAAATAATATAATGATAAAATGACAAAGATTCTAACTAAATAAGATTATTTAACCAGTTTATTGTTTATCTAATACACAAATGGTTTCTCTTGCAGGCTTTAAAGCACACAACATTGTTAAATTTCTCTACATCGCTTTAAATTTATATCTCTCAAATAGCTTTTTTTGGATCCAGCTTGTAATAAAGGTTTTTTATGGGGCTGTAAAGATATATGAGAGTGAGAATGACTCTCGCTAGTGATGTGATGAAAGTGAAAATGTGTGTAGAACAAGGCCCAACTTCAAGGAGAACTTGACAAGAAGGAGAACTTTGACACCGATGGGATTTCCTGACCTCCCCGCACTGGGTCAACTCAGAATCCGCCAAAGAAATGTGGTAGTGATTCCTAAATATGGCACATATTCAATATTGTTATTATTAAAAGCATGAAACTGTAGGCTAGTGTTTTCAGGTAGGGACACATGTAAGTCCATCTGTGCATGTGCATGTGTGTGTCAGCATGTGCTCGTCGTACATCTGTTCATTTACTCTTTCTCTCTATGTTAGTGCGTGTGTTGTGCTTGTGCTCTTGTCTTTGTAATGTGTGTGCGTGTGTGTGTGTGTGTGTGTGTGTGTGTGTATGCATTGGGGTCACCGGTAATTTGAAGTGTGAACGCTTGGTTACTCCCCAGCAGGATGATTTCCTCTGTCAGCAAACTGTGAGCTGGAAAATAGACCTGTATTATGATGAGATTAACTTTAACGGTCAAGGATTCCAGATCTTTCCAACAAAGTCACTGAAGATTAGGACGTCGATGACGCTGTTCTCCGCTCTACGCTTGTGCAGTTTTCTGCTGTGTTCAATTCAGTTCAGTTGAGTCCAATGCTGTTTTGTTTGCTCTGTTGAATTTTCCTCTCCTCTCCCCTCCCCTGTGTAGATTTTGATTTTGTGTTGTGTTACAGTAGGTGGCAGATTAGCTACGAGAGACAAACTACCAGAAACATTTTATGTTTAATGCTTGATACTGACAAAAAGATGTATTCCCCAACTGGCTCAGAGCAGGAATACATCCTTCTATGCAGGTTGCATAGTTTGCACAGGTGCTCATTTGCTTGTTTTTAGCACTTGTAAGTATATTTACTGTGGCATGCCTTTCAAATATATGCATATATACATTCACCATTAGGTTGCACTTGTGTGTTGTACGTTTACGTCTTTTATGTGTGTATGTTGATGCTTATGTCTTGCAAAGATTTATTTATTTGAAATGAAGAAACACAACTACCTCTACAACTCATTGCTCTTCACAGACTGATACAATGTGCTGCAGTATGTTATTTACTTATACTTGCCTTTTTTTGCTCAAAACAAATTACGCTGACGCCCACATCCTTTGTAATAGTTGTAATATGAAAAGTACTGTATGTAATATGCGTCTTCTGGGAAATATCTTTCTCAAAACTGTAATTGGTAAATAAGTATAAGTTCTACAAGCTAAAAGAGAATACATTACTTTGTTTTGTTAAATGTGTAATATGTTCTTTTTAAAGAAACTCTTCAAAACTGTGTAATTTAACTTCCAGGTTTATGAGAGCGAGAGGTTTGCCGCATAATGTTAAGACAAAATTTTAATTATTGAATCTGCTCCACCACATACATCTGCTCTGCTCGCACTAAAGATCTGAAACGTCAATTTCTTTAACATGTGCTCTAACAACTATGATATCAAAGTAAGCCTTAGCTTATTGGAATATGGACACAGCCAGTGGGTTTCATCTTATTATGAGCGAAAAAAAGGAAAAGAGCTGTATTTGTCTTTTCTTTGCAGATACAGTGGATAAGGAAGATTAAAGACGTCTTGTCCTGACAACTCAGAAAAAAGCGAGAGAACAATCTGACAAGACTTAACAAAACCCATCGCAGAAAAGGAGAACTTCAAACGCACTCAAAACCTGCAGACAATGAGGGAAAGATGCAAACACACCACCTCAGGCTCGGTCTCTTTGCCTGTATGTCTGTCTGTCTGTTTGTCTCTATGCCTGACTGTCTGTCAATCTATACCTTTCACTCTACATGCTTTACAAAGTGGCATCTATCCTGCATCACCGCTGCCGCAACTGCAGCAACTTCTGACTCTCATGTTGCAAATTAGAAATTAGCTGTCATGTTGTCATTAAAAACCTGTTTTTACCCAACAAACACTGCAATTCCCATATCTCTACTGCATACTACATAATAAAGTAAAAACATCTTTAAATAGCACTTTGACATTGGATCAGATGTAGCAACTGTAAGATTTGATTAGCATCGGGGTAAGTGTGCATGTGTGCATGTGTGTATGTGTGTGGGCATAGGTGTGTTTGTGTTTGTGTAATTGACAGTTAGCTGGCGGACAAGCTGTCACAGCTCTCTGCTCTTCTATTTCCTATAGACTGATTATTATAGAGCTATTATCCCTCCCTCCTCTCTCTCTCTCTCTCTCTCCTTGTCTGTATGTCTCTCTCTCTCACACACACACACACATCATTGTGAATGCGATAGTGACTGCTGTGTAATACTGTACATCACACTACAAACTCTGTCATCACAACCACTTTAATTAAAACTTCGGAGAAGTGTGTGTGTGTGTATGTGTGTCTGTGTGTGTGTATGTTTGTGCTGTGATTTTCCATGCAGCCTAATCAAACTCGCAGGGATCAAGTTCATTACCGACAGAAAAAGATGCAAACTTTATTTTTATGTGATATAGATGCATCTAATCAGAATGGCAATGTTTTCTAATGTTTGAACAAAGCCCACATTTTGTTTTTCATACCAGACTGCAAACTGATTTTATTAGACTGATCACTTTTAGTGTACATTCATATTTTAAAGGCAAACTGAAGACACTTTTAACCACATTAAATCAATGTACAAACTGTTTAACAAAATGTAAGTAGTTATAATACTAGTTACGTTTGCTTTCACAATGTTATATTGAAGTTAGTTGAATTAGTGCTATTATCACTGCTTGCTAACTGGCACACCAGAATCCAGCTTACCAATAATTCATTTTAGCTGGTGAGTACTGTGACATTTATTTGCCCTTGGATTTTGATTGAATATAATTTCAATGAATAAAGAGTTATTGCAAGGGAAAAAAAAGCTATGCACCTTTGCTTAGTTATTTAAATATATCACAGAGCTCTTATTTTGTGTTGTAAAGCTGTGAGTAACTGTTGTCCTCTGCAAAGGAGCAAACCTTCACATTTCAAGTGAGTGTTGGACAGTCAAAAGGACGCTCTGCGGGTATCTGTTTTTCATTTCTGTTCAGCCACGTAGCTATAAGTGAAGAAGAGTTTTTTTTACAAATCAACAATTTTAAAACCAGAAACGTCATTTATACGTGGCAGAAGATTTCATCTAAGTAATGGCATAATGCCATTTGAAAGTTTTCATTAACTATAGATTATAGATTGCTTTGTAAGCAATCTAATGTACCAAGAAGTACAGTATTTACATTAAAATTATGTGACTTATTATGTCAATCTTAAACCATAAATAGAAGGAATGAACAGACATTTCTTGTCTGAGGTAATGTTTGAAATGCAGTGTATCAGATTTTCTTTCCTTTCTTGCCTTTTTAAGACACCTAACATCTTTTCCTGCCTTGTTATGTCTCCAACATCAGAAGCAAGAGCACAGCCTTACATGTTGCGCTATGTGTCTGTAATTCCCACCGACAACTGTGTTAATGGATGACAATAGCAGAGAGGAGAGCGCCATATGTTTGAGCCTGGGGCAGCATGGAGAATGGCAGGGCACACAAAGACGAACAGGGAGGAGGGGTGAAGAGGGGTTGAGATGGAACGAAGGGGAGGAACGAGAAAGAGGGCTGATGGGGGGAAAATAAGATAAATAGTTAAGCAAAAGAGGAGTAGAGAGCGCAGGAGGGAGAATGTGAGGTTCAAAGGGGGAGCAGGAGATGCAGGAGTGATGGGAGAATAAGGGGGGAAGAAGGCTGTTGGAGTGAAAGACTAAAGCAAGGGAGTTTAAGGAAACAGGGAAAAAGAAAGGACATTTAAACAAACTAGAGGAGGAGAAAAAAGAGAGGACAAGAGCCAAGAGAAGGATAGAAGAGGAGCATTGGAATAAGGAGACAGGATAAGGGCTTCTTCCTTTCCATCCTGTTTTCTTTTTATCCATTTCTTTTTCTCATCCATACTATTGTCCTCCCTCCTTCCTCTTCATCTGCATCTAAATATCAACGATCAAACTGGAATCATTTCAGTTGTGGCCAGAGGTTTTTAAGTGGTTGACTGTTGAAGCAAATGTGCTTCCTGACTGGACTGAATTGAGAGAGTGCTGTGTGTAGTGCAGCCATGCTGGGGCTCCAGCACTGAACATTATGACTTGTAAACATTGCTGCTTCCATGCCTCGCCATCCTTCAGAGGAAAACCTGTTTTTTTACACTTTGCTAGAAGTTATCACAGTTCAGGTTGTTGTTGCCATACGGTAAAAGTTAGCTCTCTTCTTTTCCAGACAATAATGCATTCATTTTATCTTGATAATCAATTTGTCAGTTCACCATGCTCCTTTCTTCCCCTAATCTTTTTTTATATATGAAAATTATTCTTTGTTTATTGCTCAGATTTTTTTTGTTGTTGTAGTCTTTAAAGTTTATTCTCTAGGTTATCACACCCCAAGCTTACCTTTTTATTTAATATTGGACAATAACAATTTTTTTTGTCTTTGTTCAATTGTATTATACATAGTCAAGTTTTAAGGGTATCTTTGGATATATATTGTACGGGGTAGAGAAAAGTACACACATAATGCACATGAGACAGTATGAACACCATACATGTTGAGTTTTGCCCTATCAGCTTCATGTGTTATGTATAAGTATATGTGTAAGGCTTCCAGATATGTTTGTGGCAAAGAATAATTATGAAATTAAACTGGCGTTTTTTGAGAGCTTGCTTCTAAACATCTTTGAATTTGACTTTCAGGATTTATTTAATGTTAGTTTATTATGGCATCACACCTTACTATCAACGTAGTCTGAAATAGATTTACATTTCAACAAGGTTTTACAACTCTCATAATTCAAAACTGTCTTGATATTTTAATTGCTGGTAAAATTGCCCTATTTTGAATAACTTTGGATTACAGATTTGGTGGTATCACTCTGTAATGGCTTCTGATCAGAAGTAAATCTCATCTCAGTTGCCAGACCGCCACTTGCACTGTTCATGAAATCTCAACTTTTCTCTCTTCGTCCCATCTCCTTTCATGCCTGTCCTTTCATCTTCCCATCTCATCCTCTTTCAACTTCCTGTGTTACTCTTGTCCTGCTGCATCCAATCGCACACAAACTCACACGTCCACATACACTTGTCTTTATCTCTTCACATACAGCTCCAAATTATGGAGTTAAGCGATCTATTAACAGGAAGAAGAGAAGGAGCCAACATGTCAAATATCAGACAGGACAGCTTGAGAGAAGTGGAGGGGACAAAAGAGGAGAGGAGGGGAGGAGAAGAGAGGAGGAGGGGACATCTTATTGAAATGGAAATAGAACAGGCCAATTAAAACATTTCACTGGGAGCTTGTTTGCATCTCCAGCTCAGCTTTCACAGATTATATATACAGCACATTATGGAGTAATGAATATGTATAAATTGAACTCCTCAATTATCACGCCACCACTGGGTCTCAATTAATACACTGTACTTCTCAATCATAATCTAAATGAATATATTTCTCACATGATGTAAAAGCATTCACCTTTAAATCACATCAGACTGACAATGGGATACATTTCCAGAACTCGTTTATCCATGTAACAATACCCAAGTACAGTGTATAGGCTTGTTAATTATAATGTAAACAAATTGACTATTTCTTTTCAAAGCAAAGCAAAAGTGCAATGGGAGCAGTAATAAGTATTAAAATCATATCCTACATTTCCATTGTTCCGTTGTGTTAATGATCAACCTAAGTTGTAATATATGTAAATACACCTTTTGAATCATTACTGACTGGTGGTGAATGTAGTTAATGACTGTGACCTCTGAATGCCTCAATTATTTTATACATCTGGGACTTGGTCATACCAGTAACCAACAAATAGTTGCAGCCTTATTATTGCAGAAAATGCTTTTCTAGCTGGAGCAGATTGTTTTTTTATTCAATAAACCCGCCTTTTTTCTAATGTAGTTCTAGCAAATGTGTTTCGGAACATTTGGAATCCACCATTTACTGCAGTAATCAGTGGTAGTTAACCGTTACTAAGATGGTTACCATATAAACATTAAGGCAGGGTTCAGTTGTGAAAACATCTCAATTTGGGACAGTATAGTCTAGTGATAGACATTAAAGGTTTTATAATTCCCATTATCACTTCCACTAATAGTCTTCTGTTTTACATACAGAGATTCTTTTTTTTAATTCATTTTTTTAACAATTCCTGTAGCAGTTTCTTTTAAGAATTCACTGAATTTCATCCCCACTGAATAAAGGCGAACAGTGTTTTGAAAAATATACACCCCAGCAGATACAAAAAAAAGACAAATTTTACTTTTTCATTTTCCATGTATTATCAGAATATTCTTCTGAAATGTGTCTTGCGTCCCAAGCGAACCCTGTTTTACATAAATAACAAAACACAACATTTAACCAAACAACAAAACAAATACCACAACATATATTACATCCGACATTAATAAGTGGCTGCAGTGTAATGAATTTAATCACTCCCTTTGACGTTTAATGATTAACCCACACAGGAACACTGCGGCCTGCTGAATGAAATATAGTGAAATATACGTGTGTGCTACATCCCCTAAAGAGGAGATTGTGAAGGTGGCTGCATCACTTTTTCTGAAACCAGATTGGGTCAGTTGGTGTCCTGCACACTTGTAGGGATCAATCACAGTGCATGGGTGGAGCATAGAGGGGCTGAGAGTGCATTCAGTAAATCCTGCCTCATTTTTAAAGCTTGGTTGTGTTCCACTATCCTCCACTCCGCAATGTATTTTACATAGAGGGTGCCTTTATTCTTCCTGAAAGCTGAACCATGATACTCCAGTTTTCTGTACACAATCTATCCTGATTTGATCAGCAAAGTTTGTGCTTCTCAAAGACAACTCCCAACTGTTATCTGTGCCCAGAGTAAGCTTGTTCTAGCCCTTAAGTCATTGCAGGCTTCCCCCACTAGTGGGATGAGAAACACTTCTGTTGCCCACCTCACCACAGCCTTTAGTTTAGGCATTGAAGGGCAAAAAGTCTCAAAGGACCTAATTTACTGTTGGGAAAGGAATTGTGTTACTGCACTGTCACTCTGAGAAAAGAACAAAATGTTGACAAATGTATAAGCTACCCAATGGAAGTACTCAGCAAACACTGTCTCTGTTTCTCCTCCCTCTTTCTCTTTCTCTTTCCCGTCTCTTCTGTGTGTGTGTGTCCACCAGTCCCCCCGGTCCCCTTTTGAAACCATGAGTTTCATGACTCCATACATGAGCCTGAAGGTTTATGTGAGCCTGGAATCGGCACCAAAGTAGCCAGAAATACTCATGAACTCCTCTTGCCCAGCAGATTCTGCCAGAAGCTCAGCCTTTGAATCAGATGGTCATCTTGCCTTTACTGCCACAGAAAAGGGCCCCTTTGGACCTGGGTGAGTGTACGACACAGTCCAGTATTTCACTAAATAGAGAAGACAGTTTGAAAGAGCGGTTTGCCTTTTGCAGATTGACAGAAATCATCCATGTGTTGGTACAGAGCAGGAAATGCAGATATCTAGCTGGTAGTTACTAGTGAGAGAAATCACCTTTATATCAACTTTTATTTATACAGCTGATGTTTTTCTTGTCTCGAAACAGCAACAGAGCCTGTGAATTGTTAACAAAACTGTGACTTTGTTACATTTTGCAGCATGGGTGAGAGGGCACCAAGTTCTAAAATGTTAACACTTCACTTGCTCCGTCAGATTGACTGTAGTGCCTGCCCTGTCACAACTGATTTATTCTTCCTGTTGGACATTCCTTTGCCTTTCAAGTTGTACACACATTTAGGACAGGTTTGACGGGATGGACGGCGCGGTGGATCAGTGGATAGAACTGTCGCTTACTGGCACGAAGGTCTTACGTTTTAATCTGCTGTGACTTTTTTGTGTGGAGTTTTGCATTGTCTCGCAGTGACGGTGTGGGTATCCTCCTTGTGTTCTGTTTAGTCTCCCATAGTCTGAAGACATGCAAGTCCAGTGGATTTGAGACTCTATTTCTGTAGGTGTGAAGGGTTGTGTGTCTAATTGTGTGCTAGCTTTGATAAACTGGCGAACAGTTGAGGGGGTACCATGCCTTTCACCTGCTGCAATAGGTTCCAGCCCCTGCAACCCTGCACATACTGTAATAGATGCATGAATGGATACGAGACTCGATTTGTCATCCATGGGACAGTCACTGTTGTATGACTGGAGCATTCATCCCCACACCTTACATGATTACATATGATTGCTGGTTTGGCTCACTATCCTATCAGGTATTTGTGTTTTTAATTATAACTAAAATAATTAAAAGCTAATGTATGGAAGCATTTTGGCTTCTATGAAGTCGAAGGAAAAGGGACCCGAACAAGAGCCACACTGTATGCAAGTTGTGTATTAATAAAAATAAATCATGTATAGAAATCAAAAATGATCCGTCAAGATGCATCAGATTGTTTTATAATTGGATCGTAGCCCTCTGAATCGGAATCGTATTGAATTGTGGGGTGCCTTGAGACTCCCACCCCTATTCCTGACTGTAAATGTTACGAAGAGTGAGATGGAGCATAAAACAAATGCTGTATATGTTTAGTGTATGAATCTCCCGACTACTGCAAAATGTGCTCATGACTCTTGCAGGCACTTTATCTATTCAGTATGTAGTGTACAGTAGTAGTGCCTATAGAGTTGGTTCAGGTCCCACTCCTAACCAGGCTTGCTTTGTATTATAGACAACAGTTTGAAATGGAAAAATTAACATTGTTAGTACTGGTTTATTGAAACTGATGGTTAGCATTCATTATGACAACTTTTGCTTGGGACAGCTTGTGAGGAAAAGTTCAGAATTGCTTGAATAAACATGTAGTGAAAATGTATGTAATAGCATCTAATCTGAGTCAGTCTTTGAGAAAATAATGCAGCCATGAGTTTCTGGTAGTGCTGAGACCTCTGCTCTCTGTCTCCCACTCTGACAGCCCCTTAGATGAATGCTTTCTGCTTTCTGGAGCTGACTTTGTTGTTTTCCCAGGCAGCCATGTGCAACTAGGCTAATGAGTACATTTAGCTGGAAAATGCTGAGGTAACACTTTCATCACACTGTGTGTGAATGTGTGTGCGTACGCAGCCATGGATTTGTGTGTGTGTGTGTGTGTGTGTGTGTGTGTGTGTGTGTGTGTGTGTGTGTGTATCATCTGTTTATTAAGGTCACAGTGAAAGATTGAAGTTTGAGGTGAAAAAAACTAATTAGAGACTCTTCCTGCTCCTTGCATCACACCTTTCTAGTCACAACCATCTCTTTCTCCATGCATTCATTTGTCTCTAACTCACCCCACTCCTTCTTTATCTCTCTTTCTGTCTAACCTTCCCTCTATCACTTTTTGGCTGCCTCCCACTTTCTTCCCCTTTCTAATACTGTCCCTCCCTTCCGTTATTCTTTTCATGTCTCATTTCATTTTCCTCCTAAGGTATTCTTTCTTTTCATTTTATCTGCATCTTACCTTTGTTTCACTGTGTGTGTTTAAAATGAAAAATCTAAATAGAGTAAGGTGTCCTGTCCATGGTTCCCAATAATTTAAAAATTGGCAAACAAAAGTTTTCTTGCTGCAGTAAAAAAAGTCAGATGTTGGTTAGAAGTTAGATTTTTTTTGTGTACAATGTTAATTGGCCAGCAACTGAACTCAAAGCTTATATGCAGAAATGTTTAATTTCATATCCCACACCCTGGGATAAGATTTAATTCTCTCGAACCCTGTTTTATAACATTGCCTTCATGTTGAATATATTTTTGGAGAGTATATCTGCAGTAGCTTGAGTGACGTGAGCAGCAGTTTTTGCTCCTCAGCTTTAAGGAAAAAAAGGAACTGTACTTGAGGCAGTGACTTTGGCCTTTGTGAGCTGTCCTCTGCTCCTCTGAGTGAGTCATCATAGAACAAGTGATGAATTTCCAAATAGTCGATGCAAAATATATTCACAATTTCCCAATTCAATTTAATATCCAAATATGAGTAACACATTCCTAAAATGATTAATAGAAAACTTGTGACAGTAGTATGATTGATCTTTTTAAAGGTATGCTTATAACCAGGGAGAAAAGCCCTCAACTGAAACATGACTGGTTACCCTCATTAAACTCAGAGGACAAAGGATTTGAGTTTGTTCCAGTTTCACTCAGTGCACTGCTGCAGTAATACAGGGAAATAGAGAGTTGCTTGTTTGTGCACTTTGTGTTGTTAGTCCAATTATTTAGATTTCTAATCTTGCATTAGTGAGGCCAATTCTTCACTTTTTCTTGTCCTGGTGGGTCCGCTTCCCTGCTCTGCTGATGCCTGTCCTCTGTGCATCTGTTCAGTACTGCAGGGATATTGTTTCTCCCATCACTCTGCACTTGTTTTCACAAATTACGAGTTACAGAAATACTAGCAGGGGCGCTGTATGCAACAATATAAGCTTTTGATTAGTCATTATTCATAATTCTACCAGATTTTATCACAAAGAAGAAATTAAATTAAATGAGTGTTAATTAAACATGAAGTTGATACAAAAACAAGCTATGAACATAAAACAGTCAGTTCATAAAATGTGATAATAAGAATGATTATCTTAACAGGGGTGTTCACTCAGCTGCAAAGCTCAGACTGATAATGAAAACATTTATAAAGGAGATAGTGAACTGTGTAGTAGTGTGTTAAGACATTCCAGGATGTATATCAATTCCATGCTTATTCATGGTTATTGTATTATGGAAACTAATCCAATCACCTGTTTTGCAAATAGTAGCATCCCTCCCCACACTTAATAGTAGGCAATCACATCCAACAGGGGTCATTGCATTTGCAAGGAGGGAAGCAAACCAATTACAAGGAAGTTTGTGCTCAGCAAACCATGAAAATGCCATATCACATCATACAAACTGAGGGAACAGATGTTGTTTTACCCCAAATGAAGCACTTCTTTTGGGAGCATGGATTTTTGTAAATTTATTGCATTGACCTCTATAACACACAACGTGTTTTAACAAGTCTGTGGAGAAAGAACAGAGGGCTGAGGTTCTCTCTGCAAAGCGGTACAGGTGTTTCAACAGCATGTCAGGTTAAGATACAGACACTATCTAACAGAGGATGTCGTCTCGTGCACACCCACACAGATGCACACAAACACAAACATGCATAGAGGCATGTACAGGTATACATAAGTGCAGACAAACAAATACACTAAAACTGGCCTTTTTCTAATTCATCATGATTGCTGTTTCCAGTTGAACATTGTAGTATGTAGAGCATCCAAATGGCAACCTCCGCTCAGAGTACACATTTGTTGTTGAGTTATTTACCCCCAGCTGCCAACATAAAACAACAAGGGCGAAACTGTACATATGCAGTGGTTGTTATCACTGCTAATTTAACAATAATATGAATTATGCAGATTTGACTTTTGTTTTTCTCCTTTAATTTGTCTTTTTCCAAACGTTTGCCACACATAGTTTTTCATTATCAATTTATTCTTGATATGGTTCATTATGAGGGCCATTTGGACTGAACAGTTTCTTTTATTTGGTATGAAAAGTGAAAGACCCTAGAGCTGTGGTTAGATGTCAAGAAAAGACATCAATCAGTATATGCAAGGATTCCCACATCCACCGTAAGATCGATTTTATGTTGTTAGTTTTGTCAGCCACTCCCCGTCTCCTCTTTCTGCTTTCCATCTTCTGTCTCCCTTTATTTTCTGCACTGCTCCTCTTTCCTTTCATTTCCACCCCTCTAATCATATACTTGTATCTCTCTTGTGTGCGTTTGAGGAGGAGGGAGGGGCGGCTATAGTAATAAGACCATTAATCATTGAGAATAATTCGCAGAAAAATCAGCCAACCTTGTTGAATTTGACAGCCACCATATTGGATCTGTATGCTGTAACATAATATATGGTCAGATAAGAAGCTTTGAGTGTGACCCATGAGGTGTTTTTGCAGTATTCTGCACATTTTGTCCACATCTTTGTCCAAATTTACTGCAATTTCATCTAAACCCATGCATTTGTGGGTGCTTTTCAATCTTATTGTCATCTTTTCAGGGTAACAATTGACCAAAGCCTTGTCTTAGGAGAAAAAAAAATCACAATATATTGTTTTACTGTTCATCACATTCCCAGAGTGTTCAGATCTTATACATACTGTATAAAATTTGCTTCCCTAAAACTAAACTCTACTCAGAGCATCATGACTAATAGCATCATGGCTGCCAGTTTCATCCTTACAAAACAAACCATATGGCCTCTATAGGGCTGATGCAGCAATTCAAAGATAAAATCAGATAAAATCAAAACCATTCTTCCGTTAAAGTCAACTCCAATCAATCCCACAGTCTATAAGTATTGGCCTTCAAAAGGAGCCTTTATGTGTATTATTAAGAACATAAAGGCAGCCCAAGATATTTAGATCATTTTATATTGATATAATTAATAACTTGTTGAGATAATTTTACAATGCACAAGAAAAGCCATTATAATTTTAACTCTTGAATGAAACATAGTGTGAGGTCTCTAACAGGTGGCGGTGAGATATTAACAGTATAGCAGTGTTATATCATGCATCATCATCATGAAAATTAAACCATTAAGGTCATCATAAAGGCTATTTTTTTCCAAGCCTTGATTTATGGCTGAGTGGAACTGCCCCCCGGATGAGGGTTTGTATTGGCAAATTTGCTATTGATTTACATAATCATAGCAGAGCCCACCCACTGCAACCCTCAGAGGCAGTCGAGCAGATGCTGCTCATCTACAACAAATGTGTTTAACTACAGAAAATGATATTATTTAAACATTTAAACCATGGTGGAGGTTTAAAACCTCATGTGTAATATGAGATGAAAAATAAACGCTTCATTTAAACTTTTTTCTGCTTTAAACCAAGTGTCAAGTCACATATTGTTTCAAAGGGCTTTTTTCTGGTCGGTATCCACATAAGTGCTGTTTTAATGAGCTTGGTTCCCAGACGGAAATGTTTCAAAAACCCCTGTGTAGGGGATTAATAACTTTGGAGAAGGGAGCTGTAATAATAAGAATAGAATAATTCTGGAAAAGTGTGTGTGCGTGTGTGTGTGTTTTGTCACTAAATATACAGCATGCCACTGTATATTTTGTATTCAGCTATGTCTGTGTCTGCCTGTGTGTTAGTGTTTTGTGTGTCAGTTTGTCTCTGTCTGCTTTGCACCACCCTTAATATTGTTGTTGCTATGGAAAGGGCAATGTCACGCATGTATACAGGCATATACACACACAATTGCACAGCGCAGTAATGTTACACATGAAGGGTGTCAGTAATGGGATTCTGGTCAGGTCAGTGAGACCATGCTGTACTGAGCTAAGGTCATTGATACCATATCAGGCTGAGAGAGAAAGAGAGAGATATTTTTGGGGGGGAGGAGGGGGCAATACTTGATGGGTGAGAGAGGAAAACAAAGGAACACGCAGGGAGAAAATGGCTGTGAACGAGGGAAGGATGGGGTAGGTAAAGGAAAGAGAGAATGCATTATTTTGAATGGTGTTGGTTTTTTTCTCATGCAATCTAGTTTCCATACATAAAGCACTGCAGGGTGTCATCCATTACACACAATTTCTTTTTTCTCCTCTTTTGTCCTCTGTTTTATCCCCTCCACTTGTTTCTTATCTTTTCAACTCCTCTCCTTTCCCAACTTTCCTCCTCCTCCACTTCCTTTCCTCACACTCTTTCTCTCTTTGGCTCCTGTCCTCTTCCAACACTTCTCCTCTCCTCTGCTCTGTTCTGCCCTCATCTGCTCTGCTATGCTCTCTCCTCCTCTCCTCTGCTTTCCTCTCCTTTCCTCTCCTCTCCTCTCACACCTCCTTAGACAGGGCTATTTTCTGCCTGTCAAGCAGTTTGCAGACAAGCACTGTTTTCTACCCTGGTGAGACTCTTTTCATTGAATGTGTCTGTCTGTGCACACATACAGTACAAGTGGCCATTTGATTCATGTTCACAATTGTGTCTATGACTGTGCATGCATGTGTGTGTTTGCGTGTGAGAAAGAAAGGCAGCATATTTCATAAGTGGCCATTTGCTTCCTGTGCCTGTACCTGCATGTGTGTGTTTGTGTGTGTGTGTGTGTGTGTGTCTCTCTGTGTGTGTGTGTGTGTGTGTGTGTGTGTGTGTGTGTGTGTGTGTCTGTGTGTGTGTGTGTGCGTTTGTGTGTATGTGTGTGTTCCCCTGTTGTGACAGGGTTGAAATCCAAGCTGACATCCCCTTCTCCCTGCAACAGCATATGCCCCTCAGCAAGACCACTGGGAGACTACAGAGAGAGAGAAAGAGGGAGGGAAATGGAGAAGGAGGGGGGTGAGTGTGATAGGGGTAGGGCAAAAATAGCAAGGGAGACAATGGGTAATGGGTGGCAAGAGGGAAAAAGGATGGAAAGATGTGATAGAAGGAAAGAGAGTGCGAGAAATAGCCAGAGAGGAAGAGAGAGGAACAGGAAGAGAGCCACAGACTGAGACCAAGACAGAGGGAGAGAAAGCACCCCCACTGCGTTCCTTTCAGTCCTGCTAGCGTTGGCATGTGTTAAATGTAAAGCTGCTGGCTGACTCACCATGCTACCAGCTCATAGTCAGCACTCTCTACTGCTCTTGTCTGACAGAGAGACAGAGGGAGAGGGAAAGGCTACCAGCTTAGATTCAACAATGTCTAATTCAACGAAAGAGGGAGAGAAAACAGAGGGTGAGGCCACTAGTAAATAACTAAAACTGTCTTCCTCCCTATCCTGCTTCTCAAACACTTTTTTATAAACATACAGGATGCTTTAGGCATTTGAACAACTGACAAATGCTGTTATTTTTCTTGTGGCGACAGTTCTTCTTTTAATGCATTTGAGCTTCACTTCTCGTACTGGTGATTGAATGCACTATTGTCAGCTCAGTGGTAATACACATTATGTAACTTTGAGAAGGACCAGAATGAATTCCAGACAAGCAATGAAGATGCCATAACTTGATAGCAGATGGGAAGTTGCAAACCTTATAGCGCTTATATTCTGCCACCAGGAGTTGGTTCCAGTTGGGTGTTTTCTTGCCAGTAGCAACCCCTAGAGAAGGCCCCTGCCTCTCCACAGATTAAAAGTACTCTTTACTACTTTCTAATTTAAGATGTTATTTATTTTTTTTTTGCAATCAGTTATATTATAACCAAGCTAACTATTATACCAGCTTAGTGTAGTGCTTACTGATGGGTGATGCATTCTTTTAACATGAACTAACTACCGTACATAGTCAGGGACTTTTTTTAATTGAGTTCAAATCAGCAGTTACTCAAAATGTCCACCTTTGTTCTTTACAGTACATGATCAAATATTTAAGACCTACAAGAAGTGACAGTTTCTTTAAAACACTGTTGTAGCCATTTTGGTAGCAGTGTCTATCCATTTTCAACACCAACTGATTCCTATTAAGAGTCCCAGGGATATGGTTGAGTAGTGGTTCACATCAATGGAGATAGGCTATAGTCATAAAATACAAAAATCAATTTTATTGTGATTGTCTTAAATTGGATAGATTACTATTTTTAGGATGGTGCCTCATCATACCCAAACACTCAGATAGAATTAATAACTTCTCTGAGTGACTCACATGTCTCTTGGGCATGTTTGGAGGATCATAATAAAAGACTCTGTGAAAGGAAGAGAATAAAAAGGTAGATGTGGGCGGGGATGTGGGGGTTGGGTTGATAGTCACTCTGTGTTAAACTCGGTTTTATAAAAACATGTTTTATATCTTTGGTTCAATTCCCACCGGACACATACACACGAAAAATGTACAGTACGCTTTCCTGGTATTTTAAGGCACTTGTGATGAAAGCTGCTTAGTATGTCAGGAGAAGTGAGGCATGAGGGGGGATGTGTTAGTGATCACTCATACAATATGTATCAACATCTTGTAAAGACAGATATCCTTCTTTTGACTGGGTACGGGCACAGTTTTTCAGTATACAAACTGAAAGTATTAGGAGCTTGGTCTGTTCCAGCAGCAAAACACATTGCTAAAGGGCACCTGAAAATACTGCCACTGAGAATTTCCTTGTTTATATTGTGCTAAGGAAGTTTCAAGATAGCATAATGTGAAATTAATTCCTATACAATCACTGAATTTACATAGATTAATGTTTTAATGCAATGGACCCACCAACAGCATTATTTTCAGCACAGACTGGAATATAAGAGCGTTGGTGATTTTTTTCAACATGCAAAACCATTTTAATAAACTGCAGTTTAACAGTGCAGTAAAATGTCATTGGTGGAGGTGAAGAAATGGGGGTTTGAAGGAGAAAGAGTCTGATGGGGCTGGTTTACTGTGTACATGATAATATACTGTGCATATGTGCATGAAGGTGATCCAGTCATATTGTAATGTATGCCGTGGCCTTGGACAGGATACATATATAGTATGAACAAGACTAGATTTTAATTGGACTAGAAACATCACACAATGGTTTTAATTTATCTAGAGATGAAAGAATATATTGCTAAACCATTTGTAAATACTGTATATACAAAATTTTTACAAGCCAGGCAGCGCCATGAAAAATAACTCATTAAATTGTACTGCTTTGACCTCTGTTTTCGACTCTTTCTTCTTCTCCCACCTCCCCCTCCCCTCCGACTGCCGCCTTTTAGTCGTTTCAGCACGTCGAAACACTTTTCACTACAGTACCTGCTGATCAGGAGCCTTGATGACCGTACTGGATGTAAAATGATTTCCCTTGCATTTTTTTCTCCGACATCAGTAAAATGCCATGATGGTAGTGTAGGCTGTTTTTTTTTTGGGACTGATTGCGTAGGCAAGGTAAAGGAATTCACCATACTGTGCAGACAGCATTACTGATGATGAAACTGTCCAGTCGCAGGAAACAATTGCAGTGTGATCTATTAATATAGACTTTAAAATGGTAATCTTGTTTGTTGAGACTACTGTGTTAAAGGGTTAGTTCATCCAAATTAAAAACAACATATTCTACTTACCACATACAGTGGTAACTGGAATATATGGTATGTAGCCTAACCCAAGTTTTGAAATATCCACCTCCATCTCCACCTCAAAACAATGGAGCTGAATTGATTGAACCTTCTTCTGAAAAGAATGGTTATATACTATTAATTTGTTTTGCCTAACCGCACAAGGCACTTGGGATACAAACCCCGGGTCTGTGGTATCAAAGCCCTGTGCTTTGTAATCCAGGCAGCAATTACGTTTCCGTCAAACATAATTGCTGCCTGGATTACATTCACTGGCAACGTTTTTAGTGAAGGAAGAGCCACTTTCCCTTACAAATCCCAGGGCTTTGACACCACAGCACCGGAGTTCATACTAGTTCATAAGTGCCCTGCGTGGTTAGGTTTAGGCAACAAAAGCACATCGGTTACGGTTAGAGAAAGACTGTGGTTTTGGTCCAATTTTCTCCTCCTTCTGTCTCCTACTTCTAACTGTTGACTTTTTCAATATTTAACCACGATCACAATCTTTCCCCTGTCTTCACTCAAGTGCTTTGAGTGCCTCAACGTAACCAAACCTTAATCATAAGCTTTAGTTGCTAACAGCAGATATTGTTTTACAAGAGTGAATATTGTAGGAAAACAAATAAAATTCATTGTCTGTGAATATTTTGCGACTGCATTCATTAAAAATGTGTCCTTGTTAAGTTAATAATAAAAAAAATTGGGTGGCATTAGGTTTCTTTCCAAACATATTTTTTGTTTTGTTGACACTTCTTTAAACATACTGTAATTTCAGTGAGACACGATTGATGGATTTATGGTGCTCATGGCATTTAAAATTACACTTAAATTGTTTTTTTTAAATTCTGGAATCAGTGACCCAATTACTTTCCCGTTTTCTTAGGAGCCATTTCTTCGGTATAAGTAGTTCCAGTCAAAGCTATTCACAGGTCTGTGGATTTTCCTGCTTAATGGGGACATTTTTCTGAAAATAGATGTATCAGTTTAATTGTTAAATGTGATTTTTAATCATTGTAGGGAAACACCAACAAAATTCCATTTACCTCCATTGGACGGGGGTGGAGGCCCGATATGTCAGGATCTAAGCAAACATATCCAAAACTGGCTGCATGATTATATACAGTTGAGGTAGATGATACCATGAACCATGAACCAACCCTTTAAAAGAATGTGATTTTTTTCCCCCATGTTTCATGCAACAGTAAACAGCACAGCCAGCCATTATGATTATTAGTGTGTGCTCTGAACAGTTTTCGGACACATGATTTCTCCTTCCCTTTTCACTCTGTTTGACAAAGCTGCCCGTGATCTTCAAACCCCCTTCAACAAAGCTCTGTTCTCGTGAGGCCTGATCCTTTCTAACCCCCTGTCTTTCGCTCTCTCCCGCCTGTCTCTCGCTTTCTCCCTCCTGTCTCTCTCTCTTCCACCCTTCAGCTCTCTGTCTCTCTCACTCATCTTTCCCTTCCTGTCCCTCTCTCTCCCTCCTGCTGTCTCTCTCTGCTGCTCTCTCCTTTGCCCTCCCCTCTCTCTTTGTTCCAGGGATCAAACGAGTATCTCTCTCGTCCATGCTCCGTCACCTGGGAGAACACACACACACACACACACACACACACACACACACTCACACACATTTACACTTATTCTGGCCTCTCTCCTTTAGTTTGTAGCAGTGTTCATGTTTCTGTTCAGGATTTTTGAGTAGTCATGGTCAAAGAATGAGCTAACCTTTCAACTCACCTATTGCTTTGGATCAAAGAAGAGAGAGAGTAAAAGACCAGAAACACAAAGAGCCGAACAATGTCAGACCGGACAGATTAAAATAGAAAAGAGTTTTACTGAATTGAACTGAAATGACCATGATAAAGATCAGAGACAACTCAGACTGAAAAAAAAATCAAGCGAAAGTTAAAATTGCCTTAAGATGCCTCCTTTAAAAAAGCTTCTGGATTAATTTTAAAGAAAAAGAAAAGAAAACAGTCAACATATTTTGTCAGTAGCAACGTTACGTGTCTATAGCTGAACTGACATTTGATAATGTCCTTCCGTGGCCTTTTTTGTCAAATTATTGCTCCATAAAGCCAATATGTTTGTTTTGGGGTGTGTTTGCTTTGATTGACAGGTGCCTTCTGATCCAACCTTGACTGATAAAAATTACCCTTTAATAAAAATGATGCTATAATAAAAAGCTATAATAAAAAGAGCACCTACTAGGAAGGAAATGGAAACATAATTGCTGCCTCTATTATGTGGACCTTTCAAGGTGCTTCATTCGGTGTTCTGGGTGGATTTGGGTACAAAGTGACTGTGACCGCGGAGAACATGGTTTGCATCCAGAGTCCTGGTGTATGCAACAAAACCATTTTGTTACAGTCAGGGAACATCCTGGTTTTGGTGGAATATTTTAAAAAGTAAATGTGTCCAGTCTTGTGTCTGGACTTTAACCAAGATGAAGATCGTTCCCAAACCTCAACCAATAATAGTAATGCTTTCGTTGACATGAGTGGACATTGCATGGAAAACAAATGAAATACGAATTAGGAAACATTTTCATTCATTATGAACACTTTGCAACTTTGCAGGTTCAGCATTTCCTTATATTTTCCTGTGTTGATTAAAAATGTTGTTTGGGTAGCATTACATTTCCTTCAAAATGTATTTGCTGTTGCAAATAAATATACACATGTTTTTTGGGAGACAATTGGTCAGGTTAATATAAAAACATATATGAAAACAAAAACTTTACTTAAAATAGAGATCTTCTTCACCTCAGGGAATAGCCTGGGTCACCAATGTTGAGGGAAGAGGGACATTTTGTCCAGCCGAACCTCCCTACTGTTACTTCCCAGCCTTCTTGATCTGTCCAGTTTCGGTCAGACTGGTCCAGTTCACCCCAGTCCCGTCCACTGCAGTGTAGTTTAGTATAATCCGGTCCTGTCTGGCTGATAACTGAACAGGTGGTATGTGACAGCAGGTATGGGCCGACATCAAAGGATCCAGACAGAAGAAGCACAAGAGACGCAGGGAGAGAAAAGGGGAAAAGAAAGAACTGTAGACCAAAAAAGAAATCTGGGGAGAAAGACAGGAAAGAGTTGGAAATATGGGAGAACAGAGAGGTGAGGTTATTGTGTGAATGATAGCACACAAAGAATAAGAAAGAGAGAAAGATAGAGGAAATTAGAAATCTGTGTGAGGAGGTTGGTGAGGTTGGGGGTGTTAGGCGGGTGGGTGTGACAGAGGGTTTGGTGCTTGTCTCTGGACCAACAGCTTGCGTGCTTAAGTCTGGTGAATACCAATTGTTCTGCAGTGATAAAAGCCTACTGCAAAACTCCAAAAACTCCCAACACAAAATACTCTTTATCTTTGTTTCTGCCTCTGTCTTTGACTCCCTCTCACTTTCTGTACAGTTTCACTTCTAATCATTATACCTTCTACAGTGTGTGTGTGTGTGTGTGTGTGTGTGTGTTTGTTAAAGCAAACTTTGCCTATACTTTTCTTGGACCTCTGCATATACTCATTCTTTATAAACTCTTATTATTTCCTCTCCAAGCTAATGAATGCACACTTGCAGTATTTTAATTTAGACTATATGTTTATACTTGTGCTTTCTCTTTCACACACATACTGTCACCCCTATAGGCGGCTCTCTGCAGATGATGTCAGGTGAATGTGGACATTGTTTAACGAGCCCTGGGACCGGGAAAGAGAGGGGAGGTGGAGGGATGGGACAATAGGAGAGAGAGAAGAGGAGGAGGGGAGCCGAGGTAGAGGACAGCAGCAGTAGCAAGGGGAGGAGGAAGAGGAGGATGTGGGGAGAAGAGGAGAGTGGGAGTGGAAAGCTGGAAGAGGGAAGAGGTGGGAGGGTGAGGAGGAAGGGAAGTGATGCGGGATGGAAATCTGTCAGAGGAAGGAGAAGCGGGAAGACTACGACAACAAGACACAAAGTGGAGAGCAGAGTGGAGGGAGGACAAGAAAGTGGAGGACATCCAGACACAGGAGGGAGGCGGAAGAGGGGGAGAAAAGTCATGAGGGAAGGAATGGAAAGAGTGCAGAGGAGAAACATAGGGGAAATGTATGTGATATGTAGCCTGAGGATAAGAGAGAAAGGGATGAAATAAAGAGGGGAGGAGTGGGAGAAGGAGACAGGAAGGAGAAAGGAAGCAGAATAGACTAAATAGAGAGAGTATGTGACATGTAGCCTATAGAAACCTTCAAGCAAGGTGAGAAAGAGGAGGCAGGAGGTGAAGGGTAGAGGATGATTCCTCCTCCCTCTCACCTATCTCCTCTCTCCTTTGCTTTTCTTCCTCGCAGCCTCTCTTTCCTTCTCTCTTGCCGTGTAATGTTAGGCTACTGGGAAGGAAAATCTCCAAAGTCAGCTCTTCTCAAGGCTTTTCCTGTTCTCTCTCTTTTCGCATTATGTCATGTTATTCCTGCTCACAAAATGGAAAATGTTTCAGACTTTCAAATTAAACACATTTCTGCCTCAGTAGTTGCCAATTCTATTCAGACTATCTCCTTTAAAACTAGAGCCATGATCAAAGTCACTCTCTTTCTGCTGCGCTGTTGATCCACGCTGAGTGGAGATTTGTGAAACATTTGCATTTTTTTTTTCTTTCACATTTTGATCCAGGAAGGGTCTGACATCCAATTGTCTGGGAGAAAGGAATTTTCTATAACAATAGATCCAATTACGTACTGTATAACAGTGCAGCTTTCAAGATGAATCCTCTGCAAAATCTATTGCAGTTCTGCTGCAGCATTGAAGTCAAAGAGATTTGTGGGTGACCACTATATCTAGGTATCTATATCCTCTCGGTTTTTTCTGTTGCTCTGTGCAGCTCTCTCAGCACCTCTGTCAGTAATGGTCATTGAATCCAACATGGACAGACAGGTGCACGGCAGCGACAAAGGCCACTGTGTGTGTGTGGCTAATGTGGAATCTGTCCACCCTCAAGCAGCGAGTGCAGCTCATATTCTTCTGCTTACTCTGCTCTCCTTTGCCTCAGAGCATCAAGTCTATCCCTCTGTTCATTTAAGTCGTGAAAATAAACTGTCACTCAGTCCATCAGCCAATGTATGACTGCCTCTTGTGTTTCTGTAAGTGCGTGTGTGTGTGTGTGTGTGTGTTTGTGCAGTTGTGGTTTGGGAGTTGTATGTGCACATTGGGGTGTTGTGGCAGTGTGCACATGCAAGCTTGTGTATATATATATATATATATTTGTATATGTGTGTGTGCGTGCGTGCCTGTGTGCGTGTGTGTGTGAAGCTGTCAATTTGTCTTGCCCAGCTCCATCCAAAAACACAGACAGCCCATTGAGGCGTATGCTGCAGAGAAAAATAACAACTCCAACTGACAAACATACTTTAGTCAGCGTGCAAACACACACCCTGAGACAGGGGGACGAGGTTTTGCATTTAAATTGAAGATATCGTTTACTTTTTATACTTAATGTACTTTTTCTGTGTGAAATTATCACTTGATTTTGTGTTATAGTTGTTAATTCAAAGTATTGATTATGCTGCATTAAATTGGAGACAGACTCTCCCTGAGGGGGGGGGGGGGGGGGGGGAGAGAGTGCAGTTGCACTAGCGGGAATGAATCTGGACCATGTTCAGCTGCAGAAGATGGCATTTATTACCCATAAATACTGTCCTTCTGTCTGCTTATCATGTTGCTTTGAGGCAGTCAAGTAGGACATTTAAGGTCATGTAAAGCCTTGCAGTGTGTTCTGTTGCCGTGTGTGTGAGTGTGTGTGTGTGTGTGTGTGTGTGTGTGTGTTGCTTGTAACAGAGTAAAATCTATATTTCAAGAAGGGGCTTGCCTCTAAGCTGCTCATGCCTAACCGAGACAAACCATTAGAGCCATTGTGGTTTTTCCATCCACATGTTGGATATTATACACCAAACTTCCTTGGCTAATAGGGTTTTGTTACATTTGAAACTGTCTGCATTCATACAGTACGCCCTGCCCTCATAGTTTGTTCAATAGATGAGTTTGAAACCAGTTAGCTTTGTTATTTTCTCCCCATGGTGTGTGGCTCATTTATTCATGCAGTGATACCTCATATGAAAAATGTTTGCCAGTGCAGAGGAGTTTTTGCTCTTGTTCCTATTATTCTGTCATTATGTCTCTATTTCAGCTGTTATTAGGTGACATGTTCTCTTTTTTCTTTTCTTTTATTAGGTAAAAGTAATATGTTTTTAGATTCTCTTTATGTGTAAGAGAAAAGTTCTAGATGTTAACTTGTCAAACAAATCTAGATAGACCTTAATAATAAGTCTAATAGTGGCACACACTGTGCTATGTTTTCCCCCAAGCTATATGTATATAATCTATGTATATTTTTGAAATGGTTGATATCGAATTTTAAGGAAATATTCTTCAATTCATTGGCAAAAATTAAGACAGCTAAAAACAAATGTAGCAGTTATATCTGCGGGAAAACTAAACACTTAAAACAAGTGTTTGCAAAATTGATATAGGTAATAATATAATATAGCATTTAAGAAGCATTTATTTCTAACATTGGATCAGTGAGATGTGAGAAGGTTTTGACATTTTCTTCCACATGACTAATGTCTTCATAGTTAAATGAGACACATTCAAAGGCAGCGGGTGGAATGTGAAGGCCAAAGTTCATTAAACTGCAATGAATTTGACAACCTTCACAACATCAAAGAAAACGTAGCCTAGAGTGGCAAGGTTCACTCTGCAGTAGCAGCGTGGGAAAATTTCAAGAGCAAGAAGATAGTGCATGAAGGCACTATCAAAGGTCCAATGCAGTTTTATTATGCATGTGAAGTTGCCCACAGCATATGTTACGGTTCTCTGAAAGAAGAGTGAGAAACTTCCCCTCAAGTTATGGTCCACACTGTTTGCTTCCTAATCACCTGAAAAATGAATGTGATAAATTCAATTCACTTAAACCAAGTTTGCATTAGCACTGACATATTTTCAAATATAAAAAATACATTTTTCATGCAGGGGCCTATAGTTATTTTTTAATTGGTGTTAACTAATGGAGTATATTAAATACTGTATAGAAAGTATGCACTGTTTAGTTTGAACCACATTATACATTTTAACATTATGCTGCATACATTTATGAAACATTTACTCCCTTAGCAACATGACCACAAATCCTGGGAAGAACATACAGAGAATATAATTGGTAAATCAAGGTGTTAATATCTCCACTATCGCCTCCTTTTCTTCTACTCTCTATCTTCCTACCTCCTACCTCTTCTCTGCATCTCTAACCTGCTTTCTAGATCTGTCTGTTTCTCACATACCCCTCTCTAACGTCTTTGTCTCTCTCGCAATGTTTCGTCTACCTCTCTTTCTCCTCTCTCTCTCTCTCTCTCTCTCTCTCTCTCTCTCTCTCTCTCTCTCTCTCTCTCTCTCTCTCTTTTTCTTGGTCTCTTTCCACTCCCTACTCCCCACCTGTCCACAGCAGCGGAGAAAAGCTGCGAACATGAAATAAATTATGAATCATTTCTATAGGCAGCTACACCTGTAGTGAACTACACTGCAGAGAATGATGAAAACAAAAGCAATAAATCATGGCAATTCCACAAGTCAAAGGCAATAGTCCAGCAAAAATATTCCATAGTCATCTCTCTAGAGGAAGCTGTGCCACTGAAATAACCCTAATCCCTCTTGCCTTCCGATAGGTTCAACAGTCTAATATCACAAGCCAAGGTTTTGCTAATATTGCTTGGCACAAAAAAAATGAAAGAATCAGATACTAGTTACAGTTACACCATACACTGTTTAAATGCAATTTTTTGCTTTACATTTACTTATTTCATTTTAGGTTGTGCAGCCATGAATGCAACAAACTCTAAACTTTTAGGATGTGCTGCATTCATCTAACAGTCTATTCAAACCGTCTTGAAATTGACATAATGACACAAAAATTGCTCATTTCAGTTTTTCCAAGTGCTCTGAATATTTCTCTTAAGTGTTAATGACGCATTCAACTTACTTTAAGTATTCTAAATGCGTTCAGCTCCTGTATTACCAATGTTTTCAGGAGAGGCCAGGTATGAATATTAAAATCATCAGAGGCTGGCAGTGTTTGTGGATTGTAAACACATCTGTCACTACTGTTTAATTGGTAAACAAGTCTGACCGCTTTCTGTTTGTTTGTCAACAACCATGTCCCTGCATGATATGAAAGGTCATTTCAACAACCTGTCTACTACTCGTTCTACTCTGCACCTCTCTGTGGTGTTTCACAGACACATTTCATTTACATTTAAATTATAGGTCCATAGATCATAGTTTTATCCACCATCATTTGCAGTGAAGCAAACTTATTTTCTTGTTTTTCCTAGATCACTGTTGCAAGTACAAAGCCCAGTCATTTGACCTTAGAGACGAGTACCTGGGGAAAACAGGGAGGAAAGGTAGCAGAAGTGGAGGGGGATGATGAGGGAGAGACTGGTGTGATTGAACCGAGAGACGGGGATTTGAAGAGGCTTTGAGCTTAGGACAGGAACAACACATTCATTCTGGTGTCTCGACCAGAGTCAAAAAGTTATTCTGCTATTGTTAAACAAAGAGGGAGAGTAGTCGAGGCTGAGTGGACGGATGACCATGCCGTGGCAGGAAAGGTGGAGCTCAGCAGCCAGTTGTAGCAGAGCACAGCAGGAGGTATGCGGGCTTGAGAGATCTGAGAAATGATGCAGCAGGTACCTTCCATGTATGTTTTAAAGCGTGGCTCCACAGAAACCCATCTGATATTAGATGTGAACAATGTGTGATGGTCTTTGTGTTCCAGGTATTTTTTGTGATGATTTTGGGTGTATAACTGTTTTACCAACAAATGAAGATTGCAACCAGAGCCAATGGTGAAAAACCTCACCTCTGATGGGAAAAGAAGTCTGTGATTCAGCTCCGTTATAATAAAATACTTCTTCTGTCACACAGGAACCCAAACAGAGGGAATGTAGTTTCCTACCCCAGGGCTCAGGCCAATTTAAAACATATTAGTGCTCTGGTCATGTTGGGTCCCAAACTGAGAAAATGTAGTTGCTCAGCCTGAGACACAGGCCAGAAAAAATATCCTGGAACAAACAGGATTAGGAAGCATCCATCAACCAGAAAAATTCAGTTCATTCTCTGCAGTTGTGGTACAGACAATGCTCTTTGTATCCTTAGATATCCTCAACCTTGAACTACTGTTATTTAAATACAGTGTCAGTTATAATCCAATTCAGTGGATGCAATGAAAGTACTTGAAATGTGTTTGTATTTGTGTGCGCATGTCAATCCCCTGGGAAGAATCCATAATGAATAACAGGACAGAAGCAGCACGACAGTCTGTCAACACTGAACTGTTTGCGTGTTCGAGAGTTTTACTGTGTGTGCACAGGCAAAATGGCAGCATATTTTCTAAGCGGATGCATTGTTTCACTTTGTGTGTATGTATGTGTATGTGTCAGAGTGGCAGTGATCCATTGACCTGACAGCTCCTCCTGAGGGAGTGCACACATCCCTGTCATTACTGCAGTACCCACTGCTGATTGACTGCTTTCAGCACCGCTCAGGAGATGTCAGTCAGTCAGTCAGTCAGTCAGTCAGTCACACTGTTGATTTCAAGCCAGAGTCAACACACTGGAGTGGTGCTGACAGTACCGACTGGCCATTGATGATTTATGAAGTCTGTTTTATTACCACACTTTTACTCCACAAAGTTATTGACCTACCTGTAGAATCTGAATTTTCAACTACGGCATCATGGTGCGGTCGGGCGCTGCACATCAGGAAAATAGTCAATAAATCTTGTGCTTTGATGGAAGCCAAACATTACTAGAGTCAATCAGGAATTCCACACCAGTCATCAAAAAATGCCAGATGGGTCATTTCAATCCACTTTGTTTTGTTATTTTTGTGCATCCTACACCTAAATAACTGTTACATTCAAGAAAAGTCCTCTCTCAGCAGCTGTCACCACAGCATTGCTTGATAATCATGAAATAGATAATTGAATAACTCATCTGTTTTTACTACATTTGTTTTAGAGGTTACAGTGAACAACAACAACATGGTTTATCCCCCTATTTAACCTTTTAAACAATGACTTTTTACGTCTTTGTTATTTATTTCTGAATATATATAATATTAATAAATAACTGGCTTAATAGGAATAAGCATTTCACAGGTGCCATACTCAATGGATTGTTAAAATGTGCTTTACACACCATATTATACCTTATTATACCTCCTGATATGGACACAGACATGAGTAGAAGAGAATTTCATACTGGTTTGTATAGACAATCACCGTGCAGTTGAGGATTATACTTCTTAATTGAATAGTAGCTGTAGTAGCCGTAAAACAGGCGGCTTTTTTCCACATCTTATCTTGTGAGTGTTTATCTTTAAGGCCCCACACACCTTTGAACCCGTGATTTGAGGTATTGAGGTATTTTATTGCACGCATATTCAATCCAAATTTCTAAATTACTGTGTTGAAAACTATAATGAAGTTTTCATGTGGGAACATTAACTGGGACAACAACACAGAGAGAAACATGGAGTCAAAAATAGTGCTGCTCTCAGCCAACACAATACAAATTCAGCCGTTTAAACTTCTTTAAAATGTTCTGATCAACAGTTTATGACACAGGTTATTAGGCACAGAAACTTCAATATCACACACACACGCACACACACACACTGTGTTTTTGAACTCCAGCCTTGTAAAGGATTGTTCTGCTCAGCACCTTCACATCTGATTAATTGACTTGTCAGCACAGTATTTTTATCCTGCTCCCCTGTGTACGTATGTGTGTGTGTGTGTGTGTGTGTGTGTGTGTGTGTGTGTGTGTGTGTGTGAGAGAGAGAGAGAGCGCCTATATCTTATGCATGTGTGTGTGGGAGTGGGCGTGGGTGCATGTGTGTCTGCAGTCCTTCCCAGTGTCCTCTCTGTACTGGTGTTACTCCCTAGGCACTAAGGCAACCCAACCTATAGGAGAATGTGTGCATATGTGTGTGTGTCCACGTATACACATTAGTGTGTACGTCTGTGGTGGGCAAGACTTGGGGGATTTTCCTGCTTTGTGCTGGACCCCGATTGGCTGGCACCAGTAGCCAATTCCTGGTCTCTTCCTGTCCTAAAGGTGTGTGTGTGTGTGTGTGTGTATGTGTGTGTGTGTGTGGGTGTGTGTGTGTGTGTGTGTGTGTGTGTGTGTGTGTGTGTGTGTGTGTGACACAAGTAGACAGACACAGAGAAAGAGATAGCAAAGGGAAAGATGCTGAGACTGAAGAGAGAGGTTGAGAGTGAAAATAAAGCCTATACTGTACAAACATTTACTCTCCATCACCTTGACAAAATGCAGTTATCTTCATCCACCCTAAAATATAATTCACTGCCATGCTAACATTATTTAATTGTATTTGACACATTGCAAAAGGGTTTGACAAATACAAATGTACGTACAGTGTTTTTTTTTTAGGAATTAGGGGGGCACTCCATCAATTTAACTTGTCAATCTCCTCATCACGAGGAGTACTACTTAACGTGTGAAATGAGATGTTGTCTTCTGTGGTTTGAAGGACCCTTTTAAAGTCTCTTACTAAAGTAAATTACGCAGGTGACATCACATTACATTATCTCAGTGTTGGCTTCACTTCCCGCTGCAAGGCCCCATTTGAATTTGTTGTTAGTCCTTCAGACCTGCTGCTTGTTTGCTTTGCTGGTCTTTTGTTTCTCATCCCTTTTCTGTGATGAGTGCTGTAGTGACTCCATGTGCTATCGCAGCTATTCTCATCTCTACAGACACAAAACGCAGCTCACAACTCACCTAAATGCTGATATATTCAAGCCAAATGTCCAATACATCATTGATAGACAAACATGGTCTCAGACATACAGAGAACAGTAAGGTAGCTTATTTATTCATTGTTTAAGGTGCATCAGTATTGTCTTCTGGCTCTTTGGAAAAATAACCATTGAACATGAGTGAAGGTTTATAGTTGTTTAATCAATACCAGTCACCTCTGTGTTACCTCAATGGCTGCTTAGATTTAAAACTTTATATACAACATGATACTCCCATTGTGCTGTACGTTTGCCAGTTCATACACAAAATGAAATACATGGAAGAAACTTTGTTTATGACGATTGTTATTTTTTCCTTTACTCCTATCTCAAGCTCAGTAGCTTCACCTGCCCTGAGTCAGTATGTACTGGTGGAGACATGGACTGAAACATTTAATTATGTTGGATAAATAATGTAAACAGTGCTATGGTGTGCAGTGGGTGGTAAGTGGTAAGGTTGTTGCAGGTCAACTCAAAATACAGATTTTACTCGAAAAAAATAAATATCTGGGGTTGAGGCAGAAAACCTGATTGCCAGTGTGTCCCACAGCGGACAATAAATGTTACCAAAGAGTGGTAGGGCCCTTTAGAACATTCAATGTGATTATCACTGAGATGAAAAAAAAAGATACCAATCAGTATGTAACATCTCCACAGTCAAGGGCAAAAGTTGAAGTACTAAATGCTTCTTTTCTCTGACTCTGAGTGCAAACACAGTAGGCAACACTTTCACCATGCAGCACTGGCAGAGATCACTGTCGTAAGACTATTAAAAACAATAAACATCTGGCTTTCTGTCTACCACATATTGCCACAATGTGTTGCAAGATTAGCTAATTAAAATCTTCTCTATATACACACACACAAGCTTATACAAACACTTTTGACTATCACACATACACACACACACATACCCACACACACATTAAGTATAGACAAACATTCAAGAGTTTGAGGAAATTAAGAGAAACACATAAAGAACTTCAAAACTCAAATTCCCAACCTCCCACTGGGGCAATCCTAGCTCTTTTCTTGCCTTCAGAACCAATCAGGAGAGAGCTAAATGAACCTCAATCATCAGAAGACTGACTGATTGTTTTGGGGCTTTGAGGATGAGATAGGCACTCTCAGAGAAACACATTCATCTAAAAACCCCAAGCAAGACTTTCAGTTTGGCACCACATGTTGAAAAAGTTTGTCTACACAGGCTGATATTCAGACCACTGTACAGTACATTCTACAGACACAGCAATACAGCTATATAAAATCAGGCAGGTTCAGGCTTTGACTGTATTGAATTTCTCTGCATTCACAGCCCATACATCAGCTCTCTGCTGCTGCATCTTCATCATTGGAAATGTGTATGTTGTAAAAAATAAAAACAAATGAAACTCACCTGAGTAAACTCTGTCAGCAGATAGTTTTAGAAATAATGTGAATAAATTGCCAATAAAATGTTACAACTACTTCTGAATTTACAACTTCAGCCAATATCACTCTCATTCAGCAGGGAATGGAATATAATGTATGCACTTTAAATCGCAGACCATGAAATGTAAAAGATTACAGTGAGGTGTACTGAAAAATGGCTGCAGTGTTTTTGCAGCTCACAGATGTATCCCTTTTAAAGGTTACTATCACACTTCAAAATTCCTTTGCTTTAAAATACAATATATTGATTTTGGTTTATTTGCTGTCTGCCAAATATAATGACCTAGACTTTAGACATCATAATTTGCAAGGTCCCCTGTTATGAGTCAACAAGGCAGCTCTAATGATTTATAGCTCATGTGTGACAGAAGTACATTTGGACTGCCAGTACAGAATCAATGGTTACAATAAAGAGGATACATTTGAACAAAATAATGGTAAATATACTATCAGGTCATGCAAGTTGCAAAATCCATGCAGTACATATAGTGTATGCACAATAACAGTGCATTGTATTCTATTCTATTGAATGTATTTCCCCCATTCATAAGCCAACATCTACTTTGGGTATCACATATGTACAAAGCTTATTATAGTGACACACAGTGTATTCTATGAATCAAGTCATCTTTATCTATTTGGGCATGTGTAGCTGCATATTAATGTAGCCTAAAATAGTGTGACTGTCTGTGTGTGTGTGTGTGTGTGTGTGTGTGTGTGTGTGTGTGTGTGTGTGTGTGGCCTGATGCCATTGTGTGTGTCAGGCCAGCAGTGCTTCACAGCACTTCCCATAAAAAGTGCTGGCTGCTGCTTAAGACTAATGAAAACCTTTTTGCAGCCAAACATTTCTTGCTAAAAACTGAAAGATTTTAACTTCCAACATGTTCTGATTTCACTGCTGTGCATGCAACAATCTTGTGCTTTAAAAATAATGAAAAAAAAGTCAACACTGTAGTTAGGTTTTAGGTGAAAATCCATTTGTACAGAGGCAAAAGAGAGACGCGCAGATAGACGCAGAGACACACAAGGCAGTGAGTATGCTATGAGTGAATTATAGATGACCTGTGTTGTCTGCCTGCTCTTAACTACTGTAGCTTTAGTTCTTTACTTGTTTATACGTGTGTGAACCATCATTTCTCTGAAGGCTCTAGGTTCAAGCAGGGAACATTTGCCCTGCTGAGCAAGACACTGAATCTCCTACAGCTCCAGTGGTGCTTTTATACAACTGACCTGCACTCTGAAGTGCCTGCAGACAGTGGCTGGAGAAGAGCGATCCTCCCTACTGAGATCAATGAAGTATCACATTTCTTCTTATTTACCGCTCTCCTGCTGAAACATCTTTGACGCATTTTGCTGTCTCAGATGTTTTTTGTGGGAGATGTAATACCTATGTAGATGGAATTTGACAGTAAGAAAGGTAAAACAAAATCAAAATTAATAAAAAAAATATTCACAAATATTAAAAGATTAACTTAAACAAATTTGAATAGGGTTCCAAAGGGATACTGTTGAGTATCTGGTGCTGAGAATTCAGTCTCTTCTCTTGTAAAACTGTCCACTGATCCAGTGCAATCTAGATAACATTCAACCTTTACTATAACAACTAACAACATGATTAAATGCTTTGAGGCATGTAAATGCAAATCTTATCGGATCACTTTATTTACGTCCATGTAAACATTTCAGTTGGAATCTCTAATCAGAACAATTTCAGTCGGACTGAAGAATTATTGTCCATGTCTCTGCATTTAATGTTGACTAATAAAACCAGAATGAAACCAGTCCACATCAGTGTTAATTCAAGAGTTGTTGGAATCTAATTGTATGTGTGGCTTACTGAGTGGTTTCAGGAAGTTGACTCCAGATGAATTAGTGTTGTGTTTGGTCTGTGTATGTTGAGTGGAGGTTAGCAGGGCTGTTGCTTTGAAGTGTTGGCTCGCAGTATCAGTATGTGGACTCCTGTCATATTAGCGCGGTTCGGGCGTTTGCTGGCGAAGTTAGAATGGATGTTTTTCCTCCCTGGGTGCTCCTGGGAGGATAAACAGGCCATCCATAATTAACAGCCGCTCCGCCTGCATTTTGATCCACTCTGCTTTAAAAAGAACAACTGTCACCATCGGTTAGAGGGGGAGGGGGGGGGGCGAGAAACAGAGCAAGTGTGGGAGGGACACAAAGATGGGGAGATCACGCTCAGGCTCTTCCTGGATATGTCAGACACCTACACACACACACATAAACACACTACACACTAAGACCCGTGTGCTGTCTCACGCATATAGCTAAAGGACAAACACACAAAGTTCCATGCCATTGCTTGGATATACCACACAAACACACTCACACAGGGAAAAACCTACATGTACATACATTTTGCTTCTGGCTTTGGAGTCAACAGTGAATGGCTTTATAATGTATTTAGTGCAAATAAGTTCAACAGTGAAAACAGGAAGCTTCCACTTTACGCTTCTCCTGATACAAGAGTACATTTATCTAGAGCTTTAATGGCTTCAATATATCAACCGGCTGTACTTACCACCCGGTGTAAACCAAATTTAAACCGTAGCCTGTTCGTTTTAGTGGAGTTTGTATCACATACTCTAAAAGCTTGTTTGAAGGATTTTAACTAGTTCATAAAGCGGAGGAGAAAGAGACATTGGCTACAAACGTATGTGGGTTGTGTTTCAAGGTCTGTGATTGTGTGTTTTTTGTGTTGTTTTGAGGCTGTTATCTGGCTGTTAGTCATTGTCACCGTGACCTCACTGTTTTGTGTCTGCTCAGAGAAACAGCCTTTTGACTATAATATGGACAGACAGAGGATGCTGTCATGGTTACAAAAAATATACATTTCACCCTTTTCCCCTCTTCCATCAGAGAGAGAACACAGGGAGTGTACTTTACAGGCAGGATCGCAGTGATGGAATGTATAAGTAAGTACAATGATGCACCTGTACTTTCCATTTTATATTTTATACTTCTACTCCACTACATTTCAGGACACTTTTTACTCCACATTTACTCTACATTTATTTAACAGCTTTTGTTACTAGTTACCTTTATGAATTATTAATAATTAATTAAGATTTTATATAAAAAACATTAAAAATGTCCCATGTTGCGAGTCTGTCTGTAGTTCCGACACAGTTTCTCTCTAGCGGATCTCATCACTCATCTATTTCAGGAGTCATATTCTCCCAGTTAATCTTTCATTTATATCACATTAATAATTTAAGTTTATAAACTTAATAGTTTTCAATCAGGACCTTCAGCATTGGGATGAAATAACTCATGAAAAATAAGGTGTGTCAGATGTAGATCTGCTATTTCAATGTGTCGGATACATATTTAATCAACATTTAAGTAAATAAAAGTACTTGGATCGGGACATAAATGATATGATCGGTTTATCAAATATGATGAATTATCATAATAGATTAAACTTCTCAACAGAATAAAGATTAGTTAATATTAGCTTCACTTTAGTAAACTAAAATCCAGCAGCCAACGTGGCCCATTGATTGGATGTGAAGTAGTAGTGAACTGTACATGGTACATTTGCATAGTTTAAGGTAGTTTCACATGCGTTGTCTGATTTCCAGCCTATTTATAATAGATGTGTGTTGTTGTGTGAGATGCATGCATCAGAATCCAGGACAGTTGTCGTGGGGACCAGACTGATGGTAAAAACAACAGTTGATTGTACTGAATGTTTCTGGCAAGGAAAAGTAGTACTATTCCTTTGTGTCTTCTCACATCCCTCCTCTTTCCTTTCTACCATCTCTCCTCCTTTGTCCCCCCTCTTGTCTCCCCTCCTCTCCTCCTTTTATGTTTTCTCCCCTCTCTCTTCCTTTTGCCCCATCTTTTCCTCCTTTACTCCCCTCTCTTCCCTTTTCCTTCTCTCCCCTCCTCTGCAAATCTATATGCAATCATCCCACTGCAGCAGTCTAATTTAAATGTGGAACAAATGTTGTGACAGACTAAAGCTGGATAGAAGTCCTTATCCGCAGAGTGAGAACTGAATTATCCTGCTTGACTGAGCTGCTGACACACTCACATTGAGAGGAAGAGAGGGAGAAAGAGAGACAGAGAGAGAGAGAGAGGGGGCACAAGTCTCATCTGAATTAAACCAACCTTTCTGTCTGTCTATTAGTCACCCTGGAAGCCAGTAATTCCTTAATTCCACTATGGAGAGACATTCACACATATTCTTTAACTCGAATTTGTCTGTATAGTTTCCTCTTTCCTCAATGGTCCCCCCTGAGCCACTGGCACACCTGTAGAAGAAAACCTGAGGGGAGAATCCAGCGATTATAGTAAAGTATTGTACTTTTATAAAGTTGGGAGACTTGTAAGAGGCAGATTAAAGGTCCCATGAAATGGTATCATTACATCCTTATGGATTCAGTATGCTTTAAACCAAGTGTTTGTCAATCTTTACAGACAGAATAGCAGAATTGTTGCCATCTTTTAAACACTTTGTCGATTAGACTTTTTTAGTTACAGTTCTGTGACCACCAAAGATGCACTGCTTTACAGGAAGATCAAGAGCTTATTAACAGGATCTTGAAGAATGGTCAATATCCGTGCTGTAGAGCCGAGATATCTTCCGTTTTAGTCTCTAGTATAGGTGGATCCTGCATGTCTCGTAATGTAACTCAATAGTGTTTGTTATTAAACCCTCTGTGACTAGTAAATATCCATGTTGTTTCGAGCTTCATGCCCCCAGTTTGTAACTCAGGCTTTCTATAAAATGTCAAACCAAGGTAACTCTTTTTTTAAATTTTAGAAATCCCTCAAGATCCACAGACGACATAATAAAGCTGTATTAACAGACTTAATAGTCCTCCTTATGATGAGGAAACTGATCTTTATGTGTAATCTCTATTGCAATTTTTAATCGGAAACATTGCCCATTGTAGAAGCAGATGTGATGAGGAAAAAACGGGCCTTACCAATTACCTTGTTACAGAAGAATTTTACCTTTCTTCGTAGTTCACATGTGGTTTACAGATAATTAAATGATATCCTCCAGGGAGTGCCAGAATGAAATCTGGAAAATGTAAGAACTGTTCACAAACTGAAAGAGAAGAAGAAAAGGCAGGGCAGGGGGAAGTGGTTCAAGAAAAACATAATTTCATCATGAATAAAATCCTGTGACATCACTGATGATCAAACAGTGACACAGTTAACAGGCAGTGATATTTTTCGATCTTTTGATGAGCAGGGTGAGTCAAATACAGTATAGGAATGGTAGTTCTTTGGTCTGACCAACTTTTGGTTGTATTTACAGCTTTTTGTGAAAATCCCACAGTACTTAATAGTGCTAATGGAAACCAGTTTCCAAAAAAAGTTCTAAAAAAGCAACAGTAACTTCCCAAAAAAGATTATCTTGCACCAAAATGTGTCCCAGCAAAGCTTGCTCTAATTGTTCGCTGCAGACAAAACAGTTGTTTATCAGAGAATCCGTGTTGTCGCAAGCCAAAGTGTTTTTATTTTGGGTCATTCAGCCTGGATGATCCAGATTGCTGCTGTTACAATAACAACACATCAATGTTTAATAGTCTGCAATGCAGAGATAACGCTTTTGATAGTCACACTGAAATCTGTGTGTGTGTGTGTGTGTGTGGGTGTGGGTGTGTGTGTGCGTGTGTGTGAGAGTGTGCGTCTTTGCATTTCAGTGACAAATAGAGACAGAGAAAGATGGGGAGTGAAAGGGAAACCATGGGGGTATTGTTTACATGCATTAGAATGTATCCATATGACTCCATTTCCATTAATATTCTTCACTGCTACCAACATCCTCAGACTTTTATTTCTGGTCATCCCTGAGCTACACGCCAAATCCTGTTTCATAACAATTTGGTTTATTCTGCCAACAGGGACAATGATAAGAAAGCTGATAGTGCTGCCAAGTCCTCAAAGAGCAGACTACAGAAGACACAACATGAAACATTCAGCAGAAATTGGCAACTGCTTTTTTAGTGTAAATAAATCAATTAGATGTACAGTGCCTGGAATAAAACACATTTTCCAAGGCTATGGGCCCATTTTCTGGTTCAGAGCGGCTGGTGCTGTCACAAAATGGAGCTCATTTGGGTATAAAAACCGAACAAGGACACTATATTTCCATAAATTGGGTCTGGAAGTAGTGATTATCAGCATGTTTTAAGGAACTATTTAAATATTATCACTGTGAATACTGAAGTGTATTTCAATACACAACAGTGCATGGTACTGTACTTTGTCAGACCAACGGGGGAAACAATAAAATAAAGCATTATTATGATAAGCATTATTCATTGAACGGAATAAAAGATATCACTGACATATTATTACCTTCTGAAGTTGATATGAGTAACGTGTCAGCAAACAGTCGCATATTTAAACATCCAGCAGGCATCGATCTAGCCTGGAATCGCCAGACTAATTCACAAATGCGTATTAGTCTGGAACCTCTCAGTTTATTTTCAATTTCCAAGGCGCGCTATCAATGGGCACAACAACCGATCAAAGCAACGAAACGCCGTCCTGTCATACGGTACGTCCTGTCAGAAGTACGGCAAACGCATATTTCTCATCGACATAAAGTTTAAGTGCAGCTGTTTGTTCTTCTTTTAGAGAAAATTTACCATCCAGTCCGTTTAATACTGCTGATGTAGCCACCTGGGGAACGCTTCAACGCTCTGCATTGGCGGCAGCCATCTTGGTTATTTACAAAGATGCCTCAACAGCTCTCCTCTCTGTCAGTCATTGTATTAACCCCGCCTAATACTAGATAAACGGCTGTGATTGGGTCGCCTGACACAACAGCGCTGCCATTATCGAAGAAATCAGTCTGAATGGGAGAGGGGCCAGACGTATCTGCCAGAGCAAATAAAACATGAGCTCGCAGATTTGTCTGGTTCCCAGGCTACCATCGAGCAACAATAACATTCATGTCGTGTTTCTGTCCAGTTGATAAATCTAATTCCATTGATTACTCTCCTTTTAGCTCTGTTAAGCTGCTACTGTATATGCTCCATTTTGTTCACCAGGTAGTCACTGAATGTGTCTGTCATTTGTGTTTGGAAGGTAGTGTACAGTGGGTTTGAGTAGCTGAAAAGGGCTGCCTGCTGCAACTGGAAATGAGGTGAGAGCAGTGGACCAAAACAGTAAAGTTATGGGCTGTAAAACCAAACCAATGAGCTGAAAGACCCTTAAAAGAGAGGGACTGCAGAGGTGGTGATAATAATCTTTAAATTCATAATTACAAGCACTGTATTGTTAAAGATTACAAAGATTATTGTTAAATTACACTACAAGTGACTTTTTTCACACTTTTTACTGCCATCATTTGATCCATTGTTAATATGAAGATTTTTTTTTTTATTACATTTTTGTTGTAACTCAGTACCTTGTAGACTGCAGCACAGTGGAACCAACTATCCCTGAAGTAAAAAAATTAGCCAGCGTAATTTGAAATGGGACACAAATCTACATTAAGTATATTCTGCAATTTATATAACCTACTAATTTATGTCACGTTAAATCAATTTAAACTAAGCATAAAAAGAAATTGCACTCACAGAATAGAGAAGTACAGGAAAATACCAGATGCATTTGCCCAGTGTGATATTAGATCCTACTTTTTATATTTTCATACAGTAGTGAGTGTTTTAAATCAGTAAAAAGTAAACAAACAGTAAAATTACCAGTAAACTGTATGATTAAAAAAAAAAAAGGAAGTCGGGTGTGATCTTATGGGTCTGGGTCGCCTGCTTGCCACACCATAAAATCAGCTATTGATTTCCACCCAGTGACATAGCCTGAGAGACCTGTCAATCAAACATCCACAGCCCCAAATATATTTTTTATGATTTTCCCAACCACTTCAATAGGACCTGAGCCAGCATCCAGTCTTTACTCATTATAAATGTATATAAAGAAATTATTAAATAAGCATTTGAAGGCACTTCTCTGAGTCTTTAAGTAGGCTCAGTGTCTTTCATTACAAACATGGCTAATGTACTTGTGAACCTTAATTAAATCAGTTTTTCACACTGACACAGTTGTCAGACAACAGAAACAGGAGACTATATCAAGGCCAACACCTGGTGTGTGTTATATGTTATGAAAGATAAAATAAAATCCAGTCAGAGGAAGAAACAGGTAACAGGAACATCTATTCCTTGTACTAGTACCGTACACTAGCGATGTATGTTTGTTTAAAGGGACACCTGCTGTGTGTGTGTGTGTGTGTGTTTGTGTGTGTGTGTGTGTGTGTATGTCAGATGCGGTTATGTTACTTTGAGATTTGAGTTGTGTTTGTAAAATTATTCCAAACTCTGTGGCGAATTTTGTTCCTGTGCTGTTACCTTTGTATGCCCTAAGGCACATGCACACAAACACACGGGTGACTGTTGCCTTTTGCCATGTCGTTCTCCCCAGGGCAACACACAGGACACAGATACATACAGACACACACACCATCCAGCTCTGCTTTGCATGTTTCCCTCTTTTTAGTCCGTACAGACTGACAGACGGACAGGTTATCATACTGACTGTCTATTATCTGCCTGCCCATGTATCAGCTATGTATCCCAGTGGTGTTCAGTATATTGGTGGCACATTTAGAAAAACAACAAGATTTTCAGGCAAACTGAATCGACCCAAATTGGTTTAGCTTGGAGGAGAAAAAAAGATAAGCTCATTAAATTTAATTTTAGTCATTTGCTGTTGATGTGTACTAGATTTCAAGGAAACACATCAACTACCTCTTGCATTTATGTGGCATCTTTTACTGTCTCAGAAGAAATGTTGAGGACAGTTAAAGAGGTTAGGATGCAACTGTTTAAAATAGACTCATAATTCAAGTTCAGCCAAACCACATTAAAAATACTCCACGTTTTTTTTTCTGTTTTGCCAGTAAATTCATTTTTATTTTACCTTCTCCTCCTTGTTTGTGTTTGTGTGTGTGTGTGACCATGACTAACAGGTCACTGCTGTTCAGCACTGCAGCCAATCCCTTTAGGTCCTCGTCTCTGCTGCTTGTTTAGCGACCTTGACAGCCTTTCTCTGTCCCTCTGAGTCGCGCTATTCCCCCTTTCTGCTCCTCCTCTCCCTCCTTCTTTCTCACCCGCCTCTTTGGTGCCTTTTTTTTTTTTTTGCTCTTTTCCCTCTTTCCCTTTTTCTTTTCCTCTGATCTCCTCTCGTCTCTGTTCTTGCTCTTGTCCTCGCCTTTCCTCTTTGCTCCATGTTTAGCAACCTTGACAGCCTTCTTCCATCCCTCCAGCTAAAATCATCCCAACTCACTCTCTGTCCCCTCCTCCATCCCTTCACAGCTTTTCTTTCTCTTCATTTACTCTTTCTCTCCCTTGTACTGCCCTCCTCTGTTTCTCTCTAATCACAACCTATGATTTATCTCAGTGTGCTATGTTGTTACCAAGCCAGATACAAACTCAATACAATGTCCAGTGAATTGTGTCAGTATTGAGCAAATGTTAGCTGTACCCTGCAGGCTGATGCTGCCGATTAATGCTTAATCATATACTAAAGGACATTAAGTCTTTGTTAAGACTGTGATAAGTTTGGCCCCTGGTTTTGGTTTAGTTAAAGTTAAAAACATGCTTTCATTTTTTTCGTCTTTCGTCATTTGATTTGTTTATTTTTAATGTATTTTCAGTCCCTTAAAACTAAAAAGATGGGGGAAAAAAGGTTTTTGTTTCAGTTTGTTTCCTGTTCAATTTTAGTCATGCATGATATTGAGAATATTTCATTAAATCTGAACGTTGACCTTTCATCAACCACCCAGAGCATGAGTTTTCACCTGGGAAAATTTCAACAATAGCCTAAACATAACGATCCATTTATTATTATCAGTAATGTACATGTTGAATCATTCACCTGAGGGTACGGATGAAAGTCAAACATGCTGAAACCAAGTGATATTGACAGATAACTGTCAGTGTTAGTCTATAACATTGCAATGGAGATTTTCACTTCTTTGGTTGTTTAAAACTACTTCAGTGTGAATCTTTTGTTTGTTCTGTCAAGGTTACACATGTTGTTTTTGTACACACACACACTGTTAAATCCATTGCACCTGCAGCCACACATTTCCTACAGTGTCAAGTGTTTGAATTTGTGAGAACATTATGAGAAGAGACTGTATTAAGACTGCTGTGTTTTACTCCTAGCGAGTGTTGTGACTCCCACTAGGAAATAAACTCTGAAATCACTTCAAACATCGGCTAGTGTAAGATCAGCATGATCCAGCAAACTCTTTGACTCACCTCCTCCCATTTGTCTCTCTCCTCCCCATGCCCTCTCCATCCCACCCTTCTCCCCTCTCCAACTTCCCCTCATCCCCTTTCTCTCATCTTATCCTGTCTTTCTATTTGTACCTCTTTTCTTCTCCCACTTCCTCCCTCTCTCTATCTACCTCCTTTCTTCTCACTTACCCGCTCTTCCTTTGCCTCTCCCCTCCTCTTTCTCTCGCTCGTCTCCTAATCCCTCCTCTCCACCCTAATTTAAACTCTTTGAAGCCTTCAATAAGGCTCCATAATAAGCTTCTCCCTCTCCAGGCAAGGCAAGGGAGCAGCCTCCCAGTTGCATTCTGCAACTGTGTGAGTGCTGGCTTGTTTGTGTGTGTGTTCTCTGTTTATTAGCGTTTATTGCTTGTGAGCTTTCATGCTTGTGTTTGTGCATGTAGCATGTACAAGTGTGTGTGTGTGTGTGTGTGTGAGAGAGAGAGAGAGAACTGTAGTGTGAACCTAAATGCTGAGCAGTGATGGGAATGAGGGGAACATATTGTGGAACACAGAAGAATACGACTCCACTGCAGATTAAACTATAAGTAGGTTATTAATGCAAACTGTTTGAATACAGTTACATATCAGTGAGTTAAATTGAATTGAATTGAAAATTATTGATATTCAAAAAGAAATCATAAAAACATACATTTATTTGAGTTCCTCATTAAAAACAGTGTCAAAGCCTAAAGTAATGCTTTGACTCCTTTTTCAACAAGAAATGAAGATCTACAGATGATACCACCAAGAGGCAACCTGCAGGTCTGAAAAATGAATCCAATGCAGAAGTTCCTTAAACCTGCATTCTTCCTAATGGTCGGCACGGGGTTGATGCAACAGCCTCCAAAAAGTAGTCAGTTTGTATAGAGGTCTATTAGAAAATGACCTTTCTCACTATTCACTTGATTTATTACCTCAGTAAACATTTTCCTAATGGAGTCTTCTTCAATACAGCATGGTGTTCATTTTGTAAATGATGGTCCCATTTAGAGTAAAAAGACAATAAAGCAGCATATGCTTTAGGCCGTGGCTACCTTGTGGTTGTTGTTGTCCAGAAAGCCAGTGCGGAGGTGCCTTAAACCTGAATTCTTTCTGATAGCTAGCAGGAGGCGACTCCAGTGGCTCCAAAAAACCAAGATGGCAATGGAAAAAAAGGCCAAACTCAAAGTTTCAAAACAGTAGTCCACAAACCAATGGTTATTGGCTATTTCCACCAGGGGTGGGCGATTTGGCCCTAAAATGATATCACTGTATTTCAGGGTATTTTTGCGATAACGATAATCTTGATGATATGACAAAATATAGAAAAAGATATTATTAATTTCAAGAGCATACAACTGCAACAAAACAAATGTTAAATTTTATGTCAACACAAATGCCTTCAATTATCAGTAAAAAATAAACAAAATTGTCTCTCCGGTATTTATATATATATATATATATATATATATATATAGCCTATATATGTTTGAAACTTTTACAGTTGCCATGGTAATCGACGTTGTTGTTACTGTGCGTAACGGTATGACGTCATTACGTCAACAAGTCGGAATATCACCATTATGACGATATGAACTTTTTAAAATTGTATGAAGAAAATGATACCGGTTTATACCGTGAATGATACGATATGTCACAGCCCTAATGTCCACTTCTTTTAAACAGTCTACGGATGCCACAAGACACATCCTTTCAATTCATTCACCCTCATGTTAAATGAGCTCACCTCTCATTTGACTGTCTACCTTATGATTGATAAAACAACACACCTCTGACTCCTTGTGTGTGATTGTACTGGAGCTCCACAGGTTTCTATGCTCGCTCCAACTGTACTCATCAGACCAAACAGCATTGGCTGTTTTTTTAAACACTTAAAACAACCTGTGTTTACATTTTCCTGATGTGTAACCGCTTGTGGCTGGGTAAGTAATGACCCATGTCTCTGAGAAGCTAAGGAGGATGTAGTTTGACGTTGTTAATACACCGCAAAAAAGCCCGGGTGGGTGGTTGTGCATACAAAGTGTTCTCCTACCAACAGTCAACTTTGGTCTGTGTATGAAATCTCTTATATCACTGATTACATTTAAACACAATTTGGAGAAATAATCATCATGAGCATCACCTCTGCGTTGTGGCATTTTTGGGTCTAGAGGGAGTCTGTATCATTGGTGGTGGACAACATGTTTACTGTCACTGTTTGTTTCATTTTAGGCCTCAGTGGTGGGAATTTGGCAGTTTATCTTTGACTGCTGTAGTTCTCTTTGAGCTATAATAGATTAGAGATTGGATTCAGCACACACATGCACACGCACACACACACACTGAAAAACAGGCTTAAAGCCTTTAGCACTGGTCCAACACACCGACACACACAAATGAGGAAAAACACAGTATGTGCACACATTCACACACACTGACTTACTGTGCACACACCCGCACATACACACACGCACACACACATTCTGCTCCATGAGTTTATCTTCATGATGATAGTAATCAGTATGAAGCCCACTGGCTACAGCAGCAGACTGCTTGGTAGTCATTACCGTGAGCTTAACTGTTTACACCCGTTAATCAAATTAGCAAGTCACACACACATAAATGCACAAAATTGTAGACACACCAGCATGCATCCAAATGTACGGCGATGCACTTAGTTGAAACACACTCATGCATATGCACGCACACCGACACCTACGAGGCGCACACAAACACACACAGGAGATGTAAACACGGAGAAGGGCTCAGAGTTCCATCTGAGATTAATTATCTGTCCTAAAGCAGAGACACAGGCAGAGACAGAAAGGTGGAGCGAAAGAAGAAGAGAGATCTCCACACTTCTGTAGGTATGGGGATATAAATGAGATAAACACAGAACGATGGCAAGGAAGAGAAAGAGACATGAGGAGCCAGTGTGTGGCAGATAGTCAGACAGGAACGAAGACGTATGCAGGAGTTGAACTTCCACTTCTGCTTCTCATTTTAAAAAACTGAAACCTCAGAGTACTCAGAGTATCCAAACAAATAACAAACAGTGACAACCAGAGTGGGGAGCCTGGAGGCTATAAGAGAGCTTTTAGTATCTAGTTGTGTCTGCATATGTTGTCTTGAGGCCAACCTTTTGAGGCAATGATGATGGGAAGTTTTGTTTCCGGTAAGGATGGAGAGTGGCAATAAATCAATAGGTATGATGCAGTAGGCTCTGCGGATCAATATGTAATGAAAATAGGGATGATAGTTGGTTGAATTGCCCACATACATTACCTTAAAAACTGACCATGTAACAGCAGCTATCAGGCATTAGCCATTAGAGTAAGTTAAAGCCTCTAAGAGACAACTGACCCCGAGAAAACTGTCTGTGTTGCATCTCTTCCAGAGGCAGAAACAACACAACCACCAGGCTCAAGAGTAGATTTGACTTTCGTACGGCTGACACTAGATTTCAGTCCAACTGTGTTGGAGCCAATCACTCAAAATGAGTGACAGGTTTTGTGGCATGAACTTGACCAGCTGAGGTTGGGAATAACAGTACACCTCCTGCCTCAAGGCAAAAAGTTTTATATCTTAGTTTTTATGGAGTCACAGACTGGCCTGGATTCAACTGTATGGTGGTCTGTCTTCTTCAAAGGAAAACATCAACATTCTGATACATACGCTTATTCGCTTTCTTGTTAATAGTTAAAAGTTAGAAGAAAGGATCAATACCAGTCTCAGATCTCTCTGTATGCTTAGCATAAAGACTGGAAAAACAGATAGATGGGCTCTGTCCAAAGGTATCCAAATCTGTCTACCAGCATATTTTAAAGTTTATCTATTTATTTGTTTAATTCATAGAAAAAAAAAACGAAGTGTAATCAAGACAATTCTTTGTTTTATCAAGAGGTATGTGCCAAACAATTTTTTGGCTGGTCACTGAGGCTTCCTGAAGTCTTGTCATCTTCTCATCTAACTCTTGGCAAGACAGTGAATAAGCGTATGGCCTTCAAAACAGCAGGTGACAAAACAATCTCACCGCGAAGTCCACTTAGTAGCTGTTGCGCAGCTTTCGATCGTATCACAGGTTCTTCATCAGCAGATAGTGTCTACTATTTCCCAAGTAAAGAGACTTCTTTGAAACTTTAAAGCCAATGAATTCACAAGAGGTGCCTAAAGTTCCCCCGAAAAATTATTTGAACATCAACATTTCTACATCGACACAACATCTGCTGAAACGAAGTTGGGATTTTTTTTGTCAACTGGCAAAGTTTGTTAGGAATAATTTGGACAAATGATTATAAACAGAACATTTGAGAAAATGTTTTGCAGATGCAAATAAAAAAAAGTCACTTACTGTCTGGTTTTCAGTTCTTTAAAGGGATATATTCATGTTCAAAGGACTGTGGATATGACAGCCATGCAGTGTCAGTCTATGCGTTAAATGAGTCAAAGGAGACAAGAGGTTACAGTTCAGTGAGAGAAACAGGCCTGATGTGCTTCAAAAATATAACACTCACAGTGTATGAGAACCAAAGCAAGCTAATCGCTGGCAGAGCACAGTGTTGTCCCACAGTGAAAGGTGCAGAGAAAGACAAAGGGAGATAGACACACAGACTGGCAGTGTAAATGCAATTGTATTTTTATTACTATATACCTGTATATCACCATAGTCTGTGATAACCAATAGATGCATTATACATTACAAAAAAATCTGTGCGTCAGCATAACGTCGAGAAAAATGGAAACATTCGTCACAGCTCGTCAGCTTTTTATCAGGAGCTTTGTACCACACACTCGTGGGGAAATAATCACTTTGGCAAGTGACTCAATCCAATAACAAAAACAGAATTTACGCTTTCTATTTTTTCTTCAGCATTCCATAAGCAAGGAAATGAGGAATGGATTTGAATTGTTTCGTGATTAGCTAAATAAATAAAAAAAACAACAAAAACAATTAGGCACGTCTCCAGTGATGTCACTGTCTCCAAAATGGTGATGCATCAGTTTACAGTGCACTTTGCAAGTTGTTCAAGGGTGGAACTATGGCTGATGACTGTATATCCCTAAATGTTCCCTGTAAAGATTAATGGGTAATACGTTGTGTGTGTGTGTGTGTGTGTGTGTGTGTGTATGTGTGTATGTGTGTGTGTGTGTGTGTGTGTGTGTGTGTGTGTGTGTGTGTTTGCGTGTGTGTGTGTGATAGTTACCCTGTATGTGGTTTCCTTCCTACAGAGACAGTAAGAGGATGACACTAACTAAAGATTAGCAGGCATCCATTTACTATGTGATCTCATTTTACAACAGTTATACACCGGCTTTATCACAGCTATACATTATAAATATACGCTGTTTACACACACACACAGACAGATTAGCAGGCAGCCATTCATTTCTGAGTCTTTCAATACATGATTTCCTACAGTGACTTTAAGTGACGTTACCATACTTATAGCTAAATTGATTCCCAAAACAGTAATGCAAAAAGTGCACAGGTTATACTGCAAGTGTTCATTAACAGGCAAATTACCAACTCGACTCCTGAAGTAAAAGAAAAGATCCAAAACAGAATCTTTGGAAAAAAATGAAACTTTAGTTTCCAGCTACAGTAAACTCCTTGATTTGATGTTTTTAGTAATGTAAAGTAATGTGATGTCACATCTGTCATTCTGTGGGGTGTAATCCAAACAGTTTGTCCTTGTCACGTGTTTGATACCTCTGTTTCACAGGGGTCATGAGCAAAAAAAAAAAGTACAGTTGTATTGTTTACCTCAACTGTATGTGCTGAGTCATAATGTACAGATACTTTAGTTTCTCCCCACAGTTAAACAGCATGTGGAACAGAGATGAATTTGTTTATTTTGCTGATTCATGACTACCCCATAATTCAGCCTGATGCGTGTCTGCAGAGGCCCTGATTCTCGGTTGCTCTCCTCAAGTCATGAAACTGTTTGGTTGAACATTGCATCTCAGGGTTGCTTGTGGTCCAACAATTAGGTAAACATTGCAAACTGCTGGTGAGAATTTCTTGGTAGTGTTCTGGTCTGATGATAAAAAATTAAGAACTGTGCTTATGAGCATTCATGTGTTTAAGTATTTTAAACATCACACATCTTCATGGATGCTGTTTTTGGTCACTGCTTGTTAACCATAGCTATGAAACATTCATATATGCATGAATGCACACAAACATAAGCACACAGAGACTGTAAACTCACACACACTCACAAACAGACTGGAGAAAAGACATAACGCCTTCCAAGCACTGAGAATACAGGCAGGGAGAGAAAGGTAAAGAATGGATGAGAAATAAAACAAAAATGCTGGATAAAACACAAGAAGAGGGAACGAGAGGTAGAAAACAGAGACAAAGGCGGACAGGTAAATCCAGGAATACAGTATAAAGAGACGGTGTGGAAAATAGAGAGAAAGGGTGAGTTAGGCAGAGAGGACATAATAGAGAGGAAATAGAAACTAAAACCTGGATGGAATGAAAGAGACAAAAAAGAGATAGAAGGACAGAGTCAAACGTAGGCTAGGCAATTTATCTAAGAAGCATTTTTTCGTTATATTTGTTGAAATACTCTTTACATCCAGACATCAATCAATAAATCAAATGCTCTGATACAAAAAAGAAAAAAATCTGGTATCTGTGGCTGTCGCAGGCCTGAAATAATGCGAGCCTACCTGCCTGCCTGTCTACTACCAGAGACCACTAGAATCTTCCTGATATCTAACGTTTCCACAGCCAGCAATAAGTTACTGCATCACACTCAATATTACTCAATAAAATTTCCTAATACTATTATGCTAGCTTGACAGCTGTGAGTACTAACGACAGCCTTGTTCACTGTTTACGTTCATGTAAAAAATCTTAAAATAAAAATACAGACTTCAAGTACCATCAGGCCGCTGTGCCACTGATGATGAATTCCATAAATCTAAATGATTGTGTGATCAGGTGCTATCATCCTTTGTTTTATACTGCATGGACCTATAATGAGTTACTGTGCTTTTCTTGATGGTTACCTGTTCAATTCTTATCTACATACTGTGTAAGTGACCTTTGTGTTGATTTGTTGGTGTATTCCGGGGCAGGCTGTCAGATTAGCTTTGATAAATCTGGCGCTTCGGCTGCTGTCCGTGGTGCTGATCATAGGCTGGTTTGCAGGATGGGAGGTGCATGGTGAGCCTCTCCATGGTGACATAGCAACTGTCCGGAGTGGTTGTGTGTGTCCGTGTGTGTGTGTGTGCACACTGTTTTAAGCGAGGGGTAGGTTCAACCAAAGAAGTTTGTACAACATGTTGTTCCACCACATCTGAAGATACAAGTGCTTCTAGCTGTTCAAAATGCCAACGAATCGTACAAAATGGGAATAATAATAAGGGTTGTCAGTTTCTGAAAGTTATAAAAGCACGCAGCCCCCCAACTTTGGAAAGGAGTGGGAAGAGGGGGTTTCAGATGCTATTCGTTGAAGCATACTGACCCCTTAAACATAACAGGTAGGACACAGATTATGAACCCTGGTCTCTGGTGTAAAAGTCCTCCTTTGTATGATTTATGTGCTGTAAAAGGATGTCATTTTTCCTAGATTGGAAATTATTTTTATTATACAGTATATATAATCCAGGTTAAAATGATGTTTCCTACAAAAAGTATTTTTACACAGAAAATGAGTATTACTGTACATACTGTAAATGTATTTTGTAGGAGAGAGAGTTGATGATGACATGTAATGGACGTACATCATGTGTATTCAGTTATTATTTACTTCAAAAGTAACACATTTTGGTAGCAGTTTCCGTTGATCTTACATTCATTTCAAGATGAAGCTTGTTTCAATGCATAAATACCACAGAGAGAAATCATTCCGCATAGTTACATGAGCGTGTCTGTGATGGTCAAAGTGAGATAGGTAGAGGAGCGTCAGTAGGAGACACACAAGACACACAGAGAGAGAAATGTTGTGCTAATTGTGGTTTACCCCTGTTGTGGGTGGAAATGAGGTTCTGAAATAAATACTTCCTGGTTCTATTTTCAGCTGAGGTCAGCGGAGGAGTATGGCACGCTGAGAAGTGTGATGTGGCTCTGTTGGTTTGACCCACACCTGCTGCGTATCCTTCACTCAAGCACTGGAGGGTGAGTGTGTCAATGTGTGTGTGTATGTCTGTGTGTGTGTGTGTGTGTGTGTGTGTGTGGTGTGTGTGTGTGTGTGTGTGTGTGTGTGTATGTGTGTGTGGTAAGGCTGCATGCATATATGCAACACATGTGTCCAAATACAAACAGGTAACTGTTAGAGTGTGTCCACTGAGTGTGTGTGTGTGTGTGTGTGTGTGTGTGTGTGTGTGTGTGTGTGTGTGTGTGTGTGTGTTTGTCTGACCTTGACTGGGAGTACAAACACGCGCAGTCCTGCCTCACTGGAAAGCACATCTGTTTGTGTTTTGTTTTCTCTTTCACACTCGCAAACACAGAAATACTCTAGTTGCTCCCAAACTGTTTTAGACACAAGCGTTTGGTAAACTGACCACACACGCACACACACACACACACACACACACACACACACACAACAAACTATGCCTCACCTGTTAACACATGCAAATAACTATACTCATGCTTCCACAACTCATCAAGCACACATATGTAAGCAGAAATACAAAAATAGTTTAACCTTGCAAATTGACAGACATTAACATATTCTCTTACCCTCTCTCTTCCTCTCTGACGCACAAACACACACACACACACACACACACACACACCCAGTATGGAGTATGGGTCTTAGTGTAGCATTGAGTCATCACACTGTTGTGCGTAACTCCTCCCTTCCCTTCCCTGCTGGGTTTAAAGTACTGTAAGTCAAGGTCACACAAACATATAAACCTACATGAACACAATGATAATCACACTCATACATACACACGCAGTACACGCATACTGTATACCTAATGTTGGCATATGTAGACTGTGTGAAAATATACAGTCAAACACACATGATTTTCAACTCCAGAACAAATGCATGGTTGTAAAATGTTTAATATTTTTGTTTATGTATATCATAATGTGTGCTATAACTGTGGGAGTGTGTGTTTGTGTGTGGCTGTAAGGGGCCTGGTTTTTCCCCTGCAGGCTGGTTTGAATCGATGGCGCTGGAAAGTGCTGAAATAGCAGCCTGACACACACACACACACACAAAAAAAACACGCACGAACATATACACACACGCACACACACACACACACTCAAAGATACAGAAGGGTGACTCACTGGAGCTGAAAACATGAACAAGAATGCTGACTTCTGAAACAAGCCAAACAGAAAGAGAGAGAGACAAAGAGAAAAGGAAAGAGGGTGACATGTGGGAAGAAAGAAAGAAAGAAAGAAGAGACTACAGCGCAGCTTCGACTTCAGACTCATTTCTGCTTAGCTGTGCGTAGCGGTGAAATTCAGTATTGCTGCATTCAAAATGCAGTATAATGTGTGCATGCATTTGTGTGTATTTCAGACAGGGGAAGGTGGGTGATGTGTGTGTTGGGGAGTAGCCATATATTATCCTACTAATTCTTTCCTCCCATTTTCCATATTCTTCCTGCTGCACTGTTGCTCTCACCTCTCTCTGTCGCTTGATCTTGCCTCAACACTAAGAAAAACATTTTTATGACCTTGATAGCAAAGATTTACATTTTTGTAAAATGCTATTAATGGTGAAATTTTTGTTTTTTCATCAAGTTTGACTTATTACCAGGTCTAAGAACAGAACTAGCAGTTCACTAATTTCATGCCCAATCTTTAGAATTTTAGCTGTAAAAGAATCAAGTCCATGAACTGTAACTCATGACCTTTGTCTCTGGAGCAGCAGAGTGATTAAAGTGGGTGGTTTAACCCCAGATAGCCTCTGTGAGGCCCTGTCTGCTGTAGAGGAATCCATCCTGGCTCAACCCTGAACTGACTGCTCTGGTGATGCTGATCAAATTATGTTACATAATGTATATTGTAGCACATATAACGGGAACATATATGGTTGAGTATATAGGGACAGCATGTTGTTATCCAGTGTTTAAGGTTTAATACTGAGGCTACCTCAGAAATTAATTCACCTCAATACTGCAAACAAACAGGATCCCAGTGAAGTCTTCAGTTGCCTTTTGTGGTGAATACATGTAAATACAGAAATATAGTAATCTTTTCTCAGTGTAGAGGCCAGGGTTAGGATGTTTTTTTTATAATGAAGACCTGAAACAATGATGTTCTAAAACCTCATAATAAAAGCTTCACATATCATTTACAGTACATTGAGAAAATAAGTGGAAATATGATGAGATTTCAGATTGTGCAGGGTTTCTTAAATGCATTATAAACACTTCATTAATAACCACTACAGATGCATGTGTTTACTTGTTGATTCAGTTATTTGTCCAGGCATGACAGTAGGTATATTAATGTAGTAATGTGACCTCATGTAAAAACAATAATGTCTGGTCTAATTTGATGCTTTGTTAATTTCATTCTAATCACTGTTGTAGGAAATGCTGTAAACATATGCAAAATGTTATGTTTCATGTTGCCTGTTGAATGGAGTCACCCATTAGAGACAGAACAGTTTGCAGTGGCTGCTGCAGCACTAATGCAGTATTGATGCTAGATTAAACAGTACAGCATCAACTGAAGTGCTGCTGAAGGACAGATGCAAGCCAGAAGTGTTGGGTGAAGTAGCCTGTTCATTGATTTAACCAAAAAAAAAGAAAACAACGATGCGTAACTGTAGAGTCATTCTTCTTCGATCCACTAAGCTTTGTCAAGGCATTTAAGACATTTTTAATGAAGTGACAAATGCTAGAGAGTCTAAATGTTTTTTCACAGAATTTGCAATGGCATCTAATGAAGTGCTGAAACACGATAAATCTGTGCATGCTGTAATGCTGCAGATGCTGGATGGAGGATTTCCACATTGACCATCACTGTAGTGCTGATGCAGAACAGAGAGTGGACTTCTCCCATGGCCATGCTCACTGTAAATCACCTGTAAATCCAGTGCATGGTCGGACTTTTTATTCCGGTTACATAGATAATCACATTACCGCCACGGCAATTCAACAGGCCTGAGCAGATCCTCAGCAACAAGAGTCCCAGTCAACAGTGTCTGTGTTTCTGTGTGTGTGGGGGTGGATGGATGCGTGTGCGTGTGTGCGTTTGCGTGTGTGTGCGTGTGTGTGCATGTATGTGAGTGTCAGCATGCAAGTGGTTGGCGCTATTAAACATTCACCGGCTCACTCAACTGCTGCTGCTGCTGCTGTTAGGCTCCCAATCTGGGTCAAGTCTCCCTCCTCTCCTCCCTGAGCTACCTCTATCCCTCCATCCTCTCCTCCTCCTCCTCCTCCTCTCTCTCTCTGTCTCTCTTGCCAACTCACTCTATCTCTCTTTCTCTACTCCAACTCCCAAAGTGCTCTGTCGCTCCCTTTCTCTCTGTTTCATTTCCTTTTCTCCCTCTTTTCTTCTCTTTCCCGCACCTCTCTTTCTTTTTGGTTCACTCCTTCTCTTTCTTTCTCTCCCTCTCTCTCTATTTGCTTAGCTACAGAGCTCAGAGGCAGGCCCATGCTCTCATCTAGTGTCCAAGTCAAATAAAGATGCCTATAAATTTTTGAGAGACGTGATGAATAATTTCTGTTATTTTCTGCGTGTGTGTGTGTGTGTAATGTAATGACCTTTATGACTCAGGCTAAACCTACAAAGTGTTAACGATACGTTGTTGTCATTGGCACTTCTTTACTAATGGAGCAATGTGTTGGTTTAGGCAGAACAATTCCACTAGTTGGTGGCATTAGCTGCTTCATTTATGCTTCAACAGTGGCTCATTCATCAGCTTCTTGGCTGCCAGCTGATTAGTAACATCCAATCATATTCATAGAGGTGGACATTGCCGCCTATCACTCTGCTGCATGCCAACACTGTTCGTTGCTACAGCACCACCTCAACCTCCTTCTTATGTGCTAAGCTTTTGGTATTGTTGACTCCACTAAGATTTACTGTTCATGTATGTGTTTGTTAAGAGGGATTAGTTCTCCCAGCAGAATCCACACTGCTGCTTGGATTCTTTGAGAGCTCCTTCAAGGAGCTGAGGCTGATAATATTGATTTAACCATGAACAGAAATTTAGCAGAAATTACTCATCAGGAGATTATTGAAACAAAATATTAGCATCATTATTCTAGTCAAACAGAAGCAGCCTTACGAGCTGAATGAGACAAAAGCTGTTTCAATGTGCCATCTGTCTTCAGTGGCTCATTGTGCACATGCAGCATCAAGTGGCGCAATAATCAACCTTAATTCATCTGCTCTGAACATACTGTGGTTTGAATTTGGAACATCAGAGACTATACATTTTTTTTTTGTTTTTGTTTATAGCTTTCAGTAACTGAATGAAGGAAACCTCACGACTGGGCAGTAAACAATAAATAAAACATATCAGCGTCTCCTGTCACTGTACGCGCAGGTACTGCTGCTGCTGACGCTTCAGATCTGCTGCCTGCAGTGCACCACAGAAGTATCAAATTAGGAGCTACAAATAACACAAGTTATGATGTTTGTGTGTATCTTCAGTCTACGGGGTAGCTTATCTATATGACTGTCACCATAATATCATATTGTACTTAATGAATAACAGAATAATTTGATTCACATTGTAGGACAAATGATGTGGTCTTGCTTTTTTGACTCTATCTATCTATTTCTGGCCCTGCAGCTGGCCTTGAAGCGGTTATGTCCTCTTGCCGAAACAGTGACTCATCAGCTGTAGGTGAGCTTTATCGCCTTTAGCAAAATAATGATGAACACACATGAATGCATGCACCCAGGTTACATAGATACACATATTTGAACACACACTTGCACGTGTAATTAGGGTATTCTTACCCAGGCTCTCATACACATCTGTTGTTACGGCACCTTTCATCTTCAGCAGCCATCACTGGTAACAGATTGTGTATAAACCAGTTCAACAGCTCTACTGTGCATGGCCTGTTGCTACACAAGCTACATGTGGCTGCTATTTTCTAAGGTGAGACATAGCTCTTACAGCTTTGACATCTTTTTAATGTGTCTTATCCAGAAGAAGGCATTCTTTGACTGCTAGGTTTATTTGCAGCAACTGTGCTATTTCCACCTTTTTCTTCTGTGTGAATATTGCTATTTTTTGACAACAAATTGTACTGGCATAAATGTGTGAATCTACCAGCACAGTGTGCTGAGTGGAAAAAGTAAAATGTTAGAATGAAAGAACAAAAGAAAGAAAAACAAAGAAAGAAATCAATTGTCCTCAAATTGCCATCTTGTTATTGTACAGATCAATATCACCTCTTGTAGTACATGCATATTTGCACATTGCATATTGAGTAAGTTGTACCGGAGAGATAAATTTTAGAGCTTTACAGTTCATTAATTATACAATGATACATTGTTAATTGAGAAGGCGAGCCAAGACTACTGAGCAAATTCTTCTAACTCAACATCATCTCTCTTATTTTACACCTCTACCTACCAGAGTTGTGAACAACACTTGTCTTCAGCCTGGTGATGTTTCTGATGACAGCTGCCATCTCTACAAATAGCTGGGAAGTGGTGAGAACATTCACAGCCCTGTCCTACACTGTTTCTCTCTCAACATCATGCACATCTGAAGTTGGAGTTGAAGATGTGGCTACTCCGATACAGATATTTTACCATTCACTGTTTGGCAGCATATAAAGATGTGTAAAGTTTAATATGTACAGTCGATGCACATGTTACATGTCCACATGGGATCCTACCATGCTGGTGCAACATCCCTTTCTTTATTGTAGTAGCAGCTCTGGGAGATTTTTGAAAGAACATGTGTTGTCCATATCACTTTTAAAACCTCAAGCTCGAACAAAAATATATAACATGTTCATTTTTGTTTATTAGAAATCTTCCAAATGTGTAAGGTTATATGAGGAGGAACTGCAATAATTAATTTTTTTTTTGGGCCACCTGGAGGCAAACCAGCTGTTAACACAACGTTAATATATAATATCATCACCTTTTAAGTTTATATGGCGAACCTGTTAGCAAGCTGTTATGGAGCAAAATTATCATTTGGAGTCGTGTTTGTGTGTACCTGATTCACCCTCTTTTAGCTCTGTTTTTGGTCTCTAACTGCTGAGAGAAATATGTGGCTCTTCTGCTGCTAAACGTTCCACTATGTTCGTCGGGTTAACTACATCCTTCTGCCATTTGGTGCTGAGCAAAAAGTGTGTTCTGAGAGAGAGCTGTGGCCTCTCGTGTTTAGTGTCAGGCTGCTGTCAGGCTGACGTTAATGTTACTGCTTTATGCAAGATTTGATTGGCTGTGTCAAAATAAGGTATTCAGCTACGTAGACAGAGCTCTAACGGTATTCCGTCGAATTAATGCAAAACTGCTGTATGGGGAACCATCCTGAAACCAAAAAATGTGAAATATAAATTCTCCCTTTTGTTTTTTTCTCAAACCAGAACACAGGACAAGAGATTTACAGATATGTTTGTTGTAGCCGGCAAAAAAACATGCAATTCAGTTTCAGTTGGACTTTAAAGCATTGTCTAAATTGAAATGTGCTATCCCAGCACAGCATGGCACGATTTAGTTCATCAAGCACATAATGATGCCTGCTTTGACAGATGACATCACAGAACCCAGAGGAAGCTGGACTGATTACTGCTCTGCCTAATATTACAGAGGTTGGGTGGAAGGGGAGTGACATGAATGAGAGGAGACACAACGAGAGAAGAGGGAATGGGAAGAAAGACAGAGAGGATGAGTGATGTGCTCATTAAATTTCTGCTTTCTCAACCTGCAAAACATTTCCCACAGCTGATCACAGACAAATCTGAGGTCATCATTATTATCCATGACATCACTAGCACTCATTGTTAAACATTTCTGAGGCTTGATGTAAAACGCTGGTGTCACTGGGGACAACCAGCTTAGCCTAAATGAAGCTCCACAGTTTTGCCTTCTTTAACTCTGGGGGATTTTGAATTTTTTTGTCATAAGGACACTTAAGTGTTTATTTATGTCACAATTACAGCTCTAAACCTGCACGAGTCAGCAAAATCTCTGTGTAATTTTACTTACAGCAGCATGCTTACAGTAGTTACAGTAGTTGTGCAGGTTTTCACCAGTCTCTGCAATAAACTCAGCAAATGAAATAACATTGACAAAATATAAATAATAAAATCTCACACTGTCACACTTGCTTTTACTGAGTAAGTTATTTATTTTATTCAAATTCTTCCTTTTGGAGTTTTCTTATTTTAGTTCTTGTCTATTTCATCATTTCATTGTGGTGTGTATCAACAGGTACTAGCTAATGAGCAGGAAATGGCAGTAATGCAGTGGTTTGAGTTAAGATTAGTTCAGTGGTGAGGGGATAACAGAGGTGATATGAGAGGAGGAAGAGGTGGAGAGGCGGAGAGGTGGAGAGAGGAGGTGAAAGTAAGAGAGCAGGAAAGAACAGAGGACAGGCGAAGACCCAGACGTTTCTATGGGACTATCAAAGTTGATCAAAAGTCAGCATGATGGGTAAGTAAAGAGGTTAATGTCACAGTTGTGGACAATTAAATCTTAACTGTTGAACTATTTTGACCCATCAGATACGTTCACTATTGGAAACTAATCTTTGCTGTTTTGATTTTATTTTGCACCCTCAGCAATCCCTCATTCCCTTTAATGAGTAGTCGTGGATACACACACACACATGCACACACACACAAGCACACACAGTGTTAATTTGACTTGCCAGGAAGGAAATAGTGTGATTCGCTTGAGTAGGTCCCTGGACATGAATCTAAAGACAGTAGGGAGCGTGCAGAGCAATCAAGTGATAAAGCTTATTATCTGAGAGGAGCTATATTCTAAGACTTATTATCTACCAGGAGTTAAATGACTTTCAGGTCCTCAAAGGCCTGATGGCCTGGTTTGACTTGGCAGGAGAGAGAAAGAAGAGGTGGTTGGAGGAGGAGGAGGGGTGGAGGAGAGCGAGCGGGAGGAAGGAAGAGAGATGGGAGGAAGAAGCAAGCAGGTGATGGAGATGGAGGGATCAAGAGAGGAGAGAGGAGGGAAAACCTGATGTGAGGAGAGGGAGAACAGGTAAAAAGATGAGAGAGAAAAATGGAAAGATGATGAGAAGAGAAGTTTGAAGACAGGAGGGAAGGAGGGAGGGAGGGAGGAGAAGGTGATTCATAGGCGTGGGCAGTCACTTTTCTGTCTTTTTGCAACTGCTGTGAAACCAATTTTCTGGTTAGGGTTGAGAAATATACTGTACTTCATAAAGCTGCAGAGTGCTGCATTGTGTCTTTGTTGAGGCAGTTCAGATAGTTTACTACTATAGATACTGTAGATAGTTTATTGCCTTGGATACCACAAGTGTTGGCATAGCAACAATAGATTTCGATTGTGTGTTCTCACTGGGAGCTAAAGGCAAGGTTGGGATGTAACTTCACAAGAGAATTGGCTACTCACTGCATGATACGATGTAACGGGAGATCATACATCGTATAATCTAATACACTAAACAGGAATGACATCCTTAAACCTGATGACAACAAAATAAAAAGTAAGAGACAACATTACTTATAGGTTGTGTACTTTTACAGAAAGTTGTCAATTTGTCAGCAGTAAAGCGTCTGCACTGAGGCTCTCCAAATTGCCCATCAAACTAAAAGTTGTTACATTGAGGTGAAGTCCGGCTGAAACACTGCCTCACCAGGTCACCTCTGATTCAAAGTCACTGCAAAATAAAGGTTAGTTGGTCAGCTTCCCATGCTAACGTCTGCAATGTCACCGGACGCCCACATGACCGCAGCCCCATAGCGCTGTTCTGTTCTCTGGCCTGGATCACAACAACAATGTGACCCTCTGCCAGTACACAGTCATCATCAGGCCCTTGTGTTTTCATTTTATTTATTGCTGTTACTGAGGTAAAAAACTTCAATCCAGCGAGTGTTAAATTTCAACTCTCCTTCAGTGTGTTTCAATTTCCATCTTTCTCTAACAGTAGTCTTGCAATATATTCCTGCAGTTCCTCACACTTGACAACTTTTGCAAAGAGCAAGCCCTTAAAAATTCTATCTGGGGAAAAAGTTGGATTTGTGCCTCCACAAATTACAGTAATGAAGTAAAACTTTTCCAATTCCAATATTTGGCTCTGCCCATCACTGTGTGTGTAGTGTGTATGTGGTAAACTATATTCTTAATGTTTGCCTTGAGCAGCAATTGAAACAGCAGCAATAGTATAGTGCCCACAGTAGATCTTTTTTCTTTTTTGTATTTGTAACAAATAGCCTAATAAATAAGTAGATTTTCAGGTGATTAAAATATGAGAGAAAATCCTGAAATAGGACTAATTCTAGTAAGTGGTAGTGACTGAAAAGTAAATGAAGATAAAATTAGCTGCTCTCTCAAACACATGAACATGTGGCCTCCTGGTAGCTGCCAACTGCTGGCTAGGAAAGTGTTATTGGCTTAGTTTTGCTAAACATCTAAATGTGAATTTAACGCTTTTTCTCTATCAACTTTTCATTGTGAGTTATGTGGTCCTTAAAAACACAAATGTTTCTGTTAGAAAGGTTTTGGTTATTTAAATTGAAAGATTTTTATCTGGCCTCTCCTCACTAGTTAGTGAGATAGTGCTCAGTTGGAAAAAAGGTGATGTCACACGCTTCGCAGCACCAGTCAGGACAGTTTGGGTTTTTGTTTTCCTCACATTTCCAGTCCACTGTTTATTAAATGTAATTGAAGTTCATAAATAATAACAAGGATGTTTCATTGCGTTCCATAATTAAAGTTACACAGAAATACTTAAGATTTGAAACAAGGTTTTCAGGGGCTTTAAGTGATCCCCTACTTAACCACTGCTAAATGTCCAAATATGGAATTAACAAACTGCTGTATTTAGACATTCAGGCAGCCCATTACTGTTAGATAGCTTCCAGCCTAAAGAGTGCTAATGAGCACACTGTGCACCAGTGTTAGCTCAGTCCCTCTTGAAACATACAATATTGACAAAGCTTGAGTGTTATTCTATGTAAATGAACTCAACACTCTTCTGACTTAAAGGTTATTTTACTTGCATGAATTGCTTTAAAAGCTACTTAAACAGAAGATAAATTATAGAGGTCAGAAGAGTTTAAAAGGAAAGAAAAAAACCTTTATTATACCTTAAGTGCAGCATAGCAGCTACACTCCGATGCTGTCCCTATTTTCTATGTTGTGTGTATTCATTAAGAGTGACAGAAGACTTGATTATATCTTAAAACAAGACAAAACACAAAACTAGGACAGACTGCCTTAGTTGGTTAAGATTATTCTTTATTATGAAGTGCCACAAAATGCTTTGTGTTCATTGTGCTTACATTGTCTGAATTCTGGCTAAAAAAAAACCCAGGAGATCCTCTCTCTGCAGCAGAGAGCCAAACCTCCTGAGATAAGGTGTGTCAGATATCGCTATACAGCAGTAAAAATGTCTCAATCCAAAGGATTCTTTACAAACCCTCTTGCAATAAATTATTATTTAGGTTATCATCATTCTTTAACTTGGAAATACAAAAAAAGAAGAGAGGTCAAGCTAGTACAAGGTTTTTAATTCTTCTCTACCTGAATTCTAGTTAGTTTCATTGTGCTACTTTCTTTAAGGTGGAGATGACTAGAATGGAAGTGCTTAGAGAGAACAGACCTGGAGCTCACCCAGAGACAGACCCACAGACGCACGCGCTCAGCTTTTCTGCTTCAGAACCACTACACACAACAACAACTTACGCCAAATACCCTTAAGATATTTAGACTCCGGTGCAAAGTTTTAATACACAATGATACAATTTGTGGTGGAGACATCGCAGCCAGAGATGCTCTCAGTGGTTTGTTTAGCAACTTTGTACCGGTCACATTGTGATCTGTTGCTACAGTAGAAATTGTGTTATTACTGTTTTTGTTTCAAATAAGATTTTAGACAGTTGTTAAAATAATAGCACAATGGTATTTGTATTTCTACCAGGGATCTGCTCCGAGCTGTATTAGGAAATATGAAGGTAATGCTTTAGTTGTCTTGCATACATTGTCTCTTCGCCATACTTGTGCTTTTAATTTGTAATTGTATTTGTGTATTCCTTTTGTTTAGGCTCCTAATTTATTGTTTTACCTACTTTTTATGTATGGTTGTTGTGAATACTTTGGCCAAGGGCTAAAAATCACACATAAAAAGAAAGACAAAAATTGAAGCCCTAAACAAGTTGAAGCTCTATGACTAATCGCGTGATACAATTCAAGTAATTGCATCTCAAATCTAGTTCAGACATCAGGAAGAGAGATAAGACCTGCAATTTGTTGACTTATACTGATTGCTTCACTCACAACAAAAACTCTTATTGACTTGTGAGCTAATTTTTTTTAAAAAACCTTCTTTATAAAAATCTTAAAGATTGTATTGTCTCCTGCAACACATGAGCTTTTGATGTCATACAGGTCATATAACTTTATCTCTGAGATGTGAATGTAATTAGGTTGTGGGTCCATGTATCAGTGCAGAATCTCCTTTTGTCCCTTTAACCCTAAATGGTGTTGGATAGCAGTCAACCCAATCTCTACTTGAGTAATCTCATGCCTGAGGAAGTACTGCAATTATCAAAACTTCCTTTGACAGAGAATTACATCTGAATATTAAACATAATTATTTTACATTGTTGAAAGCTTGACTCTAGACACAGATTCTCTCTTTGTGTCTCCCACAACAGCTCATCAGCAGGCACTGTCTGCCCACTTGTGTGGCTATGCATCCATGCACCTGTGCATGTGTGTCTCTGCAAGGTTACATATGGCATATAAACAAGCACTTCATCTTTTTGTGTGTCCTCAGTCTGTCTCTCAGGAAGCTCCATGAATCTGTAGAAAAGGTTTCCGAGCTGCAGAGAACTGGGTTCAGCAACACTGGTATTGGCCACCTAGATCAAAGGTTAAACCATCTATGGGTTGGGGTTGATTAGAGTTAGCCTGTCTGTAGGTATATCACTCATAGAGTTAGCCTATGGTCGGCCCAGTAGGGTTAAATGGGGCCTACTGCAGAATAATCAGGACTCGGTCTGATGTATCTATTGGACTGTAAGAGTTAAGCTCCAATCGGACCATCCAGCTAAAGTGCATGCTTTTTCTGTGGTTTAAGAATGCACGCTTTATGGTTTGGAAGTGCACTGGAAGGGTAGTTGAATAATGCAATGCATTTAAAGCTGACCTCGGTCCGACTTCAACAATGCACCAAACTTCAACTTGGTTTTCTGTTGAAAGTATGAGAGTTGCTTAATACCATGTATGTTAACTATCATTTTGGATTGATGCAAATCTCATTGCAAAACCCTCCAATCTGATCGCTGTATTAACCTTATTTTTTTGTTTGTTTGTTTGTTTGTATCAGGATAAAGGACAAAGATAAGATGTGGTTATTAAAAGGTCTGTTAATGGCCTTTCGTTACATTATTTTCAACACATTTTAGTGCCATCTTAACATCCTCGAACCTTTTATAAACTGTCAAACTCTCATGAAGTGCCAATGATCCAATCTGAGTAAAATATTTGGGAGCCTAATCCATAATCAGGCATGTCCTGGTTATGGTTAGAAGTCTGATTTCATGCTAGAGGTAGCCTAGCACGTGTCTGTAAGGGTTATAGTTATCCTACAATAGGCCTCACACCCAGCAGGCAGCTGATCCCAGCCTCTCAAGCCTACATCCTACTTTAGTTCTACTCACTAAGAGGCAGGCAGTGCATAACAAGAGAGGAAAGACAGGACTTTTCTTTTTGTTACTCTAACACTACATTGGCATGTTCCCTGATGTCTGTAATATTAGTATTTTTCTGTTTATGACTATAGGTGAAGTAAAACATACCTGATTTTTAAACTGCTATACAGTAGTATGTATACTTCATAACTTCATCATAAAATACCATGCATTAGGTGATTATTGCTTTTAAAGAGTCCTACGGAGGCTCCAAGAGAAAAATATTGCCCTCAGGTTCTATCTATAGGATTTTGGCAAAATCATAAGCTTTTTATGATGTTGGCATAGATTTCATTATTTTTTTGCATGCAATAATGTTAATAAGAAAAAGGATAAACAACATAATAGGAAAAAATAGTACTAAAAAAGTGACATATGCTTTGGCCTGTAGTGATAGAAAGAGGTTGGCAAATATCCTACATACATATACAGAAATTAAAGTGCAACAAATAAGTTAACGGTATTACTTCATTGTTATCAAATCAAGTATAAACTTACAATAAATAAAAAATGCCAAAATAAATAAATAAATAGTATTTTTACCTCAGTAGTGGAGAGAATATGGTCACTTGGTGCAGCAGAACATTATTATTATCATTATTACTACTATTATTATTACTATTATTCCCCCAAAAAACAAAATCAGAAGGAAAAACTCTTTCACTGCATTTCAGTGCAGGGTGGAACCCAGTAGCGATAGGCTTAATAATGTTTTTGTTGTCATCATCATCAGTGTCCCAAAATATATGGTGCCATACTGTATCTAGATGCCAAAAGGAAGCCATATTAGTATTATTGTTTCTATCCAGAACAGACAGAGGAAGAGGAGGTGAACAGTTTTTTAGGAAGTGCATGCGTAGATCAGATAAATCCTTAAGTGGGCAAATCTCAAGGAGAAAAATTGTGCTATCTTCATCATCTTCATCATCATGAATAGGTTCCAAGGGAAAGCAAGGGTAGGGGGAAGTGAGAGAGGGGGAGGAGGGAAAGCAAGTTCATATTGTGATCAAAAATAGATTGTTTATGTCTGCAGTTCAATCTGTAAAGAGAATGGTAATTTATGTCTGCAGTTTTGTCTGTTGTTTTATCTATGCAGGGGGTCATGCATCTAGGGGGCCTAAAGGAGAGAAGGGGCCTTTGAAGCACGCAGACTCGTAGTGCTTGTTCAGGTAACTTTTGAGCGCGAAGGTCTTGTTGCAGCGTTTACACTTGAAGTGCTTGAAGGCCGAGTGGGTCTGCATGTGAGCGCGCAGGTTTGAGCGGTCTGCGAAGGCCTTCCCGCAGTGGGCGCATCCGAATGGCTTCTCGCCTGTGTGAGAGCGCATGTGGCCCTGTAAAAGCCAAGGTCGACTGAACGCTTTCCCACACACATCACACTTGTGCTTGAGGTCGTGAGTGAGCAGGTGCATGGCCATGGCAGGCATGGACACGTACACCTTCCCGCAGGTCGGACATTTCTTGGCCAGCTTGCTGTCCAGCGAGCGGTGTGTCTGTTTGTGCCGGCTCAGGTTGGAAGACGTGGCGTAGGTTTTGCCGCACTCGTTGCAGGTGTGCCTCTGGATGGTCCGGGGACTGCTGAGAGCTTTCCTCCTCGAGCGGCCGTCTGTGATGAAGAAGGCATCGACTGTGTAACCCTCACTCACTGCAGCGTCTCCGTTGATGTAACCGTCAGTGATTTCTGAACCAGGACTGTCAGGGGACTCCGAGTCAGGGGCCCCGTAGTCACTGTGGATGCCGTCGTAGAGGGGGTCTGGCGACGGCACCTTGATCCCACTGTCACTCTCGCCATCGTACACAACAGGGCTGATGTAGTCACTGATGTAACCAGCTAACATGGAAAAAAGAAAACAGTATTAGGTTATAGAACACTGAGCTGGAAGTTATAATAAAAATGGGTTTACACTGAAGCCTGGCAAGGGGATCAGAGATATTCAGATTCAGACTAAAGTATTTGCCACTGATGTAGTCATGACATAACTTGATAAGTAGTAAACCACAGAGGGGCACAGGCGCAAAAATTCTCCCCCATCACAGCAGAGACCCACAGTTCATATACCAGTACGAAATGTGATAGACATTCACTACTGCACATGTCTCTCTAACAGGGAGACAACAGGGAAAAAAGTTTGGATTAACGCCATTAGACTGCTGTAGCCAGCTGGACAGGAAGTACAGAGTGAAATCAGATAGTCCTCTTCTTTCAAGTAAGTCCTCTTTTCTCAGGCTTATCTTTCTTTACTGAGACAGTAATGAGAGAGATTCAGTATACGGACCAGCATTACACAGTCTGGAATGAATTGTTGGAATTAAATAAGTGCTTGCTCAACTATATTACACCATTAGTGATACACAGCTCGCCTTCAACAGCTGTATGGTGTCTACTTCTGCATCCCACTTGAGTGCATTTATTATAATAAATTATAGAGACGATGGGTTGACGTAAATATGCCAAACAGCTGGTTCATTCAACCAGTGACTTGATTCTAACATGTTAGTAAATGCCTAAATGGTGTTTCTACATACAACATACACTAAGTGCTATGGTTGGACACAAATGCTGACATGACAGTTCTGTGTCCAGAAACCAGATGCATTTTACCTCTAAACTGAAACCAAAGAAGGCAACACAATGGGTGAAACAGAAGCTTCCAGTAAGATCTGAGCCTATCGGCAATTTCTACAAGATCATCTGTGGTTACACACAACATTTTCTTTTTTACATAAAAGGCATTGTGTTGTTTTTAAGAGAAGTGCCACCGTCCTCCTCTCACTCCAAATGTACTGATAGAAACTTCAGTATGTATCTGCCCTGTAGTAGTACTGCAGCAACTGGCCAATGGCCAAGTACCATCCCTGCATTCACCCTGCATAAATGGTAAGGGGTAAAGCACCAGCAACTGTAACTACTTTTAACAATTTTCAACATATGTGAAAGTCTGAATAGACATATTGTAACACAGAACATCTGTCTCTCTCCTGCACACCTGTGGTGAGTAGTGGAGTGTGAAAAAAGCCTGCAGTATTAGTCCAGAGATAATTCAGCAATATAATTCCTCAGTACTCAAAGGTTGCTGTTAAAACATGTCCTCTGTGAAAGATAAATGCACACACACTGACCCTGAACTTGAGAAAGCTGATTTAGGGTGTGAAAATGAGCATCAGCACCATGGACAGAGCCAGTGCGGCGCAGGTTGCTGGCACAGTGACAGCAGGGCTGCTGTACAGGCTCAATCAGTGCAGTCAACAGTGTGGTGCTTTTTTACAGATCAGGGGGTTGAAGACTTGCACGGCAAGGCTTTTGGGCAAAATACAGTGACTGAAACTCATTATAAAACATTAGAGATGTTCTTGAGCAGGTTGGATGACTACTACTCCCTACTGATATATCTGAGAATATGCTAATTATTATCAGTTTGACTTTATCATGAATATATGAATATGTGTATGTAACTGGCTAGATATATATTATGCATAATTACATACGATACATAAATAAGAGCATATTTACAAGCACACAAGTTAAAAAATACCTTTAGACACTGACAATCAGTCTAAACACAGGGTTTTAGAGTGTGGATCTACAAATGTGTCAATGTGTTTACACAGGGATAAAGACGCAATTGATCACAGAACACACACTAGACAGTTTTGTGTTTTTTGGCGTACTGTCTTTAAATCTATTATTAATGTGACAAGGTTTGGTGTGATGGCTTGAATAAACACAACTGATTAATGGCTTAAATGCAGACTTAACTCTTCCTAAACACAGGCATCAATAAACACAACATATACCACCGCATGTATAAAAGTAGCAACACAGGCAATCTTTCCACCTTTTTGTTTTCATTAAACATATGCCTCGTTTACACTCAGTTACATCTACATTGAGCCAACCAAAAACAAAAAAAACATCCACCCTACACAAGGAAAGTAAGTAAGTAAATCATTTCTTTTTCTTGATATTTTTTGTCAGTTAAATATGTTCATGGTGTAAAGGGAAACTTATTGTGATCAATTGGACATAAGAAAAGACAGACAAAATATGCCACATAATGTAGTCTAGATGTGCATTCTTGGAAAATAAAATAGTGTTTTCCGTTTTTCTTCCTTAAGAAATGTGTGTTGTTATTATTCGTCTGGTCCATCAGATGATTTTTGAGTAAGATGCAGAAGCAACAAGCTCTATGTGACACCATAAAACGGCCTACATACGATAACAGCAATTACATATCTGCCACGGCGTCCCATCTGAATACACAGTCTCATCGCACACAACGCATGAAACACGGGTGGGGTATAAATTATTCCAAAAGCCGGTTCTTTCAAGCAGAGAGTTGTTCCTGTGCCTGTGCTGTATTGTATGTAGAAGCCGCATTAAGCTGTTACCATCAGATGTTGGGGATGGAGACAAAAGGTGGCTGGGACAGGCAGCATTGCACGGTGCTGCTGAGGTGGCAGATCGCGTGTCAAGCCGAGCGGGGCTTGTTAACCTCGACATTATAAATACACCACTGACAGCTTTTTGCTTTACGAGCAGAGAAGTGCAGGCAAGACAGCGCACGGAATACACATGTTGATGTGCAACAATGTGCCAGTGACACTGGGGTGGAAGCAAAGCAGTGGCTTCATTTACATGGCGAAGGCATCTCTGGGTTTTCGTGTGAAATGTGACGCACGCAGTTGCAGGGTGTGGGGAAGTTCACAGCTTCAGAGGAGCACAGGGCAGCACAAAACAATGAACCACACTGTCCTCAGGATAATAACAATGGGGCACTGCTTTGTTAAAATAAAAATCTAAAATCAGACAGTCTAATATACTGAATCTTCTGGGCTAGAAAGACTTATATTCAACAGTACACTGGTGGCTGTAAAGTGAGATAAGACTAGTGAGGAATGTCAGTTCTGATCCACTTTTGTGTTTCTGTGATATTGTGACCATGCATGCTTGTGGCAGCTATAGTAGGCATACAAAGAGTAATGCATTTTTTAAATAAATAAATATAAAATCTTCAGTCTAGGCGAGATATCATCTGGAAAAATCTGCTGATACTACAAAAGCGTAACAGGCATACCTTGACATGGAGCACAGATAAAACCCTCCATGCAGAATCTAAGATATGAGCCTGTGACGGGGCTACTTTTATATGTGATCAAGAAAAACAAATCAGGAAAACACTGGACTACTGCTAGTAATGTTTTTGGTCACAGCATTGTTACATAAAGGATTACTAAATGGCTGCTTATTTGTACAGCACCCGGAGGCGGTTGGTGCACAAATTTGTCAGTGGAGATTAACAGTTTTTAAACGATTAACTATCCTCATATAATAGTGTCACTATGTTGTGTTAGATTATGTCCTATACAAAACGACTACACCCAACTTATAGGGTACAAGGAAGCATTTTTCATGCAACATGTTAAACATCATCAACATCACACTGGGCTTGCAGAAGCATCCAAACACTTAGACTAAGCTTTGCCTTTGTTAATTCCACAAAACCAAGTAAAAGTGGACCAGATATTAATAACCACTGTCATGTCTTTATCTCTTTTAACCTTACTTAGCCTGCATAAGGGGGGAAATCCCCCGCTGACTATGAGCCAAAATCGATGAAACATGGGACGCGCTGGATTTAGCTGATTTCTCAAGTGACCTTTCCGCTCCAGTGGCAACTACAAGCGAGCAAATGCTTAAAATCAAGCCTACTTTAGTGTCTATACTGCCTGTTAATAAAGTGTTAGATTATGTGGTGTGGTAACACTCATTGAGCAGGGTTAGTGGTTATTGAGATTGACAGTTGTTGAGTTCCGGCAGTCCTCTGAAGTGCATACAGCTCTTAAAGTCTACACTAATTTTGTAAGTCTTCGAAGTCGTGTGGAATTATTTATTTTGCAATGGGCTCTGAGGCTTAGCCACCAGGCAGGTAGTGACTATGCGATGACTCTGGGCTGTCCTCCTGTAATCAGTGATTACAGGCTGCCTATCTCCCTCAGTACGTCCACATCACCCTACACTTACCCAAACAACCCTGTGATAAGTTTCAAATAGAAAGGCTGCAGATGCACAGGCTTACGTCTAGAAATATTACAGGCGATGCCACGGGAGATAAAAAAAAAAAAAAAGAAAAAAGCCTCAAGAGTGTGAATTTTATCTTCTGTTCAGAGTTGCAGGTCGGCACCGATGGGTCGATCACTGAGGTCAATTTTAAAGAACAAGCTCAGCCAGGGAATCCCTCCAGGACCCAACAGGTAGTAAACCCACCATCCCGGTCACGCACATGGAGCATCCTTTCGGAGACAGCACTGCCATCTCCTCCAGAGCGACCTTCCTCCGAGACACCTGTTAGTGCTCGCTGTGCGGGCGGCCCGACCTACCTTTGTCGTGGAGCCGCAGGCTGAGGTCCGTCCTGTGCCGGTAGACGTTCTCCAAATCCGCCCCGGTGGAGAAATCATCCAATTTCACCTTTTTCACCAAGAAAGACCTTGGCATGGTGCTGCGACACCGACACACACACACACACACACACACACGCGCGCACGCACACACGCACTGTCACAAACGCAACGACCCACGCGCACACACGCAGCCGGTCGGCCTGGCCAGCGTGGTGACTCGCCCGCCACGCACCGACGAGACGGGCGGACCGAAAGGAAGACTGTCCTCGGATTCTGGATGGATCCGGTAAAAAAAAGAAAATAAAAAAAATAGAAAAGAAATACTCGACCACCGCTTGCGTGTTATTTTCTTTTCTTGTCTCTCTGACCGCCTCCTGTCTGTCCCCGCTTGTAGTCCTCCTGCACGGAGAGGTGTGCAACTTCAGCACCGGACAGCTCCCACCGGGGGGGGGGGGGGGAGGATGAGGAGGTGGGGGGGGGGGTCTCTGCGCTCGCGGGCAGAGGCTCGTGAGCAGTCCAAAAGAAATCCCCCCCCAAAAAAAAAAAATTAATAAGAAAAAAATAAATAAGAGGCGACGGCAGGCACCCTGCAGCGCGCGCCCTCTTTGAAGAAGAGGAAGAAGAGCTGAAGGAGTAAGAGGAGGAAGAGGAGGAGGAGGAGGAAGGAGGGATGCGAAGAATCTAAGAGGTGAGAAGAAAAAAAAAAAAAACAACAACAGGAGGACGATTTGGGAAGCTTTTTTTTTAAAAAGAGAACAGTGTCCGACACCTCGTCCTTCACCCTCTGCCACGGAAATGGTCCTTAATCCCCGTTAATGACGACTTACTCAGGACGGTGGGGAAGAGAAGAAGAAGAAAAAAGAAAAATCACAGTAAAGTCTCCCTGCGACCGACGGATCAACAGCGTCCCCTCTTTCTCTGTCGGTATCCCTCTCTCTCTCTCGCTCTCTCTCTCTCTTCCCCTCGGTCTCTCTCTCTCTCTCTCTCTCTCTCTCTCTCTCTCTCTCTCTCTCTTTCTGCAGCTTCCGCGAGGTGTTCCGGTGAGTGTGCCGTCTCGCGATCAGCTGTTGGCATTTATATGGCGCAGAGAGAGAGAGAGAGAGAGAGAGAGAGAGAGAGAGATGGAGAGAGAGAGGGAGAGATGGATAGACACATGGGTAGAGGGAGTGCTTAATTTAATCCATCCCACATCCCCGGGGAGCGGCGACTGGCCCGGATGATTTATTGAAGCTGTTATCACCCCCCACCCCCCCCCCCCCCCACCGCCCCCCCCCCCTCTCTTTTCTTTCTTTCTCTGTCTTTCATTCTCCTTCTCCCTCCTTCCTCCCTTTCTCTTCATTTTTTGAGCGCGCGCGCGCGCGTGTGTGTGTGTGTGTGTGTGTGTGTGTGTGAGGCGAGTCGCCGTGTTTTGGGGAGATAAGAATGGAAATTGTTATGTTTTTTTTTTTTTTTTTTTTTTAAGCACTCATCGATTTGATTCAGCCAGCACAGGGTGTTACATGAATTTCAAATATTGTCCCATTGTGCATGCTTTTTGGGAGTCCATTTACTTCTTCTTTTTTTCTCTCTCTCTTCTTTTATCATCTGCTAAGCATTTTTCTATCTCTTCTGTTTTTTTCGCGATGACACGGATTACAGGGGGGGGGGGTATTAACTAGCATGCTGAGAGCCTCATAATTATCATAAATGTGGCCCCGAAGGCAAATGGATGTAGACCAAATGGAGTGTTTTACAGTGACTGCAGGATTAATATGGGAGTAGAGGAATATCTGCTCCAGGGTCACACTGGGTTCACTGACAAGTTTTTACTGCAAGATCCAGGATTGTCTCTGCTCCCTGTCCATATCATGCAACGACAACAAAGATCATTTGAGAGATTAATAAATCACCTGCTGGGACTTCCTTTATTCAGCCTCACCTCTCTTAGAAATGAACACTGGCAGGTTTTAAGTGGCTGGTAACTTGAGGGGACCTCACTTTATCAGTTTGAGACCCGGAACAACAGTGTACACATATGTTTTAATTAGTCCCATGGTGTGAAAGTGCACATTACTGAGTTTGTGTCCTCACAAGATTAAAAAGTATCGCTGTGTTTTAATGAGGCAGGTGTACTGTAGGACACTCTGACTCGGGTTGGTTGGTTGTTGGAAAGTTGCTGAACATCTGTTAAAGGTTAGAGGAAGCTCAGCCGATGACTCAGATCTACAGAGATAAACCACTTAAAGCTCAACGGTTAATGGCAGAGTTTGACACATCATCTCTGGCATTAGAGTCTATTGTAGCTAACAGAGTCTGTTGCAGAGACTTGGCCCGAAATCTCAACGCAACATTCATTCTGAAATAAAAACAATATGCAGTTAAATAAATCTCTTAATATTTCATGACACAAATATGTACATTTACTGTATTTTAATATATGTCTTTATCTATCTTTATTTTAGAGTCCTATGGTGTGGTGTGTACTATCACAGAAGTACATGTAGATCAATATTATCCATCAAGGATAGTAAAAGGAAAGATTGGGTTATGTTCTTACTTTCTTTCTATAAAATTTGTGCTTACAGTAATATTACATTAAGGGTTATGTGCTTCAAAGCCATTTTATTCAAAGATTGTCAGTGTGCATTTGAGTCGGGTTAGGAGGCAACGTGTGGGGGTAAAGATATTCATGAATTAAATATTAAGTATTTTGAATATTTAAAGTTACCGAAAAGGGTGGCCTTTTCAACAGGCATTGTCAAATATGACTCAACAGGAAAAGCTATTTCTATGCCAGTCCCATCGCAAGTCTTTGCTCATGTCTTTCTTGAATGAGACTTTCTAAATCTCATTAGCTCTTCCAGAAGGATGACTTTTCTTGCATAGTTAACAAGGATGATGAGAAAGGTGGTGATAATGAAGACTGAACTGACTGAGGCAACTGGGTCATTTGAGCTTGATGCATGGATATCTACTGTAGGGGCCAGATATATTTCCACTCTGTGTGTACTTAGTATTGATTACAGGCCACATGACTTGTACAATATGTGTGTGTTCAGTATGTTTGATGATGACTCATGACTGTGAAAGTATTCTGTGTGTGTGTGTGTGTGTTGTGATACCAGTCCATCTGTTGTCCTTAATCAGGGGAAGAGCAGATGAGTTCCATCACCTGGAGACTGGCTCAGGGAGGTCCAATTAAACACACACACACACACACACACACACACACACACACACACACACACACACACACACACACACATGCACGCATGCACACACGCACCACTGGCTTAACACACACACACACAATATACAAGCACCTCTACAACAACTGTCAGTTGACTGAAATAACTTACAACATTAGCAACTAATTTCATCATCATTACATGCTATGTGAACACACACACAACCTAACAGCAAGACACATGGACAGAAACAAACACACACACACAGTCTTACACATACATAAATGTAGATGTTCATCTCCATCCATGCCTTATTCATGTTATATGTTCTGATTTTTCTAAACAAGGACATTAGATGTATCTGGCATTTTCAAAATTAGATGTATTGTATATTCCAGTAACGTGACAGCGAGTCACTCTTGAGTCATTGAGGATGTGAGAGTAATTTCTAAAGATGGGACAGTATTTCACTGCAGCGCATATGAGTGCAAATTGCAGCCAAAAGTGGAAAGCTCTGGGTGTTCTCTTGTTGGTGTCATCCTCACACTTTGCTAACAGCACCTCATTTTATTTTTGGGACGAACAGGAGGCCTGTGAGCAAATTACAACCCAAAAGGATTTGTAATACAAATCCAGATTTTCCACTGGTATTATTTTATTCTGGTCAGTTTGTTAATGTTACAGGACAACAAAGTTGACAGTGACTGTAGAACAAAATGAAAGACAAAATGATTTTCAATATTCTGAATTATGCAATGGGAGAAATTGTTGTAAGATTTTACGTATTTAATATAAATAAAGTGTTAGATGTTTGCTTAATCCTGCTATAGGGTGGCAAGCTGCTGCCCATACAGAGACAAATAAAGTTTTTTTTTATGTCCTGAATTGAATTCAGGACATAAAACCTTCCTGCAAAGATTCAGAACGTTTCACAGTCCTTGAAAAGAGCTTAAGCATGATTCAGTGAATGAAATGCAAAATAAATCATATAACCTTTTAAAGAATGTATGTTTCAATTTAACTAAAGATTGAAGAAAGTAGGGGGATGTGACTTCTAGGTGTTTCTTCCATATTGTTTTTTCTACATCGGAACCAATGATGTCTGTATTTTGAGGCAAATTTGGGATTTTATTCTATTTAAATAAAGTTGACTTTACTTGGTATTTCATACATGTAACATTGTGCTCATGTTTGAGAGAAGTGTGTGTGTGTGTGTGTGTGTGTGTGTGGGTGTGTCTCAGATGCTGCTCTGAGGTTAACTCTGATAGATGTCCTGTTTGGTTTAATTGATGCTGTGCCACGTCGAAGGCCGACACATGTGAACATGGAGCCGCTGCCCAGCTGGTCTGTGTGGTCTGTGTCATGTGTGTAGGTGGATGTGGGTTTTGTATACGGTGCATGTGACAGGCAGGCAGCTGCTGCCTTAAACCCCAGTATGACCACATGCATGCATGCACACACACACACACACAGACACACACACACACACACACATGCAAATGGTTCACTGGAATAACACATAGTGCTTTCAAAGTTATGACTCATTATCACACATCATCCCTGACCCTAACCACCGCACATATCTAATTGTCTATACATGCACTGAATTAAAGGACTCATTAACTGAAGTCTGCAGCATTTAGGCATTTTCAGCATCACAGAGTGAAAAGAATCCATGATGCAAAAACTGAGGTCCCAATTTATATGTAATACAGATAAGTCACATATTATTGTTAGTGATATAATTAATTTTCCTATTCCTGTTATCGTTTTAGGACAATTCAAGGCCACATGAATGGTTTGTTTCTGCCACAAAAGGTCATAACAGTTTATTTCTCACGCCTCTTCCTCTCTCAGGGGTGAGTACACATGTGAGGAAATGCAGGTGGTTTGAGATTTTTTCCTCTTACTTTAAGCAAAATGTTTCAAGGAGCATCAAAAGTCAAAATATATTTCTGTCTCACTGTGCCTCTCTTTGCCTCTCATTTCGTCTTTTCTGAAGGTGAGCCTTGTTCTGTTCTATCCTAAAGCTGTTCTGTCGCAGTAAAGCTAAATATTGCTGAGCAGCTCTTCTCATCAGGCACACACACACACACACACACACACACACACACACACACAAAGACACATGCACACACACACACACACACACTCACACACACTTACACATGCACACATGCACACTTGCAGACACACGCAGAAGTGCTGGGCTAGGGGAGAAATGTGGCCTGTTTCTTTGCAGTTTTTGATGACTCCCGCTGTACTGGTGAAACAGAATGCAGCGTACATTAGCACAGGATAGAGTGTCCCAAAACAGAGGAGAGGAGAGGAGAGGAGAGGAGAGGAGAGGAGAGGAGAGGAAAGAAGATTCAAAATACAAACTGCAACTGCCTTTACATCAGTAAAAGTCTCATTATGATATTGGATGTCAAAGAATTTTTGTCGGCGCAGAAAAATCAGATTTACTGTAGTTTAAAAATCAGTAACCATTGTTGAATGAATTGAATTGTATGAATTGAAATCTCTGCTTCCACTTACTCTCCTGCTCTGTAGCTTTCGACACTATCACACCGTCTTCATTTTCAGATGAAGATGTTGTCATGGAAGTGTAGGTGTTCAAACTTTCCGTTAGTTTATTCTGAGTACTTGGACTTCTTGTTCATGTTAGCTTCAACATTGAGTTATTACATTGATTTTTGGCCTTGTAAACAGCAGTTAATCTCCACAATCCAAAGCTTTTGGGTGTATCATGCAGTCTTCGTCAGTGATGAAAACCAGCTACTGTAAGTGGATCTTGAGTGGAGATTGTTTTGTCAGCAGTAAAGAATGAACTGTCACAATCATGTTTCCATATAAAGTACGTATGAATCAGAAGATTAAGAGACATAAAATATAAAACCAATTTTTATTGTGTAATGTAGATTATTATTGTCAGTATTATTATTATCTTAACCTTGTGTATTTATTTCAAACCAAGAAGAAAAATGTCCATCAACAGTAGCAAGTCTGCCTGATCAGTTTTCATCCAAATTAATTATTTCATCCACCACATGGTATACATTGTAATTGCCAGCACTGGTTGACCCAGAGAATCCGCTGCATCCCTCACTGTGAAACACACACACATATCGTCTTTCTCAGTGTTTGGTCTTTACTGCCTGATCAAGAAACCCAACGTAATGCTGCATTAGTTAAATGAAACTGGAAGAAATATTGGATTGATGTGCTCTTTAGGAAGTGATGAACTCACTTAAGAATGTATTAAGAATGTATAATGCAACTGTATAATGGATCCATAGCAGGAGATTTCACAGCCTGCAAAGTAGGATGTAGATTGATGCTTCTGGCATTCATTTCTGTTGTAGGAAATGAACATCACATATATTCACACTATCTAAACAAACAACCCTTGAGCACAGACAAACCGCTGAAGCACTGAAGAAGCCTTTCCCTCCTTCTCTGTGTATTTCCCTAAACTCTCTGACCCACAATGCCATTGCAAGAGATATTTTTCTTCCCCTCTCTATCTTGGGGTAATTGTGTGAATCAGGAGAGATTGCATTTACCCAGACAGCTGAGTGGCGAGCTGGCAGGGTAATAAATGGCCTGATAACCAGCACTACTCTGATCCCATTCAACGCAGAAATAAGAACAAAAAAATCATTACCTGCTTCAGACAGGCCTATCCTGTGATGTCACATGTGATAAAGAGAGACATATTTCGGAAACACAGAGAGGGGAAGGGGTGGGATGGAAGGAAGGAAGGAAAAATGAAAGAAGCAATCAGAGATAGCAAGATGAAGTAAGTGAAAGGGTTATGGGAACATTTCAGGTAACATTTTTATTTGTTTAATGGATTGGGCCATTTATTCAGTGATTTTGGAGCATAGAACAGAACAATGGTAGATAAATTCAGAAGAAATGATGAATTGAAATATTATCAGTAATGAATTGATGTGGTTAGGATCCGTCTTACTGTAAATCAACACTTCAACCATGATTTAGGAGGGCAGATGATCGACAAGGGTCAGAAACCTGTGTGTTTTAACAAGACATTAAAGGTATTTCATATTCTTTTTGTTTTCCATCCATTCCAACTCTCTGTATACCTTTTAAATGGCAAGATCAAGCATATCAAGCAAATTATTAAATATTTGGAAGCAAATTATATCAGTACACACAAACACACGGTCTCAGCAGTGTTTGCAAATGCAAGCTTTGGCTTTGAAACTGACATTACTTATTTAGCTTGGTTTCATGTACAGTACAAAGGCAGTCACTGCAGCATCAGGTTAATGTTTTTAGGTTTTGTTTGTTCCAGGACTGGATCACATGACTACGAAGCGCGAATGAGTTTGTGCTGCAGCCAACAATTCCTGTTAAATCTGTCATTACCTCAGGATTAAACCAGGAAGAAAAATTGTTTTCAGTAATTATACATCCTGTATTTAAAGCTACTAGAATTATTTTATATATATATATATATATATATATATATATATATATATATATATATATATATATATATATATATATAATAGCAATGGATGAAATGAAAGAGTGAGAGAATCATCACTCTGCAGTTCGCTTCAGCTGTACTGTGCATTTTAGCAGCTTTGTTTTTTCCCACTTGCTTTACTGTTGGTTTCACTCTCACCAGTCTCGTAGGGCCATTTTCAGCTGCAACAGACAGTTGAAAAAGCTCTAAAAACCTACAGCACACTACCAATCAACAGACACAGTTAGCGACTACCTGTGAACATAGTGGAACATTTAGCAGTTACGGAGCCAGATATTTATTTCAGGAGTTGGTGGAGACCAAAACAGAGGTGAAAGGACTTGACAAGAGACTGCTGTTAATTTCCGTTATTCAAAATGACAGTCATGATCGTTCCATAACCTTGACCACATGTTTACTATTTCAGCCATGACGAATAAGGTCCCCTAACCTTAACAAGTCTTTTTTTAACCCAGAACCTGATCGTTCCCTAAATGTATCCAAATCGTTTTGTCCCTAAACTTAACCAAACCATAACCATAGCATTGTTACAACATGTTTTTTTTCAACAGTGATTTGTGACGGCTTTGGAAGACACAGACAAATTATGGTGTCCTGCCAATAGGGGCGTCAGATGAGAAAATACTTCAAGAGTATGTGTCATTCTAGAGGGAATGGACAACCTCGTTGTTTGTCATTTGTTGGTAAATAGATTTGCCATATCAATTTAAAAGATAATTTGTCAGTGTTGTGTTCACAGCTTGTTTTTCCCCATGTGGGCAAAAAATTGGCTATTTCAGGTTTAACTAATAACAATGCAAATAATTACTGAAAAACATGAATCCTGCAATTTGTTAAAACATTGTTTACTTCGTCTACTCAATGCTCTCAACAATAAACTATTCACAGCCCTAAGCCCTGTTGGTAACATGGATCAGATCTATTTTTCCATTGAAAACCAGGAAAAGAAACCAGCATTGTGAAAAGACCTCCTCAGTGGATTCAGAGGCTCGGCGCTCTTCCTCCCCACCTTCCTCCTCCTCTCTGTGTTTCCAATATTATTATTTTCATTCTTTTATTCCGTTCACACCACTCTTGTGTCTTGGATTTTTTCATCTCACACACAAGCAATCTGTCTCTCAGACACACACAGTCAGTCATGCACACATGTTCACATGCACATGCTCACATGATTACAGATACACATAACCACCCTGCAGGGCTCGTGCACGATACAAATTCATGCTCAGAGACACGCATAGCCTGTATGTATGTATCCCTGAGGCGGTGCTGTAGCATCAGTAGCCTCCTGATGTTTCATCAGCAGGACAACACATTACTATTCTAACACTCTACTGTTCAAATGTTCTAATGTTTTGTCAATACTGCTAAATCAACTTTATATGCCTCCAGAGGGCAAACAGTTTACAAACACACTTCTGTTATGAAGAAATTAAATGACCTTTGAATGAACCCATTATATGATCATATTTTTTATTGTCATAAAATAGCTTGTGCCTGAGCCATCTGAAGCACCACAACGCTCGGCCTCGTCGTATTTGATTTGATTCAAGTTTCACAACACAAAAACATAATGTATATTTGTACATAGTATGTACATTCTCAGGAATGATGTGAAAAATACTTTGACAGGAAATATGTGAAGGAAGAAACATTTACATAAATGAGGTGGGGAAAGCTATGAGAAGGTGAACTGTAAAGGTGAGTGTTGAGTGAGGACTTGACTGTTTCTAATTCTGGGACACAGGCAGTGAGGTTTGTCTCCAGGGTTTCCCCCAGTCTTTGGAGAGTGTTATGTGAAAATGTCGCCGCTATTGTTCGTTTTGTGTGGCAGTGACCTTTTATGGATCACAAGGATGCAAGAGCTCCACTGTGCAAAGGAACAACACTGTTGAAAGTAAATCATGTGTAGGTTTATGCAATAAAGTATACAAACTCTCCTGTATAGGTTGTTTCACATGGTTGACAGTGGATAAAAATGATTACCACCATCTTTAGCCTTTCATCTTTATATTTCTGCCTGAACATCTTTGCTTCAAAGCTGGAGCGAACAGTGCCAATTCTTATTTGTCACTCCTCTTGTTCGACAAATGTTATACAACTAATACAACTGACATTTCACAGTAGAAGTTTTAATAACAAAAAGACGGGAGAGCAAACTATACTCCAATCATTGGGTATCTTAAATGGTATCATAGTCCAAAATCTTTAAATGTATTCATAACATTTTATTACTACATAAACACAAAAAACAGCTCTGTTTCAGTTGTGTCAAAATTTGCATTTTTTGTTTATTTGTTTGTTGGTTTAAACACCAACTGAACAGTAATTGCTAATGGAATATCTACTATTAATTTGCAATATTAGTAGAAATATATTTGTATACTAAAGAAATTCAATCAAATTCAAATTATTAAAAGTGATAAGATAAGATAAGATAAGACTGTATTCATCCCACACTGGGGAAATTCCCTTGCAAGAGTGCAAAAGTAGATCCAAAAGCTGAAGCAGTGCCTGATCTATAAGGTCAATCACAGGTTTTGTTAAGTGGTGGGTTGGACTATTCATAATATATGACAAATTAACCAATTTAAAAGATGTTTGCAAATGTTCTGAACGATAATGAGTGATTATGACCTAGAGAGGAAGAACATTTCTACTAAAATCCATCCTCTGCATTGCTTCTTAATTGATTCAAATCACTCTCTTTAAAAAGTTATTTGTAAATCAACCAGCACTTTCTTTTGTTTTATGCAAGTCTGTGTTCTATTTTAAAATAGTGCTAATTATAAAATGACCATATGATCATCCATATGGCTCATTCTAATTGCATCTCTTCTCATCTGCCTTAACGCACTGATAATAAGCCACAGCTTTCTCTGTGTTTATACCTGTCCTCTTTCAGTCTCTGCGTTTAAACCTCGGAGTTAAAGGAAGAATCTGAGAAGCAAATAAAAATATAACCTGGACTTGTTCCATCGTCCCCACTCTGTCTCACTCCTTATCATCTATTTGCCAACTTCTCTATTATTATCTTTCTGTTTATGCTTGTTTGTTTGTTTACTTATTTCTTTCTTTCTGCTCCTTCTCTCTGAAGATGCAGGTTTCCTGCCAAGACTTCAGTGTCCTCCATAACATCACCATACATGGATGCCAGAAACCTGCAGAGATAAATTAAAAGTGTATTATTTACCAGTGTCCATGGGTGTCAGAGCTAACACTGCACTGAAAACTGCGCGACATTCATGGATATACTGTTAGTTATAGTTACAGCAGGTAACTCTTTTTAAACCACAAATTGTTTTCACATTTCTGTCTGTGAGCAGATTAAATCAGAGATATAACATGTAAATAAGTCAGCTTTAGAGGTACTGGTACAGTAGGAGGTTTGTGTTACCTCTGGACAGAGCCAGCCTATCTGGCTCTGAAAAGGTCAAATCTTGTAAGTCAGCATTTCTTTTGTTTGTTTTTTGTTATATGGTCATCCTCCAAATTTCCAAAAATTACATTCAACTAAGTATCATTACTACAAAAGCTGCCTCATAAACTATTCAACACCTTAAACAAAGTCTTGCAGGCTCCATATCCATTATAACACACTCTGATTACACTACAATAATTATTATGCACTCACAATGTGCATATGATTCCTGTAATGCTTTATGAGTACCACTTCAAATACAGCAGCTGTAGTCGAGAAAAACAGTAGGAATGAATTCCAGACAGCGGCTGGGTGGGCAGTTGGTTTATACTAAAATATTAGTATTAGCAGTAAAATAACAGCCTGGCAATGAAACCACTATATCTACCTATTTATTTATTTAGCTGTAGCCTCAGGCAACAGCAAACTAGTGCCGTCAGCTACACTAAGCAGTAGAAAAGCACCTCTGTATGTGTCCTTGTGAATACATACAGTATGTGTGTTTATAACCACAACAGACAGAAGCAGATAATAAGCGGTAATAATTCTCCTCTACATACTCTCCCTTTCTTTATACCTCTCTTCATACACTCAAACTTCCGCTCTCTCTCTCCCTCTCTGTCTCTCTCTCTCTCTGTCTGTACCTCTCTCACTCCCCATCTGTCGCTCCCTCTCTTCCCTCCTCTCTCCCCGCTCAGTCAGTGAAGATGGATCACTCTGTGTCTGTCAGCAGTAGTATCACAGAATGAGAATGTATTGTCTGCTGTCTCAGATAATAAATGCTGCTATCTACGCTACTGTTCCCGGCCATAATAGATGGCCCATATCTACACAGCTTCTGTTTATGAGATTATCACAGCCCTCTGCCGTCCCCCAAGCCCCCGACAGGAGAGATGGAGAAATTACTTTATCGCTAGGGGGCCCGAAAGTTATCATTTGTGAGGAATTCGTCGAGTGGGAGCTTTGTGAATTGGCAGTTACTGCCACTTCTACTCTGGTGTCACACGCGCAAGTGTGAGCACAGAAGCAGTAGAGGTTAAATTGTTCTGTGATTGCTCTTTTATGCTGCTTGAATCCGTGATGTGTTATTGAGAGAGGCCACCTGAAGGAGGGAGAAGAAGATTAGCATCAAACCAAACCCCCTCCTCTCGTCTTCACGGTACATCACCATTTATCATTTTTTATCTTGTTTTGATTTCTGTGAGCATGTACTTAGTTCATGCAAGTAATCACATATAGATCTCATGCTGTGGGGCTTACACACCTACAGAGACCCCGGTGCAGAGTGCACTATTAAGATGTTTGGAACTCTTTCCAACCAGCTTTTCTAGCTGCTCATTCAAATCAGTGCAGGTCATGTGATAAATGAAGGTCTGGGCAGCAGAGAGAACCGGTCACAGTCACTGGTCACTGTTGGACAGGGTTGCCAGTCATTAAAGAGTGTGTGTGTGTCTATGTCTGTGTCTGTGTGTGTGTGTGTGTGTGTGTGTGTGTGTGTGTGTGTGTGACATTTATTACTGCTGGTCACTGAGGGAGTCTGTTGACAGTTGACCCCAATATTGACCACCTGACCCCGGCCTGACCTCTCTGTCTGGCTCTGACTGCAGAGCAGAGGGTCTTATTGGCTCAAGCTGCTGACTGATGGCTCTCCTCTCCACTCTTGGCTAAAAGCCTCGACCTGTGCTTGTCCACAACAGGACAGGGCAGGATGAGCCAACAGGGACAGCTCAACATGACCATCATGTACACATACTGTGCACTTGGTACATGTGGAGGATTGTGATATACACCAGATTTGCTCCTGATGTTTCCTTTTATGCCTGCTAGTGTTGAAATTAAGTCTTAACTTCCATTTGTTGGTGAGTAAAATGTCCCACTGTGTGTTAGACAGCATAGTTGACCTCACGTCACAATACAATACACATACAGTGTGATATGGTGTAGATAAGCAACAAAGTAAATGGATGTTCAGGATCTGAGTCTCTGAGATGTGGAAAAATCACTCCGTATTTAAAGCAGAAGGCAAAAAACATTCAGATTCACTAATATGAATAATAAGCAAGAGGCAAAGCACATTCAGTCCTGTGTTCAAAAGTAGAGTTTTGGCTAAAAGCACTGACCAATACTTCATACTTGTCCAGTGCTCTGACCAATGGCTCTAATTGGCCCAAAACCTGAACAAGGGCTTTAATTGGCTGTTGGCCCTGTCCGTATGAACAGAAGGGACAGTTGGCTCAAAGCTGTGCCGCCTGCTCTGCTGCACATGGCTATTAATCTGAACTACCGTAGAGTTTTGCTTGAATTCAAGTCCAATTTAAGAAAATAATTTGCACATATTACTTCTACAATCTTGGTACAATGCATATCTGATAACATGATTCATTTGACTCCAATGTTAGAAGACAGGGGAGCCAAGACCCTCGCTAATTATGCTTTCATGAGAAAGGAGACAGTGTTTTGGAAATTGATTACTTCAGCCCTTTGAGATGAATCAGGAGCTTTTCTGTGACAATTTTTAAATGTAAAGTGTTTATAAAGAAGAGTGCTTGTTTTATGTTCACCCATTTACAGTATGATATTTTGGCCTTTCTATAAATAAAGTTGTGTCTATAGTGACCAAGTATGACTTCAATTATTATCAAAAGCTTAAAGTTGCATTGAAGTTTAATTTATAAAGGTCATCTGTGCAGCATCTGGCTTCCTGCCATGTGACTCTAAGAAAAAGGGTTCTTATCTACAGTAGATAGCACATTCAGGGATATGAAATTTTAAAAACTAAAAGTGCTATGTTTAATGTTTTAATTAAACTTTAATTTTAATTAACCCATAAAACATGATCTCATTATATTGAGATAATTAATAAAATATAAACAAACAAAACTATTATTGAACAGGTAGTGGACTACATTTTATATTTTGTGCAAATGGTGAATTATACTGGATTGCTTCAGGGCCCAAAATAACCTGAGAACTTTAAAAAGAGTGCGCTGTTCTTCCAGCACACAGTTGCTTTAAAACTTTCGGTATTGCATGCAGTCACAGGCAAACTTTAAATGTTAATCAATGTTAAAAATATTGTTCTCCTCAGTGAAAGAGACAGAGGAACCCCTTGACTGAAGAAGTGACCGCGGCAAGCGTGCTCCTTACCTTGATCAATGTCAGCATTGCTATTAACATGAAGGCTGCCAATAATTTTAGATATAATAATTGTTTACTGTCATACAAAGGTACTGTATCATTTGTCAATTATGTTGTGATGTTTGAATGTGCTATATTACGCAGTTTCATTTATTCCTCTGGGGATGTCAGTCAGAGAAAAATGAAAAGGAAATAGCAAAAAAAAAAAAGAGTTATACACTATATAAAGATACAGAGTGGACAACATCAATGTTATAATATGTTCATCTATAAATGCATGGTTGAAACTATGAAAAGGTTGAGATGTTGTTGCAGTAGCCTACTGAGAAAAAGAAAGAAAAAATCCTGCCAATCAAAGGCATGTGCAACTATTCTATAAAGTCCTTACATACAGTATATGAGAAATATAATAAAATATAGGTACAAGAGAACATTAGATAAAACCATATACAGAATGTATTTACTTATATTGTAAAATGATGTGACAATATTGACAAATCACAATTTGCCTCAAGGAGCTTTACTATCTGTACACAGTGAAACACACTGAAGGTGTTAATGTTTACAGGCACACTAAAGAAAACTGCTGCACAAACTTTGTCAGGTTGCAGATGTAGCCAGCAACTGTAGAGTTATTTGGATAGCTACCTAACTAGCTGTCTCGCATATCACATTCTCCAGATGGAAAGACCATATGTAGAGGAAGGAATTCTTCTTGGTAATTATGATCTGTTGTCCAGTCAAAATATTCTGTAAGTTTATTTACAAGTTGCAGTTCATCATGTACTCACTTGTGTCTTTTCCTTGAAACCTTATAGGTTCCTTTCATTAAGAGTCGTCAGATTAAGATAGTGTTTGTTTTCATCTATACCCCAAATTCACTCATAGATTTTTATAGCTAATTGGCCAACCGTTCACATCAATCAGAAGACTTGAAACTTGAAATTGAAACGCCCAAATAACTTCAAAAAGTGTAAAACTCTCAATACTTACTTCATTCGAAACAAACTTTTGCAAGCCAGTTTACAGTGAGGAGAGGCATGTGAAGTAATGTCTTCTTCACGACAAAATGTAAAGTTGACCCTGAAGCTACTCATTTAATCAAAACTTTTTTTTTCTGTCATGTTTTTTCATTTGTTAACATTTGGTGGTTAGATATCGAGCTTAAATATGAGGTTCTCTCTATTTCTGCTTTTAAGGCACACTTTGATAGGAATACATTTTTCCTGTTTTCCTTTTCAAGTGATCTTAATTTCTTCAGCGCATAAACCGTCCAGAAAGGTCAAAGTTTTCAGTTGTGAGGGTGAGTCAGGATTCCCTGAAGCTTTTAAGCTCATTTTTTTAAGAGGGAACAGTGTGCTTATATAGTCCAACAAAATATAGCTCCACAGTTGCCCATCTCCTCTTGTCTAGAATAGAAAATGTCCCTGTTCTTTAGATCTTAATGATTTGTGGACCTTGACTTATGTCAGACCAGGCCAGGTTCAAAGCAGACAGCTCTACATTGTCATCTACTTTGTGTTTGTTTACATTTCAGAAAACATAACGATAAATCAGCACAACATGTCTTTGACATGCACAGTCATTCAGCTCTGTTCAGCCGTCGTGTGTTTTCACTGCATGTGTAGTAATCAGCTGGTGTTTGAGGGGAACATCCATCTCACTGTCACGCTATAGTCCATAGGGAGAGACACACTTTATACACACACACACACACACACACACACACACACATATACACACATACACGTACCTATCTCATCTCTGTCTGGCAGACCAAAGAGACAGACGGGGGACAAAGAGCAGCTATGCTAATGCTCTTTGATTTTTGTCTCCCATACTTTTTCAGCAGTTGTAAGATCTATTCTCCTCCTTTATCTGTATCACTTTCTACACACTTGATTTTATAGTGTATATATATATATATATATATATATATATATATATATAAACATCTTGTTGTCACTAACAACCTGACCTTTATTCCCCTCAAACAACAACTTTACAACAGCTTTGGCACTTGCACTGACTCAATCCATATGACTTCAGGTGTTCATATTATGTAAATATTGTGTGGATTAGTGCATTTGAAGAGGTATTATCCGGACGTTGTAGATGAAAAAAATATCAGATTTTCAACCAGTTGGGCTGCTGACCCCTTGACTCTCTCATGTCATTTCAGTAAAAGCCAGACAGAAGAAATTATATGGACTTTTTGATGTCAGTAGTTCAGAGATTGAATGTTCATGTAAGTTCTAAAGTAGAAAATATCAGTAAAGAGTACAAATAACAGAATTTAGAAATGTCTGTGACTTAATTTCGCTAGAAATGGCCTTCATCTCAATCTCTAATTAGGCACCTGTAACGGGCTTAATGGTACATATTCATTTTACTGATTCTTGCCCTGTCTAATAAACAGTAATTGGTTGACCTTTCCAGTGCACCTGCCTTTATTAAAGCACTAATTGAGAGTCCAATTAGGATCTGGGAGCCAATTAATAGATCCCTGAAATACAAAGATTTGTGTCTTGTATTTGTATTATATCGAGCTACTCAGAGGCAAAAACAGAGTTTACAACAGAGAAAAGGTAGACTACTGTTTATTTTATAAAATCAAAGATTGGTCTAGTGACATTACTTAAAGTCTTGAAGCATCTTTAAGCACTGAACATTATGAAAACTCTAGAAACTGGGGGAGAAATCTGTTTGACAATATCTGGCTGATGTAGTAGACATTGCTGTTGACATTATTAGATCCATTGCAGCCATTACACTGCTTCTTATATGCACCTTTATATGGCATATATAATTAATTAACAGCTCTATGAGCAGCCAAGAATGCTATTATTGGACAATTCTGCAAAACCCCAGATTTTGTTCAATAAAGACATTTTTTTTTTACATCCAATGCCAAATTCTTTAAAATTCCTTGTTTCTACAATATCTGAAGAAAAAAATGATAAGAGCCATTCTTAAAATGAGTAAAACATTTCCAGTTAACTGATATTACCTTGAGTACACAATAAATATACGATTTCTGAAACTCAAAGAAATTAGGTATTGTATCAAAACAACCCAAAATTAAGTTGATTTACACACAAAAAAATACAAAATTTAGGATGTTTTAGAAAAACAGATATATCTGTTTTTGCAAATGAACGCTTCATCTGCACATGGCAGTGTTATGCTTATGGTTAGGGAAACTTTTTGCTTACAGCAAGTAAACTATGCTTAAGGTATGGTTAGGGTTAGGCAACTAAAACACTAGGGACAGGTAATGGTCACCCGGGATAAAAATATAAATGTTAATTGCAGGTCTGTGATCTCCTCCATAAAAGTCAGAAGTACTACACCACTTCACTAAATAAAGAGAACACTACTTTCTGCACTGAATACTGGCGATGAATGCAAAACTGTTAAATATAAAATTATGACGTTTCCAGTGAGCACAGAAACAGAACCGAGCCATCCAATCATGCACATCAAGTCTCCACTTCTCATCTAAGTATGGCTTTGTTTTACTTTGGCCCTGATGTCTCCTACTTTTCACTTGCTGCAGTGCACCCATCTGCCTGCCTCATAAATCCTACAACATGTCACCACATTCTGTCTCCGGTTTACTGTCTTAGCTCGCCTCAGGGCAGACAGGCTAAACTGACATGGTGGGTGGTGAAGCTGTCCTAGTTAATGTTTTCTTTAGTAATAAGATTTCTAATCAAATGAAAAACAAGCACAAAACTACACACACCTTGTGTTTACTGCAGTCAGTTTACTTCCTTTATCATCAAGCTGAATGAGTGCTACAGTTGAGTCTCTCTTCTTTTCCTGGTTTTATAAGAATATTGCTGCTTAATCAAGATGTTGGCCAAACTTTATTTAAACTTGATTTCAATAAAAAAGGACAGGATTACACAAGATGCTGACACCATAGTGCAAACAAATCTGTTGACAAATCTTGTGACCATCAAAATGGCAGTATTTTTTTTTCTTGCGGGAAGGACACACAGCTGACTGGCTTCAATATTGGAAAATGCACAGATACAAAATGCAGTATTAATTAGTCGTCTCGCCTGACTTTGTGCAATAAAGCATAAACTCTAAAAGAAAGCTTGTTGAGGTAAATCATTTTCCATGATTGGATTATATACTGTACAGTGCTCACTGGTCACTTTGTTAGTTAGCAAGGTGTACATAAGAAAGTGGCTTTGTGGTGTTGTGAAGAGTTAGACATCTTTGCACCCATAGAGTAACAACTTCACCACAGCACATACAGTATTGTTACCAAAGAAAAAACGTCATTCATGCTATAATTAAAATTAAACCATCCTGGTTGAAATAATCACAAAATGCTGTATGGCAGAACTATGGGGAAATTATCCTGTAACCATGTTGTAATGGATGCGGACAAAGGCTTAACCATTGCTACATAGCATTAATTACTATTATGAATGGAATCCATTTCAGGATAACTTTTCAAAAATAAAGGATAAAAGTTTTGTGATTCTGTTGCCTAAGTCATCTGGTGCTTATGAAAGAATGAAATGGATATCTGATTGGTTTATTATTTCTTTAATGTCAGTTTAATTGTATTTAAATGAGTGGATTGCCTTAAGCAGGGTCACTGATATAACTGGCACACTACAGGGGGTCAAACACAATGGCAAGACATACATAGACCGTCTGCTCTGAGCAACACACACACACAGGGTTGCGCACACACACCCCATGTGGAGCTATAAGGGGGTTTGGTGAATAGAATTTTTGGGATTAACATGGAAACAATAGTGTGGAAAACGACACACACAGAGACACACATTCACGCATGAGCGTTGGTTCACATATACACAAAAACACACTAACTGGCAGATACATTGAAATGATCTGTGAGTATGGGTGTATGTGTCTCTGAATGTGCATGTGTGTGTTATTTTCAGGGGTAACAATGCGGTGGCCCTCTCTGTTTCATGTAGATGGTGAAACCTCCCACACACACGCACACACACACCCACACACATACACACACACATTTGCAGTCCATTAATTCACAGCAAAGAGGAGAATGTGATACTGTGTGTTAATTACGGTCAAGCTTGGCATGTTCAAGTACTTATTAATCTACCCTTGGTAAAATGCTACCAAGACTCAATAAATATGTGTGTGTTGATGTAATAATTCCATGAATGCAAAAGGTTGTGTTTCTGTGCCCTCTGTGATTGTATGAGTGTTTATATTCTGAACATAGATGCTTAATTGACTGGCCTTCTGCACGTGTCAGACTATCATCTCACTAGTCATCATTTTGAAGCATCTTCACACTTTACAGCAGGTACAGTAGAGGCATCTGTTTCACTTTCCAGTATAACTTGGCTGTAGTCTTTGGAGCTTATTTTCTGTATTGATTTTAAGAGGAAACATCCCAGCTGCAGCTCTTTCTTTTGAAACTGTTCCTGAACAAGTCTCTGGATTCGTGTAATGACATTACTGAGTGTGTTCTAAGAGAAAAGTGTACAAGGGAACCCCTGCCTTTTGACTGTGAGTGGTGCATCCTCCTGTGTTCCTCTGTGTGTTCTGAAAGATGTTCTTTCAAACATAATTCACACTTCCAAGCAGTAGTGAATTCTAAAGAGTTCCCATAATCAAGGTTATTGTCCTCGAGTGGGTGCTGCTTCAGAATGCATCATTCTATAAGCTAAGCCCTCTCTTGCCTTGAGACTTCACTAAATTAAAGGCATGCTGGCATCTTTTTCAAAACCTCAAATCTCGATGAGTACCGCTGAGCAAACTTTCAGTGTCTGTACAGCTCCTCTGAATCTTAATTTTTTTTCCTGCTCCTGCACACACTGCCATACAGCCCCTAACATTATATTTTTCTTTGAAGATACTGTTGTCAATGGGCTTCCAAATGCCAGACAATCAGAACAATAGAGTCTATGATTTGATTGATCTGACTGAGGGTCTAAGGATGCAAGGTGTTTGTGATTTTGGCTTGTATGAATAAAATTTACTTGAATTACTATTACTACTATGAATACTGATACTGATTGATTTATTTTGGTGCTTTATATATAAATGGATCAATAGTTGGGCATTCAACATGTCTTACTTTGACATCAGAGATTGGTAATCATCCCATCTCCTACAGTCAACACTGGTTTCTTTTAACCATATATGTGTACTGTCCTTAACCTTAACCATGTAGTTTTAGTAGTCTAAGTGTATCCAAACCTTGACCACAGAGGTGACATATAAAAAAAAAGGCATTATTTTGGAAGGCACTGACAAACCCTGTCGTTCTGTTGATAGCGGCAGCAGATTGGAAAACGCTGAGACTGTACTCCCCAGAAGAACGACAGCATCAGTCATTTCAGCAAGTGACAACAAACACTAAGTATTTGTGACTGGAGCAATGGAGGAAGTCAGGTGATGTTATTATATAGTGACAAAGTCTGTGTAGCAAAGAGGGTCGGGGTGGATGGATGGGAACCAAACATTGGACTGCAGTTCATTTCCTCTTTTAAAATCGAGAGTCACCATTGTTATTTTTTTTTAAAGCTTGACCACGATCATTCCCTAACCATGACTGCGAAAGTCCCCTTAACTTAACAAAGTACTTCTTGTAACCCAAACCATGATCTTTCCCTAAACCTTACCAAGCTGTTTTGTGCCTAACCAAAACTTAACCACAGGATTGTCACATCATAAAAGAGATTTTGGAAGGCACAGACAAATGATGTCATCCTGTCGGTAGAGTTTGGGGCCATTATTGTAACAAAAAAATATTTACAAATTTAAGTGAGGAGTTGTGTGTAAGTATTTGTAAATGTGTAAAAAAAAAATCTCCAAACGTAGTCATGTGTATCCTTGTCTTAACTTTGGCAAATCTGACATATTTAGATAACTTGTATTGTATGTGGTGTGCTCGGATAGAATAAATATTTCATAGCCTCTCTTCAGGTAAGACTTTCATACTGCAACAATAGTCTTTGGAAAGTGAGAAAACGGACAGAATACAGTCGTTAACCCTGTGAGCTCGCTCTGTGCCGTTTTCAATGCATCTACACACAGAGATTGAGATACAGTTACACAACTCACTAGTCAAGTTCTGCTTCAATAATGGTCCCATAATAAGGGCATCACATCAGAAAAACACTTGTGTTGTTCTGAAGGGTCAGATCACATATTTTGCCATTTAATTTGGTGGATTTGTTTAAATTTACTCATTTAAGGCTTTTTGGAAGGCATTGACAAACAACTTATTTTGTGGTTTAGGAATTGGGACTTGTTGCAGCACATGTAGCACATCGTATACAAAGTTACAAATCAACTCACAGTCATGGCACAAGCAAGAGACGTGCATCAGGAGTCTACTATGTGTACTTACGGGATATTAAAAAAGTGAAATACAACAAAAGGAGAAAGCAGAATCTTACAAATATAAAGGGGGTTAACAGCAATGTAACAATAATATTGACATTTTAGTATGAATTGAAGAGAAAAAGTTAACTATCTGAGCACAAGTACAAGGCAAAATCATAAATCAAAAAAAAAGATTGATCATCATTTGCAGGGCTGTCTCTGTAGTCCAGTGAAATAAGGCATGTACTATCAGGGCATCCTCAGTTTGACCCCTTTGTTGTATGTCATACTCTTCGCTCTCTCCCCACAGTTTCATGTCTGTCTCTTAACTATCCAATAAAGGACAAAGCAAAACTTAAAAAGATAATCTATTAAAAAAATAAGTGTGTCAGTTGTTTGTTACAAAAAAAAGTACAAAGTGTAAATGTTTGTGGTTCTCGCCATCCTGAAATGAGGATTTCTTTCTCAGCAACACATGTACAAACACAGACAGACACATACAAGGACACGCACACACCTCCAAGCATGTAACAGACACGAGAACACAGGTGTGAGATGTAGACTGTGATTACGGTTAGTAATGAACACATAAATCTGTGTGTGTGTGTGTGTGTGAAATATGCGTTGCAGCTTGAGGGGGATGTTTGAATGTGTCTGTGTTTTTCGGAGGACCCCCTCTGTGTCGCAACATGCTCTTGCACACGCTCCTATACTCCAGATGGTGTAGGTGACTCACACACACACACACACACACATTCAAACTGCCAGACAGACATATAGTAAGCAGTGGAGATGTAAATGATTACAGATTGATGACAGGATTTGATTAATTACTCCTGATAGAGGGTGAGTGTGCACTGATGTTCAGCAAAACGCATAATAATCCAAATTATAGGCAAAGACGCACATACTTCTGCTCATATGCAAATATTAAAGTGTTTCTGTACATTTGCACGTGTATGTGGGCTTTGTGATACTAGTTCATTATGTCTTCAGAACAATGGGTGGAAGGGCCGGCTCTAGCATTTTTGGAGTTCGGCAAAATCTTTGTAGGATACACCCACCACCATCAATTCCTTACCCATGCCTCACGTTGTACACTGCTTACCTCAGACTCTTACCTAACTGGAATATATCATAACCTTGCAACCCCTTCCTTCCCACACACACACACAATGCATTGAGAGCTAAAAATGATACTCGAACACTTTGCTTTAGAACACACATTATCCTTTACTTAATGTCATTAAATATTTTATTTCTTAAACAACCTAAAAAAAAAATTACTATTTTGGACAAAAAAAGGACTGTTCAAAAAATAACCAGCACTCAAATGTATTGTACAAAAGAAAACAAATACAAGGGATGCAGTTTTACAAATCAATAATCAAATCAACCGATAATCTGTTAAAGGCCCTACATCTCTACTAAGCCCATCAAAGGTTTTTGTTTTTATTCTTAACCATCCACTTGACTGCCAGGAATTAGATCTTTTTTTTTTTTTTTTGGCACATCTTACTGATGGATGAATAGGCATATACAGTATTTCCTCATTCTATCAGCAGCAAACATCAGGGGATAAATGAGCATAAAATGTGGAAACTTTTTCCCTCAGTGTGCCTTGTGAAAGCAACCAACTTATATTTAAAATGTCAAGATATCCCTTTAACAAGGCAGATGCAATATCAAATTGTACACGTCCTGTTCAGCAGATCAGGCATTTGGGATTTCTGAGGATTATACGAAAGGTCTACTGTGCAAAGCAGGAACTCTAATCATGTCGCTCCAAAAACCTCAACTCTCCGCAGTGCATTTCTCTGAAAATCCAACAAATGTGCACAAAGAAAGAATTTCGGTGCCCTCTATTTGTTGGAGTGAGTGAGTAAATGGGTCCCTTAAGGCCGAGCTATGTGACCATCGAGACAATGGGGTATTTTACAACTCCCTCCAGCCATTTAGACGGCTATTTCTAAAGCAGTGGCAGCCACTTTAGCCGGGGTCCCGCATGGTGCTGTGGGCGGATATGGATAGACAGGGCAATTACACTGGATTTTTCATACACATACACACTTACACACACACAGAGACACGTACTAACATGCACTTCTAATAGCACTGTGATTTCGAGCACCTTGGGAGGTGACCATGAGACACACGCGACTGTCCTTTGTCTCAGCTGTAAACCTTCCTGTGTCATCTAACGCGGTAATCTATGGCATCATTAACAGCAGTAATTAACATATGTTATCCATGAACATCTGACGGCAAAAATTAACCAGTCCGTCTCTGTCTCTCTCTCTCTTTGTCTCTCTCCCTCTCTGCCTGTTTTACCTTGAATCATTTAGGAATATAAAATGGCAGCATCAAACCTGCCTCCTTAGCCGCTCAATACCTCCTTTGGAATATACAGTTTAATCTGTGAGTTCATAAATCATGATTCTTCTTCCCTGGGTCACAGGAAGAAAATCTGAGATTGAGTGGTATGCCACTTAAAACATTGTGGCTAAAGATAGTCCTGTAGCTGGCAGGACCTTTCTCGGTGTGTATCTGTGGGTGGTTTAGAAGCTCCTCTGAACCCCTGCTGTTATTCTGTAAAGAACCGAACAGCCTGCAGCCCGATAATGACTCCACTGAATAGCTGCATGATTATACCTCTTTCTGTGAAATGTTTGTCTTTTTCCCCTTTTCTGCATTTTTTTCTGCATCTCTCCTCTTTATCTATTTTGTTCTTCCAGCTTTTATCCTTCTCCTTTTCGCTGTTGCTTCTTTCTCTTTTTATTGTCTGTGCTCCAACTCTTGTTCTTCCTTATTGACAGGTCTAGACTTTATCACCCACAGACTTTACCAGCTTTATCTATCCATCTGTTTTTTTACACCACGGTGCTCCACAGAGATGCTGAAGAAAATGAAAAACAGAATTATTTGTTGTTCGTTCAATTGCCTAATATGACCTATGTTTACTTGTATCATGAGAAAGACCTCTAGCAGCCTTGACTGTGATCGTCATTGTGACTTTTGGAATGTATGACTTTATTAAAGAGCCTTAACACCTTGTAGGATAGATGAGTCAACACAGCGTGAGACTGATGTGCACAAGAACGGTGTTCTTTTTGCATTTTCTACTAACAGGCAACGTTGTTTTCTTTAAACTGTGATCTTAACCTAAACTTTAACAAAGTAGTTTTTTTTTTTTTACCATGGCATTGGTCGTTTCCTAATATTAACCAAATCGTTTTTTTTTTAACCCAAACCACCAAATTAGTTTTGTGTGCTATACCGTAAATGCCTTTCGAGGTAGAATTGTCCGAAAGCGCTATCCCCATTTGAACAATTATCATGCCTTGCCCCTCCTTATTACTCTTTGAGTGCGGCCATTCACACAACTGTAACTAATTCTGCCTTCAGATGTGGCTGGACTACAAGATGTATGAAGTAGTTCCCGACCATGACGCTGGCAGATCAGAAAACGAACGTGTGTTGTTTTGTTGCTTAGTTTGAAGTGTTTGTAGAAAACAACGCTTCCCCTAAATGTTCAATGACCCCACTGTGTTAATCTGCTAATGACCTGTCCTCAAGTTTCTATGTTTTTATTTGACCTTCCTGTGGCATGCGAGACAATAACATATCCTTTGTGAGATGACCTTGTGTTAGTATGATTGCTGCACCAGTGCCTGCTGTAACTAATGCATGCCGCCACTCACTCTGTTAAACCCCTCACCTGGTACAGCCTCCATCTTCCCTCCGCCAGTGTCCTCAGTAACCTTCTATTGTCTCTCTGTGCATTTCCTATCATCTGCTAATGCATGCTCCTATACACACCACTGGCACTGACACACAGGTACCTACACACCGCCTACACACACACAGGACAGTCACACACCTTATGTACACTCCTGTTCACTGCACACACACGCATATGCATCCTGTCCTCTAACACTCACACACACACACACACACACACACACACACACTCATAATGCATGCTATGGCATTATTATAACTAATGCTAATCTTACAGCTTGGCATTATTAGCTGTTAATGTATTCTGGGACACTATTAGCTGCAAACACTAATGCCGGGGCACTATTAATGCCTAATGCTAATGCAGTAACAGTGAGAGTCCTGAGCCAGCCCGCCCATCCAGGATTATGTGAAGCTTTATAATCCCTTGTTAGCCAGCAGCGGAGGCATACATCACACCTCCGAGCTAATCTGAGCACCGTGTGACAGCTATACACCTCGCCTTGTCCTCATCTAGTCCCATAATCTACTCCTTCTGGGGTAGCCTCTCTGTCAGCCGCTGAGGTGATGATGTGTTCACACCACAGTAGTCGTCAGGACGATCTCTCAACCCAGTCTAAAGCAAATACAGCATTACAGTAAACTGTGAAGTATATATAAAATGCCCATTAGCTATTTTCTGCCTGCCAGAGGGGGGGTCAAAAGCCATTACGGGCACAATATCCACTTGATGTTACTGTATGTATTATAGCATTCAAAGTGTCTTTAGGGTTTAAATGCCTCTAGAAAATGGAAGCTCAGACTCAGCGGCTGGACAGCTATTGCCTCCTTTCACTCTCCATTCTGTTTTCCGTTGTTGTCTGTAAAGTCTCTTTACTTGTGTGTGAGAAATAAGGGCTTGAGTTAAGCTACATGCTGATGTAGACGGGCGAAACAGCTTCCACACCAAAAGCCTAAGTTGTTATCCATTCCATTATTTCCAATGGAAAGATTGGTTGCGCTCTCTCGGGCAGCTGTGCGATCTGTAACAACATAGGACTCTGGTTCCAAATAAGCTTAGGGAGAAAATACACATCCAGTGGGAGTGTGGCATTGACGGGAAGTGGAGGTTAGGACGTTGATCATTTTAGCATAGAAAAGAATTGTGTAAAAAGTTATGCATCACTAATGTAACACTGCATAGACCTCTGATACATTTCAATGAGGCCACTGCCTCGGCACAACAAAATAATGCAGGATTGTCCAGCAAAAAAGTTTAATCTGGTTCAGCTTTTGCAACAACAATGTGGCATCATCCGTCAACACATGTACGGTAGGTGACCTTATAACATGAAATTGTGGAAACCCTACTGTTTACCGTCAATCTTTGAGTAGGAGGAGAACTCTTGTGGGTTGTTAAGATTCTTTCTAATAGTATTATAAATTACTGTGCAGTGTTTTAGAATCTGATTAGGCTTCAAACTCACTGATCTATTAGTAAAAGTAGCCCTCCTGATCACATTTTTTGTTCCATACCCCCACCGTCACAGCCACAGCCACAAAAAATGTTATTTACAAAGGAAGCTCTACCCTATTACATTGGTTTGTATCATTTTATCCCAAATTCTAGCAAAATTCAATAACCCAGAAGGTTCCAGAAAGCATGTGGTGCACTAAAGATTAGTATGAAGATCCGTCCATCCATCCATTTTCTGTGGTCATTTGTCCTGTTTTAGGGTCGTGGGGACTAGATTGCACAGGCCAGAGTGCACAAAGCAAGAGGCAGGGTACACTCTGAATAGGTCACCAGTCTACTACAGTCTATCATGGATATACGACTGGGAACTGGAGATTAAGATAAACCAGAGATGTCCAGTCAAACCAAAGCCAAAATTAAGACAAATATTTGCATGTTTTTAAAAAAAAAATGTTTTAATCTCTTCTAATCTTACTCGCTCGACCTTGCTGTTGTCGTGATTGCTATATTAAAGTTGCTGTCTTACTATTAAGACTAGCAGGCAAACAGATAGACAATGTATCTCTATAGCCAGACATTCAGGTAGGCAACATACATACTTAGTAGTGCCCTTTTCTCTTTGGTTATCAGACTATGATAAGAAAACAGCGGATGGAAAGCTGAGACGCGTGATAGGAGGGGAGGAAGTAGGGGAGGAGAGAAGGAGAGGACAGCAGAGAGGAGGGAAAGGGGGGCAAAGAGAGGCAGAAGAGGGGAGAGAAGAGAGGTGAAAGAGGGGCGATAGGGATGAGAGGAGGAGCAGGAGGCAAAAGGGGGGAGGGGGGGGGCCAGAGAGGAGTGGGGAGATAATGTACTGTAGGCTGATTAATGTCAAAGGCGCTGAGTCCTGAATACTTATGAAGCAGATGTCAATGGAGCTTTACCCCGCAAGGTTACACAGAGGGAGGGGTGTGATGGGAAAGAAAAGGGGGGGGGGGGGGGTCAGAATCAGAAGCGATAGAAGGGGATGAGGAAATGAAGGTGAGAGTGAAACAGAGGAAGAAGTTGAATGAAAAAGAAAAGAGACACAATATAAGCAGGGAAGTGGTAGAGGCCACGTCCAGAATTTGAAAACGCCACTCCAAAGTTTCCCATCTGCATTAGTTCATTCATCAGTTTGTCGTCTATTATGAAACTTCGGCCATTTGAGCCAGCAACCATACAACATTTGAATACAAGCAGGTTTCTGCAGTTTTTAAGCTTTGTCTGTTGTTCACAGACCGAACATGAAGGACAAACTGTACCGGAGAGCCATTCTGTAGCTGATTGTCATGGATCACATGACAATCAGCCACCTGAGATCAAACAACACTCATACATCAGCATTTCTGAAGAGTTCCCCGTCCACATTAAAAGGCAAATCCAGAGTTCTCAAATGTATTCACTTTGAACAACATTTTTGAAAAGATTTGTATTTGTTGGATGGGATGTCAAAAAAGAAAGGGAGACAAAATTGTTTATTGAGGGCATGAGGCAGGGAAAGCAAGTGGTCCAGACAGTAAAGACGGTGTATGTACCCAGGTATTTGTGTGTGTGGCTGCGTGTGTGTGTGTGTGTGTGTGTTTTCAAAAACAAGAAACCTGTGGACTGAATCAGCAAAGCCTGTATGCCTGCAAAAGCTACCACATCTGACTGAACACCACAAGGTGAACATTCATCTTAAGCGAATTTATTCAACACCAAAAGGGCAACACATAGTGCAGCTGTAGTGCATAATGTATTCTGCGTTTAAAAAACTGTCACATACAAACAAACAAAAGCCGAGCTACACTCCTGATCCCACTGGTGTGCCCCGGTGGGAGTAGACCCCCTCCATCGCTGCCTGTCACTACTTGTAGACAACAATAGACCTTGCACCCTGTTTTTTATTGATGACAGAGCAGAGACCTTTCACCTCTGACCTCAAGGAGCAGCCTTGACCTCAGGTTTGACCTCTTGGGACAGTTGTAATGATACTGGGATACGTCTAATGACCCCTGGGCAGGAGAAAGGTCATTAATGAAAGGTCAAGAGCAGATGTCCCACAGCCACGGTGACCTCAGGACGGGACTGGATCTACTGATTAACTGACCGGACAGTCGATTGAGGGAAGAGAAATAGTGCAGGAAGGAAAAGCTGGTCTGTTCTCAAAGATTACAGGTTAGCGGTGCTCAGCTATCATTCAAAGGACACTTTCTGTTTGAAACATGAGTCTGGAATTAGAGAAGGGTGGAAAGAGGGAGGGAAAAAAGGAAAGAGGGATCCAGTGGATCTACTACATTTTTGGTAGTTTTTCCTTTATTTGTTTGTTGACAATAGAGACATAGTGGAGACATGAGGAGAGAGTGAGCGGTCAGGGTGGATAGATACGAGCAATACCATGCCTTGTTTTGAGTATCGCTAATAGCGTGAATAGGATTAATAAAAAAAATTGATTTTTATTTTTTTTTTATCAGTCTCATGTTAAATCACAGCACATGAACAGCTCAGAACATCCACTCAGTAAATATGAAGAAACAATGAATATTTGTTTTTTGTTACTGTAACTGTCCTGTGTTTTGACATCCATGTGAGATGGACATATGATTGGTAAAAGGAAACGCTTAATGTTTGGCAAGTCATTTCTAATAGAAATGTATTCTCAAGTAGTTTACTAATAATGCAATCAGCTAAAAAATCATGACGCTTTGCGCTCCCCTTCATTACCATTTTTTTTTGTCTTTTTTCTTAAAAAATTATTTTTTGCAGAACTTGGAGAAAAGTATGACAAAAATAAACTGCTAATGTATGACAAGTATGCCAGCTTCCTGCTGTGGACCCTTGAGTAGGGCAGCTTAAAAGTGCAGTGACTAAAGATGTATAAAAGTGTCTAACCTTTACACTTCTAAAGTAAGTTTAACTTTGCTGCTACAGGTGTGACATGGTGGGGGTTCCTCCCATGTTTCTTCAAATACAGAGTTAAAATGTGGCTCTGCTGACATTACTATTCCTCTCTCATCTCCTTCTTCCTCTTCTCTTTCATATCTCTCCTCTACTGTCCTCTCCTCCAGTCCTCTAATCTCTCTCTCTATTAGTAGTCTATTTACAGCATATTCAGTCTGGGGTCTGCCAACACTTACCGCTCTCCAGAGCTTTATCAAGCCAATGATAAACTCCACGCACACACATTTACATACAGACACACATGCATGCACACGATTTTACGGGGAGATTTTATGGAGTGTGTGTGTGTGTGTGTGTGTCTGCAGGCATGCATTTGCAGGACATTCATGTTTGTGTGCACGTAAATGTGTACAGGTATATAACACATACAGACTGAGTTTCAGTGTGTTGTGGGTATGGATATACAGTGTATGTAAACGTGTGTTTATATGCTTCCATTTTGCGTGTGTCCGTGCACATGTGTATATGTTATCAGCAGTGTCCCAGTGTGCTCGCCGAGGGCCAGTCTATTTAGTGTTCATAACAAAGCCTTTTACTGAGGCTCCAATCAGGATTAAACCCTTATCAGCACACACAGACCACAGGACACAGCCAGCGAGCGTGTGTGTGTGTGTGTGTGAGAGAGACAGAGGGGTGGGGGGTAAAGGGGATTTTTTGCACGTGTATGTATTGTATATTGTGTATGTGTACGTGTGACTCTGTACATACATGTGCATTTAAAAGCTCATGAGTGAATGTTGACGTGCGTATGTGTGTCTCATTGTGATTTTGTTTATGTGTGCAATTGCATGTTTGTGTGTGTTTTGCATCTATAGTATCTGTATGAATGTGAGTCAGTGGACTCAAGTGTGAAGTAAATATAAAACTCTGAAATCACATTTAATCCAGATTCAAAGCTGGCAACCCTCCTGTGGGTTAGATAATTATCATCACTCAGTGTGGTTGTGTGTGTGTGTGTGTGTGGGTGTGTGTGTGTGTGTGTGTGTGTGTGTGTGTGTGTGTGTGTGTGTGTAACACCTAACATCATGAGGTCGAAAGAGACAAAGAGAGGTGAACGAACAGAGGTGTATAGACAATATTATAGTGATACAAATGACACAAAGGTGGAAAGAAAGAAAAGAAAGAAAGATCCATCAGAGTGACCTCAGAGAAGAAAAGAAAAATGAGGAAGAGGAGAGAAATCGACAATACAATACTGTGTCAACACTATAAAAACAAACGTAACAATTTCTGATGATAACAAATTTTTACTGGAGAACAAACTCTCTGAATTGTGCCTCATAAAACTACACAACCATGCAACAGTTGCTCTGTCATGCACTACATACAGGATATGTATTTTAATATTTATGTTTGTACATAAGAGCCCATCTCAAAGACAACTTAGACAATAAAGTTTTGTGTGTCTGTACCTCTCATTGCCCATGGCTGCAGATCCAAAGAGGGATCTTGGCAGTGAAGTCACCTTTGTTCTTTTCTAGGCCAAAGCTCAAAGATCTGATCTGAGGTCTACGATCCTCTAAGAGATACTATAGATACTGTAGGCCTTTATTATTATGATAACACTGCATCTAATTATGCAGATTCAACTCATTAATATGAATGAGCCACACTGCCGCCAGGGAGGAGCCTGCAACAGACACAACAATGAGCCGGCAAAATTAGAGTAAACTGAATCTATGAATAAAAATCGGAGGCCACAGAGGATTATTTAAACCCGTCTGTCTGCTTTTACTGTGCTTACTGTACAATGACGTGACCTACTATTAAAAAATACAAAACAGACAACAACATAAAAAACAGAAAAGTGTTAAATCCCTGTTGCTGTGTCTGCATGGTTTATGTATTTTAGTTTTAATGGAATTTAAAGATAAATACAAGTCAAACTACAGTTAACAATTTTTCTCTGCATGTGAATTTTATTGTCATTATTTTTGTTCATCTTATATTTTAAAATGTGCCTTTTGCATTCTTAATATATTCAATGGCACAGTGTTTTGGTCTTTTACTAGCGTTATAGATAAAGAATGAGTTACATCTGTAAAAGAAAATTCATAGAAGATAATTTAATATTGCCTGTTGACTCATAATCAACTGTATGCTAACAGTGCATTAACCTTTAATTAAAACAGAAAATATAAAAACACAATTTTGAGAGAATCCCTGAAGAAGACAATCACTCAATTTAAAATCCTCCCCAAGGCTTTTGTTTTAAATAAGAATATGTTTTCAGTGAACTTGACTGATTAAATAGGCATTGAAATTCCAGAAATGTCTATAAAGAAAAGCAGAAGAAAGTGTCTCTGTCTCTTTGCTCTCGGCGTCCCTTCTTGTTTTCAAAAATCTACAGACACAATAGATTTGGTGAGTTATGTATAATCAAGTCCCAATAATTATTATTTGTACATAACATTCTATGGGTTTTGCATTGCCCTTAAGTTAAATAACTCACAAAAAGTAATAGTAGAATACAGTATATAAATGCACCGTGAAAATAAGATTAATTAATTTAAATGTATAATACATTATATAAATGGAAAAAGTCAAAAGTTATAATAAATCATGATGAAAAACATTATTATATTCAATACATCAGTGATGAACTGAATATGTCAATATCTCAGTCTCAACAAAAATCACCATGTTTTTCATGTTTTTCTGCACATCAATACATCTGTACAATAAAGGTAGAAGCCTCCATTTGAAAACGATGATGAAGATTTAATATGACACTTTTCTTACCGTGCACTGTGCTTGAGATACAGTAAAGGTACATCAAAAGAGAGTGAAAATTGGGAGGGCCTTCACTTTGCATTTCGATATAGGAACAGAATTAAGCTGAAGTGAATCCATGAATAAATATCTGAGTCCTTAGAGGATCATTAACACCTGTCTGCCCGCTCATAACAACCACTGTATGCTAATGTGTTGTACATTTATGACCTGCTGGTGGCTTTTAAATGCAGAATAATGAAACTCAGGTGTATTGTGAAGATGCACAGACTGGATCAAAAGCCTGAAGAATATTTCCAGTCACATTTAGTCATAGCATGATGACCAAATATCACTATCACATTAAACATTGATGAAGTGAATCTATGAATAAATATATCTGCCTTTGTGGAAAATAATGTTGACTTCTTCCTCAATGCTCACTGTTGGTACAGTACATAGAAGGTCCTGTGGATACACATAGTTTGTATTCTCATTTTTTAACAAATTAAACATTTGGCTTGTGATGCAGACTCGCATCGCCACACTAATTCGCAAATGCATATTAGTATTGAACCTCTCAGTTAATTTTCAATTTCCAAGGGGCGCTATCAACAGGCGGAGACAACCAATCAGAGCAATGAAACGCCGTCTTGTCATATGGTACGTCCTGTCAGAAGTATGACAAACACATATTTCTTATCAACATAAAGTTTACGCTTTTTTTTGTTCTTCTTTTAGGGAAAATTTACCGTCCAGTCCGTTTAACACTGCCGATGTAGCGGCAGCCACCTTGGTTATTTAAGAGGATGCCTGAACCGTGCTCCCTTCTGTCAGTCATCGTATTAAACCTGCCTCATATTAGATAAACGGTTCTGATTGGCTCAGCCAGATACCTGTAACTACACCTGACGTACCTGCCAGAGCAAATACAACATGAGCTTGCAGATTCGTTTGGTTCCCAGGCTAGCAGACTGATGTTGATTCACTAAAATTGAGCTGTTTGGGGAAAACTGTGTAACCTCAGTCTTATATACTTGCAAATACATTGCTTGCTGTATGTCTTTAACTTAGAACATGGGGTCAGTTAGAGATGAGAAGAAAAGAGAGGATTAAACTTTTAGCATCTCCACGGAGGACCTGGGACATCGCAGCACCAATGTAAATAAAACATATCACTTATTTAAAAATAAAAAATATGAGTACAAACACAAATACCGTATATCTCAGGGGCATATTCAAAATTAAATCATAATCACAACTAACAATTTCAGGGTATGTGTTGATGAAGTATGTGAGTCAAAAGTATGAAAGACTGAATTAACGATGCATCACATAAACAACATGTGTCAGATTATAATAATTTTTCTAGGAGCTGTGAGGTGTGGGTGTGAGAGTTAAAGAGGTGGTTTTTTGCCCCAACTCCTGGCCTGATTACTAGTTGTTAATTAATGGTAATGAGTAACGTAAAACATTCTCAGATGAGCCAAACCAAACATCAAACAGTCACACACACGCTGTCCATGTCACGCATGATTAAAAGACATTATAGCATTCCTAATTGTTGTTATTTTCTAGGTTTTCTAGGACGTATAAATTCAGGGTCTCAAAGTTTTTCACTCTAAATGTGTGCTTTAAGTGGCATGAGTGATGTTCTTTCTCCTCTGAACAGCTTCTAGGTCTAACACTCAAAGACAGAAAGTAGTCCGAACTATTCAAGTGAGGAGAAGCTGTCAAGTTATCGGCTCTGTCTATGTGTGCATGTGTGCTTGTTTGTTCTAATGAGCATCTGTCAGTACAGACCTGATAACCATGGTAACACCCGGGGTGATTTTCTGCCCATGTTCACCGAAGCTCTGAGGCTCTACAGCGAGGTCAACATCTGGGATAAAAGAACAACTGCCACAGCCTGCAACAATTTTATCACTGCTGTCATTAATATGTTGTAACAGTAATCTGTAGCACTGGTATTCCCATATGTAGTTGAGTGTTTCCAATGACAAACACAACACAATAAAAATAATTAGGAAGAAGCCGGTGGTGGTGTGCTGGGAGAATCTTTACAAAAAATAAGAAGTTGACATAAAAATTTGCGCAGAAAGTAGTTACAGTACTCAACTTTTTATGATGTATAACTGTGGCTACCAGAACTGTTTTTGAGATTTCGGAAAAAGTCTCAGGTTTTGTCAAAGCCAGCTCAGATTCAAGTACTTAGGTCAAAGTCCAATCTTCATAGGCAAATTGCAAGTTAATTACAAGTCTCAGAATGCAGACCATTAAAATGGCAGACAATACATGGTACAACTGAGGAACAATTAGCTTCCCCTATACACAAAAACCTTGCATTCTGATTTTAGTTATTTTGTTCCCCTCAGTTTTTGTGTTGAGGGCTGATATATCCACATTTTTGAGTTCTATTTGCAGTAACCAATAGGTTTGCTGGTTGTCACAGTATGGCTTACGTTGCGGTGTACTTACATTACTAAGACAACTGGCAACTTTGAGCTGTGTCACCAGCTGCAGCATCACTGGAACAGGATTTTTGATATGGTGACTTTGATCCATTATGCTACACATAATAGAAAAAATTAGTCAGTGTCACCTTGTTTTTTTGTGTATGTGTGTGATGAAACTTTGGGAAACACAGTTTTCTATAGCTGAGATCAACCCCTCAGTGTATAGGCCTACTACTGTATAGACTACTTAAACTACATACAGTTTGTACAGTACTAAGTACTTTTCAGTCCTCCAGCAAATTAACACTAAGTTTCCTCAATTTCGTATGAGAGTATGACAATGTTTTAATGTATTTAACACACTACAGAAAAATGGATTGCCACTGGAAAGTGGTCTTCATCTAGACACCTGTGTGACCAGCAGCAACCACTGCCCCTGGAGAAGGAATTGAATGCTATACGTTACTTGGTGTGTGTGTTTGTGTGTGTGTGTGTGTGTGTGTGTGTGTGTTTGTGTGTGTGTGGTGGGGGTAGGGTAATGTGTGGTGGTTTTGTATGTGTTTAAATGTGGTGGTTTGTGTTTCTATTGGTGCATTAAAGTGGACAACACAGGATATATGTCAGTTTGAAACATCGCAGGGGACAGAGTGTGTTATCCCGAGGCCCCAAAGGTATGTGTGTGTGTGTGTGTGAGTGTGTGTATGTGTGTGCGTGTGTGTGTGCGTGCGTGCGTGTGTGTGTGGTGCACAGAGGCGTGACTGAGCCAGAGGCAAAGGAAGGTCACCTCACGTGCACGGCTCAGTGGAACAGTGCCTGGCGACTGTGCACGTGAAGCCAAGCACCAGCAGTCTCCCAAGGACAACAAAGTGCTTATCCAGGAGAAAAAAAGAAGAAGGCTGTAGAGCTCTCTGATCACACACACACACACACACACACACACACACACACACACACACACACCTCGGTATCTAGTATATAGGCTCACATGCATGGACCTAAACAGAAAAACAAGCCTCTTAACTGGCGCATGCATGCACCTTTATTAAATGTATTTCTCTTTGTCTCATGATATCTATATAATTCTGTCTCTACCATTCACACATTTACAGTAATGTATCTGTCTTCATCTCTCTATTCTATTCTATTCTATCTGGGCTATGTGTCCCTGCTGCAATGTCAACAACACAGTTACTTACATTTAACACAGTTAAAATGATTTTGATGGAGGTTCATTACAAACTAAAAGAGGAATCTGTTGATTGGGCCCTTTTCACAGAGGACATGTTGACATGTCACAGTAGGAAAAGCACAGGTAAATAATAAAATTAATGATGGCTGAAATCCATTCAGCTGCTTCAGTTTCAGGATCCTGTTTGTGTATGCTGTCACACTGTCATGGCCTACTGAGACACTTGAATAGAACAAAGCCAACGTTAATGTTATAAGTAACAACTGAGTTTTCCGTACTATAAATCAAAAGTGTGTGTTGACTCAAGGCTACCATTTCTTTGCATGTAGTATTCATTTTGTCAAACGCTTTCCATCTTTTGCTTTGCCTTAAAATAAGTGAATTAGAAAAAAAAACAAGAATAAAAATCTGGCAGGAAATTGGCCAACTTGTTTGTTGCCCTAAAAGTCATCAGTGAGCTGTGAAACAAACTTCCTGCAGGTTGCTATACCCGTCAAGGACATGACCTTAAGTATTCTCAATGGTAACTGGTCCTGAGACTCTAAATTTAAATTGTTCATAACTGGTTACACTAGTCAGGACTTCCAGCGGTGCTTACAGTACCGATGTGGAACTGATTTCCACTCACAATAATTCTACATCATGTTAGTGTACCACCTGGCACCATAGTTTGTTACAATTATGCATCAGTGAATTCTCATTCATAATACCCATCATACATAGGACCAGGCTTTTAGTCAAAGATGCATTAAACCTCTCAGGCTCAGTATTTTTTTTTTTTTTCAGTAAATATGGGTGTCATATAACAACTTTCTATTTCCGTGCAGAACCTTGTTTGGTACAGTAAGTGGAGCTGCCTATTGCCTGCAACCTTCCTCACTCTTCTCTCTGCCATCGGTGGTTCAGCTGTTGTTTCTCATTATAAAAACCACCTTATTGTGTTTCTTATTATCCCAAGCTGCTCCAAGCAACCAGTATACCAGTGCATCAGTGTGCAGTGTGTGTGTGTGTGTGTGTGTACAGTAGCTGCCAAATGGAGTTTTTATTTGCCTCCAACCTTCTCTCTCTCTACTCTGTTTAGGTGTTTAGGTGTTTGTCTGCTCTGTCCCATCATTATTAAAAACACTTTACCCCCTTCACCCCCCCTTCACATCTCTCTCTTTCCTCCCCCCTCCCCCTCTTCTCCCCCTCTATTGTCAACCTTTTTTTTCCTCCCTCCCTCCTTCTCTTTACCTTTCTCACTCATTATCCAACAGCTTGAAGCAACCAGTCAGCCATATGTGAGTGAAAACTGCCACCTCTCACTGTTAGTTTGTATTATATCGAGTCGGCTCTTTGCCTTAAACTTTGCCCTAAACCTTGGGCTATTTCTGTTCTTTTTAACAGTAAAACTAATTAACCAAGCAGCTCGCAGCCAGCATTCAGCCATATGTGAATCCATCTCATAATTCTAGCTGGTTTTGAACTTGTGATTGCCTTGAAATCTTTTTTATTGTGTTTTTTTTTTTCTCACTATAACTAATTAGTGAAAGTGCTCACCATCAGCCTTGTGTGAAGCTCATTTGGTAGCCTTTTTTTGTCCTGAACCTGTGTTGGTCACAAGCTTTGTCTTTCATCAAGGGATTCTGAATTGTGCATTTTAACGTTTAACAATCTTTTACTTTTACTTTTCCTAGAGCTGCTATAATAAATATTTATGTATTAACAATGAATGAAATGATTAGGCTACATGTAGTATGAAAAGTGTCACACAGATCATTTTCACTGCACTCTGCGGTTTCCATCAACACTAGGGAGCGTTTTAGCATCTTTTGGTTGACTGTTTTAGTTTTACAGCCCAGCACCTTTGGTTCACTCTGACCACTCTGATAAACCCATTGTACACTACCTGCGCAGCACCAAACAGCAGACAGACACAGCAACTTGCTAGTGAACATAGTGGATGTAGCAATTAAAGAATGAAAATGCATGTTGCTTCATGTCTGCTGGATCTGTGAATAAGCAACTGTTTGCAAACTTTTTTGACGATAATATATCAATATTTTGATGTTTTGTTTAGTTAATTGTGCTGTCCCTATGTGGCCAAAAAAATCAACCAATGCAATTTTACCAATACATTTCTGATATTAAAGATATTGCACTATTATGTCTCCTTATGCTTCTTTATGTGGCATGGGTTGGTAATATATTACACTGTAAGCTGATGAAGTAATTTTTCTTTTTCACTTCAAGTATGACCTTTTCCTTTATTTCCTATTCCAGTTGGAATTTGAAAAGATTATGTCCCATGGAGTCCAAAACTTTTTTTCCCAGCTGACATACTAAGCTAAAATGGCTTGTGTGATTGTATGTACAGCAAAACACCTTTGTGAGAGCACTCAATCAGTTATTTAGCAAGTGTAGAAGAAAATAGGCGTATAACATTGATTGTTCTTTAATTTAGATATGACAGTTTGTCCTCTGACAGAGTCACTCAAGTGAGACTGTCATTCAGTTCACTTCTACTCAGGTTAACAAGATGATTCTATTTCTTAAACAAGCAAGTCAGCAGTCTTTGTAAAAGTCCTCTCCTCAACGATGACAACGCTATAATTCACTTCCTGTGTCCCAGAGGGTCGAGCGTGACTCGATCCAATCAGAAACCATGCCAATTAGACGCCTCAACTGGCACTTAATTACCACTCTGAAGAGGCTGATGGGCCATTAATTAGCAGGACATTAACGGGGCTGATTGTTCATTAACAGCAGAGCATATTAGAGGAGATAAGACCCGATTGTAATGGACTCTGGTGGAGGGGAGAAAGGCTGAAGCTGTCTCCAATAGAATTAGATGACCTGCTATGGCAGTCAAGTCTGGGATAATAATGTTAACAATGGTCATTAAAGGGGAATACCACTTACTTTTAATGTTGGAGTATGTCACTCATATGGCCGAGGTCTGTGTCAGTGCATGTTACTCTCTCATAGATAGGTGAGACACATCATCTCAACGAGCACTTGGAGGATGTTGAAGGTAGCTAATCAACTTATTGTCTGGCAAAGTGGTATTGTAAACACAACTGATTGTACTATCCATTGTTACTATGCTGGGGTTGGGAGAAAGACATCTGGGCAACTTGTTTATTAAAAAAAAACGAATTGCTTACTGTAACTCAAGACTCCAAAGCAACTAGATGTTTCTACTTGAAAATAACTTGTTTCTATCATTTTGTGTCAGACAATAAAAATAGACTAGAATTAAAACTTCATATTTAGAAAAAAATAAAACATGTTGAAATGCATTGCAGGTTAAACTTAAACAACCACACTGGCAGTGTTTTTTTTTTTTTTTTTTTTTTTTTTGTTTTGTTTTTTGTGACTTGTTTAAGAAATTAAAGAAATTAAAAAACAATTTTAAGGACTCAATTCCGAACAAAAATGGCCTAGACATGCAGGAGAAAATAGATGGATGGATGAATTCAGCCATGGTAGCTGCTGTTTGGTAAAGATTAATGTTGGAACTTTATGGTACAGATCTGTACAGATCAGATCTGTGTTCATTGACTATATTGTGCACTACTGCTACAAAAGCTAGTAAAAGAATAAATCCAGAATCACTTGTTTGTTCAGCTCTCTTTGCCATGTCTTTTTAGCAACCCACATAAAGATTTTTTTAGTGAATCAAGTTGGAACATCTGCAGTTTGCCTGACTGGAAAAGGATCTGAGCCAATCAGAGCTTTGTAGGAGGGATTAAGAATGGGTATGTCTTCTCCTGTGCCAGATAAATAAATATAGAAATAGTCCCACAAATTGAGCATTGCATTAATTCAGGCAGCGGCTTCAGCCTGCCTATCCTTGCTGCTTCCTCCGCAAGCCGCTTCGCAACCCACCTCGACCCCAGCTCCTCCTTTTCATGCTATGTCTGACTAATCAATGTAATTTCTGTTGTCATTGATGCCTTCTCTGTTCTGTACCCTACGGGGGGTCCTTGCTGCTGCTCTCCCTGCCTTAGGCTTTTTACGTATGCATGTGGAAAGGCAGGGCGGTCCCAGAACAGAGCCAAATGCATCTTTCTGCGAATATATATTATTGCATATATATCAAGTTTCTTTGACAAAGTTGTCCTGACTGAAATTGTAAAAAGCATGCATTAGTTTGATACAGCTGTACAGGTAGTTGTACATCAATTTACAGGATTAACAACTTCTCTATTGACACATTTCTTCTATGAAAAGCTGCTTGTGTATTTTATTCTTATACTCTGTATGTAACATGAACATGATGTTAGACTAAATGATGAGGTGAAAGAAAATTCAATCTAATTATCAGGCTTATTTCTTTGTGGCTCTTTATGTTAATAATGCCCACCAGGGGGCGTGCCAATGCAGTGAGATTGAAGGTTTGGGTTTGGCCGTCCTGATCTATCTTGGCCTGCTCTGTGTCAGGCCGCTGTAGAGGTTCCCTGGGGAAGGAATGTTCCAACATCTCTGACTCTTCATTTCACGCTTAATTTACCATCACACTCTCCCAAAAACACTAACTGTGCATCTGAGTGTGTGTGTGTGTGTGTGTGTGTGTGTGTGTGTGTATGTGTGTGTGTGTCAGTGTGTGTGTGCGGGTTGGTGGGAGTCTGTGTGCTCAGGGTCAATCTTCATCACCATAGACACACTCTTTGTCTCACTCTTTCATTTACACAGACAAACACATATTCATACACACATACAATGTATACACATAGACACACACATGCTTAAAAGGTAAATGAGATAGCAAACTGGAGACCAGTTTATGTCTGCTGGAGTCAATAGGTACTGTATTATTCTCCAAGGGCAAGCAGAACATAAGGCAGAATGAACCAGAGCTCTTATGCACAGTGATATGGATAGATGAAAGGTTTGGACACACACAACACACACACACTCACACACACTAAGCCTGTAAGTGTTGTTTTACCTCTAAAGTCAATGCAATTACCTATTTACTCTCTCTGTGGTGTATCCGATGCATGAATATGGCTAGGAGACATGCAGTAAATGTGTGTGTGTATCCGTCTGTGTGAGAAAGAGGAGTAGTTATTGGAGAGACTGTAGCTCATAAAGCCTCTGCAATATCAATATAAACTTTCTCTACCGCTACAGGGTACATTTTACAGCAAGACAGTGTTTTTTTGTTTTCATTTTTAAAATATGCTTCTATTTTTGCAATATAAAAAATATGTGAGTTGTGATACTTCCATTTGTGTATTAATGTATGGATTTACATAAAATATAATGGTCTGAAAATCAGTATTACACACTTCCAGAAGAAACAGAACATTTACAAGTTCATTCAAAGTCATCCAAGATGATTTTTCTAGTCGCCAGTTGAAATTCACACAACAGCCATCAGACAGTAAATTGGCTTTTGGAGCTAAGCTGGTGATAAAATATCACGTCTGAGACACAGGTTCAAAGACACACACTTGCACACACACACACACCCCTAAGCATAGTGAGGATTTAGTTGTATCACCAGCAGCAGTGTGAATGGATGGACACTATCATTACACACACACAAACACACCATGGTAGGTAGGTATGAATGGATGGTCTGTCTTGGATTGGTGAGATTGGTTCCATCTGTCGCAGAGAGGGTTGCAGGGTCACATCCCTCCTATTACCTCTCTCTCTGTCCAATGACACTTCATTCACCTGAATGTAGGTCTGGCAGCATGCGATTGATGGAGCTAATCTGAGACACAGAGAGAGCGGAGGGTAAGTAAAAATAGATAGATAGATAGATAGATGCAGCTGAATATTATGTTTAATCCAATCAATAAAAGTGCTTGTAACAGCATTTGAATTGGCTATTTACAGTTTTTTTTTTTTTTTTTTTTTTTTTTGGGTAAAACACATCTCTCTATACTGAGAAACATTTAATCTCACATCGAAATTGCACAAGTGCAATCAAAACACAGCTTAAGGTTACTCTTGTACCAGAACACTACATTTGTAACACTATCACTCATTACACAAGGACCTAAAAGACATTAACAACAGGTATCATTACAATATGTATCACTATTGTCTTTGAGTCATTTTTATTTATTAATCTATTAATTTATTATTTATCAAGACTCCATTATAACGAAAAGGACACTTATTTACTGCTTGGATGCTTCTATTTTGCAGTATATGTCAGAGAAATGATTACGAAATCAAGCTTCGGTGTGCTTTTTTTGTTTTGTTTTGCCATTATAGTGAAGAGTCATTCCAAGCACACAAAACTAAATTAAGGTATTGCCATACAAAATTATACATAATCACGTTTAGCATAGCTACAGATATAGAAATACAACAGTGCTTGTCAACCCTGTCTTGTGCATTTGGCCACAAGTTCTTATCCACATCAAACCTTCTGTCCTCTCCAGCAATAAACCTGGAAAAGAATATCTTTGCATGCCTGATCGTCCCTGGCAATTTTCTGCAGATATGTCCAGACATCAGACATCCAGCATTCATTGCATCCAGGAGTGACATCTGATCATGTGGCTTGTGGTCGTAAGCTTTCCACCTCCATGAGGGAAAGAATTCCTCTGTGGGGTTGAGCAATGGAGAGTGAGCTGAAAGGAAAAGTGACAACATCATGAGATGTGCTGTAAACCACTCTGTAAATGGAAGATAATGGAGAAATGAAACAAAATGTTCTGGTGTCTGCCTCACTTGTGTCCACCTGGCACAAGTCTTACATAGAGGTCAACGAGGAATTAAAATCAGTGCTTAGTGTCCTAATTAGGAGTTTATGTATTTTTATCTTTATATTTTTTTAATTTACAGTAATCTTGTGTTATGTTGAACATAAATTTGACTGTTTTTACAATAGTATGTAAACATGTATAAAATGGAGTGTAAATACACAGAGCTGTGTAAGTGTAAGTGGTGGTTGAGTTTGAGTGAAAAAACAGTTCACATCATTGACTGATTTTGTGTAAAAGCAATAAGAAGTGATCCACCGTTTAGGCCACATTGAATTTTGTTGTGCAATGAGTTTTGAAAAGTGAAAGAGTATTTAGAAATAGCTTTTACTACTTGCTGAACACATCTAAAGTGAATGTTATCTTACTTATAAACTTCCCAGAAACTCCACTTCAGCTTCAGTTGGAAGTCAATAGAGAATGTAATGGTTATTTTCTACAGGCAACTGTCACAGCATGTGATTTTTACACATACAGTACTAACAGGCCACTGCTCTCTACAGAAACAGAGCATGCTTGTGAGTGCTGGGCAAAAGGAGAAGGCAGGGGATGACACAAAAATATAGAAGAAGAGAGAGATACATATATATATACAGATGGACTGACAATCTAAGACAAAAGCAGAGTGTTAATTATCCAGCCAACATAGTTAGAAGAAGAGACAGGTGAGGAGAGAGAAGACAGGAAAGGTGAAGAGAGGAGACACGACAGAGACAACGAGAAGGACGGAGAGGACATGGTGAATGTGGCCCATTGAAGGACAATCATTGTCTATCAACATGAAGAATTACCTTTCTATCTCTGTCCCTTATGCCTACATGTGAGCACACATACACACACAATGGAACAAGTTGACCTGAGTGGGAAACACTGATGGAATCTTCAGTGGGATTAACAGGGATTTAGCCCAGTGTAATGATATCTGAATGAGTTGATTAGCTATCTGATGACACTTTGCTGTTTGACCTCTACAGCCCAATGACAACTGGTAACTCATCACATTTACTCGGGCTGCATTCAAACAGGGAGAGAAAACTAACATGGAACTCCTTGAGGCAGTGATCTGTGCTTTTTCTCAGCTAAATGAACCATGAAACTGTGTTACTATGTGGGCAGCCATGATCAGTTACGATTAAATATCAGTTTTCATGTGGTTTGTCCCTGTTAAAATGGGTACAAATTACACAAGCAGTGGCAAAGTAGGGCCGTGAAAGAGGGGAAGCGCAGAGGCTTCCCAAGAAGGCAAAAGTACAAAAACAATATATCTGCAAGCAGTGATTAAAGATGTCCACATACACATGAAGAAGTTGTGATGAAATAACTGCCTAAGCATCACTGGTGTTGGCCCCATAATACAGTACGAGGACAGGCAAACCTTTAAAGGAATAGTTTGACATTTCTGGAAATTCTTTTTCAGAGGGAGTTGGATCAGAAATTTGATACCACTTTCTTATCTGTACGGTAAATATGAAGCTGGAGGTGGCAGCTGCTTAGTTTAGCTAGCAGAAAGAGTGGGGACAGTCTTTGTCTGGGTGCAGTAACTTCCTGGAGTCTCTGAAACTGGCCTACTGGCAACTTCACGGTGGCAACTATTGCTTTAATGGAAGAAGGAAATGATTTCCTCAAGCTAATAGTTGCTTAAGCAAAGAATATTCTATATTGATAATAATAAAAAAACTGCAACACTATAAATAAATATAAAACAATCAAGTTTAAATTTAACTTTATTATCACTTAGAGCTTAGGTTAGTCCTGCAGCCAAATAAAACACAGAAGCCACACAGACCTCAACATAAAAACAAAAACATAATGAAATACATAAAAGATGTCATATAAAAACCAGAAAAATATAAAACACACTGTCTGTAAAATGACAGCATAGTATAAAACCTGGAGTCCATAACGCCTCACCGTACAACCTGATCGTCAGTGGTTAAAACACAATCCCCATTAATATCCACCAGTTATTATATGGAAGACTCATTACCAACTGATACATGACCATTTAACAGTTTGATGGCCTGAGAGGTTAAGAAATTGTTCTCTATTTAGTTCTCTAAATCGCCGTCCAGAGGGGAGAAGTTATATTTGCTATGTTAAAAATGAAAATGTTGCATTTACAGGTATAGTCCATAGCCACATTTCCTGGTGTGTGTTGAATACCAGCTGTGCCACCGTGATTCAAAAACATGGAGTGGCAGTGCAGGGAGAGTCCTTCTGGCGTTTCCGGCAGATCAGTCCCGGCTGATGTTCCAAACTTGATTTAGATCTCAGCTGTATTCCTCCCATCTCTAACACAGAGCTTATGTGAGGATTGTGGAGACCAGAATTTGAGAGCACTTGGAGCTCTGATCTTTTTTCACATCAAGCTGCACATAACCATTCACTGCAAAAAGTGACTGTGACTGGTGTGGCAGGAAATTACAAAGACATTGTGAGGAGAAGTATCTGCTTTAGTTCTCTTAAATGTCCTTGCCAGGAGATCAACTTCTGTGAGCCTGGTCCTTGTTTGTATACAGCCATGGGGTGGTTAATTGTCAAATAAAGTTACAAATCTGATCTTTATTTGTCTAAAGCCAATCACTATTCTGTGACATATGTCATGTTGAAGCTGCAGAACTGAAGTCCACCATAAACATTGTTCCTCATATGCTGTAGCAAAATCCTTTTTTTCTTTTGGTGAAGTAGCATCTAACAAATCCAGACTGTTATGTCTTCGTTAACAGGGACTAAAGAAGTTCACTATGCTACTTCTACTGTTCCAATAGGTCAAAAACATAAATATGAAAGTTCCCCTGCTGGCTCAGCAGGCATTGGAGTTGGTCTATCGATCAGCTTACCAGCTTGGGGTGCAGTCCATTTCTCTGACTTGACATTTGAGGATAGTTCTCATGAATTTTTCTCATATATTTTAAGAAGTAAGACAAGTAAGGTAAATAATGCAATATGGCTTCATCTAACGGCTTTTCCCAACTTGTTGTGAATGGTTTGTCCATACAGTCGTGACAGCTTCCCCCTGGATGTGACAGCACACAGCGCCATGTTGGATAACGATGTCATGGATCTGATCTGGCCATTTAACAATAACTTCAGCAAATTCAAATGTGCTTATTTGTCTAACAAATACCTCTGTAGAAGTTACATTTGTCAAATGATTATGCTTTTGTTGCTGTGTGTATATAGTCATTAGGTCCAATGACACAGGAGAAAAGCAGGCCTGGAAAAACTGCATGTCCTGGGAAGTGAAAGAAACTATATAATTACTGTCTGTAGCCGTTATACAGCACGGATGCCATCTCCATCATCACTAAAATGTGACAGGTACAAAAACCTGAGGGCAGAAGGGACCTAAATGAGCACCAAGATGACATTAGTTCACAGAGAGTATCTCCCCAGTGTCAGAGGAACTGCCAAAGTTCAGAAAAGTATACATCGGAAAACAAAATCGACAGAGCAGGAACTTGTTGATTTCAGCTAAATTGGTGACTGCATTCTCTGAAAACACATCCTGTGAAATGCAGCAGGTGACCAATCCTCCATCAAAGGAAGATGATGCTGTTTAATGCACACAACAATCAATTTCTTAATGATGGTTATTATATGACTGAACTGTAGTCCCAAATTGCTTACATCCATTTCCGTGCCTATACTAAAAAATAGTTATAGCCTGTTTAAATCAGTGTGCTTTGTTTATTATGGATACTATATGGACTGCTGTCAATATGCACTGTCAATTTTATAAAGTCATGTTTGTCAGCTATATTTATAATTTAGTTTATGATGTCAGTTATATTATTATTAAGCCTGTTCACTTGATTTATAATAGCATTTCAGTAGTTGGTTTATCAATTACCTGCTGATGTGTGGAAGGCATTCAAGACTTTGATTTAATATATACAAAATAGACATAAACATAACTTTGCTCAGAAATTGACCCACTCATGCAACCCACTGACTCAGGGTGGGATTGAGATATACCAAACACACCCAGCAAGGTTAGATGGAAGAATGTGCAGAGCTCTGGCACACCCAGGTGGTGACAAAGTGTGACTGTAAAGACAGGTGTACCTGCAGGATTTGTTGGCCACATAATGAGGGAAAAAATGCATGTTACTCTGTATTTCCATTTGTTTTGGAGTAGTAACTCAATTAAGCAGACATGTGCAATACATATTCATATATAGACTACACACACTACATTATTGAGGACTCTGTAATAATGTTAATTCCTTAAATCCTAACAGTAATCTGATCCTGACTTTAAACACAAACAGACAAACTGATACTACCAGCGTATACTCTTTTGGGTGGACACAAAAGCGATGCCCCAACACGTAAAAGTCCACCCTCACATGCTTGCAGACACGCACAGACACACTCTAGTAGGTCGTGTGCTTGGGTAGCAGAAAGCCTTGGCACTGTTCATTAATCACTATGTTGAGGTTTTGATGCCACAGCAGGAATGGAAATGCTGGTCTGACTCTCATAGATAAACTATAGTGCCTTTATCAGCTTTGCCAAAGTCCAGAGCGGGGAGAAGTAACACCAAGGCATGACTGGTCCTTTGCAAAGATACTAATGTTTGTATTTCTGGAACGTGTAACACAGTGCGTCAGTGAGACTCGTTTGATTTTTTTCTCGGCTCCTGATCCTCAGTGATTGTGCTGGTGCCTTTATTCTTAGTTTTTGCATAATAGGGATCATTCACATGAGAAATACCCTGGTCCTCATTCATCAAGTTTGTGAAAAATAGCGTAAAATATACCATGGAAATGATCCTGGATGCCTGCCATGTGTGATTAATGAGATATCCTCAGTCTCTACCAGTCACAGAGCAAATCATACATCTAATGCAACTGTGGAATTAGAACCATGTAGAACCAATTCTACATTTACATATCACACATGTGAAATTAGACCTGCTTGGTGACGCTTGGCTTATAAAAAGGCAGACTTGGCCCAGCTACATTTGCATCGCTTGCATACATGCAGGCTACTGCATATAACAGAAGATCCAGGAAACAAGGCCAACAAGTGCGTTTAAAGGTTAAAACAAATTTCAACTAGTAATTTTGTCTGTCTCCATTTTCAACTGAGAAAATGTATATTTATACAAAAAAATATATTAAAAAAACACAGATGAAAAAGAGACACTGAAATCAAACTTAAACACCAAATTAAATTTTGGTTTATTGGACGTCTTAAAGCTCCTTAACTGACAATCAATCTGAGAGGGATAAACTCCTTCCAACAGTTTACCTTGTTCTGGTACAACTTTTCTCTACCCCAACCTGACTGGATTTACAACACTGGAAACCGATGTTTTACCACAAGGGGGCATCCTAGCCAGTAATGCTTGTACTGGGTACTTGAGAAACAAAGGTTGGTCCTCCCCAAGGATTTAGCAGGAGCAAATCCATACCAAGCTCCCAAACTTGCCCAAGGGTTTATAGGCCCACTTAATGGGAAAACATCTATAAAGAGTCTTGAGCATACAGCTTCCTACACTGACATGAGTTCACTTCTGGTTTGAACCAGTTTCTGGTTTCAAGCCTCGCTCAGCTGTCAGGGTACGATGCAAGTTGCCTTTCGAAGGGCCAGGTAGCCAGTAACAACATCAGTGGGGAGGAGGCGGATGTAGGAGAACTCCTCAGAGGATGTGAAGCGTAGCTTTGTCTGAGGGTCTGTGTAGTTTGCCTGAGGAAAGACAAAGGAGAGTATTCAGTGTGTGCTTTATACAAGAATTTAGTTCATTGCACAATGAGGATTTTAGCAATGTGATCACTCACAGGGAGTCCAGAGATGTCAGAGTATTTCTTGATTGGCTTCAAGGAGGGAAGGGCGTCAATGTTGTAGTCTGTGAACAGAAACTATGGATTAAAACTATACCCTTATAGGCATTTTTTCTAAAAGTGATGTGAGTCTTATATTTAATGTAATAATATTATACAGCTTTGACATAAAGTATACTGTCAAGAACAGCAAAGAGAAAGATTTAAGATGAGACTTTCAATGCCTCTTTTTGCCTAAAACATTACACCATATTAACTTAAAATGTATTTAAAATGCATTTAACTAACACAAATTGGATACATTACTTTCTTGACACAACTTGCTATTAGTGAGATTCAGTTTCAAATTGGACATTGGTGGAATGAAGTCACTTTATGAAATGTCATATGTACTTTTGCTTTAAAATTGGCAAACAAGTTTTAATAAAATGTTGCACTAATATAAGCATAAATGTGGTAGAATTTGAATTAATTAATAATTGTTTATAGTTAAGAAATGTACAACATATACCAGGTGAAAATAAGATACAAAGACTCACAGTTAGGATCACTGAGCTTCCAGGGTAAAGTCCGCTCCAAAGCCAGAATCTGTTTGAGATTCTTCCAGGTCCTGTTTTTTTTACCTGCTGCTGCTCCACCAATCCCAGAATGCTGCCAAGATTAAGAGAGGAAAAAAAGGGTCAGAAATTGAAGGTAAGCAACAGAAGCAGATAAACTTAAACCCAGATGGACACCGACGCTCACCATAAATGAGGGGTCTTTGAATGGTGGAGGCTTTGCTGTGGACTCTGTGGTGGCAGCTGGACCGCTGTCAACTGTTCCTACTGCCTTCACCTCAGCCACCGACTCCACTGCAGTTATCTGATGAAACATGAAAGACACAACCTCTTCAAACAAACAGTAAATCACATTTTTAACGTTTACTATTTCAAACTACTTGTTTTACATGTGTTTTGGATGTAAAAACAGTGGCTAAGCACAGTGTATAGAATAGTGACACCATGGTTCCCTATAAGCCTCGCTTTCACTGGGAAATTCTGCCACCTGGCAGGATTTTTCCTGGAAGAATTAATTTTCCATTTATGACACAAGGCATTCTTTCTACTTGATCAGTAAGTAACACAACCTGCCTACTTATTAACACTACCAGATGTTTTACTCTGACGCTGAGCCCGGCGCGTGCCTCCATCTTAGTCAACAAGCAACAAAAAACTTGTTTTTGGCGGTGGCCTTTCTAAAATGAGCAGTGGTGAAAGTTACTATATTCTGTTATGATCAAGGAGTTGATAAGCAGACAGATGGTTGAATATTTGAAGCGATCTGGTTCTTTTTGCAACAGCTGCACAAAAAAATAATACCACATGGAAACGTTAGGGGGGTGCAACAGGGGGAAAAGTTGAAAAGTTGTCTTTAAATGTACAATTTAATGACTGTCTATATAGCCCTTCAATATGTGTGACAGAATACAAATGAAACACACTGACACATTGAAGTCAGTGGGTCAAATATTGCCTCATATACAAGATCAGGATGCAAATCAGATATTTGTACATACTGCCGTTTTCTACACTGCTTGTTTTTTCTACACTGCTTGTTTGTAAGGCTGCCTTCAGTTTTGTGACAAATGGTCAATTACTCGAATAGCTCCTCAACAAAAACAAATAAAAATCTCCAACTATTTTGATTACTGATCAATCATTTCAATCGGGTTTTTAAGCAACAATGCCAAACGATTAATCAAGAAGAGAATCTGCAGGTATGCATATTGCATATTTCTTGCATTTCCTTGCACATTTCATTCATCTAGAACAACTGAACAAACCCGATCCCGATGTGTGTATCTCCTACTGTCAGTAACGTTATTCTGAGCTCTGAATAACGTTAAGTAAGAACATTACATTACAGTTTAATTAACTTCTCCGCGCAGACAGGAACCAATGACATTGCTGCTCACTTTAAAAGAATATCCCACAGAAGTGTAAATGATTAGTCTGGACGCCGATGGACGGACTCATCGGTTACCTGGGTCTGTGTCGTGGGTGTCGCGGTCGGCGGTCCCTTCTTCTTCTTGCCGCTGCTCCCGGTGCCCGGCGGAGCGGCGCACACCGCCGGGCTGCCGGGACGCTTCTTCCCCCGGACAGCGGCGGAGCTGGCGGCCGCCGGCTGGGCCCTGACGGCTATGGGGACCTGAGATGCCATCAGTGGCGAGCAAAGAGGTCGTAACACGCGACAGAAACGCGGGTTTCTCTCTCTCTCGACACTTCGCATCAGCCGAACAACTTCCGGACCGTAAACACCGACTCACCCGGATGTGGAATTGTTTCACTTCCGGTGGCATAATTTAGAAATTGTTTAAATTATTAAATATTTATTGATTATAAAGATGTATTTCCTGATTTTAATATATGTCACTGCAAAAATACACAAACACGTTTCAGTGTGTGTAGTTATTTGTATGTGTATTATGAGACCACATACAGTATATTCTAATATAATCCAAACGAGAAAGGAGATTAAAAAGGAATCCTCAGCAAAAACAAAGCATGTCAAATAGAAAAAACTAAAACAGAACAACAACAAAAAAAAAAAAACATGAAAATATGTCACAGAGACCAAAAATCCCTTTTCATCTAGCTGTAATTGCAAGGCCATTGTCTTGGTAAAAGGTTGCCATACAAGAATCTTTTTATCAACCAGAATGCATGTTGGTCATCAAGCAATCAACTTCAGTTATTTAGGACACTGGTTTGGCAAGGTTTAGAGCGGGAGCTAAAGATGTGACGTTCCACCACTTATCCACCTGAACAAGAGAACTTATACCTACCTCCCTGTAAAACATTTTCAGTCAAAGTGAACAGTGTGATATGGTAGATAGTTTTTTTCCAAATGTGTATTGTGACCCTGTAAACTGTTCTATCTATAGCTCCAGTCAACAAAAACACTCAAGCTCAGTATTAACCTGTCAGCCAGGTTTAGAAAGGCAGAAACGCTTAAACTGGAAATAAATTAATTTCTTTGTTTTTGTTTGCTCAACAGAGCAGGAGTTGATGAAGAACAGTCAGTCTTGCAGTTTTCTTCAGTGTCAGCCTCGTTTTCACCAAGCAGCCAAATTAATGCCTTCACTTCCAAGGTTTTAAGACACACTTTGCACTTTGCATTTTTTGACTTGACTTGTTTTTCAAGTTTATATTTTGTTTTAGATCCCCTGAATCTGGTGTTATTTATGTTGTTTGATATTCAATAGGTGACTATAAATTATTTGTTTAAGTTGTTACATGATCAACAGGGTGCTGTTGTAAGATAGAGAAATTATATGTTTCAAGATCTTTTACACTTTTATCAAGTTGACAGCACCTAATAAATAATAAATAACAATAAGACAAATAAATCTAGTTCAAAATTTTTATTATTTACATAAATCTATATTTATATCAATCCATTCAACTATTATCCCCCTGCTTATCCTTAGTAGGGTCACAGAGGGGCTGGAGCCTATCCCAGCTGACACTGGGGCGAGAGGCGGGGTACACCCTGGACAGGTCGCCAGTGTATCACAGGGCTGACACTTAGGAGCCAATTAACCTAACCTGCATGTTTTTGGAGTGTGGGAAGAAACCGGGGAACCCGGGCGAAACCCACGCAGACCCGCAGAGAATATGCAAACTCTACACAGAGAGAGAACCGGCGCGAGAGCCAAACACCAGTCTTCCCTCTGTGCGGCTACAGTGCTAACCACTGAGCCACCGCGCTGCCATCAGAGTGAAAGTGAATCATACTAAAAACATCTAGGAAGAGAGAGTAGGAATGGATATCATAACTGTCTGGCTTCCCACATAACACTAAAAATTATTAAATTACCTAAAACTATTTTTTTATTACATTAAAATACTTTATATTACAAGTTTAAATTAAGTCTATTTGTCCACAGATTCACCTTCATAGATACTTACTTTTCTCTCTATACTTACAATCCTCTGCTCTGCAACCAGATGATGGTCCTGTGTCTCGTCCTTGATTTCCATCTTCAGTCTGCCAGCTTCCCATGGACCCTGAAGCTGTACAGACACGAGTAGTCCGGATGGCCCCAATTGCTTTCGACTTGCAACTCTACATAGCAAAAAACACCTTTTTGGTGATCCTGAGAGACGAGAGAAATGAACAAAGAGAGTTAGTTGGCTGCTTAAAAAAGAGTGATAGGTAATCAGGGATATAATGAATAAAATAGGACAGCTACATGAAGATAGAAAGGAAGGCAAAGTGTAAAAATGCATGTGTATAATTGCATAGTGTAATACTCACAGGTAGTTTGAAAGTCTGTACTGGATCCCCGTCCTGATCATAAAGAAAGGTTCCTAGCTGGGTTCCTTCATCATCTAAAGTTTTCATTCCCTGTGAGAGAGAAAGAGAGAGATCACCTTGATGTTCTCTATGCATGTGACAGTGAAACTTAATGGTATGCAGGATGTCTGCCGTGTAACAACTTTAACATGTGTGACTTACATAGACTGAAAACTCTTTTGGGGCACTGGAAATGGTGCCAGTTGGGGACAAGTTCTTTGGAATATGACCCAGTGTTACGTGGCTGATGGTGACTGGGTGGGACAGGACGATGGATAAATGGCCTCGCCCACCTGCAAATGCCCAGCAGCGTCCTGGAAGCAGAGATGAGTATCCCTGAGGAAAGAAAGAAGGAAAAATAGTTTAGGTGGTATGTATAAAAAAGAAAACAAGCAGTAAAACAATCCCAACTATAATATCATATCGCCATCTGTTTTGTGCGTGTAGTTCCTACCTGAATAACAGTCCTCGGGCTTACAGGTGATTGCCTGATGGGTATCCCAAAGAATGTCCAGCCTGCCTCTCGTGTCTGGTGCGCTTTGGAAGACAGATGATGTAAAATTCTGGCTCCTGCACACAAAGAGACACATAAAGAAAGTGAGAAAACAATTTCAACAATAAAAACCTCTTGTGTGAATTACAGTCTTACAGATGAAAATGCTGCGGGTGGTTTAGATGTCTCACCTAGCGACTCCAGAGCGAAATTGGGTCTATTTTCCGCTACCGGAAGCAGGCGGTTCATCTTCTCCTCCAACCGCAGCAGCTTGTCCTGCAGCTGTCTCATTTGCTTCGCCATCTCTTCATATCTTGCATTCAAGTCCTGCAAGTGCCAAGAAAATATTTTAAAGTTGCATGTCGACAACTTTGGGATATTAACATGCTGACATCAATTTCAATTTAAAAGAGAAAGTCAAGCTGCTTTTATGGTTTATACCATATTTGTGATTGGAGGCCAAACCGGAGACTCTGAGGGTCCTGCGTCCAGAAAGGAGCTCCTCATAGTAGGAATCAAATATAACAATCCTGATAGATGGAGGGAAACAAAGCATAAGATAAACAAGTCAGGAATGATTTATTCAAAAAACAGACGATCATTTACCAGATATGTTTGTGGAAGAAGAGATCACTTACCAAAACACACAGTGAGTATGAAGAAAAAAAAGTAAAATATCTTTAGGTTGAACATGGTGGGGCCCCTCCTGTTGTCAGTGCTGTTCCTGGTGGTCTGTCTTCTAATGGGCTTACGTCTTCTCAAAATCCTGGATGTGATGAAAATGATGAAGAGCAAATGACTGCATTAAACACATACATACCATGTGTACACATACAGCATACAGCGACTGTGAAACACAAACACACACACACACACACACACACACATACACACACACACACTTCAGCTTACTTGTACTGGTTCTCCTTATAAGAAATTGTTGGTTGTCCGTCAATGTTGTAGTATTGTGTTGCTTCCAAACGAGGGCTTCTTCGTAACATGACTGCACACCAAAAAAGAGAGCAGTCACTCCCTGACACAAGGCATACACTTGTAACTGTTACACTTCTACTATTGGAAGGACACAGGACATGTCCATCTACTCAGGACTGATTCAATATTGTAGCATCAGATCTGAAAATAATCTTTATCCTCTCTCTCATGTCAGATTTAAATGCTCTGTAAAGGAGTTAATGAATCTAATTCACTATGGGCTGCATTACCGCTGTCAAGTTTAAAGGTAAGTTAAGGTTCAAACAAGTAAAGTTCAAAATTGCCCTTAAGTACAGTAACCCAGTGTAATGTTGGCTTATAGTAACTGTACCTGTGCATGAAGGTAAACAAAATAATTTAAACAAAAATCAGGTCGAAAAAATATTAGTATTTGATTGGATTTTAATGATTTCATGGTCATGACTAGATTGCATACTCTTGAAAGGCATTATATCTAAAATTTGCCAAGCCGCATTTACATATATTTGACAAAAAAAAAGAAATAACACCATTCTCACACAGTGTAAATACACATTTATCAAAGCTAGGATTCATCATATTACCTACATGAATATTATATACAACATAAACTATACAGAGGCTGTTTCTCTGCTTACTGGGTGTCCTTTCTGCAGAACTGTGATACAAGCAATGACTTACCTTCACTGTAAAATGAGAGAAATCAGTCGTGTGTAGCGGCGTGAATCAAAAAGTCGATCGTGTGTGGCAGAGTTGAGTTCACGGTGTGTACACATCAAGTAACGATCCCAAAAAAATCCCAACAAGCTGCAACTGTTGCGTTGATTCTATAGAATCTTCTAATGGCGTCGTCACCAACCTTAGAACGAGGCACACACACACACACACACAATGCCTCTGTGTTACATCTGGCCTGGTTGATTGATGGCACCGGGTTATTTAGTTTGACTGGTCGGATTATTTGTTCAGGCAAATTCAGATCTTTAGATAAGGCATGGGAATGCATTAAAACGGCATTTAAAAACGCAAAAAAAAAAAAAAAAAAAAAAAAAAACGAGTAGAAAAATAGTAGAACAACGGATTAGTGTTACTAAAACCATTACTAATATTTACATTACTATTACTACACTAACCTGCAGGCCCAGCAGCAGACTCCTGTCAGTGGAGTGCTGCTGCCACCATGTGTTTGATGGGAGGTTCTGCCAGCAGAAAGCTGGACCAAATCTGTGCAAACAGACTCTCACTGACAGAAACAGGAGGATCACATAAAGGACACGCACTCACCATGGAGACAAAAACTTCTTTAGGTCCTCAACGGACCCAGAGTGATAAAGCTGCTAACCTGCCTATAAAGTTTCACAGTGATACCTCGCAGTGAATTTTAGAGAGCTGATTACTTTTTTACTTTGCAGCCTTTTATTGATCTCCTCTCTAACTGATCATCTTAATGAAAGAACAGAGGAGCCAATTTTCTTCTCCACTCTCTTTTTTACACTTTTCTTCAGCTTGAGTCCAATTTTCACTCTAAATAATTAGCACAGGCCCATAGCTGAATATGAGGCCCTATTGGATTGATGGTATTTTTGTAAGTAATGACCCATAAAAACAGACTAAAGTTATGACCCTCTGTCACACTGACCTACAGGGGCTTCGACCCAGTTCCAAGTATAGATTGAACTTTATAGATATTCCAACACGTAACAATATTTCCCATTATCTCAATGAAAAAACACCACAACCATGTACACAAAAATGTTCTGGTTAATCCATTCACTCATATGATAAACTTTTTCTCTCCCCCGCAAAGGATGCAAAAATCCGGACTATATTTTCTTTGTTGCTGAAGTCACAGTATAAAAATTAACAAATAAATAAAAATGAATAAAGTATATATTGTAGACAATACAATATTGACCTGTCTATATGCACATCCCACCTCCTGTCTGTGTCTTTACTGCCAATTTTGTTTTAGCATTAACATCTTTGACAAATGATGAGTGCTCACAGTAGTGCAGAAAGGTTCAAACTATTCACCACTAATCCACTACTGTACTGAGAAACCTTTTCAGTTGACTTGCACTGTGATTTAGGAGCAGGTCAGTTATTGTAAATAATTAATGTACTCTTCATTCAAGGTACAATGAAAAAGACCTACCCCTCAGTGGTTTGCACTACAAACTGTACACCAAAACCCAAATATAGGCAGTAAGTGTGTTTTTAATGCTGTAATGTTCTATTAAATAGAATGAATGTGACTTATGGCGATGTAATTTGTTTTTGACCAATTGTCATGAAGCACTGTCTGCTTCTCACCTATCTTCACAGATTGAATATGTCCATGAGTTGTGAGCTGTTTGTTTAGCCCCTAAGATTGTTACATTTGAATCGTTAGGAGGCCTGAGGAGGAAAAACTATCCAGTATTTCACAAGAAAAAAAAAGCAATGATTAGAGAAATGTCAGAAAAACTGAATCTACTTCACTGTAGCAGTAGCAGGAGTAGTAGTAGTAGTAACACTATTTGGCCTGTATTTAAGCTGTTAAAGCTATATGAATATAGCTGAATATAGCTTTCTGTTAAAGCTATATGAATATAGCTTTAACAGCAACCAAAGACACTTTCTTTGATGCGCCGAAAAGTGGAAGTGTGGAAAACTTCCCCTTGCCGGGATCTATAAAGTAGCTCAGTTAAAATTAAACAAGCTTAACTGTCAGCGTAACTCTGCAGGCTGAGGTGTCTTCTGGTTTGGTTGATCAGAGCAGGATGCCATGCCGTGGGAGGTACATGGTTATTCTCTTGTTGTTCAGTGACAGTGCTTCGTACAAACATCTTTGAGGGGAAAGTGCCTCTAGCATATCCATCAGTCTGAGCTGGCCCACCAGGGAAGGACCTGTCAGCATCCAGACACCTCCACATAACAAAGATCTACCACATCCAAATTCAGCAGTGCCCTCTGAGCTGTTGCAGGGACCTTGATGAACTGAGGGATGCTAGTGTATTACTGTATGTGGCACACACAGAGAAGCCTTACTGCTCCTTTGCTGTCCTTGTCCTGTCTTACCGAGACTAGGGGGCCACACTTGCAGGGGAAATGCTGATTCAGAGGAAAGTCTTTCCAAATGTCTCATTCATTTTTCAGCACTGGTACACTGCTGCTGCCAGCTACATGAATAAAGTATATCCAGGGACTGTGCTTGAGCTCAATTGCAAACAGATATGAATGTTTTATGGGTGAAGTTAAACTATGAGCTGTAACTGTGAGGCATTGGACCCCCACACCACTTTTCTTATAAACACATCACTACTGTATCAGGCAGACAACAGTCTGGAGCAGCAAGCTGAAACCAGCGACATCAAAGACAAAGATTTTGCACCACCTGTACTCAAGCTTACAGTCTAACCACACCTGGGTGCCACACAGAGCTCTTCTGTCAAACAAGGGAAGCTGTTTTATGTGGTTCTACGCTGTCTGCGATCCTCTTGAAACTTTCCTGTTGGCACAAAAAGCCACAGAAAAAGTCAATTTTCAAGTTGACACACGCACATGCATGCAAAATAAAAGCAGATTATGTAAGCGAGTTTTCTGCTCTAGTGACTCTGGGTGGTATGCAAGCCAAACATAATCCACAGCCTGAAGAACAACTTATTGATCTGTGTCAGCAGGCCATTGACTGGTGCTGGATATGTGTCAATGTTTGTAATGGGGATGGATAGCTCTCCCGTCTGTGCATGCATATGTGTCTGTACGCAGACCCTACAAAGAGCAAAAATGTGCTTTCAACTTTTCAGCTGTAGTGTTCTGTATTAGAAGGGATTAAAAGAGTCAGCTGAAAACTATAGTCAAACACATTCGCAGTATTTAAATCATATACAAACAACAAAACAAGCAAGCCCGAACCTTTTCAGTTTAGCCTTAGATCACATTTAAACAAATTTGTATGTCTCTGATAAATTATGCTGTGTTTAGTGCCTTGCTCAAGGGTGTGTTAGAAGTGTTTTTAGCCCGAAGGACAGAGCTCTCTTATTCCTACCTGGTCTGTGTTTAAAACTGGAACCTTTTGATCCCAAACCTGCTACTTTAACCTTTACACTTGCTGTACAAAGGATGTGGACAATATTTACTTCTAAAGAATAACAGAAATCAAATTGCTTTATCTAATTAAAGCCTTCACAGCTTTAAAGTGGATTTTGAAGCAGCTGACAGTTTCTCTTCCAAATGAAAGATTGTAATTATAGACAACAAAAAACCCAAAGGTTGTGAGAACCTTTTGCAGATGTATAATGACTAATACAAGATGGTAAGCTTGTCAGGGGAGAATGCAAATAGCCTGCGTGTATCACATATTTAATTGTTCACTGCGCTGATACCCACTTCCTGAATTTATTTTGCACGACATGACCTAGAAGAGCAGCTGTATTGCGGTTCACATCTCATCAAGTCCTGGCAGAGTGTTTTCTGTCTGTGCAGGTAGAACGGTGAGTCATAAAAAAGAGACACAGCTCCTCTCTGACTTCATTATGTGCAACAGGAGTTTGGCAGTGATGCTGACACACACCAGTTTGCACATGTAACTCTGAAAAAGTGACAAACTCAAACCATTTCTTGCACATCATATATTGGACACCTTGAATCTTTCACAGAATTACACAGAGGAATGTGCTGCCCAATCAGAAATAGAATTTAAAATCCCTGTGAATGAGCGGTCAGTAAAATGGTATCAACTGAAGAAAATGAACTCACTGAGTCAGGCAGCAGCTGGACTGAGCAATCCCAAGTGCTGGTCGTATTCTGGTAATAAATTGTGACGAAAAAAAGGTTATGCCTGCAGTCAAGACATTTAAACACTCCCCTGATGGAACAGGTAATAGTGAGCAATACTGTTGACATCTTATTTATAGCTTCTTATAACTGAGAGTATTTGCCATAAACAGACCTCTTCCTTGTGGTGGAAAACAGGAGCCAATTTTCTTTTCCACCCTCTTTTCTCTAGTTTTTCTTCCCTTTAGGTCCAATTTTCTCCTCAATGTATAGCAATATATGAGAAGCCTTTACTGTAGCTGCATCTGAAGTCTTATTGGATTGATGGTATGTTTGCAAGTAGTGGCTCATAAAAATAGGCTAAAGTTATAGCCCTCTGTCATACTGACCTGTTAAAGCTTCCCACCAGTTCTAGCAGTGCTTTGTGGTTTATGTGTACAATCCAACACAGGTATATTTCTTAGAAAATTGAATTTTGCACTATCAAGATTGTATCACCTAATGACCTGATAAGACTTTGGGAACATGATGCCGCTTTGATTACAATACAGACTGATAAGTTAAGGATATAGATGGATGGATCACTACAAATAAAAAAAAATTGGCAGGGATGTCATATACAGGAGCCACATTTCATATCCAGTGTTTCTGCAGGCAGTGAAATATTTAAAAACTCAGACAAAACTCTAGTTTAAAAAAAAGGAAGGGTAGAGAAAGCTTCCGGAGGGTTTCTTGTTTGTTTTGAATATTGTATGGTTTAAATGTGCCTGTAGGTTTAAAAAAAAAAAAAGCTGGTATTTGCATGGCAAACACATTCAACATATTCAGGAGAAGATTGGGGTGCTTGTATTTCTAACAAATTTGCTGTGCAAACACTTAATAAAGACTACAACGAGGTCAATGTTTTAATGATGTTTAGTCTCAATGTTTTCCCACTAATGAAACAAATAGAGTTTAGAGAATTTTGGAACATGTGTGTTGAAATTCCTGTTTTCTGTATGAAAAGCAGCAGCTTACCTGAGGTTCAGAGTGTCGCTGTTTAAGATTTTCTTTATTTGGTTAAAACCGGATAAACTAGACCTTTTAGCCACTAGTAATATAATCCCTCTCAGGTCTTTACCAATAATTACCCCTGCTTACTCATACACAAGGGTGGATGACATGGATCTTTAATTTTACTTGGATATAGGTATGGTCTTAAATTATTTGATTAATCAGTTGCCCATGTGGTTCATCTTACACTTTAACAACATTTAGGCCACATCACTTTCCTTTTAAGTGCTCATCATGTCTATGTTTGCTGTCTCTTTTCTCATATTAAACAATAAAAAAGTTAGAGAACAGAGAGTGCCTGTGGAAAGTCCTGCCAAGTAAATGTGGAACCGCAGCTTCTCTTTTTGCATAGCTCTTCTAAACAAACGCATCGGTTGCTGAAGTGCTGCTGTCACACTTTTGGAGCGCGCAAAAAAAGAGGATGGGATCCGTCGCGGTATTTCTTCCGGGTTGAGGTGGTGAAGGGAGGGATGAGCAGTGATGCTCTCCCTGTTTGGCTCCGCTCATCAGCAGCCGAGCTCCTCTGTCTCCCCTCAGTCAGTCAGACCCAGGCCGGCAGAGGCAGCGCGTCCGCCCAGAGAGAGAGAGAGAGAGAGAGAGAGAGACAGAGAGACAGAGAGGGAGGGAGAGACACAGAGAGACACAGAGGGAGAGAGAGAGGGAGAGAGAGGGAGAAGGACGCCGCGCCGCATAGCGCTACTGCCGACCGAAGCCCGGTCACATTCATGCTCTTTTCACATGGATGTCTCCTCTGTCGCCGCCTCCCGACACTGGACGCCGCTCCTGTAGACGCGTTCAACGCGAGAAAACACCTCGTCCCCGGCTTGGTCTCTCTTTTTTTTTTTTTTTTTTTTTCTTAGGTTGACTGGTTTGTCTGTCTCGTCGACACACAGAGAGAGAGAGAGAGAGAGGGAGAGAGAGAGAGGGAGAGAGGACCACACTCCCCCCTCCGCCGCCGTTAGCTCGCTAAGCTACCTAGCCCGCTAACTCAGCCGCGGCACTTTGCGCCGGATCGGCGTCAGTTTTTCCGCCTCGTAGCTCGACCTGCGCCACAGCGGCGGACAAGCCACTCAAGGTAAGCCGACAGTACGGGTTAAAAAAACAAACAAAATTTCAGAAATCACTGCATTATAGCTGTTTTTTTTTTTTCCACCACCACCCCCCCCCCCCCTCCTCCTCCTCCTCCTCCTCAGCCACACTGTGAGGCTTGTTTCTGGGCTGGGAGGCACTCGGGGTGTGTGGTAGCGGCGGAGCGAGAGATAGAGAGAGAGAGAGAGGGAGAGAGAGAGGGAGAGAGGGAGAGAGAGGGGGACTCTTGTTGACAGAAGCAGCCAAGCAACGGGGATGCGATGCGGCTCCCCTTAAACACACTGACCCGCCGAGCCCCGCTGCTCGCTCGCCCGCTGTTGCGGCGCCACACAGCCGGTCCGGACATGTGTCAAGCGAAAAGAGTTGCCCGGTTTCGTCGATGATAGAGACAATAAAGGGATGCTTTCCTTCAGCCGTCGCATGTCAGCGTTGACTCCTGACAGTGGAGCCGTCGTCGATGGGGCTCACTGCCAGGTTGTCGTTATCGCAGCGCTTGCAGCATTTGACTGCAGCGAGTTTTCCTAACGGTCTATTCAAATGACTGGTGAGACAGTTATCACGCCGCCTGCCTCCACCGCCAGGGTGATGCCGATTAGGAAGACATTTAAAAACGCAGCCGATGTTTTGTTTAAAGTTGAGCATGGGGGGGGTTGTATCGGCTGTGCAGGCATCCTTCCTGGTGGACGTTTCCTCTTTTACCTCTGAACATTTCAGAGCTTCAGTGTTGCATCACAACCTGGAAAGATGAGCCGTACACCCGGAATTTAACCCCTGGTTGGTCGCATGTTGTGTCTCCTGTGTCCTGATAGAGGTCAGAGGATTTTGCGTGGCTTGATGCATATAGGAGGAAAATAACTAGGGGTCAGATTGAACCTCTTTCCTTCTTTGTTGGGTTTGCAGGTTTTGAGGGCCCTCCTCCTCTGTTGAACAGAGGTTAATTACATTTCGCGTAATTCAATCACTAAGAGACCTTTTATAGGGTTTGGTTGAAGCATGTGGTGCTTGACCCGAGTGTGTGCGTGTGTGAATGTGTGTGAATGTGTGTGTGAGTGTGTGTGAGTGTGCGTGTGTGTGTCATTGGGTGAGTGAAAGAAGAGAGAATGAGTGTGCATGAGTGAGCTTGCATTAACAATGCTTTAATTATCTCCTGAGATAAGAAAATGGATTCACTATCAATCCTACAAGAGTCTGCAGTTGCAGAGCAGATGGAGATGTGGGATTGACAGGGAAGCAATTAAATGAATCTGTCAGATTCCTTAAAGGGAGAGAAAAGAGGAGCATGTATTATTAATCCCCAGTGTGTGTGTGTGGGTGGGTGTGTGTGTGTGTGCGTGTGTGTGCTGCGCTGCCTGACCGTGTGCAGTAAGAGAATATGCTGTGTAGCTGGAGGGAAGCGGCTGTACCTTCGTGCTACCTGTAGCATTGGTCCCATGGTGCTTGAACATGAGCTGATGGCTTTGATCATGTTTTGAACAGCTGTGTGTCTGAACGTGTAGGCCAATATCATAAAATATAGTGGTTGTTGCCTCGAAATGTATACAGTACATGTAACTTGAAAGTTCTCCACACATGCGTTTTTTCCTGACCTGGGTTGTATGTATATCATGTTCAGGACCCTGCATCAGAGCTGTAGCCTACATCTGAACTCAGCCCTGTGTTAAGGCATGACTGTCCAGCATTGAAAGGAAATGAATCATGTTCCTCATTTCAAGGCCGTGGAGTCGGCTTGATGCGTTTCCTGCCTTGTATGTGTTGACTGTGTGTTCAGGCGTCAGCAGATGTGCCAGCTTTTGTGTATGTGTCCCACTGCTCCTATATTTGTGAGGGGAGATTTGAGAGTTTTGCAAATTGGGAACATTTTGGCTGATCTTCGGGACATTGATTTAGTTAGAGGCAAGTTTTGGATTACGATAAAATTAGATTCTGCCTCTAAGCAGTGAATGACATCAATGAGGGCCCTCAACATGTATAAAAATGAGTCTGTGTGTAGTGAAGGTACGTCTCTGTGGTTTTAGCTCATATAGAAGGTATGTGTAAGTAATAAGTTCTGTGTGTTTCCACTGTGTAATGGTAATACAGGTGGTAATAATCATGACAATAGCATGCTTTGGAATGCAATTAGTTTAATCTTTACAAAACTCTCAATTATAAAGCATGTGCACAAATGAACCAAGAACATCTTGGTTGCATTTGTGTACATGCTTTATAATTACCTTTTACTTTGTTTTTAATCATGGTCAAAAATGACTTGTTTTTTTCCCTTGATTTTACTGCTCTGTTTATAAAAAGGTGAAAAGTGATGTAAAGGTACAAATCTCTGATATCCACTCTGTTTGTGTGTATTGGTATTTGTGAGTGTATGTGTTTGTCATAGAGAGTGGCTGTGGTGCATTTATTGCGCCGAGCTGGTTTGGAACAATAGCTCTATTCTGTCCCATGTCTCCGGAGGGAGGCAGCAGCATTCGGCGTTCCCGGCACTCTGTGTGCCAGCAAGGCTTGGTTTGGGATTGGGTTTCCACAGCCACCTGGAGCTCAGAGCACAGGAATGCCATTGTTCCTCCTTCCAGACTATGGCCAGATCAGACACACATGCAAACACACACATGCACATAAACAGACACACGCATGTACACACACTTAGTACACAGTATGCAAGAGGAGTTCATACTAGCCTGCCTGTCCCCCAAAACTTAGGTCACCCTGCTTTGTTGCGTTGTCATTGCTTACATAAATAGACAGTGAAACATCAAGCCTCTTCCTGCTGAGACCTGACATTCGCACAGCAATATGCTTGTCTGAGTGGCTGGTTAGTATTTTTGGCTGCAAAGCACAGTAAATATCTGTGAGTAGAATTTATTGTTGTTCCACTCTTTGTTCTGTTTTACACTTCATCTGATAATCTGCAACCTACATAACACAGGCATGTGAAGTGGTTAAAAAATACAACTAGTGCTGACACAATTTCTCAATTGCCTTTAAACTTCAATTAAAAGCCCAACCCCTATTAAATGCCAAGTCCCTTTTACTGGCCGAGTGTGTCTACATGTTTTGAGAAATAAACAACGGTTTCAATTAGATGCCGCCAGGTCTGGTTCTAAATAAAAGAGAGAGGAATAATCAAATATGAGCAAGTACCTTTTATTTGTCGAACACACACACACACACACACATATATATATATATAGTTTAAAATGTAACAAGAAATAGGCCTTTCCATGTGCTTATTTTATTAAAAAAATGTATTCATTGATTTTACAGAAAATTAGCTATAACGTGATATGTATTGTTAGCTGGATATGAAAGAACATATATATATCAGGATATGAGATTTTGGTCATATTACACAGACCTAGAAGCAAATAAAAGCCCGGGCTATTCATTTAAGTTTTACGGTACTGAAATAATTGATCACAAAATGTTTCAACAGCAAAGTTGAGAAGTATTTAATTGATTTTGTCATTTATCAAGTAAAAATGGCAAGCTCTGCTTCCAGTTTCTCCAATGTGATGCATTTTCAGCCTTTCTGTGTGAAATAATTAGCAGGCTACACTTGATGGTGCGATCAGGCACTTGTATTGATACAGTTATAGTAACATATAGTCGTGTGTACGTGTGTGTGTGTGTGTGTGTGTGTGTGTGTGTGTGTGTCATAGAGAGAATAGAGCAGGCGTAGCGACACCTCTTCTGTTGTCTGTTCTAGCCGGCAAAATGTCTTTGTTTACTTCAAAATTGTCTTTAATCAAATCCTCCTCTGACAAGAAAACATTTCACACCAGCTGTCATCATCTGATTGCTGACTACTTTCCAGCCAGCTCCTTCTATAAGGTGTGTTTTGTTTTTAATAATGTTATCTGATCACAGCACACATCAGACAGACTTATCCCCACACTTTGTATCAGTTGGTTTTCGCTGTGAGCCAGTGTGGCAAAAAGCAGATTTTCCTCTCAGAGATCCACCTATTTTATGTGTACCATGACATAATTTAAAAAAGGTGTTGTTAGGGCATTTTTAAATTTCATCAGAGAGGAGGTAGTTAAGAGTGGCAGGAAGTGTGGGGAGAGAGAGGGAGGCTACGATCACTTATTTGTAGGCCCCATTTATCTTTTTTTTTTTATTTAGAAAAATGAGCTTAGATGTTCTACCTGCCTTTAGTATTATTAGAATAACATTTTTCTAGTCGAAACTTGCAGCCTAGATTGAGTGTAGACATTAAGAAAACTCTCCGGATGTTGATAGTTTAGTTAGATCAGATAGCAGAGCGCTAAATGGTTGATCTTCAGACAAAGTGAGAGAAACAGAAAACGGAGAGAGGGATGTGAAGGAGAGAGATAGCCATCAGCAGCATTTAGTTGTCTTTTTCTCAGTCCTGTGGGGTTTGTAGGCAGGCAATTTCAGTTGGTGTGTGTGTGTGTGTGTGTGTGTGTGTGTGTGTGTGCCTAATGCCTATGCGTGTATGTCCTCTGGCTTTCCAGCAGGTCACATTAGGGATAGAGTTGCATAGAAGTGGGTCAGCTAGTGCCACCAGGGAGTCTTGCCAGCTCCCTGCTCCCTCACAGGCTGGAACCAACTAAAGGCCAACACAAACACATAACCATTAGTTGTGTTCATGTATGTTCAGTATATGTGCATGCATTGTTCATGTGTATTAATTGTTGCTGTGTGCACTGCAGACGCAGAGTGTGAAGAGTATAATCTTTGCAGTTTGTCATTCATTGAGATAACTTGTCCCTACCTTCTTCACTGTACTTTGACTCCTCATAAACAGCTTTGTTGGAAACTGAAATACTCTAAAGCTGTGAAGGCAATAAGAGCAGCAAGCCTAAGCCATGGCACGGTATGTTTAGACTGCATATAGGGCCTCTACAGATGATTCAGAGCCTGTCACACTCAGTGTGTCTCAACTGGATGGACACACTGTTTCTGCTGGCTTAATGATAAGGAAATAGGATTTAGCTTAGTATTCAGCAGAGGTTTATTTCATCTTCTAGCTGCAGTCTCTTGTTTTCTGCATTGGTTCTCTTCTGACAAGAAATGAATGGTCTATTTCTGTTCTCAGTTTGCTTGCCTATGTCCCTGTGTTGTTAAAATTGAGATGACATCATGAGGTAGTAAGTAGACAGTAATATAAGCATAGTACAAGAATTAATTGACTTAAGTATAGCACAATATGGCTGAGATCACACTTAACTTCCATCCGATACAAATAAAAGCTGCTACTCAAAACGAAGTGATTCTCAGACTGTCGGACAATGTTTTTCTAACAGTGAGCCTATACCCACAAGTGTGGGTATAGGCTGCCGCCAGTGGCCACGTGTGCTTAGGTGTTTAAATGAGCAAGGTTTCAAGTGGTCAGCTGCCAATACTGTTCTGTATTTATTATTTACACAGCCTCTTCCTCCACAGTGTTGACTGTGTGACCACTCACAATAAATAGTTTTGTGGAAGAACTTTCTTGGAAGGAGTCAAATCTGTGATGCATGATTGTGGATGGGAATACATAAATATTTTGAAGAAGCAAGTTTCCACTTGCAAGTGATCTGCATTCTAGCTAACGAATGATGGGTTCCTCACAAGACACTGTAACATGCTTTTGGATGTCATTGAAAACAGGGTAGAAATGTTTTAAGCATTTAAAAGGATTAACACACATAAGGCAAAGTTGTGGCATTTGCAGGATCTCTTATATAGGAGCTTTCTGTAAAGAAAAGCGGCTACAATAGGTATTTTCAACTTAAAATTGGATCAAATGACTGTGTAAGGTGAAATGGGTCGCTCTACCTACGCTACATGCCCTGTACCAAACAACAGAGTTGGCTACTAGCTCATTACAAAGGAGTGTGAATATTGGACTTATATTTGGCAGGTGGCCTAAAACAGAACTCCACATGAATGCTAATGTTGCTCGATATCTGCTGGTTGTGTGAATAGGAAACTGTTTCCTAACAAGTTTCCCATAACAATTTAAAGGATAATATCCAAATCCTATTCTATCACATTCCTTTTACACCTGGACATGTCAATACAACTGTGTTAGCTTGAACAAAATCCAATTGGATCTGCAATTGCAATTGACTTGTTGTTGAAAGTGCAGTTGGCTTTTACTTGTTACTACTTACTGTAGTACTTCTAGTCATCCTATGACGTGGTTGACTTAAAAAACAGATCCTACGAAGCTTTAAGAGGCACCTTGAACACCTGAACAGAGTGAAAAAGTAGGGACTGCAACAGCTCAGCCCAGTAGCATTTGGTAACTCTATACACTGTGCTCAGCTTAGCTGTGTACAATTCCCTTCTTTGTAAGAGTGTGCTGTTCACGCGTCTGTATGTTGCTCACAGCATCTGTTTCAGTCTGAGATATGACCCGACAGGAAAAGACATAGTTTCCATGGCGACAGCCCTGCTCCTTGCCTACCCTCCCACCCCCACACCCGGCATAGGAGGAAGTGGAATATGTCCAAATTCTGCTGACTCGTCGAGAAACAATTGTGTGACACACACTTACACACAGATGTCTCTCGTCACTCTAGCCTGGAATAATTGTTTGTTTTTAAATCTTTTTTTTAATTGTGTTTGACATTGTTTGTTTGTAAGTGTGTGTTGGCTTCTCCAACCAGCTTGCAGGCCTGTTTTGTTCTGTAAGACTTGAATGTCATGGGAATTTAAATCACAAGACGAACAGTACTTTATGCAGTAACTGTCAGTTAAAGGAAGGGTAATGTGCGTGCATGGTAACCTTCCTAAGTTTCAAAGTTTAGGAGCAGCATGCTGCCACAGTGCAGCACACGGGGGATTAACTCCAGTTCTGAATCTAGTGCCTTGGTCAAGGACAATGGGAGAAGTACTACCTAGTCAGCCCTAGTATTTGGGTTGTATTAGGGTTAAAATCCAGGACCTTCTGGCTGTGAGGCAACACTGCTAAACACTGAGCCACTGTGCTGCCGTTTTTCAAAGAGCTACTAAATCAAGAAAGACAAGAGAGGATTTATAGAGATTTATTACACAATTCTCACTGCTTTCAACCAAAAACTAGAGAACCCTGTTTGTACCTGGATGACAGTTCTTAATTGGCCCTTGTTCACAGTGCTTTCACATGGAGGCCATAAGTACTTAAAGCAATGCACAGTTAAAAGAAAAACGTCAATTGTATTGCATGCTGCTGATTAGTATTGTCACTGATTTAAGATTTTTAAGACAAACCTATGATAAACTGAAGGATGAAACAGATATTATTTCAAATTAAAATGAAAATTTACTACATTGTGATGTATATCAATATCACAATATAAAAGGAATGTATTGTTAAACAGGCCCCAGGCTCACCCTGACCAATAGATGACACAGAAAAGATTTTAAGATTTTATTAGGAAGAACAGTAGTAGATACTTATAATATGAATAGCCTAATATGATGCCTTTTTTAAAAGGTTGAAATAAAAAAATAGGGTGTAAGTAAAGAATGGTGAAGACCAAAACCAAATCAGTTATGTTTTGTTTGGATCTCACCCTTCCAAAACTCTTGTTCAAATGAGTAGCAAAGAGTTAGTTCATGTAACTGTTTACTTGGCCATGGTTGCGTCTAAATACACACTGTGAACACAACCAAATGCAATGGTGTTATCGTTTTCTACAAAGATAAGAAATCAAGTGTGACCACACTGTCAAAGGTGTGACTGCATCATGGTTGTTTTGATCATTTACTGTTACAAACATGACTGTAGGCAAAATGTGTATCCCAAAGAGTAAAGCTTGTAACTGTTGGATACAAAGAGAAGAGAACCAGAGAAGGGCAGAAAGGACAGACCCCTGCTGTGGCAGCGCTGTACTCTGTCTTAGTTGTGTGACAGAGCGAGCTATCTGCCCCAGGCTCACCCTGACCAAGGTACAGCACTCCCCTGGGCCTGTATACACAAAACCATCCATCTCCAGCTCTTATCTGCTACTAGGCCGCTACCGTGAGTGTGTGTATGCGTGTGGGTCTGTGTGTTTGTGTGTCTGAGGACTCTTTGAGTGGAGTTGTTCTGGCCGGGTCACACTGATAGCCATATCAACAGTTACTCCTGGCTGATGGACTGCAGGACAACAGGCCCTTTGTTTTTTCCTGAGTGTTTGTGCGTGGGCGTGTGTGCTAAGCCGTCAGAAATTGCATTTCTACGAGCCACAAATGTCAGAAGCACTGTGCTCATGCATCTTGGGAATGTGTGTGATTGTGTGTGTGTTGTATGTGCTGCAGTGTAATCTGCCAGAGGCTGGGATGTGGGTCAGTGTGGCTGCAGCTCTGCGGGGAGAGACAGCAGCAGGATACTGCCTCTGTACTTACTGTAGGGGGATTAGTCGGGCTAACAACAATTTCCACAAAAATGCAAAGTAAAGCAGAGGCTAACCTGCACTTGCTATTTGACTTTTTTTGGCATTGTCTGTTCATTTTCACATTTGCTAAAACGCATTCTAGCTTTTTTTCTGTGTGCTTAGATAGATGTGTTCAAAATATTCAACCATGAGCATCTAAAACTGTGTGGAGTCTTATTAGAATAGGGTCTACAGAGGCATAGTGATAGAAATGGAGATGAAAATCTGTGTGACTTTTTAATAAGGCAAGATTGGAAAGAGGATGGCCAGATTAGTCATGCCTGGGGCTCATAGTGGATTTCACCTGCAGTCATTAAGACAAAGTTATTGCTGAACGTTTGGAACTCCCAAAGAAAGCTTATTGGAGGTTATGTAGTGTGACTAGGTGTGTGTGTGTGTGTGTGTGTGTGTGTGTGTGTGCAGGAGCAATTGACCTCATGACGGAGCTGCTTAAATGAAATATTGATAGTGCTAGCTTAGGTAGGAAATGTGTGTGTGTATGTGGAGTTGTATATGTAGATTAAGAACTTTGCACAGTGATTGATTGTACATTTTGCAACAGCCAATGGGCTGTTCAGTGTCCATTTTTTGGAAATATGGTCTCATAGATCAAACCACTTGAACTGGCCCAGTATTGTTAGATAGCAGGATTAATGAGGACAGAGCGGGCACACAGATAGGTAGGTTACATGATGCTGCTGACAGCCAATGGTACCAGCTAATAGAGGATGTCTTTATTTGTTAATAAGTGGCTTAAATGGCACTGACAGTGAAATAAAAAGAAATGTCAAGAACTACGAATTAGTTTTCTGTTGAAGGCTGATGCTTTAGATATCATTTGCAGTGACTCAGCACACTCAGCTTGCCAGCTCTGTGGGGTCTCCAGATGTCTGCTGCACATGTATCATGTCATCCTAACTCTGGGGCTACTGAAGTTGTGCTACATTAAAAGCACTTACCCTGCTTTTTGTTAAGTGCTGCATGGAAAATAAAGTTTAGGATCATTAATGTTATTGCAGTGTATGCAGCTAAAACCGGCTGCTATTGTATGGAAAATGTGTTAAACCCTCACTTTGCCACTACACCAGAATAGGAGGAGATTGCATGCTGTGAAGAATTGCTAGGAAGTCCTGGATTGGGAATGTTGCCGGGAGCGTTTTGAGCACACAGCTGGGGGCATGCACGCACTTAAGCTTGATCCTGTTAACACGGCTGCTGGCCAGAACAGGGACAGCAGGGAGATATGGAACAAATCACAAGCCTCCAGATGTCACCAAGACCCACAGAGATAGATGGGAAAGTTTTGGGCTAAATCTGTTCTGTGTAATCACTCAGAACACAGAGGAGGGAAGGTAATGAGTGTGTGTGTGTGTGTGTGTGTGTATTGTCATCACTGGCATGCCTGTTAACAGTGGTCTAGCACCCTGCTGCTCTGTTTCTTGTGCTCTTTTCTATCTGTAAACAGGAAGCAGCTCTCTCTCTGTGACTCTCTCCTTTCATCTGTCCTTTTCTGTCCGTCCCTTAGTCCCTCTTTCTTCCTACCCTGCCTCCCTCTGTGAGTACATACAGTATATCTAGAAAGTGACAGGCCCCCAGCCCCCAGAGCACATCCTTATTATGGAAAGCAAAGCAGGCTGTTGTGTGAGGCCGTTTCATCCAGGATAAGTGTGACAGAAGTGGTGTGTCTGGGGATGTTGGACCAGCTGCTTCTTACCTATTTTCTCCTTGCTCTATTCCTGGCATTCCTGTTTTTCCTCCCTGGGCTTCCCCTGGAAAGCTGTCAGAAATTGTGAGCTGCAGCTACAATTGCCTATGATACTGTTGTTGTCATCTTTTGTTGCCTTTCCTCTAGTCCCTATTTAGCATGGACTTGGCGTTTGCGTGCATGAGATGCTGCAGGCCCCTCAAGGCCTTCCTTTCCCACACCACTGGAGACATGAGGTGTTTGACAGGGCAGGAGGTTGAAGGGAGGGCTGAAAGGAGGTGGAGGGGAGGTGCATTTGGCACAGGATTGGCACAGCAGTGTTTGTTATTGCTAAAACCAAGGATGTCATCTTTATACATACAACATATGCTACAAACAGAGTCACATAACACATGTAGAAAACCCTGGCTGGGAACCACACACACACACACACACACACACACACACACACACACACACACACACACACACACTTCATGCTCACAGCCATTTATTACACAGCCTTAAGAAAAGAGACCTTTCTTCCAGTCTTACCCAGTTTCTCCCCTCTCCTCTGTGTCTTTTTGTGGCAGTCTTTAGAGAGAGCGGAACAGTTAGGTTTAATGCTTCGCCATGGCTGGTTGGTCACAGTGTGTTCACACTGAGCTTGTGAATTGTGAAGGACTGATTTGACTGTCTCTCAGTTTTAGCTCAGCCCGCACTACCTTCCAAATTGTCGAGAGCAAAGGTCATTTCAGAGCTCCTCAACCTCGCTTGGCTCCAGTCCTGCTGTGAAGCCTCAGAGCCCCCCAAGCTTTAGCGTGCCAGCTTTAGCTTGCATGGTGGTAGCATGTGGTTTATGCATGTCCGTGTGTGTGATAAGTGATTTCTGCTTGCTGAAAGAAAACGTATGGTTGCTAGCAGGGATTTCATCATTAGTCCACGCATGCATTTGTTGGCCTGCCTCAGTCACTAGTCTTTTGGATTTACGACAGGAATTACGTCGCCCCAGACTGAATGGAAAGAGGCCTGCATGGGAGAAGAGACAGACTTTGTGGATTAATAACAGGGAGTGTTTTGTAGGGCCAGAGATAGAGGCAAGAGTAGGGTGGGATGATGAGGACTCAGTATTTTGGCTGCCATGCTGCATTCTCTGTATGGTTCTCAGCTGGTCACAGCTGGAACAAAGAAGTAAGGAGGTGTACAAAAGAGAGGGATGGCAAAGACTGTTAGAAGCAGAGAATTAGGGATTTACTCATCCAGCTTTTTTTCTCCCAAAACCAATTCTGAGATCTAAACTCAGGGTAACTGTCATTACAGAATACAGTACCAGTGGTCTCCTTTCCAAAATTTGAAATCAATATAATGCTGCCTCAGTGCACGGAGTAAGGGTAAGTGTAGACATTCTTACACCAGCTTTCTGTTGTGCATGTTTTAATTATGTTGTGCTTGAGCGTCTTATGAGATTTTGTTATTATAATGCATCAACTTCGGTAGCATTTTTTACCATATCCTGACTTGAGGGCTTAACCAGGGTGGGAAATTAGCACCAGCCAAATTCTGGTAAAATATGAAAGTGGCTGGTAGATTTCAGACACAAAATAATGATTTACTATTGAGTGGCAGGAGGACGGTCACATTTTAAAAATGTAATTTCCCACTCTGGCTTAACGCATCAAAAAAGGCACTGATACCAATCTGACAGATTGTATCAGTGCTCTCCTACAGAAAATGGGTGTTTTGGGATTCAAGAAACAACTGCTAAAAAAAGTATGGTGATCATGTCATAGGACAGATTCTGGTGTTTTTACAATAGAAGCTTGAGAGTTACTGGGCCTTACAACAACACCAACCCTCTTAACATGCAACTAAGTGGGCACAGAGTATATTTCTGTCTATGCTCTCTTGTGTCCTGTGGAGGCTTGTGTCAGTGCGGCGTTGGCCTACATAATGTTGTGTTCCACGGGCACAGCTTAATGTTCGGACAGGTTCATCTCCGCTCACCTGCTCTGCATTACACATCTGACTAAGTGTCCATCTGTTAGCCTAACCACTGAAGCATCACATCTTGATGTTCAAGGTGTACTGCCTCTTTGTGTTGAAAGCCAGCATATTTGTGTCTGTTTGAAATCAGGTCTGTCTTACAACAGCAGTATTACAATTGCTTTTTGTAGTTTTACAGGACTGAGGTCAGGGTTTAATTTTAATAAGAGAACAATTAATACCCAGGTGGAGGAAAAATTGAGGTAGCTGCATATGTTGGAACAACTCCCAACTTTGCTGCACTGCTGGAGAAGAGCGCAGTAAAATATATAGACATGGAATATCCCTCTTATTCATTGGTTCATAAGTCTGACAATAATTAACTACAGTATTACCAAACCATGTTGTACAAAGTTTACTCCCTCATTCTCTGTCTCTCTTGCTGTTTGTGGTTGCTGTCTTGGTCTCTGTCCTCACCATATAGCACTCATGCTATGACTACAGCATGAAACGGGCAAAAAACAGAATAAGAAGAGGAAGAGGTTTGCTCTGCAGACAGAGACAGAGATGGGTTGCTATTTTCACTGCAGTGTTGTGTGTGGCTCTGTAGGTTTATTTTGTGATTGTCAGGGGAATCTGATGAGTATTTATAGAAACTCTTGCTTGTCCTGCTTCCAATTTGAAGATGGATTACATTCCACTTAAACTTTGTGGAGGTGTGTGTAAGATAAAGGGAGAGAATAGAGCAATAGGAAGAGAGACAGTTTCTGACGTGTGTGTAAGACACAGAAGAGAGGAAGAGAGTAAGACAGAAAGAAAAGTAGGGAGGAGATGAGGAATGATGACTCACCCTGGAGGAGACACCTTTGGTGGCCAGGACTCTTCACATACTGAAGCATACCTGCACTGCAGTACAACCTCCTCATACTCACTAACGCAGGAGTGTGTGGGCTGGCAGGAAGAATATATGGTATGGCTCTTATTGTAATACAAACTCTTAATGCGCACACACATACACAGGCTGGCAATATGAAGTCCCAGTGGACCAGAATGATGACTTGGCTTTAAAGTAGGCCAAGGACCAGATTTAAGGACGTGCGCACACACACACACACACGCCCACACTGAGTCATATTCACGCTCGTCTTCATTCTCTGCGGATTTTTCAAAAATAGCAGATTAATCCAGTGAAATGAGCAGTTCTGAGAATCCGTCAATTGTCCATCCCTATATTCCTCTACCCCTTCATCCCTCTGTCTTCTCCCTCCTTCTCTTTTTGTCCTGCTCCAAGGCTGGCAGAGAGTCTTTGGTTATGTTTGACCTTTGGGTGGGTGTGGAAGGAGGGAGGATGATGGATTTATAACAAAATACAAAGAGATACAGAGCTATGCTGACAATTTGTAAATGACTGACAACTGGAAACATGCCTGGCAACACTGTGGGTCTGACCGTGGGATTATGTGAGAGAGATGAGTGTTACTATTGTGCATGCAAAGCCAGGAAGTATGTTTAAGGTCATTGAGTGACAGCTTCTCTCTGGTTTTCCTGTGGTTGCTTTGCTGTTTTGCGTCCCCGACAGTCCCTAATCCATGTACTGTAACTGGAATGTTACAGAGATGAATGAAAAGGGAGACAAAGCTTCTTTAGTGTATTTCCTACACCTAGACTTTCACACTAGAGTTAAAATTTTTGGTGTAACTGCTTAGCATGCATGTTACTTTTTCACATCTGCAGCGAAACAGTGTTTATAGTCTGTGTCTGTTTCTCTTTTGTTCAAGGAGCATGTTTGAGTGACGAGCGAAGGAGGAAGTGGGATCTCTGACGCTCCGCCCCCTCTGCTGGTGGAGCACCCTGCACATCTGACCAGAGACCCCTTTTGTCACTTGGACAGGTATGGGTATACGATTGATGGGGATTAGCCCCAACCAAACTTCATAATGCATTTTTAAAAATACTAAAATAAATGCATACAGAGATGACACTAGTCCTAAAACACTATTAAAATAAGGCAGCAGATATGCCAGAAGTTTAGCGTTCAAGAATCAAATATAGCCTGACAGTCTTTACTATTATTCTGCTGGTGTCCTCTTGCTGCTGCAGCTGCATTCACCACCCCAACCTTTTTATTTGTGTTATGGCTTTTTTTGTTTGTTTAGCTAAAATCTATTGTTTATGTATGTTTTTAAAACTGTCTCTGAATTTTAATTTCATATGCTATGGTTCATACATGGTTCCTGGTTAACTGTTTTGGTTTGGGTCAGATGGGGGGATGTTTGCTGACCCAGTGTCTTGAATCTGGGCCTCCCAAATTATGGAATTATTCAGGGAATATTGTGTGTCAACTCTTAATGAGATCTCATGATTGCACCAATTTGTCTAGATGTCATTCAGGTTTACAGATTAACCAATAGTTGTAGTTGTTGGACGATGATAATTATCTTTTAGTTTATCTTACTTCTGAAGTAGGTCATAACATTTCTACAGTGGTTGTTTTTGTGTGCAGATACATAGGGTTGAATGTTCTCAGGAACAAATACTGTGTTGTGGTATGGTCAACACATTCAAAAGAAAGAGAGGTTTTGTGTCATTCATTTGTCAGAGCAGATGACATAAAAGTGCAGGGATTAGGGGATCGATTTCCAAAGTACCACCAATGCAAAACATGCGTCATGATTCCTTAGTGTTGTTTACTTTCACATGTTAGTATGTCGAGACAGATTTGCATCGAATCCGATGGTGGGCATAATCATAAATAAACGTGTTCCTCTATTATGATTTATTAGTATGATTACAGTATAATGATGCAAATTAACAATGGCATGACGATACTTTTCTGCTGAACAGAGCCATTTTTAATGCAAAGAGCCTTCAAAACTACATCATCCTTTTAGCAGTGTTCATGTTTGATTATTGTGTGTATCCTTGGATTCAAGTGTTCAAATGTGATGTTTAACTTCCAGCTGCCTGGGAAAAAAAAGATTTAAAATATATTGCATGCTTCAGTCTTTTACGAAAAGATAAACAAAAGTTCTGTCAGTCGACTTTAGCTGTCTCTGTTCTATCCTCAGAGGGTTTCCTGTACAAGTAATACTTAACAATTCAGAAAGAACAGATATTTGTATGAAATAACAACTGTTAGTATCTGATTTAACAGATTCTGGATTCAGATTCAGGAACATTGCTCTTATTTGCTAATGGCACTGTAAGAAGATTTGGATTTAGATAGCCATAGAACAATATGGTTGCACTGGAACAAATTCCTGTCTAGAAAGTAAAAGAAAAGTCTAATTACATTTTTTAAATATTTATGTTCAGAAAAAAATCGAGGTTGACTGTTAAAGTGTTGAATAAGCAGGGAAACCCTGCTGTGAGGCCAGAGCCTTCTAAATCCTACCTAGTTGGCATGAGAAGTTGTAGGAGCAGCAGCGCTAAGAGCAGCTGACATACTGCAGAGGCTAGACACACAAACCTGCCAGGTCATACAGCTCAGACTGTAAGTATGGTGATTTGATCAAGGTGTGTGTGTGTGCGTGTGTGTGTCAACACCAATTGACACGCAGTCTGTGATGGTGTGGTAATTGTATAAATAGTTTTATTGTGCTTTTTTCCTTCAACTGTGTCAATCAGTGTCACCAAAGCCTCCACTCTGTACCTTTGCATGTTTGTGACGTGAAAGCATGTTTGTTTGAAAGTGAGAATTATCAATGGAGAGAAAATGTCAGATTACGATTTATTAAGAGTTAATCCAGCACACTTGCGTCACATAGACCGAGAGGCATGATGCTGTGTGTTTCTGTGTCTGTTGTAATTGATTTATTTGTATACATGTGCTGTGTGCCTGCCTGTGGGTCTGTGGTTTGCTTGTACTGTATAGCCAAGCAGCTGTGCTCTCTCCAACCATCCACCCCCTGTGACAATAATGTGTATTGATTTTGGCCAAAAATGCCAGAGTGATTGGAGATTGAAGTGTTTAATTCCACTTTGTGCCTGTGCCAAGCTTTGGTTTGGTAATCAATTTCAGCTGGGACTTTTACGCTGCCATCGGCAGTTCTGTGTTTTACTGTTTGCTTTTTTACGCTGAATTTTTAAACTCCTTTTCTCTCTCTTCCTAACAAAAATGGTGTGAGCCTTTTTAGAAACCGATACTGGATTTTAAAGACTATAACCAACATCAGTATTTTATGTTAAAAAATACTACCGCAACAAATATTCACTTTTTCTTTTACATAAACACATGCACTTTTGATAAGGATCCCTTAAATTTTTTAATTTTCTGTATATTATTCAAGACCTTTGCCCAGTTACAATACAGTCCAGTCCACCTGCAGAACAGCCACCCAAAAACTAAACAGCTTACACGAGTCTCATATTTTAATTCCTTTGTCCATCATCAGTGATGTGAAAATATCAGATTTCCACACAGTCAAAGAAATAAAAAGTCAGATACAAAATCTTAGCACTCTGAGGAGTGTCTTCCTTACCTGGCTGCTGACAGGCTGTCAGCCAAAGAGTCAGTCATGCTGGACGGCAGTAGAGGAGGTTGTACCAGCTTCTTGTTCAAAAGTAGTTTCGCTGACTTCTTCCTTCAGCTCTTGAGCAGAGAGTGTCAGAGCAGCAAACAGAATTTAGCTTCACTGCTGGTGCCTTTTTTTTCTGTCAGGGTTTTCCAACTATTTTCATTTCTTCTTTATTTTGCTTAGTTCTGTAGTTAGATAATCATGAGACAAATTTGGCTTTTAAAAAGTTGATGTCCTGCTGTGCTGTGTTGTCCACAATGACGCATCTTGTAAAAAAAAAAAAAAAAAAAGCTGATGATTCAAACCACCAACGTTTAGAGGGCAGCCCTAATATTTATTGTCACCGATGAGTCAAATAAAAAAATAGAACATGCATAAATCTGGGTTTCCCCCCCATAAAATTTGCTCAACCATGGTGGTATTTCATGCAGGTCCTGGCCCATTTCGTCTTGTGATCAATTTAGTTATAGATTACAGCCTAACAGCCACACATGAAATACCTGTTTGTAGCGTTTGCTGTATGAAATACCACCTCTCTTTCTCTTTTTAGCTAAAGGTTAATCACATCACAGGAAAACCTTTATTGCATGTATGCATATATAAAAAGGGATATAATCATATATAGTGTATATAAATATATTTTATATATATATATATTATATATATATAAATATTGTGTTTATATGATATATAAACACAATACATTCTATGGATATAGATGCATACTGTGTATACTCTCTTTCTCTCTATGAACTGACGGCAGGTCTCTCTCACCGTCTTGCTCTGTCCTAGTCCACGCCTGGCTCTAATGCCTCTATGGCACCAGTCTGTGTTCTGCAGTCAAGGTTATGACCTGGAAATGAAGTGACCGCAACCTTTTTGCCAGGAGCCGCTGTGTACCTCGGCTACTCCATGGAGAGCAATGGAGACTGGGCTTGAGGCCACCTTGTTCTGTTTCACTTCTCTAATATTAGCCTGTGCCTTGTTCTGCTCCAGTTGAGAGGAATTACAACTGTTCAGAAAATCACCGTGCCCATCAGCGTTGTCTTGGAAACTGTTGAGTTTATCAAGCCCACATGACCCAAGGACAGCTCGCACACTTACCACAATCTCTGGTTTTCTAATTGAAGATGCTTCAAACGAAACATTCATTGTTACACACTTGTTTATGGCGGAGAAAGTGGTAAGATTAAAAGGCATCTGGTTTCATAAATAACAAACCAGGCAAGACAGAGAGCAAGCAAATAAACTATGTGAGTAGTTTATTATATGAATTAGCAGCATAAACTTTGTGTTGATTAGTAACAGACAAATCCTCCTCTCTCATTGGCACTCCCTCATATAAATACTATCTCCCTCCCTCCTTCTTAATTTTCTTTTACACATATAAACATGAAATCCCCAGAAGGGAGGCTCCTCACACCCAGTCATAAATTGTGAAGCGTGTGAAGCTCAGGCTCCAGAGTTTCTCCAAGTGGTTGTGAGAAAAACTAGTTGTGCAATCTCTAAAGGGGGATTAAGCCTGTGGATAAGAGGAGAGGAGGGGATGTGAAGAGAGACACAGAGAAGGATGTGAAGGGGGAAATTGTGTTTTTGTAGGGAAGTAGTGATGGCAACCACTCTTGAAAGGAGACGACATCACTAAGAGACGAACAGGGGATTGGGGGTGGGGTTGCTGAGAGAAAAAGCGAGATGCCCAGGATGGAGATATAAAAGAAAGATGGAGGGAACGTGATATGGTAATGGATTAGCGAGAGAGCACAGCGATGAAGAGATGGAGAATTGTGTGTCTGTTTAATGTCATAGGGAGCCAGGCTGTTAACAGAGACTTCAAAGAGACTAGCGCCCAACATAAACTAAACTGACACACACATGCAACACACACAGAGAAGCAGGGCCCGAGGCTGCCGTGAGCACAGAAGAGACCTAAGGTGTCCTCTGCCATGCCTGATTAGAAATAGAGTGAGTGAAGAGGCATGGCTGAAAAACAATGATGGAAACGTACTTGTGTGTGTGTGTGCATTAGTTAATGTACATGCATATGAATCTTCTCTGCTGCTGCTTGGAGAGCTGCTGTCAACTTCTTTTACATTCGCTCTGATCAAATAGCATTCAGGGAACCAGTTGACATCTCTCTGACAGAATTTTGACACAACTTACTGAGCAAGAATATAAGTGTGTTTCTCTGACAGCATGCTTCCGTGTCGGTGTCTGTCTCTGTCTGAGTGCGCCGTTTTGTGTTTGGCATATGTGCCTAGCTCTGCCTGTGTGCCAGGAGAGGTGAAAACAGGAGCTATGTCCAAGTTTCTGCTGTGATATCATGTTGTGTCATGTTGCTGTGTGGAGGTCAAGCGAGGCCGGTACAATCCAGCAGCGGTCAGAGAAACAGAAAGCAGAGAGATTGTAGAGCAGGGACTGAATTTCAGGTTTCCCCCTCGTCCTGGAATTTCAAGAATTTAGTGAAGAATGATCCAAACACTGAGACAAGCAATTTAATGAATTCTTTGAGGATATCCGGGAGGATCTGTAAGTTTTCCAAACAGTTACTTTACAGGAATATACCAAAATGGGTTTTAACACTGCTACCATGTTCATTTGGTTTTATGTTGTTTCAGCTGTTTTCCCCACAACAGTCCTGACTGTAGTGGGAAACCAAACTGTCTTTGTGTTTTAAGTGTGCCAGGCAGGGTTTCCGCCAAAAATGTTGTTAGGCCCGGTGGCAAGTATTTAGAAAGGGAGGGGTTTGCCTGCGTGTGAGCTTGGGTCGGTGAGTGTTGATCAAATTCCATCCGTCTCCATTCAAGCAGTGCTCGAACATCGTCCAAATTAGTCACTGTTGAGTTTAAAAGAGACTGAAGTAAATTATATAAAAAAGTAACCACCATGACATTATCAACGGCCTCCATGCTACGTGACACACAAGGAAAAAGAAAAGAAGGCTTCAATTGCCTATTTCAAGCAGTTTAAATAACCTGAATATACAAACTAATTTTGGTGTAAAAATGTCCAATCGAGCCACCCACTGTAAATGTAGTTTAAAAACATCCTAAAGATACATTACCAAAAAAAATCCCTGAAACTTAGGCCTGTCAGGGGGTCAACTTTAGCCTGGCGGCCTTGCAATACACTGGCTGTTAGCGGTATGACGTCAAAATATTGGCATTATCACAATATGATTTTTTTTTTTTCCATATTAAAAATTATACTGGTATTATCGTGAACAATACGATATGGCACACCCCTACCCATTACTCATTGTTGACTGTTTGTTGCAGTGTATTATATATATATATATATATATATATATATATATATATATATAAAATACACACACAGTTGTAACTGTAACCTGATAGATCCTGTCAACTACTACATTTTCATGACACTGAAACTATTTGGCTCCACAGACACAAAAGTCTGAGAAAAGACAAACTTTGATTTCTGCTGCGCACAGCACTTTGTGCTACCAGAATCCTATCAGGTGGAATTTAGAAACGCCGCTCTGCAGTTCTCCATCCTCCGTGGCTGCTAAGCTATGCTAAGCTAGCTATGCACAAACACCTTTTTTTTTCGTCCCTGGGGCACGAAAGAAATCACTGTGGCCAAATTAATTTTCTCCCTTCTGCTTGTGCTGCTGCAACCTGAGGGATCACTGAGGCAGAGAATCAGCCAAAGAGAGGAGAGATGGTGCTGCAGGAGAGAAGGAAAGGGGAGCAGAGGAATTTTAATGTGGCTGTGTCTGTCTATCGCTGCCTGCCAAAGAAAAGCAATTACTATCACAGCTCTTCTCTCTCTACTGTGTGTGTGTGTGTGTGTGTGTGTGTGTGTGTGTGTGTGTGTGTGTGTGTGTAAGTATGCATGCATGCTAGTGCACAGGGATTTGATATGTTAAATGTATAAAGGGAAGTTTGGCTTGTACACTGCAGGGTGTTTGGGAACTCTAATACAGTAGATGTCTGTTTCTGCTTGAAACTTGAAATCAGCTAAAGCATTGCTTGGATACCATGAAAAATAATCTCCAAAACACACATGTCAATGTTCACTGTGGTTATAATGGTGCAAAACACTAAAGATGGATAAGTTTTTACAAATGCCCACATAGATATACAATTTTTCTACTGTAGTGGTGTAAGACTGAAATCCAACAATGCACAGTGCTTAATTTCAGTCTTTCTCTGAGTGTAAAGGTGACCATTTGAACTTTACTTGCTTGACTTAATCCCTTTCTCTCGTGATGGGGCACAGGTCATCCACAACTCCTCTGCATCACCCGCAGTCCTTTGCCGCCCTCTCCAGCTCTATCCAAGTGTACTTTAGTTCCTGTTGACCCCCCTCCAGCTGTTTCTGGGTCTCCCTTGTTTTCTCTTACCTTTTGGGTCTGGTTACATTAGTTTTGGACTTCAGTAGGATGTGTCCAATCCAACCCCACTTCCTTTTCCTCATCCCGGTGTCTGCTTTCTCTTGATCTGTTTTCTTAATTTCTGATGGTGTTTCTGCCAGTTTATCTTCAAGATGGTTTCTTAGGCACTTTTTGACAAAGGTCGGGACTTTGTTGGTGGAGGATTTTGTTATACACCATGTTTCTGAACCGTAGAGCAGCACTGATCATTGGTGTTGAATATCCACAGTTTGGTGGAGTTCCAGATAGGCCTTAGTGTAACAAAAGCTGTTCCAGCCATATTTGCCCACAACGCTTTCAAGGTAGGTGATGGGGTTCATGTGTTCTAGCTCTGCTCCTTCTTGTCGAATGGGGTCATCGCTGGTGTTGTTGAGTGCATTACCCTGGTCTTGTCTATGTTGATGGTAAAGCCTGTCTTGGCTGATGTTGTAGTCAGTATGTTTGTCTTTGCTTGAATCTGCAGATGGCTATATCATTTGCAAAGTCCAGATCATCTAGTTGGGACCACAGTGTCCACCGTATATCAGATTGTATGACCATTTGGAGAGGCACTGATAAACAGCCGACAGATAAGATCAAAGAGACAGACAGACAGGCGGAAGGACAAATGGAGGCATTGAGAAGTCGTAGAGAAGGTGGAAGGGTGGAGGTTGAGGAGAAGAAATAAAGAGTGATCTTCTCTGCTGAGCTTTGGAAAAACCTGTGATTGTGTGCGCAGCTCTGGACTCACGATCACTACTCATCTCAGCCAGAGCTTTAATATTTCTCTCTCTTTCTGTCATTACATTTTCAGGATGAGGAGGTTTGCCTACTGTAAGGTGGTCTTGGCCACCTCTCTGGTGTGGGTGATGTTGGACATGTTCATTCTGCTCTACTTCAGTGAGTGCAACAAGTGTGATGACAAAAAGGAGAGAGGACTGCCTGGGAGAGACGGTGAGTGTATATTGCCAAGCATATACATGTGTTCACCTAGACACACTCCTCCAGCATCATCTGAGTATGTTGTATGTGTGTGTATCGTCTGCAGATACGCTGGCCAGGCCGCGGGACGGGCCTGGTGAAGGGGGTAAGCCTGTGGTGATCCCGAAGGAGAACCAGGAGAAGATGAAAGAGATGTTTAAGATCAACCAGTTCAACCTCATGGCCTCTGAGATGATTGCTATGAATAGGTCACTGCCTGACGTCCGCCTGGAAGGGTGAGCAGCCTCCCTGCAGCTAATTATCTATCCTGTCTCTTACTGGATACTCAACTCTTTAAGTTCCCCTCAAAATGGCTGTCACTGGCATCTGTTGGGATAGTCCACACTGGTGATCAACTATAAACCGCAAGCCAGATGTCTGACCTGCAACCTGCACAATCAGTCACACAGTGAGCCACTGTTGTTATGAATAACGACATAGAGGGAGACAGATGTATAAATGCATAAATCAGGGCAGAGAAGATAATCTCAACAACAACAACAACAATTATAATAAGGTTTTAGTATTACATTCATCTGTAAGGGTTTTACTAAAGGACAAAATGTATATACAATATATAGAAATAGAAATAGAATTTGGACTGTCTTTTACTTTTATTGTGATTAGTTTGAAAGCTGTCAGTTGAAAAGTTAAACAGACTAAACAATCAGGCTGAAACTGCCTGAGAAGGGGGGTCCTGGTACACTTCGAAGCAAACTCTGATGCGGTTTGTTTATTGTCTAAAAACAGAAACAAACCAACAACGGGATTTTATGATAGTAGATATATTTGACTTTTGCATGATTTCATTCTGCTATTATCTGATCTGATCAGTGAGTCAAAAGCAGTTAAAACTGCTGTGTGTTGTTTCCTGTGTACCTTGACCGCTCATTCAAAAAGTCCATTAAAAAAACATGTGACACAGCAGTTCAGTAGTGATCCCCTTCTGTAATATTGCTGTACAAGATACCTCTTTTTTGTTCTGTTTGTTCATAACATTTTGTAGTCTATTAATACTAACACCAGAGAACATAAATGAACACAGAAGAAGCATGAAAGTGCATCATGACCTGCTGCCAGGCACTGGATTGAGATTTACCTGTGTGATGACGCAGGATGACAGTAGCCAAAACTGTTTGTTCACCCTACAGACTCAAAACAAGCTTAGAATTAGTATGGAGTATGAAATTGGGACACAGCTAGCCAGTGATTTTATGTGGTGAGCTCATGCTTCACTGGCGGGTGTTACTAAAAGGTCCAACCAATAAAGTAATGACAGATTTTCTCAACAATCCCGCCTCTCTGCCTGTCCTATCAAATCAAAATGCCTTTCTCTCCAATAGCTCATGGGTTCACATTAAAGATTGATCCCTCACTGTCCTGTTTCAACAGGAAATGCCTCACATTAAGGAAGTAATGATACCATTTCATGAGACCTTGAAAATGAAGGCACATTGAGCTCACTTAAGCTCACTGCCTTGCAGTTTTACTAAAATATAAAGGAAACCAAGACCAACAAAAATAAACATTACAGTCAGTGTTAAGGATAATGATTACAAAAGTGGAGTTGTTGCCATTTATTTTTTATTTTGCTTCAGAAATACTAGTTCTTTCTTCTTTATAATGAGGAGTTTAGTGTTACTTAAGTGTATGTCAGTGCCAGTGTCTGCAGGTTGTTCAGCCTTCAGACAAGCAGAGAGGCAGTCAGAGTAGCCGACAGGCGTGCATCCATCCAGCAGCTTGGAAGATATGTCAAGGTTAGTTCAAGCAGGTGGAAACGAGCTCGGCCCCCCGTCCCCATGTGCCTCTTTTTTGCGCTCCAGTAGAGGAACATGCATAGATCAGTAATAAAGGTTTTTAGACAGATAGACAGAAAGACTGACTGACAGACACAAGGCTGACAGGCAGGGGCACATGCACACTAGACAGGCAGTAAAGAAAGAGGACATTGATCCGTGAAATGGGTTTTAGTCTTTGAGCAGGAGTTGATTACTAGGTGTGTTTTCACTCAGCCTTCTCTCCGTCTATCTGCTTTTCCAATTAGGAGATAAGACAGAGTCAATATCAAGCAAGGCAATGTGTCTGTGTGTCTAGGCATATGGTTGTGTTTATGTGTGTGTTTGTATGTTTTTGTGTGTGTGTGTGTGTGTGTGTGGTTTGGCAGGTTTGGGGAAACTGTGAATGAATTCATCATAGCCAAGCAGGTCGCCATTAGCTGAAATTTTGAAGCGGAAACTCACTGATGGTTTATTTTCATTATTGTCAGTGCAGTGTAAAAAAAACAGGAGAGGACAGGTCATTCTGACATTACAGTCAAGCCTGTGTGTGTGTGTGTGTGCGTGTGCTCTTGTACAACTATCTTTGTGAGAACCAGTTTGAGTTTTAGACCATGGTAGTGAGGACATTTTGGCCAGTCCTCACTTTCTGAGACACCCTCAAGGGGTTGAGGGTTAAGACTTGGCTTTAATGTTCAGGCTAGAATTAAATTTAGGTTAAGGCTAAGGAATGCATTATGTCAGTAAATGTTGTCACAAGTATAGCTGTATGTGCGTGCGTGCGTGCGTGCGTGTGTGTGTGTGTGTGCGCGCGTGTGTGTGTGTGTGTGAGAGATTGGGTGGTTCTAAAGTATATGAAAACACTTTCCATGACCACACCTTTCAGAAAACTTGACATGTTCCACTTTTTTAGATTCTGACTGCAGCATTTTTATGAGAATGCATATATAGGTGTGTGTATGTGTGTTTGTATGTGTTAATGTTGCAAGAGTGATGCTGTTTAATCAGAACCAGTCTGCCCGCCCATCCTAACTATCCCCACAATCCACTGGCTGGAGAAAACAGCCTGTAACTCATTACCCTGCTTTGCTGTTGCCAAATGTTGCTCCAGCACCCTGACTGTTTGGATACTCACAACCACTCCTCAGTTTTTAAAATCCACATTATGTGACACATAGACATGCGTCTGCCTTCGTGTGTCAACACATGTTGGTTTGGTGGACATACAGGGGTCTTGTTTTCCATCAGCTGCACAGTCACAAGATCATGTCTGAAAAGCGGAAAGTCTTGGTTGTTGTGTTTGTGAAACGGAGAAGAGAGAAACAATGAACTGACGTGTGCAAAAGCTGAAAGACTCACACACAAGGGTGTCTCTGTTTTTACAGTGAATCATCTAGTGCGCTCGTCAACCAGACTGAGAATCACTGTGTGTGTTATTTAACATGCTCCAGAGGCAGCTGCAGGATGGAGCATATTCTTGACCTCCTCTCCTCTGTTGCGGTTACATTCCTTCTGTCAGAATCAGCGGCAGAGAGAGGAAGCATTCCAGTGCTCTGGATGATTGCAAGGAGGGAAAGAGATATGAAGATGGAGGAAGAGAGATCATATTCCATTTGGCTAATTTGAGAGTTGAATCTTTCAGGGGAAGGAAGTCACAGGCTGGTTTCAGTTTTGTCGTCGATAAATGACAGTTTGAGCAGCTCACTAAGCTTCTCTTGAGAAAACACTTTGCCTGTTTAATGTCAGAGAGCTTGCACAAAGGTGTCCTCGCTCCTACAGAAGTATGCCTCTGTCTCCCGTGACTCTTAGTTGTCTCCGATAAAACCAATGTGTGCTGAATTTGATTTTATTTTAATTGGAGAGTAACATTTAACATTCGTTTGGATTTTGATGAGTCCATATTTTCTGCCATCTGTTGTGCAAATCAATCCATCTTCAGTATGTGTATTATTTCCCAAGATTAGAGCAGGCTTTTCGAAGCTATTTCCCAGAAAATCTATTGGTAATTTTGGTAGGTGAGATGATTATGAAATTTTTATGTCATATGAAAATGTGGATAGGACGAGACTTCTGTAAAGCCTTGACGAAATAACAATTTACTTTCTTTGTGAAACTTTGGGTTATTTAGAGATGTTTTCTATACATAAATGTTGCAGTGTACTGCTTGAATGTGTGACATTCTGTGCAGCATCTACTGTTGTCTCAATACTATAAGACTGAAATAAAACTACCTAAAATGTCATCAATCACTCGTGTAGTACCCGCAAATTGAAAGATCGTCTGTCTTACAACCCCAAAACTGATTTTGCTGGCTGAAAAATAAAAATTGTGTATAAGCTGCTCAGTAGGGTTGGGTTAACCATAACTATGCTTTGGAAAGTGCTCAAGTGTTATTTAAACTACACAAACTTATTTGTCAGAGGAATAATGTGGAGAACTATTCAAATGACACAATAGGCTGTCGAACAGTCTTCACTAATATCCATCTTCTCTTCATGCCTGCTCTCCTCTGTTAGACATTTACATCCCTCTGTGTCTGTCTCAATAAGCAAGTGTGTATGTGTGTGTGTATGTGCGCTCTTCACTGCTATGATAATGACTTGCACTTTAATTATCATGACTAATCAACTGTTATCATGCTGACCCGCTATTTCTGTTTGTCTGTCTTTCTCCGTCTAAATTTGGGATATACGCTTGGTTGCTCGCTCATTATTCTCCCTCAGTTTTCTTTGTTTGAAATCAATAAAAACATGACTTTTCACGAGGCAGTAAATGATGATCTGATTAATGCAGCGATTCCATGACTGACTAATGCAGTTTAATTGATGTCTAAGTCCCAGCAATATCCTTCTTGTTCAGCCCTCTCTTGTGTAAACTCACTTTAGCTGCAGCTCTCTCTCGCTGTAGCAGTCTCTTACAATCAGACAGAGGCTGGACTGTGATGTCTCTACTAGAGTGTTTTCTCTTTTCTCGCTCTGTCTCCGTCAGTTCAGTTTTGTCTGTGTTCAAAGCCTTCAACTTTACTTAATGCACACGTGGTTGTCTTTGTGTAACCGTGTCTATTGGTTTTGATGCAATTCACACACTTCCTTTTGTGTGATGTCTGTTTGCTGGTAGAATTGTTTGAAATTTGCATTTTATGCATAGTTGCAGTAATTACTTTCTATCATTCCACATTGAAAGCTGTTTTTTGCCCATAAAGATTTAATCCTGATTGTTTTGTTTTCTCTCTGTAGGTGCAAGAACAAGTTATACCCTGATAATCTTCCTCGTACCAGCGTGGTGATTGTATTTCACAATGAGGCGTGGAGCACGCTGCTGCGAACCGTCCACTCCGTCATTGACCGCTCTCCACACACACTGCTGGAGGAGATTGTCCTGGTGGACGATGCCAGTGAGAGAGGTATATACACACACACTGCAGATAATTCCTTCAGTGCTTGTGCCTCTTGTTTGAGGTTTAGCCTATTTTTTAGAGGTACTGTATGATTTTGCTGTGTGTGTGTGTGTGTTTGTGTTTGTGTTTGTGTGTGTGTGTGTGTGTGTATAGCTGTGTGTGAGTATGTCTGCGCTGGCGCACAACAGCCAGTCAGCATATATGTGCTGTGTGAGCCACTCCACCCTGTGCAATGCAGCTAATCCCTGTTTGGGGGAGATTAGGTCCTTAATTCGCCAGCCGCCGGGATTACACTCTGTTATTACCCCCAATCCCCCCACCCCACCACCAGCCGCCACCACACACAGCACCATTTCATCCTATGGGAGCTCAGGTTGGACGGTGCAAGTGAGAGTGAGTGTGTGTGTGTGTGTGTGTGTGTGTGTGTGTGTGTGTGTGTGTGTGTGTGTTGTGAATCCAGGGAGGGTAACTTCAGGTTGTCGGCAGGCATGTTAAGGCACATTCACTCAAGCAAAAACACAAGCACACACCTTTGATCTCTGTTGCTACAAAAGGAATAGTTTGGAGGAGTAGCTCGTAATCCAGCTTCTGCTGTGTTTGTGTTTGTGTGTGTGTTTTTGTCTGTCCTGTGTGTGTTCTGTGTTTATTGGATTCTTTTATGGCATGTATGTGTTTGTTTGTTTAAGATTTCCTAAAACGGCCGTTGGAGCAGTATGTCAGAAAGCTGGAGGTCCCTGTCAGAGTGGTGAGGATGGAGCAGCGCTCTGGACTTATTCGCGCTCGCCTCAAGGGAGCATCCCTCTCCACTGGCCAGGTGTGTGTCCATGCGTGTGTGCGCACATGCACATGTGTGACATCCACCACCCAGTCACCTGCTCTCCATATGGTGTGTGCACTGTTGGGTTTGTCTAATGTTTTCTCTGCGGGTTTCTAGGTCATAACCTTTCTGGATGCTCATTGCGAATGCACAACAGGGTGGCTAGAGCCTCTTCTCGCCCGCATCAAGCAAGACAAGTAAGACACACACACACGCACAAAAGACACACACACAATTGGCAAGCGTTTAAAAAATCAATACACTATTGTTGAGCCTACATGGGGCTCGCCCTTGTGTTTATTCGATGCTTAATGACTTATTCTCTGTTTACTGCTTCCCGCAAGCAGGTGCTCGCATATACACACCCAACAACACACACACACACACACCACATAGGGTTTAAGAAGAGTGATGATGCAAATTCACAGCATGGTCCATTTTTTAAAAGCATTTGCTCCTGGACGTGCCACACCTTGCAGGTGAGCACTCAGCCGTGATAGATGATCACCCAAGGTTATGAAAAGCAGGCTGATGGATGTGTGGTGTGTTTGCATGTCTGTGTTTTAGGAGAACGGTGGTGTGCCCCATCATCGACGTGATCAGTGATGATACATTCGAGTACATGGCAGGATCCGACATGACGTACGGGGGCTTCAACTGGAAGCTCAACTTCCGCTGGTACCCTGTACCCCAGAGAGAAATGGACCGCCGCAAAGGAGACCGTACTCTGCCTGTCAGGTGTGTGATACAGAGGGATGAACCTTCAGATCAGATGATCTGGGCTTTACTTGCCTTTTTGAAGTATCTTTCAGCCAGTTGTTTAATCCCTACCAGCTCCAGGGCTGCGGTTGTGCAGCTGACCCTGTTGGGTCAAGTAAAAAGAGAATTTGCCTACAGGGACAAAATTGAGTCTTTAGTAACATACCACATGAATCATACACGTACACAGAGTCAGACAACTGTTTAGAATAATTTATATCCAGTGAGCATTCACAATTGACGTGTTCAGAGTAATCACACTTCACCGTTAAATTTACCACAGTTAATAATCATGTTGTTAAGGCAGAAGTACTGGAAGAATAGATTGAACATTCCTCTGTAGCTTAAGATGTTTATGTAAGATTCTGTGTAATTTTGTTTCTTGTATCATTTATTGTATCAAACTTGACCTTAGTTCCAATGCCTGGCCTGGCCATGAAACTAAAATCAAGAGCTTATTTCTGCCCGTCTATCATCTCTTCTTCCTGCTCTTGTTTCTAAGCATGCTTTACGCCATTATTCAAGGTCACACACATAATATATCTTATATAACACTCTGTGCCCCTGTTTTCGCTTGTTTTTCACAGCTCTGCGTGACAAAATTTTCCTGAGGGTATCTTGTAAGTGGCCTAAAAAACAAAAATGGGTTGTAGTGTCAGGGACGAAATTAAGAAGTACTTTACACTAATGACATGATTTACATAAACCCAGTCTTGTCACAAAGTAGTTCTTTATTATTGAGAGAAACTATATCACATAACCACGTTTTCAGAATGAAGCTTGTGTATTAGGTTTCAGTCGGGCACAAAGGTAGTTCACTTAGTGTAGAATTTTCCAGTGGGAAATAGTAGATACAGTAGAATCATTCAGCTAACAGTAACACTCTCATGTTCCCTTGTGTGAAATGGCTGCTAATATGACCACCTTGGGAATTGTTTTTCATTAGGCAATGCATAGCAAGCTACAGGCCTGTTGCTGCCACACTCTGAGGAGCCTTATAGAGTGATTGTACAGGAGGAAACCTCAACAGCTAAACTGGTTGTTATGGCCTCATCTACCTTGTAATTTACAGTACTGTGCAAAAGATTGAGGTCATTTGGAAAGTTTCTCTCTACAGCTATTGGACAGAAAAAACACGACAACTATTCAAGGTCTGAAAAGACTTGTGAAAAATCCTCTGAACATATTGAATGTAAATCCTCCAGACAAAAATCTAGAGAGAATTTACCACAGGTTCACCTGGAGAAAAATTGAGATATTCTCCAGTTTTACATTCGAAGTACAAAATACTGACCTGTGTTTACAGTTTTTGTTGTTTTTTACTGTAGCAGTGTTTATTACAATGTCACAGTGTAGGCCTACATATTTACAGGTGATAGACACTGTTTACATAAATGTCTTTAATTAGAAATAGTTTGCACTGCAATGTACATTCCAAGGATTCCCACAAATTAGTAGGTTTTGTTTTACTGTGATGTGTTTGACTCTTCAAATAGTGATTTAATTGTAAGCTTAAGAGTTTTGAGAGCCTTAACATGTTTACAGTAAAAACTAAAAGCACACATATATCTATTGTTTGTTGTAGTTTTATGATTATTATTTGTGGTTGTTGAACAACATCACATCTGTGTGTTATTTTCCCAGTCTGAGCCAAGTGCTTCAAACAAACCATCACCCTGTGTGCTTTCAGGATGTGTTTCATCTGTGTTTGTCCATTTGTATGCAAGGTATTGTGTGTTGGTAAGTGAACTTGGATGTCAAATGAAAGCAAAAACCAGGAGTTAGGAAAATAAGCCTGATCTCCATAGGAGGAAACCACTTTGTGAGGGGGAGAAATAGGGGGAGAGCTTTGAGGTCATTAAACACTGACACAACCAACAGCAAAGTGAGCGGAACAACAGGGAATGAAAAAACAGGAAAACCGCGAGGAACAGGGGGTGAGAGCGGTGAAATATAAAACTCTGATGGGATCTTTAGATATACTGTGTGACCTTTAGAAAGCAGGACTTCAGTGAATTAAGTGCCACCTCACTCTTAATTTATCCTGCTCTCCTATCTCTCTCCAGGACTCCCACCATGGCAGGCGGCTTGTTCTCCATAGACAGGGATTATTTCCAGGAGATCGGCACGTATGACGCAGGCATGGACATCTGGGGTGGAGAGAACCTGGAAATCTCTTTTAGAGTGAGTGAACACACCCGCAGCCAATTGACATGACCATATTCTTCCATTCAGGCATTCAGGAGTGTCAGGTTCAGAAACACACACATGCACATTGCACTTGTGAGTTTGACTTCTCTGACTAAAGTGTTGACTTGACTAATACTTTGTCAGACGTCATCCTGACTGGCGTTCAATCACATTTATTCAGACTGTCACAACACAGACGAGACCAGTCTGCGTCATCCGTCTCCCAGCAGAGTTCACTGGTCCTTTGCTCATTCAGCGGCCTTACAGTATGTCTATTCCACTCAGTGTACTGTATAGGTGTTGACAAGGCTTGTGCTTGACAGATTTGGCAGTGCGGTGGGACTCTAGAGATTGTCACATGCTCTCATGTGGGTCACGTGTTCAGAAAGGCAACACCCTACACGTTTCCAGGAGGAACGGGACAGATCATCAACAAAAACAACCGACGCCTGGCAGAAGTCTGGATGGATGAATTTAAAAACTTCTTCTATATCATCTCTCCTGGTGAGTTGGCTATGTGTGTGTGTGTGTGTGTGTGTGTGTGTGTGTGTGTGTGTGTGTGTGTGGGATTGTGTGTGTGTGTGTGTGGGATTGTGTGTGTTTGTGCTTATGCAAGTATGCATGTATGTGCTCATGTGTGGAGGTTAATCTCTGTGGCATTTGTGATCTATCCATTAACCCGGTGACAGTGTGATATTGCAGTGGTGACCCAGTAGTGCGGGACGGGGGGCGGCGAGTAATTTCACGCTACTAAGCATCTATTGACTCACACAAACATACACACACATACACACATACACACACACACACACACACAAGCTGGCAAAGGAGAAACAAGCAAAACTGAAGCAAAACTCCCTAAATAGAGATTTTTTTTTAGATGCGAAGCACCTCTAAGAACTGGCCTGGAGCTCACTCATAAACTCGCTAACTTTTGCTTAGCAGGCTGCATATTCTCCACAAGGGGGAGCTGTTCAATTATTGCCAAACCATTCCGAAACATGCCAATTCCGCCCTGACCTACAAAAGAGAGTAACAGCAGCAGCAGTTTAGACCTGCTGATCTAGACACGCTGTCAAGTCAATTTTATTTGTATAGCACCAAATTATAACAAAAGTTATCTCAAGACGCTTTTCACATAGAGCAGGTCTAGACCGTACTCTTTAAAATATTATTTACAGAGACCCAACAGTTCCTACCATGAGCAGCACTTGGCGACAGTGCTGAGGAAAAACTCCCTTTTAACAGGTAGAAACCTTGAGCAGAACCAGGCTCTGGGTGGGCGGCCATCTTCCTCGACCGAGTTGGTTTGAAGGGGAGGGGAGAGAGAGAGCAGGAGGACAGACAACATAACAATCAGACTAATAATAATAGCAGTGAGTGTGGAGGAGGAACATGGGGGCAGTAGACGGCCTGCAGCCTCCAGAGGCAGAAATACCTGCAGAAAGTGAGAAGGCGGGGAAGATGTGGAGATAGTAACATCCATTAATGGGATAAGAATGTGTACAGCTGGAGAGGGAGAGGAGGAGAGAGGGGCTAAGTGCATCATGGGAATTCCCCCGGCAGTCTAGGCCTATAGCAGCATAACTATGGGATGGTTCAGCACCCACTATAAGCTTTATCAAAGAGGAACGTTTTTAGCATACTCTTAAACGAGGAGGGGTTGTCTGCCTCCCGAACCCAAACTGCGCGCTGGTTCCACAGGAGAGGAGCTTGATAGCTGAAGGCTCTGGCTCCCATTCTACTTTTAGAAACTGTAGGAAATCACAAGTAACCCTGCATTCTGTGAGCTTAGTGCTCTAGTGGGGTAATAGTGTACTGTGAGCTCTTTAAGATATGATGGATCTTTAAGCTTTGTAGGTGAGGAGTTAAAGGACATATCCTGATCAATTTTGTTTTCCTGTTGTTATTGTGATGCGTTTGCTCGGGGCAGTTAGCATAACACTGTCGATCAAGGAAATAGGCTGGTTTAAGGGTTATTCATGTAAGTCGGCTAACACCAACCTGTATAGCTTTTCGTAATGCTGCACACAAAGCTCGGATTGGCTCTGCTGTTCTTCTACCTGGGGCAACATTAACATTAGATGGTTTTGAATCCCTAAAACAAGGCAGCAATTCAGAGGTCTGGAACCAGGCAAACACCATGTTGGAGTGCTTGTTTCCTGCTCCCCAAGAGTCAGGAGAACTGCTCTGTTAAAGCTCACTCAGTGGCTATAAAAATTGGAGCATGGAATTCCTCATGCTCTTCGGTGGAAGAGTAGGAGGCAGTTACTCCAACGTGGGCGAAACAACACGCTTTCTGCTGAGTGTTTAGAACTTATTGAGCAAAAACATACATCATTACTGAATTTATAACAAAGAAGTAGATTATCCTGCAAGACTGGTTTGAAATTTTTGTTTTTTATTGTTTTTTGTATGTTTATTGTACTTGTTTCTTCTGAAACTATTATTTTTGGAAGCTCCATCTAGTCTATGGAGGTTTGACTTTCAAGTGTCACTTCAACATTAGGCTTTTTCAGGTACTTGACCATCAGACAAGTGAGCTCTGCATTTCGATGATATTGGGTCTGGGTTTGTTTTATTTTACCAATGACACCCTTTAAATAATGCTTGTATGGAAAGATTTATGTAACAGCCTTTCAACCAACACTGGACTGTATGAATGCCATAGTGACTGACCTTCATGTTGCTAATGTCTGTTTGTGTGTGTGTGTGTCTGTGTGTGTGTGTGTGTGTGTGTCTGTGTATGTCCAGGTGTGACCAAAGTGGACTACGGTGACATCACGTCTCGCTCGGCTCTGAGACAAAAGCTTCAATGTAAACCCTTCAGTTGGTACTTGGAGAACGTCTACCCTGACTCCCAGATCCCCAGGCACTATTACTCCCTGGGAGAGGTACACTCTTTCTCTCACACATACACATACACACACATACATCTGTGTGTACATAGATATCTGACTCAAAACAGTTTAGATACTGGCATTCAATGTAAGACAGACAGACACAGATGCATCTGTGATTCACTGCCTTTAGGCTGAAATCCAAGCAGACACTATGACCCCTTCACACCTTGCATTAAAATGTGTTTTGGGTGATCGGATTGCAATCAGATAGTGCTTGACCCTATGAAAGTACGGGTGTAAATACAATTGCGCTTTCAATCCACATACAACAACTACGCGGCCGGAACTACGTGGGTGGCCCCGTGCAAATGAGAAGAAGATGTGACGTTCGGTAGTTTGAGCTGGACAAGGTGATCGGATCTCAATCAGATCTAAGTGTGGACAGTGGAGATACGTATTAATACCAGGTTAAATCATATCCTGATAAATTCTGGATACAAGATGTATTTTAATGCAAGGTGTAAAGGGGGTATATGAACCTGAACCTACTTGAATCAAAGGGTGTGGTTCTACGTTCAGCTAATTGTGTTGCTTAATTTGGTTTCTGTGTGTGTTTGCTCAGATCCGTAACGTGGAGACCAACCAGTGCCTGGACAACATGGCCCGCAAGGAGAATGAGAGAGTCGGCATTTTCAACTGCCACGGCATGGGAGGCAACCAGGTATCTGAGGATGAAGACAGTCAAAGAAACAACATAAAGAAACAAATACTGACATAAAATAAGAAAAAGGTGTAAACACTGCCACATTAATATTACGGACATTCCTGGCAGTATTCATGAAAGAGAGAAGTGCAAGTAAGAATTTTAAGGATGCGAAAGATGGAAGGGATTTCTTTTACAATCTGGAATCTGTTTGTGTGACGTCCAGGTTTTCTCCTACACGGCCAATAAGGAGATCAGGACAGACGACTTGTGTCTAGACGTGTCCAAGCTAAACGGACCTGTCATGATGCTCAAGTGCCACCACCTCAAAGGCAACCAGCTCTGGGAGTACGACACTGTGGTGAGTGATGCATGTTACAGTATATGTGAGGAAATAATAAATGTACAGATTTACTGGTACAGTAAATGTACACATAATTACATACACAGAGGGTCCCCACACAGGTACTGAAAACTGAAAAAAAGTGCTTAATTTACACCAGGAAAGCCTGGTAAGTTATATATTCCAGAGGCTCATCATTTTTGTCTGTTTTTATTTGAAGTCTGTGTTAATAAACAACATACAAAATAACTTAAAAAGAAAATACAGTTTTGTTCATTTTCACCAACAAATATCCACATTTGTTAAAAGGAGCAGAAAAGTCTGAATCGATTTTCACCTTATTTTATGTCCCCCCCGTATCCAAAAGTTTGAGTCTTGCCTGTTGCAAAAAGACACGGATCACTTCAAATTTCAGTAAACAGCTCAGAAAATGCATCCCATAATAGAAAGTGAAAATCTTAATAAATGAAAAGGAACTTTCTTTAAACTGAAAATAATGAGCCCAGTGGATTCCCAATACACATACTGTATGACAATACATATTTAAGACCAGCTGTCACTTGAGTTAGTGATACGGATATTTACTGTCTTCAGTTTGAGGGTGATGTATCCCCGTCGACACATTACCCAACTCAACCACAACATGCCTCACACTGAGAGCTAAGCCAACTCTAAATTGGGCCTTGAAATTAAAGTCTGAAAAAAAAAACACGGAATTTCGAAATTGAAAATACGAGGCACCCTGTCTACAGATATTCAAATGAACCATTCAAAAGCCTGATTTGCATCCTCACACACTCTCCCTCTGTGTTTCCCCCGCCGTGCAGAAGCTGACCCTGGTCCACGTCAACAGTAACCAGTGTCTGGACAAGGCCAGCGAGGAGGACAGCCAGGTGCCCAGCGTCAGAGACTGCACACACACGCGCTCCCAACAGTGGCTACTCCGCAACGTCACACTACCAGAGGTCTTCTGACCACACTCCGCACACTCACAAACACACACACTCACACACACAGCGGCCCAGAGTAAGCAATCAGGGGAACAGACAGTGTTTATTGAAATTGGGCTCAAGGAAAGGAAAGACTTCCAATGAGGGGATTCGGGAAGAGAGGAGGACGGATTGGACGGTACTACCTCTGCCAGAGATCAGAGGGAGGAGTGTGTTTGACCCTCTTCAGAGCGAGAAGAGAGGAAAGACTCCCACTAGGAGACGGTGGCCCTTGTTTTATGTTTGTTTTGTTTTTTTAAAGAGATTTTAACCGCGGAGAGTGACTCGCTCCTGGGCGTGAATATGAGACAAGCTGGTGGAGTTGAGGTTCTGCACTCACAGCTTCCCTGGACAAAGCAGTCCACCACTCAACTCATCACTTAACGTTTACTGACTGCCTCTTATGAGAGCGTGTGTACCCTCATTTGTGTGTGTGTGTGTGTGTGTGTGTGTGTGTGTGAATGAATGGGTGTGTGTATTCTGAGATGAATGTATGCTTTGAGAAGGGGGCTGAATTCCTTGTTGATTTCTGTTTTGTTTTTGTTTTTTTTATTTAATTTTGTAATGGATTTTGAAAATGAACTCTGGTGAGCTCTTATGAAGAAGGGTGTGTGTGTGTGTGTGTGTGTGTGTGTGTGTGTGTGTGTGTGTGTGTGTGTGTGTGTGTGTGTGAGATCGTCATGTATGCCTGTGCCAGAGCCCCTCCTACAGTCTTGCAGCAGTGTTTGTCTCCCTCTGGTGTTATTCCTCGGCATTTCATCCTACAGACTGAAGCTTCCTCGCTGGGGAATTTCCAAGGGACTGCACATAAATAAAACGAGAAGACTGAACCCAGCGCCCTGACGTCTGCCATCGGCAGAGATCTAGAGATAGAGAAATATGATGTTTGTGATATCTTGAGATTTCTATGTCGAGTTTTTACATGGTTTTGTCTGTTTCTACAGTCCTGTGAGAGTGCCACAGAGCAGTAACCCTAGCCTGTCTGTCTATCTCTGTTGTCTTTAAAGATGTTTAACATAGAGCTAACACACACACAAACACACACACACAAAAACACACACACACACACACACACACACACACACACAGAGGACTCTGCATATGTAACTGATGTTCACTGCCTAATGTAGTGTTAAACCATAGGGATCTCTCCCATAAGGCACTACATAGCACCACCACACACACATCCTGTATACATATAGTAAAAAGGCTGCGGTAGCCTCATACTTTAATCCATTTTCTCATATCTTCTTCTCAATGACCTCTTTAAAAAATACACTCCAAGGGCTTCTTTCCTCCAGTGGAGTGTGTGGATGGATGCGTCGGTGAGCGCGCGTGTGTGTGTGTCTTCAGTACTAATCCCAGTCCATCAGCTCCTTGTTTGCTAGAACAAACAGCTCTCAGATTCCTCGCTGTTGGACAACCACAGCCCGTAGCGTAGACTGATGGCAGATCAGCATATCCCTGCGTCTGTTGTACAAAAGAGCAAAAGCTGCTTTTATTTTCTAAACAGAGCCGAGTCTCTGCACTCTCCTGAGGACGTATCTACGTTAGGAAAAGAAGCCTGGGAAGAGGTTGTTAGAATATCAGAGACGTTGCTGAGGTGTGTAAGGAGACTTAATCAGGGACAGAATAATAATTGTAGAGAGCTAAAGGGAGTGATGAGTTGAACTGTGGATTATGAAGAGCGTGGCAGCAGACATATCTTAATCCATAACTACATATCTCACGTTGCAAACTCACCTGCAGTATTTCACTATTCATATCTCAGTAAGCCAGACAGCTGAACAGTTACATCAGTGTGTCATTCTCATTTCAACCATCACGCTTTCTTTATCTTTTTTTCTTTCTTTTTTTTTTGTATCACTCCTGCGGCTGCTAGTCAGGGCAGGAGAGGTGATTTTCATAAAGGTTTTAACCATTTTGGCTTCCTCCAGTGGAGGGAGGGGTTTACACATAGGACACGTCACAGGTTCATCTTTGTTGTGGACACGGCAGTGAGAGGAGACTGTCGATCGATTTCATGTCTGAGCGAGTGAGTGTGTGGTGAAGATGTGAAAGTTTTTTGACTGAGAGACAGAGGGAGGGTAATGATTGTTCTGATTTTGGGGGGGCGGAGTTTGAAGTTAACTGACATGTCCAGGCTTCCACACTGAGCTGATCCAAATGTAGAAAATAAAGGTGAAAAAGTTTACAGAACAATGAGGAACATGTTGATTTCTGCCTCTTTTTGTCTGTGCATGCACACTTTAAAAACACACTTTTTTTTAGGCCGGTTTTGATATTTGAGAGTTTAAAAAAGTATATCTGCCAATATTCCTTTTTTTCCATAAACAAATATTAGTATTATCAGTATTGTTTAAATATTGATCTTGACATTCTTTCTTGACCTTGGGAAAACAGCAGTTGGCCAAACAATCTCCACTGAAAGGTGCTCTGGGGAGTTTTTTTGTAAACAACTAAAAGTTGTGTTTACATTCAGTGTTTCTTACCAAAAGGCCCTGTGTGTACCCTTGAGGCCTGAAAAATGTCTTGAATCCATTTCCTTCCTCGTTTGCAAATCAGATTTTTAAAATATTTTCAAATCCTGCTCTGTTTACATCCATGTTTATTAGTTTGCAGTCTTCCTCTTCACTGCCTTTGTATGTCCAGACTTCAAGAATTCAATTTTTAACAAAAAAAAAAAGGAAGATTTGGGCTCAGTGGTCACGGGGTGTAAAGCGTGGCCAGTGCCACATGACGCACCCATGGGTCTCTCTTATCTCCCCACAGTGAGAAGCACATTGCTGTAGAAAAGTTGAGTCTGGGCAGAAACAGGATAAGTGGGAAAATTGGACTCTCCTGTCTTTTTAATAAACATGACAGTGCAGCGTCAAGGTAATAGAGTTGGGCAGCAGACTCACTACATGTTTTGTGGAGAGTGGATTATTCAAACTCCTTGACTTGATCTGTTGAATTATTCATTCGTCAGGATTAGACCCACCGAGGTCCATCAGGAAGACGTATTAGACAACAGTGTTTTGCATACACATCTTTAATAAAAGATGGTGATTCTCTGCTTTTGTTTTCTGAAAGCATCTCCTGTACAGTAAACAAGATATTGAGATGTTTTCATACTACCGCAGCTTCTCGTTATGGATTACCAATCATTCTAATTGAAATTTTGTATCTGGTAAGGCCAAGAAAAGATATATCAAGCTCTCCGAGTTGCATTCCTCTCACATGTTTAGTGGTCTAAAGGGGCAGAGAACTCAGATGTCAAAACGTCAATCAGTTCCTCTGATTCCTCCTGGTCCTCGGTGTAGATTATTCTGCCCTGTAGATCCAGGAAGAGTCGTCTTCAAGGAGATGCCGCACTCTTTTCCTCGGTGCAAGTGAAATGAGTGATTCTGCTGTTAAGAAGATTTAGAGCTGCAGGAAGACGATCTGGTTTATGTGCTGCAGACTTCAGAAGAACTATGTGGAGTCTTTGATCTGAAGAAATGGATCAAAGCTGAATAAGACTGCGGCCCGTAGGAAAACTACAAAAAGACGGAATATTGAAGCGTGTTCAGAGGAACAGAGGGAATTTATAAACTTGGATGTGTCCATCTAATTTAGCTGTTTTATTGTTTTATTGATCCTTGTTTGTGAAATCATTCTTATATTTTATTATTAAGACCCTGCTCTAACTCATTAATTTAGACTCATCTTTGGTTTAGTGGAACTGGGGATAGATTTTTGGACAGATTGGTTGAATGTTTTCTCACAAAGAAATGTAGTAAAAAAAGTGTAGATCATACAATAATCAGCAGTTATATGTTTTAGCTCATAATGTATAGTAATATTGACAATATTGAGAACTATTGCAATATTTTGTTAAAAAAACAAAACAAAACAAAAAAACAATAATTTCTTTCCTTATTTGGGAGTGTATTTCTTTGACCAAACTAATTTAAATTGTACCTGTCCAGAAGGAGGTTCCTTAATGTTTGACAAGCAGTTGCTTTAACCACCAGATTTTAAAAACCACAGTGCTCCTTATAAACCGTTAAAGCCAGAACCTGAGAGACCGCAGCCAGCAGCATCAACCGTGTGGAGCTTCAACTGAGGTTAATGAGATGGATTATTTTCTGGTCCATGTCTTCGATCTTTCTATAAATTGAATACAATCGATCATATTGGAATGTGGTCTTTTTAACATTAAAATGTTTTACAGATTATCAGCGGGTTAAGAAACCTGGAAGGCTGCGGTTCAGTCCCAGCATCAGCTCTCAGGTAGGAAGTTCACTCTGGACTTCGAACTTTCACTTGGGATCCAAACACAAACACTTCATTATGTTAAATTAATGCTTTTTCTAATTATAATACACCATAGTCTGAATGTGGCCATAAAAAAATACAAATAAAAAGATTCACAAAGCATCTCCATTATATTTTAAATACAATGTATCTTCCACACACCCTCCTCTGTTCCCAAAACATTTGAAACAGCAGTCTCATACAGCCCACATTGTTTTTCTCTTTGTAGCATACAGTAATAGGGTACAGTACATATTGTACAATATTAAATGCCCTACATTTTCCGGTGTCCCACATTCAACACTGACACTGTATGTAGATCAAAAGACTCTGTTAGTTGAAAATGTACTTTATAACTGTGACAACATTTCTAAAACAGACTTTTTAATGATTGTAATATCACAAGCTTGAGAGTATATAACATATTTTAAAAATGTTCAAATATTAGTTATATAAATACCGTGCTGTGGTGTTTGTTGATTGGTTCACTGGAGACTTCAGTTGAAAGGTGCCTGGCTTTACCAGCAGCCGTACTGCAGCTTTCTGCGGATTTGATATTTATTCTGTCCATCTGTGCAGAGCCTCGCTGACACATTGACAATCTGTAAAGCCTTCACAGAACAGATGACACAGAAGGACATTTTAACTTTTATTTATCCAGGGAAAGTTAAGATTTTGAATGCATGATGACAAAGATTTTCTCAATTTGTAGCATGTTTTATGTTTACACAGTTCAACATAATCCCACCTGGAAGCTGCCCAGCACAGCTCAATCCTCCGCTCCGGGTAGAACAATATCCTAATATAAGTATCTGCTCATCTGTAAACATTCAAATCTCCAGACCAAACAGTTTGGTGTTTTTGCATGGACGGACTGATTTGATTGTCAAATTGGCCAAAGTAAATATTTTCCTTCAAACAAAGAACAAAACCCCCATCAGCTGAGTCGTGAAATGAGTTTTGTTTACAGTACTACCTTACATAGAAAAAATGCCAAACATTTGCCACTTCTCACGTTAGGATTACCTTAAATTGAAAAAATGAGGGATTTGTCACTTTTATTTGTATTATAACATTTTAATATATAAAATAATTAAAATGAGTTCAACCTACAACATTAGTTACACTATTATGTCAGTAATCATAATATTTCTATCATAATATATTAACACTGACAGCAGCCATTCATTGAGTAAGATTTAAAACGCAGGACTTTCACTTGAGTCCACCATTGTATTCTAAATTCAATATATTTGGGTTTTAGACAGCTGGTCGGACAAAATATCACCTCTGGGAGACTTGAATGAGCATTCTTCACTATTTCCTAAAATTAAAATAGTCCAAACATTTGATAAATTACTTTTTAAATAAGGCACTCAACAAAGCCACTGCAGTTTAATTGATAATGTTTATTGTGTCAGTGCATATCCGGTAATAAAAAAAACAAAACCGTACCAAATGGAAACCACAGTAATTTAGTTAAACAGTGAAACCGTTAGTAAATGTGTTCAAACCCCAAATACAACACAGCCGTCCCACCATCAGGCAGCTAACACAGTAGCCATGTATGATCAATGTCACGCATTACATACAAGATTCATCTGTACGGCTTGTTTATTAAAGCTTCACGTGACGTAAACCCCTTCATACTCTGTTCAGAAAAGTGCTTCGACTGGAGTGAGAAAGTGCAAGAGTGGATGACGTGAGTCTCTAACAGAGTTGAGGTCGAAACTAGAGATGAAATCATGTGATAGGCGTGACAGTTACAGTCAAAAGTTCTCACAAAAATACTCAGTCAACCATGTCAGTATCAAGGTATTCTGAGTGTAAGCGTGTGTCAAGAATGAAAAGCTTGGTTGCGTGTATGTGCGCTCACGGTGCGTAAAAACAAAGTTAAGCTTGAAATAAATAAAATCATGTCAAAACTAAATCCCCCAGTAATCATCTGCTCTCGGATTCAGACCAAACTCCCTGAGAGCAGGAGGTTTAATCTGATCCACTAAAGTAAATCCGTAGCTATTAGCAGAGACATTTGCTATGATTAAATTAGTACGGATACTAAAAAAAGTGAAACAGTGGTAACAAAGCCTGGTCTTTGTCAAAACAGAGATCTAGTGTTGTAAATTCACAGCCACTAACACTAAAATGTGAATGGCACATCAAGTTAAACCAAAAAAAAAAAAAAAACAGTCGTGAGGACTTCAGTGTTCAGTTCATCTTTACACAAACCAGCCTTAGCTACAAACTCTACTTGAGCCTCCATGAGGAGAGAGGTAGGGAGTACAAATACTGCACGACTACACACTCTGGCTGTGACACAGCCAGAGTGTGCAGGCTGGAAATTGGGGGCTTTGTAGATAAAATATATATCTTTCAATTCACCACAAACCACATCACAATTTGAGGCATTTCAAGACATTACAAAATCAATTTAGGCACTGGGTTCTGAGAGAGGATGTGACTAGCATCAACGTCTCCGCCATTCAATCGTAAAGCCAAATTTGACATCACTGGTCCATATTTCGGATCAGGTTGAACGATTGTGCCTGTAATTTGGGGGTTTTGGGTGACAGCAGCTGGCGCCGTGTTGCTCAGAGGAACGGCTCTGGTAAGCAGGCGGCATCATGGGCGACCAGCCATCACGCCGCCATCTCTTCTTGGTCTGGGCCGACACTCTAGAGCCCGGCGGCACGGGGAGGAGCTTCAGGGAGGGGAGCACTTCCCCTGAGGAATCGCTAAGAAGCCAGGTGACGTCTCACGGGGTCACACCCTGTCGCTCTCACTCACTGGTCTTCTTCAGGACAGAGGGGGTGGATTCCGCGAAGGTCCTGAGACTGACGAGCAACAGGACAATGATAGCGTGGTTGCATTTTTCTGAAGATTTCAAATCAGCTCTCTGACCGTGTTTCAGTTTTTCCATCTTTACCTGGAGTGGAGCGGCCAGCTGGACTGCACTGGTGTTGGCACTGCAGAGCTGGGGCTCATCAGCATGGCACTGTAGATGTTGGCTGCAACTACCAGGATGCAGAGGAGGATGGGCCCGATGATGGCGCCCTCCAGACCCAAATAGTACGCTCCGCCTGCCACTGCCAGACCCGTCAGATACGGATGTCCACCCCTGAAACACCAAGACAAGAAAACACATCAACACAATATATACATAGTATATAGAAATGTATAAAACTGTGTAATAGATTTCATTTTTTACATATCTATTCTCATTTATATAATAAAATTATCTGTATTTTACATTGCTCATCACCAAACTTCCATCACACTGAAGAGGTGGTCAACAATGTGGATTATTAATACGTAGCTTTATAGCCCTGATTGCAGCTACATTACCAAACAATAAACATCATTTTTATTTCAATCCAAGTTGATTGATTAATTGCTCAGTATGCTTTTAAGAATACTTATGTGATTATTTAACTGGGCTGTAAAGAGAAAAAAACACTAACATGGTTCTCAAAAGAAAGTTAGATGAGCAATTTTGCAAAAAATGAATGTTCAGAGTTACACAGTACACTGTCTCCACTGTGAAAGCTGGTATTGTGTATTGCACCTTTAACCTAATCCAAAATTGTCCTTGTGGTGACACGTTAACCTAAATGAAGTCCTAACCATGAAGGGCAGCACTACAGGAAACACTATTCGAAGAAGAAACAGAGTTTGACACAAGACCAGGCTGCCAATAACAGCTGAGATGGAGCATTATCTGGCCCGCTGTCTGGTGTTGTTTTCTATCTCAAACAGCTGATAGTTTATGAAACTGGGCGAGGCGAATGAACACTGTTTATAGACTTGTATAGACAAAGCCATATTCGGGTAACGACCAGGCGGTTGGTTTGTCGACATTTGTTGGTTTAATGTGTCAATGCAAGGCTCAGATAACAGACACACAAGCTGGTAACAACAGTGTCACACATCACGTACATACCCTGATATGTCAGAGTAGATGGCTGTGTCTACAAAATACGTTGGAAGCAGATGGAAGATCAGCAGCAGCACGGCCTTGACGCCTTCGCCCTGCACCAACCACAGGTCACACACCGCCGGCACGGCTGCCCAGTAGGTCCCCAGGAACGGCACCGCACCCAGGATGGCAGCCAGGGCTTCGGGCCAGGAGAGAGGGATTCAGAGAGTGAGGAAAAATCCGAGTGCCTTGGCAGGTGCAGGTAAAGTAACGGCGCGATCGGCTGTGAACACGCTGACTCACCAGAGGGAATGAACACTATGTTGATGCCAAAGATGGTGTGAGTGAGCCAAGTGTAGAGGCCGTAGAAGCCAGCCATTTTCAGAGAGGCGTCAAACACTCCTCTTCAAAACAAACACAAGGTCAAAAATAAATCTACTTGAGGTGCATGTTTAGATTGTTTAAATGTCGTTTCTGTGTGTGTGTGTGTGTGTGTGTGTGTGTGTGTGTGTGTGTGTGTGTGTGTGTGTGTGTGTGTGTGTGTGTGTGTGTGTGTGTGTGTGTGACTACCTGATGGCCTCTTCTACAGACTGGCCTATGATATTTGAGGAGGGTCCAGGCTGGGAGAGGGGGGTCAGGTTGATCACCCATTTGACAGGTTTGTAGTATTCACCACTGGAGCTCAGCAGGTAGAAGAGAGTTGTCAGGAAAATCACCTGCGTATAAACAAATACGATGAGTTTGTTGTGGCAAAACTAAACAAGAATGAATTAAATTTTTTTAAATTAAACTTTAATAATCACCACTAAAGCATGTACAACTAAGAATAATCATGCCCTTCACAACTCAGGAACACAATGGAAATAAGTCCAGGACATTTTCGTTCCTTCCCTGATAAAGACTGATTTGTTATATTTTTTCTAAATACATTAGAAGGCATCAGAGGAAACATTTGTGCTCGTTACTCTTGTGCAAAATAAAGATGCAGAAAATGAGAACTTCAAAATCCTTTTTTTTGCCGTGCGAACTGGTTTGCCCTCAGTTCCTCATTATTTCAATAAACCAAACTAAAACCACACACTGTACTTTTGCACTAGATGGTTTACAGCAGTTCATGTTTCATACCAGGCTCAGGGCAAAGTTGAGCAAAGCCGTGCCGCTGTGGAACAAGACGGTGAAGAGAGTGGTCGTGGTGGAGATGAGGAGGCCAACATTTCTACTCATTACCACCCACAGGGACTCCAGGATCTACAAAACAACAAGGCAACATAAAATATGTCAACCATAGGAAAACTGTACACCCCTTGAGACACAGAGTTATAGTTATGTGGATGATTTATGACCTGCAGTTGTTATAACGCCCATTGTAGGCCAATCAGGGCAGTGATGACATGCAGCATTCCAACACGTTTCATCAGAACCCATTCACTGATTCTCAGAAATATCATTTTTTATACAAGGACAAACAAATGATGTAGCACTGCCTGGGCTTTAGCCAAATTTTTTCACGGAAGTGTCTGTAACATTGCGTGTGGTGATGGACAGAAAGATCTCTGAAAACAAAATACATGCAAATCATCTGCCTCATACAGAAGTGTTAAACACACCCGTACTTACAGACAGAAGAGTCTCAATATTTTCCTGCAGAAAGGAGGCGATGTCCTTCCAGTCCAGGATGTCGACTAGCCAGCTGTTCTGTCTCTGAGCCATCATCTTCTGACCACGGGGGCGTCCAGAGTGGGTCACGTTCTGGGAAAATGCACAGAATATTTGGTGAGAATGACATTTTAAAAGTTAAATGGACTGGCCCGACCTCTACCGTCCTCACACTACCTTCACAAACCAGGAGTGGTACAGTCTGTCCCAAAGCTCCAAAACCTGTTTCTCAATCAAAGCCGTGTGGTTCACCTTGTCTCCTAACATCTTATGGAGCTGCGCAAAAGAAGAAAAGATTCAATGCATAACAGGCCACTAAAGTATTCTGTTTTTTGCTCAGAGAAATCAATGGAAAATATATAGGCAATTATTATTCATACTTTTTGTGTTATCCATTCTCTACCGTGTTGATGAACATTAGTAGCAGCTGAATTAAGAGCATTCTGCACCACACGAGCCTCTGGAAGCCAACTAGAGGAGGACAGGGTAAGAAAAAAAAGAGAGAAGGGGTTCAGCACATGGAAAATTATGAACTCCAAAGTAGAACAATGCAAATAAAAAGAGTAAACTGTCATACTTGGCCCATTCTGGATGGTTAGACACAGTCTCGTTGATGAGGTTGCTGGTTACGTCAATGATGTGAACACTTTCATGATGAACCTAGAAAGATAACAGCCGTTGGATAAGAGAGACCATAGAGAGGCTATGCTGTTCAGGTAAACTAAGGTGGGCATAGTTTATTGTTTAGATCCAATACCCAATGGAATCGAATAGAAATAATAGAAAGTGTATTTAAGTAGATTCAAAAGAACAAAAAAAATGTACCATAGCCGTGAGCAGCAGAGCCATTAGCAGAGTCCCTGTGACCAGGAGGAAGATGATGAAGATGCTGATGATTTTATCCAGCGATCGCTCCAACCACACGATCATCTACGTACATATAGAGAGGAGGAGGATACAGACGGGAAGAAATAGAAGAAGCGGGGGAAAACAGGAAGGTGAGAGAAAGCAGATACAAAGTCAGTGCAATCCTGAAGAGGGGGAAAACATACAGTGATCAGACACATGGAGAAACCTGCGTCCTTCCCATGCGAAGAAGCCATTTTGGATCTAAAAGCTAAGCCCTGAGAACCGTAAGGTAGTCGACTGAGTGAACCAACAGCCAGGATGTCTGTGCATGTTAAAGCGCATGCACACAGCCCAAAAACTATGTGCACTGTGTGCTTTTTTAATCATGATGTTTTTTTTATACTGAACCTGTTACAAGCCTGTCCATCAGTCTTTTTTTGAAAAGTGGTGAGATTCTTAACTCAGGTTTCTCAATGCTCCAAAACTGCTTCAACAGCAAACTAATAACAGCTCTAGTCTCCATTTGTATGTGTGTTAATGTCACAAGAGCAACGTGTTAAAATCAGTCCTAAGTTACTGAAAGAGGCTCTGTTAGTGGACACCTCTCCTATCTCCCGTAAGGACATGTCCTAATGCTCATTGACATTATATCGATCCCACTGCTTTTTAGCTAAACGATGAGTTTTTCTTATCACCTAAAAGAACGCAGCCTTACCTTACAGAAGACTGATACTTATCAGGCTGACAGCAAAAAAATTGGTTAACAAAAAAACAAAAACACCACATCAGAGCAGCAATTAGCAGTAAGAGTCTGCTTTAGATTAGGTCTGAAATTCCCTTAATACGACACAAGACTGCTAATGAGGCCACACAGGCATTTACACTGCACGTCTTTAATGCAGCAAGGGAAAAACCTTAAAAATCATGAATAAGTACATAATTAATATTACAAACTATGTGTTCAGAAATCTCAGAAACACCTTGTGTGACTTTGTAACTAAGGAACCCAGAGGGCAACTTCAACGCACCTCCTCCTCTGTCTATTTCAACACCGGTGGATCTGTAACAGCAGCAATCTTGTAAAAGTCAATAGGTCTAATAACAAGAATTGCATGTCATCATTCAAGATGTCAAAAACCTGCCATGACCATGCCAGGGTTTAAAGAATAATGCTGGCGTTTATCTATATTGTCTTATTGTCAACAATCTCATAAAAATACCAAAACCAACAATATGTTAGTTCATCTCCCAATACTTTCCAGTTTCCCTACTCTGTAGCACTCAGATCCAAGCCCATTTGTACCTGCAGTAATGTCCTCAAACAGCTGGGCACTATAGCTTTTAGCAAACGGTACATAAACAGGACTAAATTATGTTTTTTCTTGGGGACTATTTTCAGCCACAGATTCAGTGCACTCAAAGTATTTATGACAGCAGGACGTTGCCTGTGGGATCAACTCAATATAAAGTACAGTGCCCATGTTCATCATGATGAAAGAACATGTCACTCAATGCATGAGTGTTGCTCTGTGATGTGATATTAATAGTTTTTGAACAACAGCGGAGCTCTATTGCACAGAGGAATCAGCTTTTTTCCGGCTTTGGATGCAGAGGCAATACTTGTTATTATTGTTATTGGTTTTGGTCTTTTCATTGGATCCCGCTCAGCTCTGCTCTGTCTACATCAGCCATCTTCTCCATGCAGCTCATACACTCTCAAGCCAAACCTGCCAGTTAGATCGCAGCAGGGAAGATACGGACGAGGCTGAGGGACCAAAGAGTCCCACCTCCCCGACCGTAGCTTCCTGTAAAAATAAAAGCAGGAAGCAGGAAAGCAGCGAGAGGACAGACATATAGACAGGATGAGAGGGTGATGAAAGTGGATGGGTCATGTGCCAGTCCAAGCCATTACAACGAGGTGTGCTCACGCCTTCACACATACCCACACATATATACAGGTTATTTCTTTATCTTTGTTCTATTGCTTTCTCTCAAACACACTCTTTCTGTCAGCCTCTCTTTCAGCACAGTGCTCCTCCAAGTCATTACCTGCTTGTTAAGCCAATGCCAGAGCTTTGGGAAGAGACAAAGAGATTGGGAAGATTATTTTTAGAAAGATCTGTGCAGCAGTCGTCACATGTACCCGTGCGACAAGAACACAACCCCTTGAGGTACAGGCAGTGAGAGATCAGGAAGTTGAGTGTGGCAGGCAGAATTTAACTACAGGAAATACAGGTAGTGTGGACTGGCTATACAGTGGGACGCAAATCGTTGTGACTACAAACACACAACATAACTACATCCCAAAAACATTAGGAGAAAGACATCATATAGAGTAAAAGGTGTCAGCAATGAGGCTGTTTGTGAGTAATTCTACTCATGACTTTTTAAGGCCTTTTTAGAGCACAAATTACAAATTATCCCCCCCGATAAATTTGTTAGGGCAAATGTGTTAGCAAACAATTGCCTACTTATTCAGCAGACACGCAGCAACATTATCATTCATTTTGTTTGTGTTCACCTGATGAATGCAAGTCCAATATTCACTCTCTTTTAGCTCTGTTTTTGGAAATATCTGGTTCTTTAGCTGCTAAATTCTTGTTCACCAGCTAATTACTAACTTTGTCTGTCTGCCATTCATTGCTGGAAAGGTAGTGTACAGTCAGTTTATCAGAGCTATTTAACTAAAAACTGCTGCCTGCAGCGTCTCAAAACTACGCTATGGGAGCAGTGAGGGTGAATCAAAACAATAATGTTGCAGACCAGACCAAAACACTGAACTGAAAGACGCTATAAAGCTCTGTAGAACTGAGGGGAACTGCCGAGTCAAGTGATAATTCTCTTTCATATTACGCATCACACTTTTAATATTAGAATATTGATTAGTGCATTTGACTAAATTGGTATCTGAAAAACAAGCATAAGAGTATAACCTGGGTTTTTTTTCATCCTGGTGACCCAAAATAACAAACGTAGTTGGAGTTTAACTCTTATTTTGTGCTATTTTTTCCTGTGGATCAGCTGTGTCCAAAATCTGAATAAATACATGATTGCAGTGTGTGTTTGTATATTTTTGAAGAAGATTACACATACAAGATGACCCTATGTGCTTCTTGAAAATGTCCCAGTCGCAAGCTTCAAACAATGTGAGGGATCCCATCTCAATTCAATATCCCTACACAGAATTTCAGACTTGTAATACATTGTAGAGAATTCCATTTTTGCTAAACTAATTCAATACTTACAGAATATTCTATCCTCTTATCTTTGAACAGCAGCTACCCAGAAGGCCTGACCTTCAGTATTTATTGGCCACACAGTCTTTAAATGTTGACAGTGACAATATACTATATGAACACTAAACATATGTACCAGTGTAACACAAAATGTGTTTGTGCCTGGGTGAGGATGTGTGAAATCAAAGATATAGGAAATAGGGACAGCGCCTGCACCAGCGGCATCTGGAGATCGGTCAGAGACGTTACCTTAGTGTCCACACGCAGCAGGAACTGAGCCAAGCCTTTGATTGGTCCAGGCAGCAGGGCCTCTTCTCGCTCACGCCCAAGCTTCTCCAGCACCGCCCACCACGAGGTGAGAGTCCGCTCTGCAAACCTCTTCAGGCCAAAGTGGACCACCAGCTTCTTCAGCACCCACACTAAAGTATCAATACAACATTAGTCTGAGTACAGCAGATCTGAGAGGGACCAGGTGAAAGGGGGTGTGTATGCATGTGCATGTTACCAGCCACAGGGATAGGCAGCAGTTGTAGAATCCAGAGGTTAAGCCACACCTGAACCAGTACAATGGCCCAGACCAGTAGAATAAAGTAGATGTCACTGGCTTTTTGGGAGCTTTTCTCTTTCTGAAAGAGACCAGCTGGTAATGAACGAGAGCCCCGAGGGAACCCAGGCGTGGCAGGAACGGGGCCCACAGACTGCATGCCGTCTTCAAGGAGATGAGGGAGAGGGAACGGAGGAAGCATATAAGAGGAAGAGAAAAACAAAGAACAGAAGCAACAAGGACGCATATTAGTTTGTTGTAGTGCTAACCACAACGGCTATGTGGTGAAGCCAAAGCATCAGTGTCTTGAGCTGCAGTTCCTCTAAAAAATGTACAATTTTTTTTTTTATACCACAAGTTAGATCGTAGTACTTAAATTCACTTCTTCTAATGTGTATCACTGTCTTGATTTTCAGGTTAATGTCCATTAACGAGATATCAACACTCATGAACAGGATGTTTTAGGGCCTGTTTGCTTTATTAACCACGGTGGTTGTTGACTTGCTCCTCTCAAATCTCGCTCTAGTAAGCCACGAAAGAAGGAAGTAAGTGGTAAATTCAAGGCCACAAGGCCAACACAAGGCCTCAGAGACACTACCTCCACGTTATATTATAGCATACAGATTGCATCTGTAGACTGTCTCTGTAATGCACTGAGCCGAAAGGGAGCTATCTTACCTGAGGTAGAGTTTTCACTGGGCTCAGTTTTCAGCTGAAGGTTGCTACAGGATATTGCCATGTAAATAGTGTTAGCAGCGAATGACAACACCTGCCCCGAAATCTCTCCTGAGGAGGTGAAGAGAGGCAGAAAACAACAGAAACACATACAGATGAGGGCAGAGGTGGTGCAGAGCAAAAAGCAAAACACATCTTTGTGTTTCCCTCACATGGTTTACTGCCAACCTAGCTCTGCCCAGAGGCAACTAAATCTACCTTCTGCACCAGCACCTCTGCAGCTCATAAATGAACACGTTATATCTCCATTGTTTAATTCATACAAAAAACATTTACCGGGACTTTTGTTTGCCATATGTATGAATGCCTGGTTGATGGGCAGCAGGGGGCTTCTTACTGTAGTAAATGTGAGTGTGTGTGTGTGTCCATAGATCTTCACCTCTGCCAGCGACAGGTGGTTTCTCTTGATAGCCCACGATGATGAGTATAACCACAACCACAAATATGGGCACCCTCCACGAGCCGGTCAGAGACACTGAAAGCAGATGCAGAAATCAGGGTGATGAATATGTATTTTTCTCGCTACTGTGGACAAACATGTTGCTGCATAATACCTTGCTGACATTACAAGTTATTACTAAAATGCTGTCCTCTGGTGCACAACTGTGACTTGTTGGACCAGCTGAAACATAATTCTAGATATGTTTTCCTATAAAATTATAAAAATATATGAGGATCAAATAACTACTGAGATAATATTGATCAGTTTTGCCAATCTTAGGATACATTTTTTTACACAAGCACACAGATTTGCCCTCCTCCTTGCTCTCCTCTTGAGCAGAACTTCTTCTTAATAGCGCTCAGTCACTTTTAACATTTCACACCTGAAGGTCAACACCTTTTTTCAGCACGTCCTACGCGTGCTAAAAATACTGGAGACTTCCTCATCTTACTATGTAACTCTGCTCTGTCTCATGAACCTCTACAGTTAGAGTCTATCTAAACTAGAAAACTATTTCACTCCCTCACCTTTGGAAAAACACTGCCTCATTCTCTGAAGCCTGCTACCTGTCTACTCAAGTAGGCAAAATTTGAAGAAATCTTCCCCGGAGCAAAGAGGAAGTTTGCATAAAAGTATGAAATGACAACCAACATGTCTGAGCAGGCTCTCCAGCCTTTCCCACTTCCTCTCACTCACCAATGTAGAAGAGCAGGACGGCCCAGACAGGAAGAGCCAGAGCCCTTAGGTAGCGCTCGGTGTGGGGACTCCACTTGAAACAAACTGCCAACAAGTAGCCAAACACCACAGTGCACACCTTATAGGAACAGAAGAGGCAGAGAGGCAGAATGATTAAAAAAAATAATAAATAGAGGGGATGTTAAGAGGTACATTCAGATAAAGGAAAACGTTGCGGCTTCTGCTCAGTCGATGCTCTGTCTACATAAAGTATTGTTTCAAAATCCCTTAGTGTTGCTGCAGATTTTCTGAACTTCCTGACAGAGTTTGAATAACTTGGTCAGTGTTTTGCTTTGTTTGGCTGTTTGGATTTAAAGAAACTGTGATTAGCATTTTTCACAAACAATGATCAAACTATATATCAATTAGTCAATGAATATAAGTATTACTTAATAATGAAAATGAATGCTAGTTGTAGCCCTGATATAGAGTTTTTTTCTTATATCATTTTTTTCAACATAACAAGGCTCATTGTTATTTTATACGTGGTTTTGCATTCATTTTCCATATCAATATCAGAAAAATATTCTAATTATATCATAATAGTGGTTCCAATCATACCTGCCGGCCAGCGTTATGAAGATTGCTGGAGAAATTGACTGCCATAAAGTGTGTGTAACATGACAGAACAATAGACCAAGTGATCAAACTATACTTTCTTGGCATCCCAGACCTGCTAACAAACAAAATGCAGCAAACAATCTGCTGCTGTTTGGTGGGATAAGCATTAAAAAATATGATGCAACAGTCTGTAATCAACTGGTCACAAAGGTCTTAGCTGGTTCCACTCCACACAAAGACATCTTTCAATGTAATTTAATATAGTGTCCTCCACCCTATTTATAGACAAGGGCGCTGTGTCAGTCTATCTCTGCATTTAGAGAAAGGACAGGCTGTCTGAAGAAGAACATTTAATGCAATTTGTATGTAGTCAAAGCGTGGCTGGGCTCAGGCCCCAGAGCTGTTTTTGGAATAATAAGGTATTAATCGATCAGATACTAAAGCTGCAGGAAATTAGATCAGCTGAGATACAAATGTAGGCATAAATTCCAGGAAAAATGCTTTCTGCATTGAGGTTAATGGAATAACCCATAATAAGACCCGTTCAAGGAAATGCAATTCATACAGTTGGCAGCTATTTGTCACTCTGCAATGCTTTTAATTCAGCATTATCATTTATCGACTATTGGTTATATCATCCTTTAACAATGTCATTTATAGACAGCAGGGCAGCAGCTTACAATTGCTTTTCTCATCATTTACTATTATTGTCTCAATTAATTTGGTCATTTGGTCTATAAACTGTCAGACAACAGTGAAAAAGGCCAATCAGACTTTCCAGAGGCGCACAGGGCGCCCAAAACCAAAAGATATTAAATCAACTGTCATGGAAGACAAAACAAAAACCAGCACATGTTCACACTGGAGAAGCTGGAACCAGTGAACTTTGGGAAGTTTTTACTTGAATAAAAAAAAAAAAGACTTGTTGAGATAAATCAAGCTGATTTAATTTTATGTCGATCAACTGGTTGTTTTAGGTCTACCTCTAAGTTCTTGTTTTGCACGTCTGAAGTTCACAGATAACAGCGGAGCCCGCTCCTTTGCGCCACATCAATTTGGGAAACGTGTGTGATTGTGCAGACACTTCTCCATACAGCAGACTGATCGACACAGGGGGGAAAAGTATTCTCACTGCTGTGGCGCTTCACTCTCGAGCTGCGTGCAGCCGGCGCAGCTGACCTCACCCCCACTAGAGCGACAACGCCGTCCATTCACTCACCCACGCCGTGTGGAAGCAGTCCAGCGCGGCGCCGACGACCGCGCAGACGTGCCCGAGGATCACCTGCATGCCGATGACGCTCCAGAAGAGGTAGAGGAAGTAGACCAGCGGCGCGCCGGCCCCGATCACCAGCAGCACCGTGAGCCTCTGCAGCACCAGCCTGCCCATCGCCTCCACCCCGTAGTTGACGCACCACACCGGCACCAGCAGGGTCCCCAGCAGGACGGGCGTCCCGGTCTCCTGCAGGCCGCTGAGCCAGGAGCGGCCGAGGCGGGCCAGGGAGTGCTTGAAGGGGTGCAGGAAGGTGCCGCAGAGCACCGCCCACAGCAGCGGGCGGAGGAAGGCCTCCAGGATGAAGTAGACCAGCACCGCCGCCGCGCAGCAGATGGCCACGAAGATCATCGCCCCCGTGTTGTAGAAGGCCTGCTTGATGTTCTTGTCGAACTTGAGGGACGACGGCTGGCTCAGCAGCTGGCTCACCATCCCGACGGCCGGCTGGACGCTCTCGGAGAAGAAGACCGAGTGAGGCCGGCCGGCGTGAGGGCTCCCCGGGGGGGAGGCGGCGGCGGCGGCGGCGGCGGGGTCCGGCACCGAGTCCTCCTCGTCTGCCATGTAGCCCGAGTCTGCCTCGGCCGTCTCCCTGCCGCGTGAGGGAGGAAAACATATGACGTGGCGCAGCGAAATGCCCACGGGCACTATGGGCAATGTAGTGTGAGTGGGAAAAAGAAAAAAAAGCTTCCTGTATTTTATTTTTCATTTTCATTTCATATTGATAATATGTCGTTTAATTTTTTTTCCTTCTAATTTAATCTTCCTGTTTTGTTTGATGTTTTATTATTATTATTATTATTATAAAACATTTAATCTAAATAAATAAATAATGTTTTTGCATTCTTTTAAGGTGTGTTGCTGCGTGATGTATTATGTCTGTTATTAAAAAATTATTACGTGTATCATTTTTCATTTCAGACATTGGTGCACCACAATGGTAGTATTAAAAAAAGACACAGTGGAGGACAGAACTTTTGCCATCAGAAAAGTTTTAAAGATCCTATAATGACATAAAATGTTTACACATAGTGACTTTAATATAATCAGGACCACAACCAGTATTTTTGAAATACTGACATAGAGTATGTGACCTTTTTTATTAAAAGGTCTTATGTTTTATGCCAATGTGACATAAAGTGTGTGCATGGAAGCCAAGAAAACAGGCCCCTTGAAACAACATTGATGGTTAAGTATATTATACATACATGTTAACTTTATTTTTTTCACAATATATGGCATCTGTGAACTTTTTTTCCACTTACACCCAAAAAAAGGTTTCTGCTGGAGGCTACACTAAAATATACAATTTGTTTTTTAGGTTTTCAAAAATGTGTTTTTCAAATGTAAGTTGGGGTAATCACTAATGGTTACCCTGGAAGACTATTTCCACACCTGATTTCCGGCAAAATTTAAAGTTACACAGAGTTACAGGTTGCTAAAGCCCATGACTTGACTTCAGTGTCCTCAATGGTAGCTACAAAAAAATCGTCTCCTATGGCCTTATACTGTTTGATTGAGCTGTCTGTTCAAGCACAGTAGCGTCTGTACTTTCTTGTCTGTACTGTCTTTTTATTTCTTAAAAGGTTTATTGATAATAAAACACAACTATTAGGGATTATTTCAGTGGGAGGCGTTTTAACATATCCATCCATTTTTAATACAGATCAAAGGGCTACAACAACAGCATGGGTAAAAAATGAGTCCATGTCAAAGCAAACTGTTTTTTAATCCACAGTTTGCTGCTATTCAGTATGTTATTGCTTGTGTAGGCAATAGTAACTCAAGCAGTAAACACAGTGCCACAGTACTGATAAACAAACCCAACAGCCACTGTGGTTGAAAAAGGGAAAAACAATCAGAAAAGGAAATTATGGAAAAGTGAGATGAGCCAAGTGTTTATGAGTGCCAAACATAAACATTAGAAAAAGTAATGCAAATTGTTTACATGGTAAATGCGTACTGTGGGCAGTCCCTTGGAAACTATATTTTGTGAAGTACGAACCACCAAATAAACCATTTTTCTTTTGTTTTTGCAGAGGATGATGTCCATATAAACATAACAGGTTGAAGGGACAGGAAGAGTGTGTGCAAACGGCTGTGAGCTGCTTGGTTTCTTTTGTCCTCAGAAAACCTTTGTGTATTAGCCAAGTTCAACATGAGGCACTGTCGTCTCATCACCAGTGAACAGTGGGTTTTTGAAATCATTCCCAGATTTCGCAGTGCATGCAGTATTTCGAAGACTTGTGAGATTTAGTTACTGGCATGTGTAGTCCTCATATGTTTTTAAATACTTGGAAGCTATCATAAATACTGAAAATGATTGGCCTACTTATACTATAATACTACACTTTTTTATCAGACCTCTTGTTTTGTGCTGACATCAGTACATGACACCTCTACAATATAAGTTTAATAATTTGTCAAGATCTTCTGTATGAGTTCAGAGTAATGAATATATACCCTCTATCATGTCTAATATATCTAATACAGTGTCTCTTTGTGCAAAGTGCACATTTGAATGTGGCATCAGACAAAAATGGCAACTTGTTTTTTTTTATTGCTGCATCATCTTCTCCCTCTTTTTTACTCAATGTGCTCTGCTGTGCTTCATTATGGCGTTCCCATGAGTAAATAGAAGGTGAGGGCTACTATGAGCAGTAAGCAGAGAGGAGAGTTGAAGGTCTGGTAGGCTGTAGAAGGCATGAAGATGTCCTCATACTTATAGATACTGATCATGTGGTCGCTGACTGGTGGACTGTCGATGTCATGCCTTGTAATAGAACCTGTTGGAAAAGGTAAGAGGTTGTAAGATGTCATGAAAGACCAAAAACACACACACACACACACAAAGACATTGACTTGTAATAGAACCTGTTGGAAAAGGTAAGAGGTTGTAAGATGTCATGAAAGACCAAAAACACACACACACACACACACACACAAAGACATTGACTGGATGTTAAAGCTTGATCAGTCACCTTGTATGGCAGGTCCCCATGCAAACAGGTAATACCATGACAGGTGCAAGTCCACAAGTGTCTCCTCTCTGGGGACGTATAACGGTCGTTTGAACCGGCAGGTCACCCGGTTGCTCTCAAAAATACCCTCTTCGTCTCTGGCCGGGTTCCTCTTAATTTCTTTGGCCCACTGGCCGACATTGTAGAAGTGATGAATCCGTACGCGTCCGTTATCATCGTGGACACAGCCCATGACATCGTCTCCACCCTAAGAAAACAAGACGGAATGAAGAACTTTATTACAAATTTCTACATATTAATTTCCTGAAAAAGGTAAGATCCTGAAACAAAATATAAGTTTAGTAATTGGGACGGACACAATGCTATATTGTTCTACGTTGCTGCAAGTAAACCCCAGTGTTTTCTGCCAAAGAACTGTTACACAAGTCAGAAAAAGCAAACATAATTTTGTGGAAGGGAAAATATTTATGCCTTAAATCATCTTGTAAACACTCATAATTATTTTGTGACCCATGTTGCCTTAAAATATGATTATACATCCTGTATTTATCATTACATGTCTTACCATGCTATTGCATTTGGAATAAAAGCCTTCAAACTTAATGTTTGTGTAGTTAATCATTTGGTTCCTAATTAATTAACTACAATCTCTTACAAGATGCATCATTTTCAAAACAACCATGTGTTTGAGTATAGATTATGGACCATACATTCTCAGTTTCTTGGTCTGATTCAACAAATAAAAGTAATTCTTTTGTGCTATTAAATAACACAAATATATGACGCAGGAATTTCTTAACAAAGTTCGAGAGGTTGTGCAGCTGCTTACCATTTTCTTGTCGGAGGAGAAACCTACGGCCACCCAGCCGTCCGTGTCTGCACTCATCTCATACTCCACGTCTGTCCCGATGCGACGATAACTCAGGAAGTAGTCACACGTCTCTGCATCACACCCTGGCTTCCCATATCTGAACAGAGACAAATAAATATAAGCACTGAAAATTTGAGCTCAGCTGAAAAGGTAAGGTTAAGAATATTCAGAATATCCTAATAACGAAAGGGCCAAACTAGGGCACTTTTTTTTAATGAAGTCCATGTTTAGCTCCAGCTTTCTGTCAGGCCACAGCATCTAGGATAGAGCAGCACCGGGGGAATAAAGCCGCACTGGAGCTCTGTTTCCAGCAAGTGAAAGCTGGCTAAACAAGTATCCTTCTCTGACCTTATGCAGCCTTTGGTTATCCCACAGTCGCTGACTTTGATCTTGGCAAAGGGATCCACTGGTGGGGCGGTGGGGAATGGATATCCTGCAAAATGCAAAATCAGCACTCTATTGGTTCCACACAAAAACAATTGATGCTTGTTTTCAAGACAGCCAAAGGGCCAACTGGGGGGGGGGGGGGGGGGGGTGAGGCCATCTGCACTTTGTGTGTGTGTGTGTGTGTGTGTGAGAGAGAGAGAGAGGGAGAGGAGGGAGGGAGAGGGGGTGGGCAGCTACAGGGAGCTGGCCTGGGTGCTGAAAGGCCTTGCAGAGTGGAGACAGGTTTGATGCCAGGCAAAAAAATAATAAACAACACATGTTCAGTTTCTGCTTACAGTTCCTGTTTTTTTTTTTTTTTTTCTTCTATTCTATGTGTGTTACATGTCAACAAAACACACCGACTGGGGATCTCTGGGCCGACGCGCTTGGTCCTTACCCTCATCGGACAGATATCTGGACTCCAGGAACTCGGAGGCGAAGGTGCTGTAGGAGTCCTTGTGGGGCTCCTGGTGTCCCGGCTCCCCGTGCTCCCCGTGGCCGGCCCGGAGCGCTCCCTCGTCGGTGGGGCTCGGCGCGACCCCCGACCATCCGCCCTGGACGAGCAGCACCAGGAGCTGCGCGAGCCTCCGCGGGGAAACCATGGCCAAGATGATGATGTCAAAGACAAAAAAAAAAAAAAAAAAACGCGACGCAAAACCACTAAAGCAACTCGCGATCGAATCGGATCCTCATTATTGTTTGGATTTCGGTATCATCGCAGGCAACCCATCGCAGCCTCACCGACATCATCTCCGCATCCTGATTGCCTGTTTACTCGCAGGGATGTGTGTGTGTGTGTGTGTGGAGGGAGGGGGGGATTCACCGTGTGATTAAGAGACTAATCCAACCCGAAATTACCCAGATCTGTAATCTTACCATCTGATTCAGAAACGCGCCCATAATCCTTTTTTGAAATCCGACACCAGATTGCCTCGTTTACCTGGTGCTCATGGATCTTTGCATATTTTCCAGTCGGAGTTTTGGGCGGATGAATGGTTTCGCCCTCTCTCCTCCCTCTGCAGTCAGTCACAGTAGCAGCCAATGAGGAGCCGCGACGTGCTGGTAGGATCAGTCAATATAAATATGTCCACGATCGTGCCCCGCAGACAGAGATGGAGAGGTGTTCAAACAGTGTGGGATACTGTAACAGTAACAGTCATGTTACAGTACATGGATCGTGTCCTCTCTTGTAGCCTAATGCTCAAGAAGCCAGGCCACAAGTGAGCAAAACAAAAGTATGAATAGGTTTAAATAAATAAACAGAGATTATAGTTGGCTTGAAATAAAATTAGTGTCAAGCCATAATCAGAATAGTAACCCCCCCACCCCCATACACACACACACACACACACACACCTGGCACACCATAAAGAAAACCTAAAATCACTTATTTGAATATTTGGATAGTAGTTAATAGTTTAGTAGATAATAGTTTTATCTGTTCAAACACATTTTCAGACAATTTTATCTCCAAACATGAAGGTTTAAATGGTGATTCAAGGCCCTGTTCACACAGCCAGGGATAAAACTATGCTGGAAAAATCTTTTCTTTTTCTTCCTCACTTTACTTTTTTTCTTCTTGTTGGTGTAAAAGTAGCTCAATTTAAATGCGCTGGGTCTAAAAATACTGAAATCAGCCTATAAATTACCCACCATGTTTGTAATTGCTAATTGCTTGTTTAGATCAATTTCCTGCTGCATTTTCTTGAATAAAAGAAGTCGGTCTAATAATACGTGTATCTTTATGTGGGTCCGAATGTAGATGCAATAAAAAAAAATTCTAAGAGAGTTGTGCAGCCTTGTATGCACTCTGAGGGCATCATTTATTTAATATTGTGAAGCCCAGCACATTTTGTGCATAATCTTTGATTTGTAAAATTGGTTCACAATGTCCCTGTGAGTCTCATCCCAACTGGAACACTGCAGCAGAGGAGACACTGCAAATGGCCTGCCCACCTACAGTACTGGTGAATTTCTAAATTCATATACAGTTTGTAGACAGACATGATTGTGTAGCCTACATAGTGTGAATGGATGCATATGCATTGTTTCAACTGAACAAACTCTTCCCAAAAACTTAAACGAACCAACGTCTCTCATATCCTCAAACTATTACTCAATTTCTTGTCATTTTCAGTGGTTATACACAGTCCTGCCACTTGATGGTGATATAAAGCCACGGTTTGAAATTCATACTCAAGTCAGTTAGAGGCTCCTCTTATCGATATTTATCTTTTTCACCTTTACTTTTCTCTGTGTTATACCAGAAGACACGACCACTTTCGGACTGATGCATTGCATTATGTTATCTTGTTGACTCCCGTGGGTTAAATAAGTGTTTCATCAGCTTTTTTCCAGGTAAAGAACAAATGACAACCTATTGGCAGCAGGAGGACAGTTACCTCACCTTGCACCTCGCACTTAACGTCTAGAGGCTGGTCTCCCTGGGAAAGTTTATCCCAGGGTGCTGGAAAGGAGGCTCTAACCAGTTGTCAAACCTCAGATCCTGGAGGAGCAATGCCGATTCCGTCCTGGCCATGGAACAGTGGCCCAGGCCTTTACCCTTGCAGAGTTGCTGGAGGGGGGTCATGGGAGTTTGCCCATCCAATCTACATGTATTTTGTGGACTTGGAGAACGCTTACAACCATGTCCCCCGGGGAGTCATGTGAGATACTGCAGGGGTATGGGGTACCTGGCCATCATGGAGGGATGAATGCGTCACACTACATCAAAGCTTTTGAAAAGAAATCATGAATTTCAATAAAATTATTGATAGAAAATAGAAAAAGCACTAAAATCTGAAATATATGAAAAAGTGTGCTTATTTGTCCTGTTTAGTGATACATTTTGGTTTTGATTTGGAGTCCCTGCAACACATTACATAAAGGCTATTGAAAAGGTGAATGTCTGTTGAATATCTAACTTCAAACTAAATTCACCCTTCAAACACCAAGCACAGTTTTACTTACATATTTGTAAGGACTTCAGTCACTTCAGTGGGCTTGTGTCTTGTTTAGGAATAACAGATGATGAAATCCTGGTAAATTATGAGTGTATTACTTAATCTCCATAGATCTGAAATACAGAATAAATCTAGAGAATATGTAGCATCTGTTACCATTTGATCATTTGATTCAATCATTTCAGTGCTTTGATATTCAATGAGTCAGTGACACTCTGTGTAGACTGGTACATGTTTAACACTATAAAGGTTTAACACTGTTTGCAAGCTTAACAAATGTCAAAGGAATTTCAATTTAATCAGAATCTTATAGTCTATGGAAATCATAATAAATGACACCCAGATCCCTAGAAATATACATATATATATAAGTAGTATTTAATTGGTTTGTGACAGACAGACAGAAGGCAACAATATTTAATGTATACCAAACACCTTTACTTACAAATAAAGATTGCTTAAACACATGACTTTGGTTAAATAAATAACATTATCTGAACTGAATAAATATACCATATAACAAGTCACTTTAATTGTTTACTTTTGTTCAGTTTCATTAACAAAATTCCTTGGAATTTCATATCTGTAGCAGGGAGCAGCAGGTGAGGGAGGAATGAATAACGGTGAGAAACTTTGCTGTTCATGTCAGTATCCTGTAGGTGATGCTGGTGTTACACAATCTGAAACAGACTAAAAATGTAAATGGTCAACAATGATTCTCAGGGAGATTAAAGACTGACTGACATTCATAATCACATACACAAACAAAAACACACACACACAAACACACACACCTGCATGTTTGTACTTCTATACTATAGGACATTCATTGACATAATGCATTCCCTAGCCCCTTACCCTAACCTTAACCTAAACTTAACTCTAACCTTAAAATCAAGTCTTAACCCTCAAACAGCCTTTCGAAGGTGTCTTTGAAAGTGAGGACTGGCAAAAATGTCCTCACTTTTCAAAAAGGTCCTCACTCCCATGGTCTAAAACTCAAATTGGTTCTTATAAAGATAGATGTACGAGTACAATGTCTTTCTCTCACACACACACACACACGTACACAAAGTTTTACAGGAAATATTGCAATAATAACACCCATATCAATATAAACCTATGGCATGTGATCACTATTTCACTTTGAATTCCCATGTATGCTTTCATGTGTGTGTTATATGTGTGCGTATGTGCTTTAGAGTTAACACTGGAATGTTTGCAGGTCTAAAGAGGATCCACTCACGCATGTAAACATGTGTTATTTGTATCATGCGTGTGCCCATACAAGCGTGTGTGACCTTTAACCCTTCCTCTCTTCACACCGGCTCTCTCCGCAGACTCAAATCAACCTGATCAATCTCTTGTCTTGTTCTCGATCCGCCCAATTATCCCTCATTTAGCCACCTATTATTTCAACTTCTACCTTAACCCTCTCCCTCTCTTCCTCTCTTTCTCTCTCTCTCTCTCTCTCTCTTCTTCCCAATTACCATTCCGTGTAGGGGGCAATGCTTGCTGGGTAATGAGGGACTCTGGGCGTACCAATCTTATCTTAATAGCCTTAAAGGGCCACTCATTAACACCAACACTCATCTGTCTCTCTCTCTCACACACACACACATATCCACTCACATCTGTCCCCGCACATCATGTGATAGAGAGAGATAGAGTGACAGGAAGAGAGAATGAGCGAGGGCCTTGATGGAAGCAGTAGGAGAGAGAGAAAGAGAGAATGAGACAGGAGAGAGGAAGGGGATGGTGGAAGAGAAGCGATGAGGAGAGGGTGAGGCAGGCAGGGGAGGGGAAGGGGGGACAGGACGGAGGGGGGGGGGTCGGGTAAATGTCAGCGGTGTGTCTCCTGGGCCTGAGAGACGAGTTAGTGACAGGAGAACAATGGCCGCTGGATCCATTCAGAAACACAGCTGCTATGAGTCCATGCCTGGATCTGTCCTCTGCGTCGCCGTCAACCCGCACGCGTAAAGCCAGAGCTAAACACCTACAAACACATAAACACACACTAATAGAAAAATGCATGGCTGGTGCACATCCAGCCACACACAATTGTATGTAAGGAACACACAAGGTAAGCCCTGGATGTTATGGGGGATCAGCAGCGATATGTGGATGGCTTAGTCAGGGCTGTCAGTCAGTAACAGCCCCTGTAGACTTGTGAAGACTGGCCAATTGAACACACGTCCTGCATACTCATCTACTCCGCTATTGCTTCTTTTTCTTCCCTCTGTCACCTTAAAGGATAAGGCGAAAAATCCCAAAATGACATGTTTAAGAGAGATGCCTTCCCTCATCAGGGTGAACATGGGCACTGTAGTTTATTTCTGAGTCAATACCGAAGTTTTTTCCTCTCATGTTTTACCATTACGTTGGACAGACGTAAGCATTAGTTAAAAAAAAAATAACAAAACAACAATAGCAGCATTGCTCAGAAGGTATTCTCAGAATATGCAAATACTATTTTAATGCAAAATCATATGTTCATGTTTTTGTGTCATAGAAAACAAGCACGTGATATGTCATTTCCAGCTACCTGGCTGGGACTCACAGTCGCAACTTGGGAAATGGGTTGCAAATCTTTTTTTAATGTGTGATGGATGGAATATTTTTTCATTCAGATGGTTAGAAGAGTCTTTAAGGATTCTGGAAATAACTTCAGAACAGCAGTAAATCTTGTTAAATGACCCTCTGGGATTTTCAAAGATCGCAGAGTATTTATCAATCAGAAAAACTGATGCCTAACTCTGTGACTCAGTTGTAATGGTAATACACGAGAGGCACAACTGGAGCACATACTCCATCCTGCTGCCGTACAGTAAATACTCACTCGTGCTCTAAATGTGTATTTGTTGCCAACAACTGCACCATTTATATTTGTTTGAGCAACTTTTGTTAAAAGCTTTAGTGTCCAGCTGTTTAAATTACTGAGCACCTTTTAAAAAAGGTTTTATACTATATTCACTAAGAACACAGGCTGATTGACATTGTACAGGGGACAGACTTACGCATTGCTGGTTTTGGACTGTTAATGGGATTTGCTGACATTAAGTAAAATACAAACTAGAACTAGCCTTATTCTTTAATGTAGTAGAATTGCAGAGGTACCATTCTATTCTCAAATAGAGCTGCAGAAATAAACCTGTGGGTTTTGTCTTATTTTGATGATACCACCCACCTCATTCTCTATCGGATGCTGGCTAGATCACTTATCGACTCAACCCCTCTTATAACGCCAAGCTATTACCTCTGTCTCTAACTCTCTGACACACACAAACAGTCATAAAGCAGGAATGTGATCTGGCTGCAGGCCTCCCACCCCCGGGGCTTCATTTAGGAGTTGTCAGAAATCACTTTACTCACAGAGGACAATAAACACTATTGGCAAGTTCTTCTTCTGTCTGCAGAACAAATGCACCTCCATCCCTCACACCCACAAAGACTTATTGGGACAGTGGGATATGAACAAAGCATGTCTGTTTTTGTATTATTTGCATACATGGTTGGGTTTGTGCTGTTTGATTATTAGGGTCCCGGTGTGTACCTAAGGTTGAAAGGTTCCATTGTGCTGATGAAATGTTTGCTTTACAGGTAAGGCGGAACAGATGAGACATCGATCAGCGCTCATTAAACACCTCCAACTGTGGTGACACACACGTGCGCACACGCAAACACAGAGACACACATTGACACACACACGCACTCAGCCACAGGAACACGTACAGCTGACAAACACAGAAAAACGTATTTAAGCTTTGAATGTATTTGATCTCATTCCAGCCTCTCATACATTGGCCTCCTGCCACGTGAGTGACTCTCAAAGCTCATATTGATAGCTGACTTAAAATGCTTGTTGTCACTAGACTTATCCATTAAGCTGTGACAGTGCTCTCTCTCTCCATATAGACACACCGACTGGCCAGGGCCTTAAGCAGTGATTATGGTGTTGGGCAGTGGAAGCTCGGGGCTGCACCGTCATTAGTCTGGTTAATCAGAGCCTTGCTCCAGGTTAAGCTCCGCAGCCTCAAGAGACAGGCTGATGAGCTGAGAGCCGTGCCCAGCCTACAGTTCTCGGGTCTGGGCTTCAGAGGCTCCCCTGGCCCCTGCCTGCTCCAGCCAGTAATCTATAACTCTCCCCTGGAGCTCCGAACAGAGGCTCAGCCTCCTGGACAACACTGACACACGATGCATGGTAATGAGACACACACAGAATGACACACTGTCACACACACCTGTTCGCACACACCCACACTTCCCACTGATGCAGTGTTAGCAATCATCACTGACTTTCTATGAGTTTGCTCTGCTTGGCTTCCAAGAGCATTATTATGTATTATGCTCAACAGCACTCCAAAAACAAGCAAGTCCCTCTGGTCTTACCAGTTAGCAGTGACCTTGACTTAATAATCAATGAGATTCAACATCTAAATGCTTAACTACCCCTGTCCATGGAGCGCAATAATAACCAGCTCAGCAGAATGAGTGTATAATGACCATAGGGACTGTTTGGTTTTCAAACAGGAACTACCTAGACACTCATACAAAAAACAAATTCCCATGGGCCAGTGAGGGTCTCAGCTCAGCAGGGACCCTCCATAGAAGTGTATCTGACCCAGGCCTGCCATTGGCCAGCCTCCTATATCCCAGTGTCCCCTGTGAGCTCATTAGCCCCAATCATAACCACTTCCCTATGTCTACATTACATGCTCCATCCATCGCCACCCTGCCATACACAAATTACACTCTCCATCAGGATCGGACGGATAGTGTGTGTGTGTCTGTGAATGCAGTATGTATGTTTAAAGGACACGGAAGGTCGGAGAGCCCCCCGACATTTCCCAGTGGACTTTGCAGACCCTAGTAGAGCAAAGATAAGTGGATGGGAGGCAGCAGAAGAGGAGACGACCGGGGGTGAAAAGTAGGAAGAAGGAGGTTAAGAAGTGTGTTTCCAGGTGATGAAGCAGGCGACCAGGTTTCAGTTCAGGGCACCTTTATTTCTCTTTTGTGCTGTGTGACCCAGATGGGCGGCGAATGAGAAAAAGAGGGGGGGGGGGGGGGGGGGGGGGGGGGGGGGATGCAGGGGAGAGATAAAGAGGTTTTTCATTTAAAAAATGAGTGTATGCTGCAGACACAGGAAGGACCCCAGAGAACCACAGAATGGGATGAGACAACAAAGAGCCCCATCATCAGTTTAGTGAATAGATCTGTCTATCCATCCCTTTTATCTCCCTCCGCTCAGTTTTTTTCACCATCTCTTCCTCTCTTAATCAGCCTCTCATTGTGCCATTAGCTGAACCTGTAGTCTTAATCAGAGGCTTGGCACAGACATCATTGCTATCCACTGCCCTTCTCACACACCTACACACACGCGCACAAACACTAAATAAACACGTTTTAATGCGACACCAATCATGTCATCTACTCAATGAGCCCTCCTCCCCTCCCTCTTGTAGCCCACAAACCAAACATAACACATGGGACGCCCGTCTCTCCCGTCCATCAGTCAGCCAACACACTGCCGCTCCGTGTGTGTGTGTATGCTTGTGTGGCTGGCTTTTCGGTGTGAATCCCGAAGGGAGGGAGAACGATTTTAACTCCGTAACCTGAATCACCTCCTATCCCAAATATGCGCTGCATGAATACTGTACATACACACACACACACTCTTATGCATGTCAGTGAGTGTGTATTGATAATGGCCATTAGCATATTTATGATCATTGCCAGCCTCTTATTGTTTGCGCGCTCCATTAATCTTCATCTGCTGCCTGCCGACTGACAGCTCAATCTAACAGGCCATCACTGGGCACTGCGCACGCACACGCACAAACACAAACACATTAAGATTGCATGGTTGTACATAAAGCAAACTTGCATCAACAATTGAGGGGCATTGTCTCACACATGCAGACACACACACACACACACATTCAGGCAGACAGCGTGATTGACATTCACCCCTCTGAGTGTAATCACCGGAGGTTATCCTCCCCAGCTGTGTGGGGGTCTACTGCTTCTCCTGAGCAGCACTGTGGAGTCGTACCCGTAAGCGAGAGTTCCTTCTGGGCCATAGGTGGCCGATGGTACCCGTTGATCAGGGCGCACCAACCCAGCCTTTCTCTCTCTATGTACAAATGCACTGCTGTCTATCCCAACCCTCAACCCACACCATTAAAGACCCCTCCCTGTGGTCGCCTTAAGCCAGTCCCCACTTGAACTACACCAAACGCACCCCTGAGGCCGACGTCTGTAAAGAAACAAACACTCCATCTGAGGGCAAAAAGCATGAAAATCAGAAAAAATGCACCAGGAAACGCACCAGAAACACCCAGGGTGCTAAACTGTGCCTGGCTGTGCATGTGCGTGTCTGTAAGGTAATGAGATGACAGCATGTGTTTGTGTGTGCGCGAGTGAGCGCTCGTGTAACGTGCCCTCAAATGTTAATGTGTTTGTTTAAAGCCAGGATGACTGACTGACTCACAGCTGATTACTGGATGAATGAGTGCTGGAAGAGAGCCAAGTTCAATGGGAGGTCTGTACTCCTGTTGCCTCTTCCTTTCTCTTCCCTTTTCTTCCCCCTCTTCTCCCCCTCTTCCTCCTGCATTAGCCTGCTGCTCCAGGAAGGGCAACCAGGGAGCCAGGAAATCTGTATGTGCTGATCGAATTCGTTGTACGAATGTTTATCTGGGACTTAAATTTAAAGTTGAATGAAAACAGAAAGTTCATGATATATTTTCTAAATTCACCTCTAAATTGAAGGCTACTCAGCATGCTGACCTGTCTTAAATTTAAACATTTTAGGGAATAAGCTCATTCACTTTATTTTGAGAGTTAGATGTAAAGATGAATAACCTTCTGATCTCATCTACTGTGGTCGCTATTTTTCTTTGCTATTTTTTCAATAACTTAGTGACCTAAGATGATATTCAAGCAATGTCAGCCGAACAGAAACAGGAAAAACTCCCCTTATTCGGATTTGGTGTGCACGCATATTTCCAGGTTACCCCTGTTTCAGCCTCATAGTTACATCATTTAAGTAGCCTTAACTAGCTACTTTTTGTGTGTTGCATATTTGGAGCGATTCATAAACAAGTGAAACTGGGTAAAAACAAGCTATGTTAAGCTCCTCTTGAATTAACTGAATCAACTATATTAGTGGTTGATTCAGTTAGTGGTTTTTACTTTTGATTAAACTGCCAGCGATGGCAGTTTTTGCAGTTATTTTGTCACCAGTTTGCCACTTATGTTGTTGTTTTTAAAAATATATCTTCTATCAGAAATGTCCAATATCTCCATCTCGTAATTACGACTAGGAGGCTGGTGTTATTTTTTATTTCTTTTTGGCTTGTAATTATGGTCTGAAAGAACGTGGCACAGGTTAGTTTGCTAAACTAATCTGAGATTTGGGCAGAGATTAGTAGAACTGGAAGCAGGCTAAATTATCCTAGTTTAAAAAAAAGACTGGATGCAGGTGGTAAAAGCTAATCTGGCTCTTTTCAAAGTTAAAAAATAAACCTATTCACTTCTCCAAAGTTCACAAATTTCTAGATTGTATCGCCTTTACAAATAGAATTGCTAAAATAATCAACCTATGGCTTTAGGGAGAGTTACATGCTGTAAGTATTTCTTGACGAACAACAGTTTAACCCGTCCAGCATATCTCCTCATTAGTATCTTCATTTCTAACCTGCGGGGTGGGTTTGGGGTACCAATTTTACCGTTTATATTGCTACAAAGCTGTCTTGAGGATTCCTGGGTTGCACCTTCTGGGTTTAAACTGTGCAATAATAACTGCGATGTACTCTGAAACCTTTCAGCTATACACCAGATAAATGAGAGGTGCAGTAAAGTAGTAGAACAACGACAACGAGGTAGCAAGGTGAAGTATGAAATAATATTCACAGTCCAGAAAATGTGTGCGTGTAGTCTGTGTGTAAACATTACCAATAAACATGGAAACCACACTATTGCTTTGTGGAAACTTTGATGACTATATCATCTTATCAATAAGTTATATATTTTTGTATCAGAACAGATTGTGCAACCAACGTCTTTTGTTTTTCCGTGGCGTTATCTTGTGTTGTTACTTATCTGACTGACATCAAGGCTGGTGGACATTTTCTCATAACTTTACATCTGAAACAAGACTCCTTACATTTTATGGACAAACCTACTATGAATTAGGTGACGTCCGATGTATGAAATCTATGGACTCATTTATCTTTAAACTACAAGATGTTTTAAACCACAACACACAGGGTAGAACAAGTCGTAATGCTTCTCTTTCCTGGGCCATAAAGCTATTTTTATAGAGGCTATCTATAATATTCCACTATCACAGATTATAGAAGTTTTATTGTGATCTCCCACAGAGAGAAGAGTTTTATGTAGCTTTAGTAAATCATTCCTTTCGTCTTTGATATCAGCTCCTAAGACTGTTTGCCTGTGTGAGTATAAGAGTTGTGCAGTGTTAACATTTATGGGGTGTAAGCTAATATATTTGAATAGTTTATGGAAGCAGTAAAGAGTGAAATACATAATTTGCTAACATGTACCATGTAAAACAGCTCTTAAAGATGAGCTGTGAATACAAATGCAGATTTTCTATCGTTTAAGCATATTCTATCATTCATGACCAGGAAGGCTCTTTCTCCTCGCTACATTTATCCAGTAAAACTCCTCCTGTCCCATGTGCAAACTGTGAAAATATTCGGAGCGAGAAGGGAGGCTTCGTTATATTACACTAATGCATCTTCAGGCATCACAGAAAATTGAGGAATATAATCTTGCAGGTCCAGATTCATTTTCTTTTTTTTTTTTTTTTTTGGATGATCTTCTTTTTTGACTGATCAATCACTGATTAAGACACCTTTTAATACATCCCGGAGAAATTACATTTTTGTATCTTATTTTTTAATAAAATACGTTGAAAGAATAGTATTATACAGCCAGCCGTGGTGTACAACCTCATAGTGTTGCACACCTTAGTTATGGTGCAGATTTGCACAGATTGCAAGTGTTACATGTCAGACCTCACAATTTACACTAGTGCTGTACAATTGACTCCCATTGTAGAGTTTTGTAATTATGTATATATACATATATAATACATGTATATAAAAACATAAAAATATGTATGCTGATATTAAGCCAACTCATTTTCCTTCCCCCATTCTGTTTGTGTTCTCCTGTTCTAACTTCCTCTTTTTACTTGTAAGTATTTCTGTTCTATGGGTGGCAATTAGAGAGGATAGCAACCTAAGAATTGACTTGAATGTTGAATGTTTGAATAAAATATTGTGTACGAAATATTGAGCGTAGGTGCCTGTAATGTTTAATATCTTGTTTTCATCTTTAAAAACATTTTTCTTGTTAACCTTTTAAGCTACACGGTAAATTCTGTGTTTTGTTAAACATATTTTTTTAAACATAATTGATGTTTTGTGGGTTAAGGTTAGGCCTACACAGTATTCATGGTGATTTATATATTTATTTTGTGAAGACACATGATTAATTGATGGACTATATATAAAGAAAACAGAATACAACCTCATACACCTGATAAGGCCAATTTAACGGAAAACACCTGGAGAATAAAACATGGTAGGAAGTGGTGGACTTGTTTCATTTTGATAAACTGTCATGTCTTCGTATATTTGAGTAATTCAAACGTGAACTACTTTGCTAAAATGTTACAAGATCCTCACTAACAACTGAAGAAAAATCACATACTTCGTTAAAATGACCTCTAACAATCTTAACCCGACATGCCCCAATTCATGATATTTAAACCTGTGTAACACACACACCGCTCTAAACACCATCCAGTAGTTTAAATCTCATGTACATTTTTCGGTTTCAGGGCAATGAGTCCATGACCTGGTTAGTGTGCTGGAGGAAGAGTTTAGATTGATGTATTAACACTAACAGTGTATCTCTCATCATCAGCTTCACTTAGCCTATGATTAACTCCCAATCATAAGGCATGATTAAAAGTCACAGTAAAATATTCCATACATACTTAATATTCCACTAACAAGGAAACCAGCTCCCAAACTGCCAACAAAATAGATATACACCCATAACACGCACACACTCCCACATACATCTCCCCTTTTTTCTCGCCTGAAAACACACACCTAAACATTTCGCGGCTATCTCCCCCACACCCCGGTGCTGGCTAGGTGGAATTAGAAAACCAACCCCGCGGTCTCATTAATTAATTAAACACCATGTGCCAGTGGCACCTGGGTACCGGTTATCACTGCCACTCAGACACACCGTGATCTCAATAACCACCCCACCACAGGGCACTGAGAGAGGGGAGGCGGGGGAGGAAGGGACACTGATTTTGCTTTCACAACTTTGAGGTAAAGACAGTTTCTGTAAAGAGTGAGGAAAACAGGAAGAGACAGAAAATAGACTTCACCTTTCGGTGCAGGCAGTAAAGTGGGACACATTTACACTGAATGGAGGCTGGTGAGTGTTTACTGCTGTGTGTTTTTGTTCGTGTGTGTTTCCCTCCCTCACAGGCTCCACAGGACCTTTTTATCATCTTGCCTAGCGGGGCCCCTAAATCAATGCAGCAACGCCCTCCTCATCATCTACTCTTAATACCTCTGCATGTGAACACAATGCAGGAACACACACACATACACACACACACACACACACACACTGTGCTGTTTACTCTGGATATTGTGCGCACTGAAAACACCTTGTGTTCTTCTTGAGCATCATGTATGTTTTTATATTTTTATGTTGTTTTTTTTTAATCAAAGGGGTTTCATAAGCCATAAAGTTTGATGTAATCAAAGAAAAGTTAAATATGAAAATCATATCCAATCATAAGGTAGCAATGACAGATCACAACCCTCAACAGTAACAGTTAATATCCCATATTATAAACAAAAAACTATTTATAATATAATATATACAGTACATGTATATATCTATATCTATATATATATAGAGAGAGAGAAAAAGATTCACACTGTGTGTATATATATATATATTTGCAAACATCAAAAATATCAGTATCACTAAATAAATTGATTGACGTCCATCATATTATTCCAAACGCAAGACCTTAGTATATCTATTTTAAATTAAACCAAGGCTATCTGCACTAATTGGATCTACAGGGACAAATCATTTTCAGTCTTGAAAAACAAGTGGTATCACTGTTGGTTTTTTTGTATTTCAGCTTTTGAAACTGACTCTGAAGAAATATCTGAATCAATATGAGAAGTGGGAATTTAAATCTCAATACAGGTCAACCACATGTTAAACAACCTGAAACAAATATCAGAAGTATTAACCTCACAGAATAATAATAGTGTACGTATTTGATTAATAGGTAACATATTAGGCTGCCTATCATCTTGAAACCCTTCCAGTCAAGGCCATCTGCGACAAATGAAGGCGTTTCAACTGTTACACAACCTGGTTACGGCATCCTAATAATTGCAAATGCACTTTAGTCGGTCTGTTGTCCTCAGCTCACAGCAACAATGGACCTGTTGGGAAACTGCAATGGTATTTCATCCCAAATGACCTGGCGACGGGTGAGTATTATTTAATACATCCCGATATTTTTATGTTGATGCAGAAATACCTACGGTCCTGTCAGGTTATGTGCATGTTTATGTTTGTTGACCATGTTTTCCAGTTAAGTAAGTAGTATAAACAGGTACATTTTCCAGAGGAAAGGTATTTTGGTTGACAAAACTCATATTTTTATTTCATACCGAGTTTAGTTATTTTAACATCTTCATTAATGATGCAGCTCAGATGTGTTTGTCTCACTCATTCATCAACTAATTTTATAACAATACCCTTATAATTTCCCAGATTTCTATAATAAATCTTTTTTATTTTTTCCTCATTTGAATTCAGTTAGGAAATCAAGGTGAAAGAATAATTGGACATGTGGATACCGTGTGCTACTTTTATTCTTTAGATTGATCAGAGTGTGTCCACAGCAGAGATTGGAGACTTGATTCAGTTTGTGCATCCATGGTCAGGATTGTCTCTTTGGGGTGTTTATGTTGGAGAAGGCCATGTTATCCATTTTGGAGTGGGGGGTAAGAAACTGAAATGTAAAATAATGATAACACATAAGTAGAACTTAGAAAGTGTTCTGAAAACGAAAACTTACCAGGTTCATTTTTCTTACCCGTAATTCTAAGATGAGAACATAACACAGAAAGCCTGCCGCAGCGTCCTTCAACAAATGTTTCCAAAGTCAAAAGGTGATCGTGTTCTGAAGAATACCAGAATCCGCACGCAGCTCATTACGGAGATCAAAGTGCCTCCAGGAACTTGCATCAGGGTCAACAACAACCACCACAACCTGGTCCCTTCTCCACAGGACATGATGAGGAATCGCTGGGAGACTTTTCTGCACCAGGAGTTCAAATATGACCTCATGAACTTCAACAGTGAGCATTTCGCCACATTTGTCCGATATGGCCACGCTGTGTGCAACCAGGTTGGTAAAACAACACCCGAGTGAAAGAGTGATTGTGTGCTGTGGTAAATGTTAGATATATAGCAAATCAACCTGTAATTTAAAGTTCCAACTATCCATTTACTCTTTTTCAGATACCCTTTAAGAAAAAAAATGAAGGGCATGTGGATACAACTCAAACTCTGCAAATGATAATGCAGCAGCGGATGGAGACAGAAACTTAAGATCTTCTGTGGTGCCTCTTATGTACATCTGCCACACTGACTTTGTTAATAAGCAAAAATAAAATCCCCTCGCTGCTACATTGTCTGAGAATGTTTCATTCAAGCACTCAAGGCACAATGAAATCTGTTCAATGAAAAGAAAAAAAGCATGGCACAACATTAACAACATTTCTGTGACTCCACACTCACCCACAAAATCCTTAGCAAACTCTATTAAAGGCCAAAAAACTTACCAACAAAGCAAAACCCCATACGAGTCAGGAAGCTATGTGTCCTCTTGTTTATTAAGACTTCGGGAATGTCAATAAGAGCATTTCTACCCAGTGGGAGGGCTGAGGAGGCCAGCGCGCAGACACAATGACCTTCTGCTATTCTCCTAGTTGATAATGACCCAGACAAAGACACACTGCCCATCAGCCAGACCTCTAATAAAGCCAAACACTCTCTATCATCTGCTAATAACCTCCACGCAGCAGCAAGAGTCATGGACAGGCCAGAATCTTCTGAATGCAAGGAGGGGAACAAAGCTCTGGGCGGACAGGAAGTAGTGGAAAGCATCCTGTTTATCGATCTGGGACTGTGCACTGCCTGATGGCACATGGTGGTAACTACATTCTTCTTCTTCATCCCGCAAACACACAAAGACAAAGACTACTGTAGAAAAGAAAAAGAAAAAAAAAAACATACACAGTGCAAAACATTTCACTCTAACAATCAATTCTTTTGGTACGCTCATTTAGTAGGCTCTTGGTTGCTGCGCTGCTGCACATGCATTATTACACACAAACGCACGTACACACTTGCAGGCGTGGTATTTTTCCAGAGATATGGTAGGTAAACTCGTTACTCTTTTCTTAATTGGTATAGAGATTCCGTCCTTTTTTTTCCCGCTCAGCAACCCCTCCAGGGGAATGCTGATTGATTGTCCTCTAAGTCCTCATAATACCACCCCCTGCCTCCTTGCACATACACTCAAACATTCTCGGTTAGAAGACTCTTCCGTTCTCTGCAGACGCCGGTCGTCCACAGACAATTCACATTTCAGTAGAGGATCATTTTTCCGCCGTTACAGTGTCTGTCCCCTGCCTCTCCTCCAGCTTTCACATCACTTGCTCAGCCTGACAATGTACCCGTACAGCTGGTCTGAGAAGGCCTGAAGAGAGAATTTATCTTGTACCCTCTTCCTCCCAGCTTGTCCCATGTCCCTGCGGAGCTGTGGCTCCCTCACGAGCCTCAGCATGGCCTTAGAGAAGGCCTCTGCCGTGGGCTCGCACAGGAAGCCCGTCTCCCCGTCTGCCACGCTCTCCAGGGGACCCCCAGAGTTCACCGCGATAACAGGGCAGCAGCAGTACATGGCCTCTACGGGAACTATCCCAAAATGCTCCCTGCTCGGGGTGTACAGCACGGCTGCGCTGCCCTGCAGCAGCGCCACCTTCAGTGAGTCGGACGGGGAGCGCAGAAAAGTGACACAGTCCTCCAAGTGGAGCTGCGCTGCTAGCTCTTTCAGTTCAGTATAATGTTGAACGTTCTCGGTGACTCGATCATCGTAGCCCCCCGCCACCACCAGGTGAATGCCTGCTCTTTGGCCTGGAGGAAGGCTGCTCCTCAGGGCTGCGAGAGCCTCCAGAGCCAGCCCCAGATTCTTCTTTCTCTCGTATCGGTTCAGAGAGAGAAACAGGCAGGAGGTTCCCTCGGGGAGCAGCCCTCCCAGGCCTTGTGCTTCAGCGGACGGCTGGTCAAAGGTACGCGTGTTGAGGGAGGGATAGAGGACGTCTGTCTGGATTCCTCTTAGACCAAGAAAGGTCTCCCTGAAGATGCCTGCGGTGAACTGGCTGTTTACCAGAATCTAAGAGGAGGTACAGAGAGATTAGTTCATAAGGATCTCACATATATCACAGCCGTTTTAATTCCCTATGAGTTGCATGACAGCCTGCAGTCTTTGATTATCCTAAAGTCTAGACTAAAATCGAAATGTCATTTCCTTTCTATCAGGGCCCTGAGCTTTTACACCATCGTGCCAGTGGAGATCAGGCGGTGTCACATTTCAAATAATCACTTTGGTTAATTCAAGCTGTTTAAAATATTTTTTGATTCATTACAATATAGTTTTGTAAACTCAGTCACTCTTCTGGGTGAAGTAAAAATAATCAGCTTTTTTTTTTAACAGAACAGTATTTAATTAGTGTATAACTGAAATCTAATTTGTTTGTAGGCACAAAGTTCAACTGGCAACAGAATGTATTTTTGGGTTGTTAATTACAGGTTTGTCTGAACTGTTACACAGTGTGGCATTAGAGGTATACAAAACTATAAAGACTTAATTTGGAAACTTTCAAACAGTACATACTCCACCACTGAGATATACTTTTTTTTTACTTGTTTCTTTTTTTGAACATGTACCTCAATCCAGTTTAAGTTTTTTTATATTTTGTATATATTGTTAGGTGTCTTCATTATATTGCCTAACTCATGTACAGCAAAATACATACCTACATCTTGGAACGATTCACACAGACATGGATATATATATGAATATATAACAATATGGATCTATGTATCTATGTATGTATGTATGGATCAGTATCTATGTACAGTAGTTATGCTTTTTCTGAGCTACCCTTATATTTTATGTCATATGTATGCAATATGTCATAAGCTATTATTAGAAAGTCAAAAAGACTACCAGTACCGTTCTGTAGAGGAGATTACAGCAGGAGATCTATCTGTCATCATCACCACCAGTTTGCTGTGGGACACTAAAAGTATATACCTCTGCTATAAATCCACTATGTGCATCAGAATCAACTTAATTTAATAAAATGTAATTTTGTATCTCTTGTTACAGCTTTTGAATTTGGAAAATCAAATTCAAGGAAGAAACTGAATCATATTATTCTATTAGAAAATTATTTTGAATGTTTCTTGAAAGACGTGCATAGTTTTAGCCGTTGGCTCTGCTGACTGAAATCCTCACATATTCTGCAAATCTGTGCATAAAATCATACAGCATTTAGAACACTGCATCTGAGGAAGTGAAATCACAATATAAGCATCTTTTGAAAATCACTTTTTTCACAACTATTTTCATTTATTTTATTATTATTATTAAACTTGATTTACTACATGTCTGCCATTTTCGTGCTGTACTTATGTGTCTTTTCTTTATTGCTGGCTGAGCATGTTTCACCACCATGCTGTATATAGATGGTAACAGTGACACAATCCTGTCCTGCGATCAGACCGTCACAACCTTTAGGAGGACATACCCACCAACCCTCAGCCGTGACGTACCATATCAGCCATGCCAGTGGTGCGTTCCTCCAGCCAGTCGATGGGAGCACGGTAAAGCTTCTTCAGGGCCGACTTCCTCTGGGTCAGCAGCTGGTCTGGGAAGTGACAGTAAAACAAAACCTTCTTCTTGTGACGGGACAGTCGCAGCACCGGGATACACACTGACACCTGGAGTGGAATTAAAGGGGTATAAACAAAAATTTACATCTTTAAAAAATAATCAGAAGCAAGTATGGCAGTAGAATAAAACAAACAAATAAAAAACAAAAAAAGGAAAGAATGTATAACTAAATATACTAAATATAGAAACATATAACATACCGAAATATTCTGTAATATCAATTGACACTAAATATGAATCCTATACGGTTATTACAAAACAATGTATCTAACCAGTAAATACACATCCTGAGACAAATAGACAAAACAGAAAATAAGCAAAGGAGTGTCCACTTTATATAGTTAAAGGGTGTGACACAAAAAGGGAGACACAAAGAGGCAGGATGTAAACAATGGAAGCTATTTTCTGAGCCACAGAGACAGTTATGAGATACACATACCAAACAGACACATAGTTCCTGTATGACACAACTCACTTGATCACAGAAGATGACATCATACTCCACCCCGCTGAGGAAGACCAGGTAGAGGGCCACATAGATCATCCTCAGGTAGGCACACAGGGCATGCAGGTACCCAAACACACTGGTGGGTAACCAGTCACCCACACATACCTGTTAGAAGAGAAACAGAAGCAATGAAATCATGTCTGTCTCTTTAAACTATAGATACTGCATATACTATACAGCGTTGCTTTGCGTCATTTGAAGGACGATATTAAGAAGTACGGTATGTGTTAACGTACCACAGGCAGTTCTGGGTCCAGGGTCTCAGAGAAGCAGTGTGTCGGGTCATAATGAGCCGTCCATATCTGAACACGACATCCCTGAGACTTCAGAGCAACAGCCGCATCAACCACCAGTCGCTCCGCTCCACCAATACCAAGGTCTGGATGGAGGAACACCACCCGCGCCATCCTGCACACAAAGAATAAATCATGTTTAAACTGAATCTGGAGAATTTCCCTAAAAGTGATTGCCAGTTCACTTTGTGCATCCCTGTGTCATGCAGAATGACAGATAAACTCAAACAGCTCTGTGGAACAGAAGAGATTATGGATTTTTTCAGAGCTGCATTGTTGACAAACTTGAAGAATTGGTGCTTGTGGTTTTGTAACATAATTTAATTCATAACTTGTACCCACTGAAGTACTTTATGGCATGTGTACCTACATCTACTGCAAACCACTCTGGCTGCCACGATGTCCCCAAGTTCTCATCTACTTTGAGGGAAACCTTTAGCTGGCACTGAATTTGCGGGTAAGAAGTCAAACTCATGGCAAGAACACAAATGACACTTCTGATTTAGATAACTGTTAGCTGTAAAGCTACTGTGATAAGATTAACTTTAAGGTTATGGTCACTAGCCTGAGTAGCTGATGAATGTGGAGCCCATTTGAGATAGCTGACTAATACAACTACATTTCCGTACAATTTAATTATAATGCAGATATGTTTACCTTTGGATCTCTTGACTACCTTGTCCAAGTTTGGAAACCTGTGATTATGCTCGTCTAGATGCCCGTAGCAGCGAGAACAACTGTCGTGAAACTGCACCGTTTGGACGCCATGTTGGCTCAAATCAACCATTGAGATCCGGCTAATCGCGCTTCGTGTTTGAACCACAATGGCGCCTGTTTCCTCGACGTAACGGAGGCGCTTCCTGTGAGACACGTCTCCCTCAGAGTCGAGGCGGACCGATCATTTGCCTTTTAATTACGGTACATGTGTACATCTAAATTCAATATAATAAAAATACAGGTGTTTAAAAAAACAAGATTTTATTAAAATGGCAAAAAAACAAGCTCCTAAAATGATGTTTTATTCATTATTTTAGTGTTGGACGCCGTCAGCCAGTCAGGCTCCTGCTCGGTCGCCCGCGCTGGTCTTGTGCTGTGCAGTCGTGTCCTTTTTAGACCAGCGTCAGCCTTGTGAGCTCTCTTCTCAAGTTTTGACCAATTCACACGCCGACTCTCTGCTTGTTCGCTTGACCTGGACATCAGCTTGAAGAGGGGCTCAGGGTTTCAGCTCGCATCGGGATTGCTCAAATAAAACAAAATGGTAAGATTTCCAGCTCCCGTCTGACAGAGTTTCTGCTGCTGAAGCTCGCTTAACGGTTAGGTGTCTGTTAGCTCGCCGGCTAACGCCAGCTCAGGGTTTGTGGACGTGGCTGTTCTTCAGCAACTCAAAACAATCCCAAAACACACATTTTAAGCTGGCACAGCATTGAATTCATGAATAATGTGTGTACGTAAACACTTTTGGTCGAGGCTCTGCGTGATATCAGTAGAAGCTGAACGCAATGAACAGTGTGGAGCTATAGTCGAGGCCTTTGCCATCAGTCTCTGACATAAACACACTGTACAGTTCAGTAAGTGAGCTATTCAAAAACCATTGTTAAATATCTTTATCTGGATGTTGTAGGTTACTTTTAGCCCTTAAGTGTAAGTGTGTGTGTGTGTGTGTGTGTGTGTGTGTGAGAGAGAGAGAGAGAGATTAGACAAACTGTTAAAGAGTGTATAATGGAGTTGAATCCTGTACATGTGTATTAATTGTGGTGTTTTCCCCTCAGCCTGGACCAGCAGCAAGTGCAACCAATGTTGGGGCATCTAGCCGTTCCCCCAGCAAGACCGTGGCTCCCCGTGCAGCGGGCTCCACAGTCAGACAGAGGTACACACTCACACACGCACACACACAGTCTACCAAACTTTTACCTTTTTAACCTTTATCCAGTGGACAGCTGTTTAAACTTCCAAAAGTGCATTCAGATGTGTGACAAATAAGGGAAATAACTTAATGAATGGGTGCAGTAACATAATGAATTAAGATTATTCTATGTAGACAAGTTTTAACCCTATTGAACATCTGTGTTCTATAAATGTTGGTGTGACTTGCTGGGCAGCTCTCTCGACCACCACCACCCACATCATCATCATCAACAACAACAACAACAACAACAACAACAACACACACCACCACAGTTCATCACTCCAGTAGAGTTCAGAGACTTGGAGAACCCCATGCCAAGAAACTTTTGTTTCTCGTGGTCGTGGTCTTTATTATATACCAAGACACTTTCTGAGACACTTTGTTTTTCTGTCAATTTGTCACACATCTATGTTGGACACCACTGTGGAAAAAGTAGGCACTGAAGACCACGTTACATTCAACTTTATAGATAAGTTATGTGATCGTCCCCGCCTGCACACACTCTCCATAATTATTTTCCAAATACCCCCAGCGTTGCCCCCGCCTGTTCATGTCGTCATACTGTAAAGAGTGATTGATGATTTTCAGATAGCCTTTCCCTGTACTTTTTGAGTGCCCCCCGTAGATTAGAGCACCAGATAGATGTTGTGCTGTGGGCTTAATCAGTGTGTAATCAGGGGCTTGCTGTTACCTCTCTCATTATTACCCATTACTATCACCCTCTTCATTACCTCATTAACCTCCGTTTAATCTCATCACATGAGGGTAGCAGCCATCAATCACTCCGCTTTTCATCACCAGCTACTGTAGTTACTTACATTCTGAATACAGTCTATAATGGCAAAGTGTTTTGTTTGACTATGATGATTTTTGATGAGTAAAAGTTGTATGATTTTTAACAAGTGCGTTGTGTCCCTCTGTTCTGTTCTTTTCTCTCTTTTTTTTTCTTTTTTTTAACTTGTACTTTGTAATATGAAAATTGCTGTGGGGGGGGGGGGGGGGGTGTCATAATTTAATAATTAGATACGCTGAATCACTCATATACTCAGCAGTGTTGATATATTCTTGACTTGTGTTGTGTGTGTGTGTGTGTGTGTGTGTGTGTGTGTGTGTGTGTGTGTGTGTGTGTTCCACAGGAAAGCTACCAGCAGCGGTACACGCAGCGGTGGCAGGACCACAGGATCGGCAGGCACCGGTGGCATGTGGCGCTTCTACACAGAAGACTCGCCAGGCCTCAAAGTGTAAGTGCAGTTTGTAAAAGCACACACACTCTGGAACACACGCACTCGCAAACAAATTTAGCCTCTGACATTTGTAACTTTCATCCACTCACAAACACAAACTAATTCTCAGGATTTCCGACACTTGCACTATCATTAGTGTTATTTATGTTCATCAGGTAGAATGGGAGGAGGGTTTAATGGAAGGAAATTAGGCCGACGAGCCTCTGTGGTAAAACAAATCATCTCTGAGCGGTGGATCAGCTTGATTTAAGTGTGTGTGTGTGTGTGTGTGTGTGTGTGTGTGTGTGTGTGTGTGTGTGTGTTAGTAAAGCCCACATTTACAAAACTCTGAACTTCATAAACTTGTATTCTGCTGCATCCTTGGCTGTGATATTAGAGAGGGCGTCCTGTCTCCTGGTCGTGGTTGATCGATGGTGCTGTGGTGGTTATTGAGTGTGTCTCTCCAGCAGTCGAAGGAGGGCAGACTCTCTATACAGTGCTGTATATCGAGTGCGTGTTTGTTCCTGCGTTAGACGCCGGCCTCAAAGCTTCATTAAAGGATCCACTCTGAAAGGTCAACTCAATTACAGCCTTCTGACAGGGGGAGGAGGGGGCCGCTGAGGAGATGGTTGGCATGGCAATGCTGCTACTTAGCGATGCGCCCCCCACTCCACCCCACCCCCCACTCAGTCCCTCCTTCAGCGATGAGAGCCCCTCCTTGTTTCCGAAGCTCATCAATAAAATCAGCCACTCCACGAGGACTTTCACTCTGGTTGGGGTTACAGCAAATGATGGGATTGTGTAGGTGTGTGTTTGTGTGTTAATCCGTTTGTTTTGTTGTTACAGCGGCCCGGTGCCAGTGCTGGTGATGAGTCTGCTGTTCATTGCTTCTGTCTTTATGCTGCACATCTGGGGGAAGTACACCCGCTCTTAAACCCCGCCTGATGACCTCAGACCCTGCGCCTCGGCTTCTTAACACATTGGACCTGGACCAAACAACAAACGAACAACAACCTTATTCCCCTAGTTCCCTTTTTCCGCTATCACTATAACACACACAAACACACAAACTGGATGTTTATGCGACCGTTTCAGTACAAGATCTTCATCTGCACTGACGCTGGCACCTTGTTGCTTTTGCTCATCCTGTGTTTTTAAGATCTAATGGGGTGAACAGGAGGAAGCCATGCTAGCCCACCTCAGATGTGATGTCTGTGTGTGTATGTGGCCCTCCTTCCAAGCAGCAGCAGCAGCAGCATGCTCCCGCAACTGCTCAATGAAGGTTTAATGCAGTGCTAAAGGACATTGTTGTTTTTGGGCTCCATCAAACATTTCTTGTAGCCTGAATTGCATTTTTTTTTTTGTTGTTTTTTTTTTTTGTTTTATTTGTTAACAGCATTTGTACAAATGTGATTGTACTATTGTACAATAAAAAAAGTTAAAATCAATGTGTTGAAATGTGCCCTTATTTGAAATAACCCTGTTTTGTGGTTGAGACATTTCAAGTTGAATGAGGTTTTTTTTTTTTTTTTTTTTTTTAGGAGAAAAGATGTTTATTAACCATATTTTCAGTGACAGTGGAGGTAGTGTTCTCACTTTGAACCTTCCGTAACCACTTCCAGACTATTGAAGGCTGGACATTTTGCCAAAAGGCATTTACAAGTGCATACAAGTGTAATGTTTCAGTATAATTGACAGTTCACCTAATGCTAATTCACCCAGCAATCGTATAAATGTTCATTATGTAATTTGTTCAATCATAAATTTCACCTAAAACTGCATGTATACCTATTACATTATCAACCTTAATCATCTAATCTTAAAGTCTTGGCCTGAACAAGATTACAGAGAACATACATACTGCATATCATCTAACTGACGTGCAGAAAAGCCCAGACTTGTCTATACAAATGTCTACCTACTGCTTTAAGTTGTTTCACTAGATCAAAGTGTTAACTTTTCAGTATGCATACCTTTTATAGAGGTTCAAAGGCATCAGCCTGCAACATGGGCCACCCCAGGGTTTGTTATTGCCATTCGTACTGAAGCTATTTTCTGCCGTTCTTAATAATAAAAGACAGGCAAAATTCGTTTTTTGAAAAGTAAAGTCCTTTTGTCAAAGTAATACCAGAAGGCGTGTGTGATTTGTGTCTGAATACCTAAATACTGATGTTAAATACAGCTGATGTTTTTAAGAAAGCCTATACCTGCATGTATCCAAAGCACAATAATAGTTTAATAAATCATTCTCTAAAAAACATTAAATCAAGAAGTTTTCATAACACATTTTATTACAGTGTTTGGGTAAAGAAACTGTCTTGCAATTTGTGTTGATGTTAGTCTAAAGGTTGATTTGCATAATCCAAGGAATACTTTGTGTGTCCAGGTTTTTCCTGTAAAATCACTGAAAGATCCTAAATGTGCTTCATCTGAACATTGCCCAGGTGTTTTTCTGTCTTTTCCTGAGGGGGGCGCTGCAGACTATTTTCTGAATATCACTTGTTCAGAGGATGTCAAGCTATAACTGTCCTCACTGAGGGAGGGGTATGAACACATGTTCTGGGTGGTGATATTTTGTTTACCTTGTCAAATCATTGTCATTATAATTTGTATAACCACACTCAGTCTGTTTGATGATCAAGTGCTACATAACCAGACTTTTTTAATGTCCAGTAAATTATTTTACATGGAAGTCACTATAATTGAACTTAAACATCGTGGAACTTTCAGAAGGATTTATAACATGGTTTCAAGCATAATGAACGCTGCTGTGAGCTTCTGGCTGGGTGTTTTTTAGTTGTAAAAGTAGTTCTGGCCTAACCTGCATCACCAGGTTATCTGTGTTGAATATGAAACCACCAGCCGGCTTATGCATTTGTGTGTGTGTGTGTGTGTGAAAGAGAGAGAGAGAGAGAGAGAGAGAGAGAGAGAGAGAGAGAGAGAGAGAGCATGTGAGCGTGTACCTTGTGTTAAAGTAGCATTCGGATCCCGTTAATTAATTCATTCTGTTGCTATGGCTCTGCTTTCCCACAGGCTTCCAGCGTTCGTGGCAAACTCAGGCACTCCTGCCACATCACTCTCTCTCTCGTCCCTGTCCTATACACACACATACACACACACACACACACACACACACACACACACACACACACACACACACACTGAGACACACTCACAAACTCCACGGCCCAATTCATGGTGGCACAACACGGCCATGAGCCAGAATAATTCAACATTACAATTAAATATTAAGGAGCTGTGGTGATGCCGTCCCTCCACACAGCTGCAACCTGTAGTTCCAAACTCTTCTTGACATTGTCTATACTAGTCAACTCAGTGTTTCATCAAGGGGTAGAAATTAGTCTTTTTATTTCCTTAATGCTGGGACCAGAGTCCTTAGTCTTTGTGGTTTAGACAGACAGACACATCAATAATGCAGTTAAATAAATCAGTACATAAAAAAAAATTCTGTTTTGATTTTTACTCTGTTCTTCCAGTTTGTGCTTGTTAGTTTTTAGGTAAGTGAAAATGTTTTTGTTGCAGGCCTTCCATGGTTATGATTGGCTTCTTTAGGTACCATCAAGTCCTGAGAACTCCAATTTGACTAATCTGCCCTAGTTAGTATAAATGTTAGTCAGGTGCTGGATTTTATCCTAAAGAAGCCAAAATAATGATCTTGATGAAGTTGATGTCAATCATTAATTTGGAGTGAGTGAGCTGCTCTCTTATTCTTTCTTAGATGCACCTCACTAAAATAAGTGTGTGTTTCCTTTAATTCTTCAGCAATCACTCAGTAAACATTATTCATGCGTAGAGGAAAGCATGGTTTTCATTCACAGCTATGCACACAAAGTAACATTCAAAGGTTTATAATATTAAATAACAATTGTATGCATCATATTGCAACTTGATTTCTGAGCTCTTTAAGTCAACCTGGTCAATGTCAACATTTCTTAAGAAACACTGCTCGTCTTTCTTTAAACTGGAATTTACAACTGAGTGATTTATTCTCTCTGCAGATGAGATTATTAGATAAAAGGTATCTGGATTCATATTCATTTCCACTACATGAAACCTGTATCGAAAGACATTTCATCATTGTGCATGTTAAGTTACCAGACAAGCGTAGCCTATATCTCTCTACTCTACATAAATCATCCTGAACATCCACATATAAGACAACGTTTATCTTGTGGAAAGAAAGAGAGGAATGAGAGATGGGGGGAGAGAGAGAGAGAGAAAAGAAGAGAAGTTTTCTTTAGAGAACTTCCTCTCGGTGTCTTTTTCACCAGAAACCCATATCCTGTGAAGAAACCACAGACTTTTTACAAGGGATGGTCCCTTACATAGAGAGAGGTGAGCATGCACATGTGCACACACACACACACACACAAATGAGAAGACCTGTAAATAGGTCACATGTATTTTCTGTTCTACATAACACATGCTGCTCTGTGGTTTAGCATGGAGGGAAAAAAACTGTGCAGCAGAGGGCTTATGATTTGAAACTCTTCTTTCTTTGTCAAAGACTGTGCAGAATATTCCTTCTTTAGATGAGTGTGAGCACCCAGTCATGCACGAACATGTCAAGTATGTGTGTGTATTTTTGAACAGATCACATGGTTGGTAAAGCATGGAATGAATGGACCGGCGGGTGGAATCGATCCACGCTCACTGACCAAGTGAATCCTGAGGGATGTCCCAAAAATTGAGGGCTGGTTAAGGGGATGTAGGGACACCTTCGACAGGATCGACAGTGCGAAATGGTACAAAAGCTGTATAGAGGTCTGTCAATTAACTAATTTCATTTACAGTGATCTGTGTCACAGTATGGTGAAGTATATAAAAGTATTGGTTGTGATGTATAATGTATTCAGCTACCATACTTAAGTAAAAGTAGCAATAAAACAATGCATGCATTTTAAAGTAAACGTAGGTACATAGGATTAAAAAAGAAATACTCATGGCAGCAAAATGTACTGTGTTACTTATTTTAGGGAATGGTCCCTTTCAAAGTGTTTTATTACTGATAATGTGTAAGAAGTATTTAAATAATGTGGTCGGCCAAGTGAGACTAAAACGGACCATTTTGTTTACTTCTGGGATGTTTAACTGTATAATATTTTCATGAGCTTATTGTTTCTTGGACTATTGTTACCTGCAAGAGCAAAGTGACCACAGCCATCAGATAAATGTACTATGTATGTAATACTTGTATACTTCTATGTATGTAATACAATTTTTGTCCCGTAATTGCTTTTAGGTACCTCACTATGGAAGGCACTTGGTGCCACTTGCTTGAAAAGTATAATGTGTTATTATTATAATTTATCAAAATTAAAAGTTTTCGTCAATCTTGCCTTTATCAGGATGGGTAATCATAACCACCATTATTATTTCTACCGGTACCTCAGAATGCCACCAAAGTGTATTAATTAAATAAATATACATAGTTTTACTATGACTTTCCAAGGCATCAGAACATTGAAGGAAGGTGTATACCATTTCATACATGATCATAAGACCAGTGATTAGTCAGTAGCATACTAACCAATTGGTGCAACACTCTGTTAATGGCCAGTGATCAGTAGCACAGGCTGGTCTACTGAGAGGTGAGAGCTTGTTCGCTGTAAAATAATATGACTCCGTTTTCTGCCATTCGGACCACATGGTCGCTGTTATATGAACTGTATGTGGGTCAAGAGTGTCAGAGGGAGCTGTGTGTGTGTGTGTGTGTGTGTGTGTGTGTGAGTGTTTGTGCCAGCTGGAGGCTCTCTGATCTTTCTGGACTTGGACCCTCTTTCAGTGAGAAATAGGAGCGTCAGAGCTGAAGCCAAGGCTGAGTCTGCATCTATCAGTACCTCATCTCCCTCTCTCTCTAATCCTGTGTGTGACACACACTCACCTCGTGCTTAATGCATGGGAAATGAACAGTGCGAAACCATTCACCCTGCAAAGAGGTGTACAGCAAAAAAAAGCGATAAATATATTACCTGACAACCATGACTTCCCCATCAAGTTATAGCAGCTACAATCAAAAAATGTAAAAATTTAAAATAACAATGTGAAATCAATGTGAAAATGTGTAAGGGGTTGCTTGTAACCCCTACAGAGAATTATCACCCAAATCTGCAGCCCCCCTTGACTTTATGGAGCTTTATAGTGAGTTTCAGCTCATTGTTTGGTTGTCAGGCCCACTGCACAGTACCTGCTCGGCACCAAATGACATATATACATAGTTAGAGACTAGTTGGTGAACATTGTGGTGACCATTTAGCAGCTAAAGAGTTGGTGGAGACAGAGCTAAAATGAGAGTGAATACTGGACACAAACACAATTCCTAATGAATGCTACTGTTGCTCTGTGTCTGCTGGATGTGTAAATAAGCAACTGTTTGCAAAGAATCTCGCTATAAAATGATGATATGTCAAGGTTGTGTTCCCAACTTGTTTCCGTGGCCAAAAAATCTGTTATTGTAGGTTTAATTCAAAATTCCTTCAGCAACTGTGTTTGGCCAACTAATGTCACAGAGGAATGAGTCTAGACAGCTGCTAAATCTGTATTCTCACTCAGTCACCATGTACACATTTTTTAAATTTTTTGAGGAGATTTCATCAGTGCTGCTGGCATTCACTTTCATTTCTGTTCTCGGTATTGAATAGACAGAGTACACATTACATATAAAAGCTTATAAAGGTTTGTATAAACATAGTTTTATGCATGTAATATTTGCATATAGTGGCTGCCTGCTTTGCAAATTATAAGTTATTCCTGTCCTTTAAAGGCATCTTTATGTCCTTCTTAACATGTCTTACCAACTGTCAGGGCAGGTTGTGCATGTTTGTATGTTAGTGTGTATATGTGTGTGTGTGATTGCAGCAGGTGAAAGTGCATTATGCAATACGAGGTGTCCATAGAGTGAAAGCGCTTAAGGAGTGGGGACATGCAAATCGGTTTCTCACACAGTGCAAGACCCCAGCTTCAAATACAAAACCCAACCTGTTTGTGGAAGAATCTTTCAATTACAGCGGGTAACAACATAAAAATTCATACCCTCTCTATGTGAAATTATGTTTTTAGCTCCCACAGAAAAAGTACATTTCCACCAGTTTAAACCTAAAAGTTCTGCTGATTTGTTGCTTGAAAAAGATATGCAAAGCATTATTTGGAAGCCTTAATTAAAGAATTACAATAAAGTTAAATATTTCCCAACAAATGCATAAGATCCAGTGTTATAGATTCAGATAAGACAAGAGAACAAAGTACCACAAACATATTAGACTACGAGTTGTTTCAAAATAGTAAGACAAGTTCAATAGAAATGGAAATTGACATCTTGATGATGGATATAAAAGCACAAAGGAAAGAAAACAAATATACAGAGAGTTGAAAGACCAAGTTTTAGCACAAGCAAGCGGTAAAACAAAGAGTGAAGAAGAAACACAAGGTGCTGGAGAGAGACATGAATAACTACAGGAAGATGGAAACAAGTGGAAACAGCCGATGGTGGGAGAAAACCAAAAGAAATTGAAGAGGTCTATAGTGATATATGCAAAGAATTTAAAAGAATGGAACAATGTGGAGGCTCAACTAAAGACAAAGATGAGAGCTGAATAAAACTTTAAAGGAGTGGGAAAGGAAACCAAACACAATTCTCATGCACAGAGTGAGGGGGATCAGTTAAAGTACAAACAAAATACAACAAGTGGCTCAAACTACAGGCACACATCAATCAAAATATATTACATACTGAACACTTTGTGGAGAAATATACTATAAATGTCAAACCTGAGTGAGCTTTTTGTGTTTGTATACGTGCCCTAGTGTGGGTGTCACGATAGGGAGAATCCTAGGATGGAGGCCATGTTGGTTCCCAGTGACCTTTTCACACAGATCCCCTGCCATCAGCGGCGAAGCCACGTCAGGCCTGGTGATGCCCCGTGTGACTGGCACAAGCATGCAGGGCCAATTGGGCTGTGATGTCATAAGCACGTGTCCCCCAGCTCCCCCCCCCCCCCCCCCCCGACTCACTGCCAGCTTGAGCAGGTGAGACTGGACCATCAGGGACACACTGGCCACGGCAGGAATAATTTTGGGGGGGGGTCTCAGGTGTCAGCCTTGTGCTTTCTAATATTAAAGACACTTGGCCTGTGTGTGTGAGGGTGTGTGTGTACCCATGTGTTTTGTAAGTGTGTTGTTTATGTGGAGTGTATTTTTAGGTGACTGTATTTTCCACTCCTTGTGCAGCGCTCCAGGGCAGGGATGTGAGGCAGAGGGGGTGTTGTACAGTAAATCTTGGGATCACCTGGCTTTTATATAATAGTGTTTCTCCTTAAAATATATTGATTTAGTCTGAAAGACATTCTGAGCATGGTTTGAGTTTATTTTATCACATAATTCTTGCAAATAGTTGCAATATTTGTTACATTCCTTTTGCATTACAACCTAAAACAATGCTGGGCTTACTTGCTTTCACTGAGTCAAACATTATTGTACATTTAAGCCCACATTTGTAGCAGAAATAGTCCAAATAATGACGTACTCAGTCTTTCTTTTTATGTTTGTATTAAAGATAGAGCCAACAGCTTTTATCTCTGTATTTCTGAGTCATATTTATCATTTTCTTAGCTCGTTCATCTGTGCTGGCCTCCTAAATGTAATACTTCCAACAATGCATAAAAATAAAGCAATACTGTGAGATCAATATTCTGAAGGTGATAAATTAGGTGTAATTCTTGGCATAGACAAACATCCCTACGAAGTGCTGAATGGGATGAAATAAAATGTATCTTTTTCTCCCAAAAAATTATATTGTCAGATTTATGAATTGTATTGTGTGTGTACATATTGCAGATGCATGGATTAGGTGTGGTAGATGGAGGTTTTGTTATGGGAATATTTTCTCATGTTGGCATTCTTACCAACATTCGGAATATCTCCCTCTGTCTGTCTCTCTCTCGGCACCACGCCAACTGGCTTGTAGGCTACAAGCGCGGTGGTTTTGTGGTTTATGATTTCATAAGCTTTCCAAACGATGAGCAGCAGAGTTGTGGTGCTGACGAATGAAGAAGGCCAACACATACAATGAGAGCGGCCTTTAGTTATATGTCTACTGGACAAACATGGAACATGATGCTTTTCATTTAAACTAATAAATAACATCACTCACTGCTGACTACTGAATAGAGGTATGAATGATTTAACATCATCTTCCTCTGCTGTTGCTGTGCTTACCATTCAGCTAAATACTCTCTTAACGGGTTGTAACAAGAACAGTCAGTGACATTTAGCAAACAGTGGCTTATTTACACATCCAACAGATACAGGACAACATTAGCATTCATTTGGAGTTGTGTTTGTGTCAAACTGATGAATGTAAGTATATAAGCAATATTCACTCTCCCTTTTAGCTCTGTTTTGGTCTCAACCAACTCATGAGGCAAATATCTGGCTCCTTAGCTGCTAAATGATCCAATATGTTCACGAGCTGGTTAGATAGTCGCTGACATTGTCAGTCTATTATTTGGTGCTGGAAAGGAGGTGTGTTTATTTGAAGATGCTTGAACCTCTTATCTTTCTTCATCATGTGATATTTGCATGTAGTGGCTGCCTGCTTTGCATGTTATGAGTTCTTTCTGTTGTAAGGCATGTTTAAGTCTTTATTAACATGTCTTACCAACTGTCAGGGCAGGTTGTTGCATGTTTGTGTGATATTTGTATGTGTTCATAGTGTTCATATGACATGCAAATCGGTTTCTCACACAGTGCAAGTCCCCAGCTTCAAATACAAAACCCAACCTGTTTGTGGATGAATCTTGGAGTTTACACCTGCTGTGCTTGCATTATGTTACAGGTCCTTAATGCGTGTGTATGCAAAGTTACATGTAACTCCTATACTTTCATTCATAATAATCCCACAGCAGCTGTCAGCACTTCTCTAATCTCTCACCCAGTGTGTTGCTGTGAACCGGCAGGCAGCAGCATCAGTCTTCTTCACACGCTGCCCTGACTTACATATCCTCCAGAGCTGTCATGTGAGCTCTTTTCTACCTACAAGATGCAATAATTTGCATATTGGTTCACTTTGCTCTTAGATTCCTGCACTGAATGATCACATACCATACCAAACTCCTGCAAGGCCTACTCCTCTCTCTCAGCTGTCTACCTGCTGCAGGTCTGAACAGGGAATTCCCTCATAATTACTGAATTGTAAATCAGTATGAGGGTTTTGGGTGCTTAAATGTGTTATTTTGTTCATGAGTGTCGATGTGTGCGTGACCATGCACATGTCAAAGCCCCAGGCAATAGAGAGGGTAATAACATAATGACAGGCCAGTCCTACAGTCTTAATTCTCTGGTCGCCTTGGGGCGAGGTGTGTGTTTGTAAGACATTGGTGTGCCGGTAAAAAACTGATAGGAGCTTATTCTTCTTCTGTTTACCTGACGTCTGGTAAGCCCTTTCCCTTCTCCTTTGCTTTCCCTACTGCTTTCCCTTCCTCCCTTTCTAACAGTGGTAGAAGAAGGCTTCAGATATTTTACTTAAGTAAAAAGTACAAGTGCAACACTGCATTATTGCATAAGAAGCATTTTACTGTTGCAGTTAGTTGAGGTGGAGGTAGTAGTATAACTTTATACAGTTTGTTACTGTAAGTAGTTAGCAGGTTGTGAAACAGTTAATGGGATAGAAAAAGGAAAACATATTTATATTTAGGACTTTTCTTTAATTTTTTAATGTTTGCATCTTGTGATAAATTCACATCTTTCAAACAATGATTAAATGAAACCATCTGAGAAGTTTAGACGGGAAATTACACATCTCATAGACATCTAAAAGTCACTGGCTTCTTCCCGCTTTCACCTCACCCGCTATGTGCTCCTGCTTCCCCCTGATGTTCACCAGTTGCTCACATGAATACATTGATGAGAAGAAGAACAGGTAAAACAAATCCAAAGATACAATCTGCTGGGGGAGGAAAATGCAGACTTGCAGATTTTTCTCACAGATTTGTCACAGTGAATGAATGATGAGTGGGGACAGACAGTGAACACGAGTAAACATGGCAGTGGAAGCGTGTGTGTGTGTGTTAGCCCTGAGCAGTGGGCTTTAGCTGTTTCTCTATGTATTATTAAGAAGCTGAGAAAAACAAGAAAACACAGGAGCTTGTCTTGTTTAGCAGGAAAATTGTTATTCTTTTATGAGGGTGTTTCATATTGATGACTCTGTTGTGAGTCAGTGATTTGTAGCCAAACAGAAATAACTTGAACAGCTCCCTGTTTTGGGAAGTTAACAATGACCTTTTGGATACTTTCATTTAATGTGTTTTCACAGTTAGACAGATTAGACTGGATTGGTCACAGATTTACAAAGTTACACACAAATATGCGCACATGCAAATGTGTGTTTGTGCATGGCTTTGAGGAGTGGTGAATCCAGGTTAACGTTGGATGTCACGTCTAATATCATCACATGGCCACTGGGTCTCTATTATTCATGAGATCAATGCTAAGACTCAACCAGGCCTGATACAAGAGAACCTGTCCCCCTGAGGCTCTTCCCCCCCGTCCCTCCATCCGTCCTCCACAATATTTCTCAGAAGATTATTTTCCCTTCACACTTCTCTTTTCTGCTGAGAATGAGTCGTGAGAGTTGTGAACATGAAAACTGAGAGTGTTCACCTCAAGGGATGACAGCCAGTGGGAGACGGTGAGAGGGAGACACAAGTGTCAGACACCCAACAATGACATGGGATGTGTGAACTGGTGCTACCTGTCCCAGAGCTTCTAAGCTATATCTCCTGGTCACTCATTCACTATTCCCTACATGATAAACACTCAGTAGAGGAGTCTGTAGTGAGCAGTAAAGCAAGATTTCAGACTCTTATGAATCATCATCGCTATGCATCACTGACAGGTGCAGTGTAGTGTTGCATAATTTACTTTCATTTCAATGTGAGAATATTTGACGGCACTGTAGAGTTTACATCTTTTCAAACTATACAGAATAAAAACCAAAAATGACCAAAACAAAATTCAATAGATACATTGTAAAACATCATACTGGATTTTAATTGGATCAAATAATCTTTTATCATGAAGTTTAATGTAAATATAAAATTTCTATTTACCAACTTAAAGTTTACAGTTTTAAAATGTAAGTTTAAAAGTACAAGTAACAGTCACATAAATAAATGTCCAGTAGGAGTTGTAAGAAAAAACATTGTTACATATTACAGTCAATCCTGAATACCCTTTCCACACAGCCTCCAACACTCTACATGAAACAATTCAACCTACACAAACACACAGACATGCACATTTGTATTCTTTCATGTGGAAAATATGACTGATGGGCCGGGAGACGGAGTGACAAGGAAGGAGGGACTATCCATGCATGCTGCTTGATGCCTCCCAGGTCCATCAAATATGCACGTTTTACACCACAACGACCAGAATCACAATACATAAACGACCACACGCATAGACTCAAATCATGAACCAAGACTAAACCCCTCGCCATCACTCACCACTTATTCAAATGTGAGAGTCTGTGAGCTTGACCTGCACTCTGTGCAAGTTTTCACAGCAGACATTTTGAATTATCATAGTTGGAAAAGCACAGGTGTTACTGATAACATGAACAATGGCTCTATTCTATGCAAATGTCCCAGTAGTCTGTCAATAGGCCAACATTACTAGGACCCAGAAACTGAAGCAGCTAAATGGAATTCAGACATTGTTAATTCTATTATTTACACCCGTGCTTTTCCTCCTGTGACAGGTCAAAATGTCTTCAGTGTAAATTGAGGGAGATATAAATAAAGTACAGTGTGTACTCTTTAAACCTGTCCAAAGACGAAGTCTAATCAGACTGAATATGTGAAAACACCTGTGGGCGTGACCTTGGGTGTGTAGGGCCTTTAAGACAATCAGCCATATAAAAACTTTGTAAAATACTACCTAACTTTGATCATTTTCAAACACTTGGTGCTTGACAGTTTTTCATACTATGGACACGTTTCATTGAATCACGTCGAACCAGTCACATTCATGCAACATCACGGCTGCTATGTTGTACTCCCAAGCCATGTGTGTCATATGTGCATTTAGAACTGCAAATGAAAATGGGCAATGATATTAGTAGATACTTTCCAGTGTTCACATTAAGTACAGAATACATCACCTTTTTTCACACTAAAATGCAAATGTTAGCACACTCATTCAGTGTAAATACGCCTTTAAAAAGATCTTTGGTCTTCCTGTGTGTCCCACCAAACATGTCAGTGTTTCATAGCAACTCATAAATATTCCAAGTCCAGTACCCATGCCTCACCCCTGAGTACTACAACTCAGAGGCCCTGGGAACTACAACTTCCACCAAGAGACATTAATATGTCTGTGTGTCCGTCGTCTTGACTGTGACGTCTCTGCAGGAGTGCGTATGTGCTGGTCTGAGCTGCCTGTGCGTGGACGCCCGGACAGTGATGTCAGCACACAGGCTGAGGCTGTGGTCAGTAAAGTGGGGTTGAGGTTTGGGACCATGTGGAGCTGCAGCAGCTGGAACAGACTCCCGGGGGATAGCTGGGAAAGTGGCAACAAACCTCCCCCCAAAGGATTCAGCGAGAGACAGAGATAGGGGACAACATCTGTTATTAGCAGATGTATTGCGATGCTGTTTTCTCTTTCTGTGTGCCACACTGTTGTACGTAGTCATCTAAAATCATCTTGCGTCTGAGTGACTGTGTGTGTGTGTGTGTGTGTGTGTGTGTAACATTGAGCACAGGAAGCAGTGGTGACGCTCTCACACCGCCCACCATAATACAATGGAGGCCCAAGCTACTGAGCAACTGTGCTCCCCCTGCCCTCCAACACACACATGGAAAACTACCATAGTGTTGTCCTATAGTTGTACTGGCCAGCTGGAGGTTATACTAACTAACGCTGGCTCAATAAAGGCTGAGTCAGGACACATTAGTCTCTGTATGTATGTGTATCTGTGTGTGTTTGGGGACAGAGGGGAGATGATGGCAAAGCAAAGTGGTGTACACACACTCACATGCTTCTCTCTTGACACGTGTGAGGATAAACATCGATTTCCTTGACTGACGTTAACACCCTGTTGAGTAAACACACACCTTAACTCACACCACCGCAGCCACATACGACAGCCGCTGTGACACTCGCACCTCGGCTGCGTCTACAGCCGTCTGGTTAACGGCGACAGGCCCAACAAACAGCGCCAGTTCAGGGTTCAGAGCAGCCTTGCTACAGCTCTCCCACACATACGGCCACTAAACCCAACAGCACATACCTGTATTATGGTTTAACAGCCTCTGATTGTCAACACAGTTCACGGTCATGCCCCACAGGGAAAGAAACAGAGCCACAGGTCACACAACAAAATCCCACTAAGTCTTGTTTTTGCGCTCACATTCAAGGCCAAGTCATGTCTTGATTATTTAATTAACAATAAAAATTATGAAAACGACTTTTGCTAAAGCCATGGCCAGATAAGTCTGTCCATTACTCTTCATTTTATGTGAACCCTGTTCTGTCCCAGGCTCCTTTTAGCTTAAACTATCAGTCATTTTTATACCCTCAGCCATCTCTCAACCTAACTCTGCAAGGAGAAGGTGACATGATTTTATCCATAATTTAACTTATTTTCATTTGTTGTAATTTGTCTAGGACTTTCTCTTTTCTGTTTATATGATGTGTGCTTTGTGTTTTTATCTTGTGTCTCTGCTGCACAACTAATTGCTCTGTGGGCACAAAGTTAAATAAAAAAACAATTGACATGCAGTGAACCAGGGGCTTTCGGGGCCCCTGAGGGTCTGCTTAATTTGTCCAGCTGATTATTCAGACTTAGCTGAAGCATTCACTCTAACAATCCAAGATTTTTAGTGAAAAAAAACGAATCAACAACAACAATTTAAACTGTTTTAATGTCTAAATCACCCTCAGGTCAAACTAAACATATATAGACCGGTGATACACTAAAGGAAAAAACAACATAAACTGTTTTAGTAAGGTGTTTGGCCACCATGTGCCGCCAGAATAGCTTTGATGTGCCTTGGCATTGATTATACAAGTATCTGGAGGTATGGAACACTGTTCTTCCAAAATATATTCCCTCATCTGATGTATTGATGATGGTGGTTGAGAGCTCTGTCTAACCAGATCCCCGGATCCCCTTACTGTAGGGGTCAACCATTCGGGCCTTTCCCATTTGTCAAGAATATGGTGAAGGTTGACTCATCTGTCGTTATCGTTATCACTTTTTTCCACATCTCTGTAGACCAGTGCCTATATGGTTATTGCACAATGAACTTTCAATTGTTGTCAGCGGACTGTTCTAGCTGTCCTGCATTGACATTCTCAGTCACCTGATGATCGCTGCTCTTCTGTTTTTCCTTACGTATTGCACAAATGATAAGTTTCTGGCGAACTCTTAGGTTATATAAGCCCACTGTGACTAGGATACAGTTAGTTTAATGTTAGTTTGTTAGCTTGCGTGTTCATATTGCATTAAAGTGCAGTAAACTGATCAACTGTCTCAGGAACCATTATTTACATCAAAACTGGGGGAACACAGGGAGCGCCTTCAAAGATGCACGCTTGCGATTAGAACGGAGAGCAGCAAGCCTGTAATTATTGAGCCTCTGCAACACTTATATCTTTTCCTCTTGCCATTTTGATACAAAATCAGAATCAACTGGCCCTGTTCAGAATTATTATACATGCCACAGAGCATGATTGGATGTAAATTGCTTAATTGTAGTCACGCAGTGCACCTGTGTGGAAGCATCTGCGTTTGTGTTGTGTTTGTGATGTTTCTCCACTCATTTATTCAGTTCTTTCCTTTAATTTGACACCCGTCTGTAGAAGTTGCTTTGTCTATTTTATAGCTTTAACTGTTCCACAAACACAGGCTTACTGTTCACTTTTAACAATACAAAAGCCATTTTATTTTGAGGAATTTTATTTTCATAAAACATTCTCACATGAAGAGCACGATGGAATTTTGTATTGGTGTGAAGGAAACTTCATTTTTAGTATTTCCCCTCTGGCAGCAGGCAGAACAAAACACTGAGCTCAGGACGTCAGAATTAGATGTGAAATTGTGTCTCTGGGCGCTGCGTGACGTTATTACGTGTGTTCCGAAAAATTCTTTCATGATCAAATGTGATCAAATGCGTAATTGGGTTTATTACTTAATGTGCGCATGTGTGAGTGTGTGTGTGCGTGTGTTACTGATGTTTGAGCACCAAGAGACATAAACAGAGACACAGTGAAACAGTCCAGAGGGGGCAGTCATGATACTACGAATCCTTCTCTTGCACCAGCAACATAAAAATCAGGTGTGCCTGTTTGTGTGTGTACAAGTAGCCTACTAAAAAATGCTGCGTATGAACGTGTGTAATCCTTAACCGCATTTACACCCCTCCACTTATCTCGCCTTTTCCTATTTTTCCTGTCCTCCTGTCCTCTCTTAGAGCTAAGTCAAGTCATGATAGAAACAGGGGTTAAGTCCCTCTTCTGGTTTTTCATGTAAGGAACAGACACATCTGTGAGAGACGAGGAAAGAAAAGACTGCAAGCACACAGAGCGGTGAGGAGGGAATGTCCTGAATATGTGAGTGTGAAGGGTGGAGGGTGGCTGGAGCGAGGTGAGGTTAGGTTTGCACAGGAAAATGCTAGAGGATAAGGCGTGTTCCCTTTGGCAGCGCAGCGCAGTGTAAATCCACCGGTGCCATCTGATGCCTGTGTTTGTGACGGTGCAACAGTGTGTGGCAGACGCTGAGAAAAGATCTGGCAGCTATAAATAGGCTGTGTGTTAAAGAGGCACGTTGTAAATATAGTGCCCTGCCGTGGTGTCACTTTACACCCCCCCCCCCCCCCCCCCCCCTCCCCACCCCCTCTTGGTCTCAGCCCCAGCCTCTACTGGACTCCTCTTAACAGTTTCATTATGCCAGAGTGCGTCATGAGGGCTGGAAAAAAAAAGACTTAAAAACACAAGAAGAAAAGGAGAAAAAAAGAAATGGAAGACGGAGGCTGGCAGCAGTGTAGTTATGGGACAGATTACGCTCAAGTCGTGTGTGTGTGTGTGTGTGTGTGTGTGTGTGTGTGTGATGTAATGTAACTGAGGTCAGGCTTCCCCAAGTCCTCTAGAGTCTGCAGGTTTGGGAAGGACTAAGAGGGAGGTGATCATCTTCTGTCCTATTTTATCTCCTTGCTTTTCCTCCCTTTTTGTCTTATGGATTCCTCATCCTTTCTATTCCCCCTTTTCTTCTTTTCTTGTTATTTCTCTCATTTCCTTTCCTTTGCTTCATCTTCTCTCTTCTTGTCTCATTTCTATCCTACTCTACTGATGTCTTTTCTTTCCCTCCTCTCTCCTCGCTTCCTCTCCTCTTTCTTACTTTTCTCTCCTCTTCTCTTGTTTCTCCTCCTCTCCTCTTCTCTCCTCTCCTCTCCTCTCCTCCCCTATGCTTCTTTTCTTCTTGTTTCCTCTCATCTCCTCTTGTTTCCCCCGTCTTCTCTGCCCTTTTTCTTGTGTCCTTTCTTCTCCTCTTCTTTCCTCTTCTCTCTTTTCTTCTCCTCTCCTTGCTTCTCCTAATCTCTTTACTATTCCATTCTCCACACACTGTCCTCTATCTGATCTCCTTTCATCTCTTTTATATCCTCTCCTCCTCTCTCCTCTTGTTTCCTGTCCTTTTCTTTCCTTTTCTCTCCACAGACCTGTTGAGAAAGTGCTTCGTTGGGTGTGGTGTCGTCTCTGTGTAGGCAAACTCTAACCACTGTGTCCACTGTGTTTTAACACTTAGTGTGTGTGTGTGGGTGGGTGTGTGTGTGTGTGTGTGTGTGTGAAATGCTCCTATCGCATATAAAATCCTTCCTATGACATCACACATGTGACGTCCCTTGACATTCAAATGTCCGCTGAGCCAACTTCCAAGGGCACAGTGTTAGTGTGTGTGTGTGGGTGTGTGTGTGGTTGTGCTCTTGCACATCTGGCAAGGGTTTTCAAGAGCTTTTTCCTCTTTGTTCCTTTTCAGCTTGAACAAGCGACTTCTTTACAAGATACAAGTCGGATACACTCTGTCTCCCTCGCTCTCTCACACACACAGAAACACACACGCACACACACACACATACACACACTATGTGACGCAACAGCCACTGGTCATGTTCCCAAGGTCCTGTTCTCAGAGCAGTCTGACTGGAGGCCTTTGTCTGAGCTCACTTTAAAAATAAAACTGGAGCAGGGTTACCAAACGCACACACCTACACACATGCGTGCACGCACAAGTACACACGAGCACACACACACACACACACACACACACACTCTTTGTGTATGAACTAAGCCTGACCTGAGGTGGAAAAGGAGCCCACTGCCAACTCATGATGCTGTTTAAGTAGTGAATATAAGTGTGTGTATGTCTGTGTGTGTGTGTGTGTGTGTGTGTGTTCACTGCATGAACTCCCATACTGTATTCATGTGTGTATTATTCCACTCAGCGTCCTCCTGACAGTGTAATTATGGGCTTGTGTAACACCCATGTGTATATGATCACACACACACTCATATGTGTATGCACCGTAAACATGATCACGCCACCTGTTTTTTTACAGCTGTGTTCAGAAACATGATGCCCCACAAATTACAGGGTCCAGATTAAACTCGTCAAACTCTTCATAACTCATCATAAGTTGAGGAGACTTGCTGTTCTTACTTACTGACCCTCCCCAACATTCCCAAAACAGCACTGCAGCCACATCCCGATCAGCGTCTGGAAGGAGTTCACGATAAGAATCAGCATCCAGTTTCACCATAGCTTCAATCACTAACATGGCATCACTGTCAGCTGAACATTTTATTATTCCAATTTATAGATTTGGCATTATAAAAATGCTACGGTATGTTATAGCTTCAATTGAAATACTAAATAATCCAGAATGGGATGAGATGAAACTTCGTGACCCTTAAAGTGATGACTACTTTACAAAAACAACTACAGCACATAAACTCGGAAATACATGATGGTCAAACTGAATACAAGGCAAGGTATTCTGGAGAATTATGGGTGTTAACCAGGCAGCCTTAATGCCAATAAGAGGGCTACACTGATGCTGATGAAAGCCTAACAAGGCAAACATATGTTTTCTTCACCCTTAACGTGTATCAAATGATGCTAAAGAAACTATAAAATATACAAAAGTGCTTTAGAGCCTTTTGAAAACTTGAAAGTTATGAATCGAGAGTTAAACAGGTTTTCACCCCACTGGTACACCTTCTGGCAAATTTTCATCCAAACTATGCAAATTATCCTGAAAGCACCACGAGTACTTACATTTCCATCATGGACATCCACGCTGGGATTCAAACCCTTCACCGTGCCACGTTTTACCAATTGAGAAACACTCAACCCAAGACACACTTAATTAGCTTTGTCTACTATCCCTTCCCTTCTTCATTAGCTTCTACTCCAAAAAACACCTCGGCTACAAATTAATCACTGCCATGCTGAGGTTTCAAGGGTGCATGTTGCCAAAATCACAGATGATACCCAAAGAGAGCTCTCACAGCGGATTAGCAAAGCTTTGCCACAACAAGGCCCTATAGTTCTACATCAATGATAATAGAGGGGGCAAATGGATAAGGGCAAATGGAGAGCTAACTGGTAAAAATATTTAATTTTTTGTCTCGGTTTAGTGTGCTTTTTTCTGTTTTTCATAAAAGAAATAAAGAATAAGACAGCAAATATTCCTTTTTAAAATTATATTGTTTTTGTAAATTTAAATGAACTAAATTCAACTAAATTGGCACATTTCACAGCTGTTTGTCTGTTTGTTCTGTATGTATCTGTATGTTTCCCTGTTCAATTTTAACTTCTTGATTGATGGAATAAATATATGAAATATCAATGAATAAATTGCTTTATAAGCATTTTTGCAAGGCAGTATAGCTCCTCCAGAGCCCTCAGCCCCATGGGTTCACATGTTATGTGTGAATGTGACCCCTGGTCAGGCCCCATCACAAGGCAAACCCTCCTCAGGACACTAAGACACTTTCCAAGGAGCCAGGGAACAGCGAGGACATTCAGGGGGACACCTGCTGAATCAGGCGCTTCTACGCCACAGAGTGTGATGGAAACTGATCCACTAATATCAGCCATGCGGCTATTAGTGGCCTGTACAAACACACTGACATCTAATAATACTGTAACCTGGCACACACACGCACTGCTCTATAAATGCACACTCACGCGGTGGCTGTCACACATACCTGATCTGGTTTCAGCTGCAAAAAACCTTCCCAGCAACACATTATACAAGAGAGTACACTGGCCCACATACACACACACACACACACACACACACACAGACACACACTAGTTGGCCCTGGCTCTCAGTAGTGTCCCGTTCAGCAGACACTTGAAAGGACACCCTAGAGAGGGGTCCTTTTCACAGTAATAGTGCCCAGCAGCACTTAGCACGGACCCAGTGGCTCACTCCCCCTGTAGTGAAGGGGATGAGAGTTCTCAATTCCACGGCAGCCCACTCTCCTCTTCCCACTGAGTGGGGGAAGAAGAGTCTTTCATGGACACAACACTCCACCGGCTGCACACTCACACACACTCCAAAGCACTCATTCACCCGTCGTCCACTATGAGTGCGAGATCTCAAATTTGAGTGAATGAACAAGTGGGAATTTGCGATGAGTGTGAAATATTTCTGATTATATTCAGATGGTTCACACTCAAAGCACTGAAACTCAGCTGCCACAACAGAATGAGCACATGAAAAATGCCCAGCATACACATACAGATGGGTGATACATTGAAGGAAAAGCTCAATTAAAGTGTCTCAGTAAGCTGTTGGGCCACCACAAACTGCAAGAACAGCTTCTGTGCTCCTTGGAATAAACTCTACAAGACTCCAAATCTCTACTGGCGGGATGAACAAATCTCTTCCACAAGATAATCTCTCTTTTGGTGTTTTGATGATGGAGAGAGCTGTCAAGGGTCATGTTCAGACGTCAGTCACTATGATAACTTTGTTCCTCATATTATGATGTGGCAACAAGTGTTCAAACACATGGCTCTACAACTTAAACCTGCAACTCAAAATGGATCATATTCTATCATCTCACTGGTACCTGAAACAACAGCCCCTCAACAACACAAACTCTTTTGTTTTTTAATGCAGTGCTGTTTTTAGTAACACATAATAAGTAAATAATTTCCCATATGTTCAATTTGGATTGAGATCTGGTGACTGCATAAGCCATATGCTTGGCATATGATTCACATTGTCCCCTGCATGGAAGCACCTGCCTATGTTATGTTTTCTATATTTTGTCATTTGTCACAAATCTGTACGTGAGCACATAAGTCGAAACTATATGGCCAAAAGTATACATACTTTTATATAAATACACAATGTACTACTACAAATAAAAGGATAAAACCCCTGTTCACACACTTTAATATGGGACTATTGACTGAGTTCAATGACACATTGTTTGGGCTAATCCCCTTAGTTCTAGTTAAGGGAATTTCCACTAATGCTAAGGCATACAGTGATATTTAAGTCAAAAGTGTCCTTCCAACGTAGTGGCAACATTTTGGGGAAGTCCCTTTACTGTTTAAACATGTCAAAGCCCCTTTGCACAAAGCCAGAAAAGAAAATGGTTTTCTGAGTGTGGTCTTTGGTATGACCTGGAGCACCGACTGTGAAACAGACCTTATGCTCGAACATCAGGGGCCAACTCCACTGAAGCTATTGTGGCTGAATGGGACCAAATCCCTACAGCCAGATTCCAAAATCTGATGTGAAGCCTTCCCAGAGGAGAAAAGGCTGTTATAGCAGCATATTATGCCCCTGGTTTTGGAATGAGATGATCAACGTTCACATATGGGAGTACTGTTTGGGTGTCCACATACTTTTCAGGCATGAGAGCAGCGTGACAGTAAGAGGAGCTGTGGTGAGAGCCCACCTCTCATGTCCACAGCAGTATTTTGGTTAAGTGAGACACCATCTTTCAACAGGTTATCTATCTTTCTTTCTCCTTCAATCTTTATTTCTTTCATCTCCCCTGAACATATTGTGCATATTCTGTTGCCTCTGTGGTATTCCCATGTGTGTGTTTGCCAGCTCAGCATCGCCGATGGAATTCATCACTCGTGGTTTGGCACGGCCAGGATTACAGCAGCATTCCCTGCTGCTCAGTCACGACGTAAATTCAGCTCGTCCAAGTGGATATCTAGGCTTGTTGGACTGTGTATGTGTAAGTGTGTTTCTTGGCTGAGGATCTAGACAGGATGAGCATAATACTAAGCCTTTAGGAATCAGGAAGATAGTTCCCGGGATGCCTGGAATTCCTTCCGGAAACCTTGCTGTCTGACATAGAGGGTGAATTTGAGTCCAGTGTGTGTGTGTGTGTTTGAAACAGTGTGAGTGTGAAAGTGAGAGTTACAGCAACTATCTCCCCCTCTCTCTCTTCCTTTTGAGGCCAGAGCCGGCTGTATCTACTCACGAGACTAGAATTATGGGACAGTTATTCGGAGAAGCCTATTATGGTATGAGGACACAACACATCTCACTCCCACACTCCCAAACACACACACAAACACACTCATAGACAGAGAGTTACACCATCACAGGTGATAGGAATCTGGCTGTTCCTGTGTTATCAGACCAGAATGTAATGATGCTGTGGATTCCTCAGATACCTAAGTGGTCAGGTTTATTCCTCACTATAGACGAGTGTTGCAGACAATTGCCTAATAACTGTCTGAAGTGCAATTAAACAAAATCTATGATTCGCATTACACTCATGAAGTCATGCAGAGGAAAAAAGAAACAGGTTCACAGATGAAAGGAATGCAGAGGAAAAGTGAAGACGGGGACGGAGGTTGAATCTGTCAGAGTAATGACACACAAATACTCAACTTCCTTTGTCCCATTTGTTCATTTGTCAACCAATTTACAGTGTGTTGACATAAGGGACAGACAAGTGATTACATGGGAATGTAAGGCAAAACTAAAAAAATATGCCTTAAAGCTGTGGTCATTTTTTCTATCAATTATGATAACATTTTACACACCAGAGTAATTGCGGAGCTATGAGAAGACAACAATATCACTACAACAAAGTTTGCCATGACAAGAAAAACTTTCAGATGATCAGACTCACATTAACTAAACCACTGTATTTGGAGGTAAAATTGAAAGTGAGTGCACCCAAAATGTCAGTAGTAGTCCCTTATTGCTCAGGAAAGCCATGTGTGCACACAGCTATGGTGGTAAGTCAAAGTTGAACCACAACGTCTATAAACTGGAATGAATGTTATAATATATACTATTATATGTTATAATAATAATAATTGTAATAATTTTACCATTCACCTTTGTTTACCTTCTGAATAAGTGAGGCTAATTGTGAGACATGAGTCTGGCCTATCTTTTCAGTGACGGCACCGTGTTTTATAGTGGTAGTGGTATAATGGTAGTTTCCAAGCCTACACACATAAGACAATAAACAACTGTTTCACTGTTAGTAGGACTGACAATGATGAGTAAAATAACCTTTATACATAAAATCTGGGGAATAACCCTTTAACTTGGTGAGTGCAGACTTATTATTACTGATAGAAGTAATGGCCAAAACTAAGAAAATAATATCTAAGTTTTAATAAACCAGAATTATCCTTTCACACATGGTTTGGATCAACTTTACCCGTTTCATTATCTGTCCTTCTATCTATCATGATTTGTGTCACTGCAGCTGAGACAATGGACATGGATCAGGTTCACTCGGCCGGCAGGAACTGATATTAACATGATGTCAGAAACAGCACAGAGGCACACCTTGTGGGACATTAGAGCAGTTAAGAGAGAAAGAACATGACACGCATATCTTACACCTCTCACACACAGAGGTCTCATGAGAGATTAACCAAGATATGCAGTTGTGGGCATCCGTCTGCTCTGCTGTGAACAAGGGATGGTCCTTTCCACCCACACACACAGATATATATATATACAGGAAGGAACACACACACTTAACCATATATATGTATATTGCCAGAACAAAGACATAAAACATTTTTACTGTATTATGCAGTCCATTTGTCCAATTCTGTTTTGTTTTAAATCATAATATACCACACATTCATGCTTGTTTCCCACTGCTGGAAACTTGCAGCAGAAGAGAATAGTGCCCTTGAGGTCCTTTTTTTAGTTTTTTGTCTTTTGGCAAATTTTTTGCCATTTTCTCCTACTGCTTGCTTTGTCGTGCCAACGTATTCTACTATTCTACTTTAGGCTGCATTTTCTTTTCTTTTTAATTCAGAAAAAAACCCATCAAATCCATCTTTCACACCCAGTATGCACTGGAAAGAATCCCTCCGTCACCAGTTCCCACAGCTCACCTACAGTAGCTCATGAGGGACAATAGATGCATTCAAGTATGAATAGCTGGCAGCTTACCGAGTGAAAGGATACTCCTAAATTGCTGTGCTATAAACTCACAGTCACATCAAGAAGTCTAAAGGTCATTTTTGCCCCGGGCCCTTGTTAAATTCTGTTTCTACATCTGACAAAGCCCACACACTAATATCCGTCCAAGTACAACCAACTATCTCTCTATTGTACTGAGTGAACTCACACTGTGATGCTGCATCTTTCCTCTTACCATCTTTTTAAGCACAGACATCATTACTTCAGAGAATCAAAGAACTTGATGGATTCAAGTGCACAGAGAAGCAAATGCAGCGTCTAACAGCTGACTGACTGAACTGCAAGGATAACAAGGTCGTTTTCTGTTTCTTCTAATAAATGGGCAGTCACTTGTGATGAAGGCTTTGATCTCAAAATGACCAACTGCTCATCCATTGTGTATATATTTGTGTGTGCGTGTGTGTGTGTGTGTGTGATATCTGTCACTTGGAGGCTCCCAGCACTATTATAATGAGCATACGGTTGGCGTCACGCACAACTCATATTAACCCGTTGGCTCTTTCTGTGTCTGCAAGATTGTGTTTGGATCTTCGTCTCTATTTTGTAGACACACATTTGTACTCGTGCGAGCCTCCTCATCCACAAGGAAGCGATGGCCAATGTAAGTGTTTTACTCATGTTTTAATGTCTGATTATGTGCAATGAGTCAGGGAGAGGATGAGGCAAAGTCTTTGGCTCAGAGCTAAGACTTGAGTACAGCCTCGCTCTCTTCATCTAGCCTCATCATCCATCTTTATCAAGCCTGCACCCTCCGGTGGCTGTCCTAAACTTTCGTGGTCATTGCCCTGAGAGAAGTCAGCCATGCACCCAGAAAACTCCCTCACACTCCCACGGACGCTCAATAAGGACTATTCATGGCAGACACTATAGGCAGCAACAGAACAGAACATTGTGCTTGCACACATTTATGCCAATGTAAGGGTGAGCCAGAGGTGAGCAAAAAAAACCCAAGAAGTCCCAATCCCATTTCACAGAAGAATCCACAGAGACACAATGAGATGGTTCAAGTACAGCTTCAGTCACTGAAGAAATGCAGTCAAACATCCTGACGATCCAACACTCCCCTCCCCCTCAAATCCCTCTCTCCAGTTAAAACAAGATCCATGAGTGGCTCCTGCAGATATCTAACCTGGCAAGCATATGAATGTCTGTGTGTGTGTGTGTGTGTGTGTGTGTGTGTGTGTGTGTGTGTGTGTGTGTGTGTGTGTGTGTTCCTTGGGCTGTCCCACAGGGGATACGTGTGTCTCGTCTGTGAGTCACAGACAGGGTCTGTGTCTGTGTAAGAGTCCATCAGAACAAATCAGCATCAACATCCCCTAGTTCACCTCAGGCACACACACACACACACTCACTTGCATTGTACATCATTAAACCTCCCCAGGGCTATGTGCTATCCCCCCACGTCCCCTCAAGCTGAAACCTTAGTTTCTCTCCTCCCTTCAATTTTTTCCATGTCAGCCAGGGCATCCACTCACACTGGACAACTGCTAGCATATGCTGCTCGCCTGGAAAACATGGAGAGCTGCCTGGGACTGGATGAGAGACTTCATAACACACATGCATAAACACACACCACAGACAACTGACAGTATGCATAAGACCCCAACAGGCCCTGATTTTTTATAAGCATTTAACTGATTTTCACTCGTATTTTATGTCAACACACCCAAAAGTTGCTGTGTTGCCTGCCTGCTGCAAGAAGACAGAAGACGCAGCACATCACAGTTTACAGTAAACAATGTCCCCTTGTGACAAGCCGTAAACAGTGCATTCATAGAAATTGAAGAAAAATGAAGAGCACAAATGAGTGGTTGATAATACCAGACTCCCTCTTAGAAATAGACAAAATAAAACAATGAATGACTGTCTTGCAAATAGTTCTTTTGAAACCAGATGTCACACAGTTTTTTGATTTCTTAATCTAGTTTCCACATCTCCATCCATCCACATTGTATGCAGAGAGAGACACAAAAACTTCAATGCAAATTCGTATATTGTGGTTTGGATTTTTACTTAATGGCACACCATGAGGAACAACATAAGATGTACTGTTTGTACAGAAAAAAAAAAAAAATAAGGTTTGACATAGAATTAAAGAAGGTGTGCTTTTTCATGAAAATTTAAAATTTGTGAGGTAGTTTTAATTTCTTAGTAAATCTGTACAATCTGACTGCTGGGGATAATAACATAAATTTAGCTTGTAGAAGATTAAAAAGAGCCAGCAAGCAGACAGAAACTCAGCAATGGAGACAAAGAGAGACAAGAGAGACCAAGGTAAACAGGGAAACAGACAGAGAAACACAAACAGGGAAACAGACAAAAAGAGGAGAGCATGGAGACAGAGAGGCGGACAGACAACGACAGACAGATAGACTGAGACAGGGAAGTGTAGGAACAGAGACAGACAGACAGACAGAAACAGGGAAGGAGACAGATAGAAGCAGGGAGGTGTAGAGACAGACCGACAGAGACAGTGGAGCTTATAGAGAGAGAGGCCGACTGAGAGGACAGCAGTGCTTTACCTCTGTGTCTGAGTGCTTCAGCAGGGCTCACTGCGCTGAGACTCATTATTGTTCTATGACACAGATGAATAGTACATTAGCATAAGGGAGGGCTTGACATGACACATGACAAACACAACTAAATCTCTCTTGCTTCTGTCACCTTTTTAATGAGTTTCTTCCACCAAAACACAGCCAGGACATCTTTTTCCTACCTGCAGCATGACTATAACATCCACAGCACAGTTCATCACATGAAAAGAGGAAAGGCCATTGTACTCAACCCCCCTGCTGTTAATATGGTATGCAGGATGTGTTTGTGTGTGTGTGCAGGAGATAATAAAAGAGAATATAACAGCTTTGCAGAGCCTCACTACACGGTGAGTGTTAGGTAAGGACTTGTGGCCTTGTTTGGAGTGTGCCGCATTCTGGTGTATTGTTTAATGAGGAGGCACTTAGAAAATACACATATCCACACACACTACAAATGGTATCAATGGTTTTCTAGCACATGGAAAATGAGTGCGTGTTTGGTGGGTGAAAGCACCATCCCAAGGTCTTTCATCCGTTGATTGTTCTGCATTCCTGTTAATAATTTCCAGAGTGTACATGTCCGTGACTATTCCTGGCATGTGATTAGGAGTTTTGTGTAGACAGAGCCGTGCGTAGGGGAAAGTCTCTTACCCTGGCTAAGCTCTAGGTTTCCGGTTCACTCTCTGCTGACTGAGTGGAAGTCACTTCTTGGCTTCTTCCTCGTCTTTGTTGACTCACCGGGCAGGCAGCGTGTATATCCACAAAAATAGCAAGGGGATCCTTTGTGCGTATGAGGTGTCCTCCTGATGCAGTGACATAGTGCCACTTAAGCACCTTAGAGCTGGGAAACACTGGGATTGCCCAGCCTATCCATCCAGTAATAATTGGATCAGCGTGTGTCCGAGGAGGCCTGGGCCAGGCTGCTTCTAACTAGTGTCCTAATTGGATTAGTGAGTGTGGCTATGTATGTGTGTGAGGGCTTCCCCAGTTTACCGTGTCCTCGGTGTGTAGACTAAAGCCGATGGAGTAAGACGAGAATGTGACATCACTCTTTAAAGCAGTTGTTAAGTCACTGCTGTGACCTGATGACTGTCTTTTTCCTGCTGTCACGGCTACACCAAACAGGATATTCCATTAGCAACACAAGTGTGACGTCACTGAGCAAAAAGAGGGAAGACACAGAGAGGTAAAGACTAATTTACCTGACAGGATCCAAACTGATAATGACTGTCCTGGCAAATCCCAGTCCTGAGAGATGGGGATGAAACTTACTGCGTGGAACAGCTCCAAGAAACCTTGAAACTCAACAAAGTGTGCCCATCACGATTACCTCACTCAATCCGATCAGTTCTGTGAGTGTGAATGGTTTACAATATATGGTAACCCTGTGATAGACAGATGACCTGTTCAGGTTGCACCTGCCTCTCACCTAGTTTTAGCTGGGACAGACTCCAGCCTGTCATAACCCTGCGAAAAACAATAAAAAGGTTGAAGGGGTCAAATTTCACTTTCTAGCTAACAAAAAAGTCTGCTGTTACTATTTATGATCCTGAATACATGTGTAGATTTAGCTTTGTGCCTTTGAGAAAAGTACCCACAACTTCAGTAACTGCAAGTCTACCTGCCACTGGATGAATTTATGTACTGGCCATGCAGCTCAGGACACAAACTCATTTCCACTAAGGGTAAACACAAAGACTCTTCTTATGTATCATTAACAGCGTGTGATATCAGTATTGACACTGTTCTTGGAGAGACAGTATGTTCTTCTAGTCCACAATTAAAGAATTGTTAGTTAGGCTTAAGGTTATAGCATCTGCAACGCCTTGAGTTATTTCCCTTAATTACTAAAAGCTCAACACCCATACACAAGTACATACTGTAAACCACGTGCAACTTTGACGTGCAAGATGCATCATGGTTTATGTGAAAGAGCTCTCTGTGTGTGTGTCCTTCATTTCTCCACGATGCATAAACCAGTTACAAAACAATTCAGTGGTTAACTTGACAGGACTATTGTCCAGTTAATTTAGTGATACTTAATGAATAATGCTCAAACTCAAAAAGTATCCCTTCTGTCAGCTAACCAATGAAACAAAGTATGAATCCTGTTTGCTTCTGTGGTTGCATGTGTGGGCGAGTGAGTAGGGGTAGGGATGCTGAATGTACCAATCCATAAGCCCCATCGACAGAAAAACTACTGTTCCTCAACCGGAAAGAGCATTGGAGGAGAAACACTCAAAATGGATGTCCTCAGAGAAGTTCAAACACACGCATATAAACACAAAAATGCACACCACAAGCAGGCAACGATGTCAATACTGAATGTTGGCAAAAGAAACATTGGACAGTGTAGTGAGTAGGACACAAAGCAACAGAACTTTTTGAAAAAAAAATCATAAAACTTCATTGCATATAGTTTTCATTCATTTTTAATTACCAAACACAATGACATGCATTCAAGCATTCATGACCAATAGACAGTAAGGATATCAGGCTTTGTCGAAGTCAAAACAAGGATACTATATATATATAGTATATAAAATAAATGTTTATTTATTTGGTAAATAAGCATTTATATATATATATGTATATATATATATATATATATATATATATATATATATATATATATATATATATATATGATAAAGCATCATAACACTATAGGGAATTCAGACATGCTGCATTTCATCAAAGTCGCATTACAAAAGGATCAAGTGAAAGTCATGACCCCCATGCCCTCTGACCAAACCCCTGTCATTTTAAGCCCCAACCCTACAAGCCCCACTCATTCACACATCAATCAAACACCTCCTCCCACACACATGCATACACAAGCACACTAACCCACAATTCATGTGTGTATTTACAGTTACATGGGTAATTATGTACAAGACTTTACATGTCCTCTGATATTCTCAAAAAAAAACACCTCAGGCTTTGCATGTGTGCATTATCCAAACTGTGGTGGATTAATTTAGACTATGTGAGCGTAAATGCCTTCCAGCCAACATCTGAGTGTGTCCGTGCTTACATACAAGTATGTGCACATACTCTATGTGCAATTTATTTTCAGGCCTTGAGGAGGTTACACAATACACATAATAAAATGTTGTGATAGCATTTACAAAACAATTTCAGTAGGCATGTGAAGCAACCTTTTTACTAACATGAAACCTTAATTTAGTTAGATTGTTATGAATATGTATGTGAATATGAATATGAAAGGGGCTTTTTATTTTCGGTTTAAGATCAAATCTGGGATCTCTGTTTAATTGATTATAAAAATTACCTTGTTTACTGTAAACTGAGGTGATCAGTGTGTTATTGGACCCTGCATGTCCAGGAAACAACAAATCTTTTGTTGGGACATAAAATCTGGATGAAAGTCATTTTAAACCAATCTCCATTTCAAACAAAATACTTTTTTTCCATTTCAACAGTAAAAGATTGGGAAATGATTATAACAACCAACCCTATATGCAACAGGGAAAAGCATATACTCAAAAAGGTTAGTCTTAAACAACAGTGTTCAGTGCTTCAGTTTTTCTTTGATGGTTTAGATTTGTCATTTAGGTGAACATATCCATTATCTGTCATCAAGAAAGTTGCAAATTAGCAACCTGATAGCTGCAGTCATACTTTAAAATATAAATTTGTTATTTTTGGTGTAGGCTGTGTGACATCATTTGGAAAAAAAGCAAATGTTTTAACTGTTTCTCTCTCCTTTGGAAACAGGATGTTTTTATCAATTATCTCTGAAAAGAGGCCCGCTGAGACCCCTCAACACTCTGGCCCACATGCATATACATGCACACACACACAGTACTCCCACAAGAGACAGAAATTTCGCAACTACCTCAAAGACGCACAGCCTTTGCCATTGAGAGGAGAGCCTTAGCCAATCAGAGGAAGGCGGCAATAGAGGAGGAAGTTAGTGTGGTCACACTGTATGTGTTCATCATCATCGCTGACAGAAATAGCTCTGTCAGAGAGTAAACAACACATCCCATTCATAAAAATAAAAAAAAAACAGCCAGCGAACGCCTACTCCCCGTGCAACGAGAGTGGAAGCAGGAGATAAAGACAGAAAGACAGAAACAGACAGACAAATACACAGAGAGACAGATACTGTACAGAGACAGACACAAAGAGAGACGGAAATATAGACGCAGACAAAAAGAAAGTGACAAAAGACTAGCATGAGATGTGGGGCCGGAGTTACAGTGAAAAAGAAAGCCTGATGATGACATCACATCCTCGTCACTGCTGGTTCCACTTCTTTGGTTTGGAAAACACCAGAAACCTACGTCACGTGGTGATACACCACTTTCCAACCCAAACTCTTTTCTCACTAAGTCACATACATAATGACAGGTTCACATACTCACACACACACACATACATCTATATACATTATGTGCTAACACATGTACATATACGTATATAGTAGACTTTCGTAACACAGGATTCTGTGCATTCATGCGTGTTAGCTGTAGTCACCAGCTGTTTCCCAGCCCACACGTTGTGCCATTACACCCAACCACTTTCCACTCACACACACAGGCAGACGCACAATCAAACGCGCACACAACATGGTTACCACGCAATGCCTGATAAGGAAATTGTTAAGCGTTGTTAAGTTGCATGCATCTATATGTGTGTGTGTGTGTGTGTGAGTGCATGCGCAGTGTGTCAGAAAGAGGAAATGATGCAAGCTTCAATGGAAGGTATATTTTTAGAAAAGAGCGGAAGTGTCCATCTCACTTCTCTTTCCAGGATTAGCACATACACAAAATGCAGACACACAAACATGAGAGGAACCAGTGAAAGTACACACTTCCTTGCCACAAACACCAACACAGTCTTCCACTTATGGATGGTGGTGGATCTGATGCAATGTGTAGTAGTTTGAGTATAAAAACACACACCTGCATCACTTGGAAGTAATGTCCCTTTAACAGTGTGCAGACCTGCAGCCCAGAATTTCCACTTATTTTCCATTCATGTGGTAGAAGAAAAATATATTGTCCATGTAGAAAACAGGTATGAAATCATCCACAGGTCATATATAAATATATAATACCAAAACTTGCTTTCATATATATCTTATGCACAGACACACCCACACACTGTTTCAAATCAGTATCAACCAATCAGCAACTTTCTAATCCTAACTTGCAGGACTACCCAGGTTATAATAAAGCTGTGTCATTGCAATACTGATGTCATATGATTGTCATGGCACTGAAGAAAGAGTGGGTGTTTTCACTTCCATTTACATCACATGGTAACAGGATGAAACCAGCATGTGAGACTCGAGTGGGCGACTTTGTCACCACCTTGATCACTGGACCACAAACCTACTCTCTCTGTGACCAGAGGATTAGACAAAATGATGGGTAATGAGTGTTGACCCCGTTCTTACAGTTAAAACCTAAATACCCACAGGACTGTGTGAGTATCGATAGAATTTGCCTCGTTCTCATGCAACATGATTAATGAAAATGTAGGTGTTACCCAGTCTGTTCTGTGTTTTCATTTTTCACTGAAACTCAAAGGTTGGCCCATTTAACTCGGGTGTTGGAAGAAACAATACAGTTCAACTTTCTGCTTCAAAAACACACCAAATGCTGCCTTGTTATTGTAGAATAATACAAACATAAACCACTACCGCCATTAAAGGACTATACCATGTCTTAGGCCTTTATCTACTAATCAAATTCTTTATTTTCTTAAATACCATTTTCTAAGGCATATCATAAGTTTTAAGATTGATTTCCTGCTTTCCAGGCAGCCATTTGTTTCCAGTCCATTTAAGTTGTTCCAACTTGTCCATTATTAGAACTTGTGGTGCATACGTAGGTAAAGATTTTTTTTTAAATTAACATTGGGGCTGATAGTGGAGTTACACGAACATACTGCTTTAAAATACTCCATGTACTGCATTCAAGGAGGCTCTGACATCCAAGATTTGACACTTGGCTGCTGAACAGCATTGTATTCATGAGTTACGTAAGAATGTCAAAATATCAACACCAGAGGAATCAGGAAACAAGTAAAACATGATATAATCAAGATACTGTAGTTTACTGATGTGTCAACGAACAAGGAGTTTCCTAAACGGTTCTGTTTCGAAGCTGCATTACTAGATGAGGATGATGCAGCGCTGACAAGAAAATAAAGACGACCCTGTGTTCTCTACAATGGATCACATGTCTCAAGCAACTTTCAACTCCTTCAAGGTGATTTTCATAGTGTAATGAAATACGTGGAAACCAATGGCTGCTTGGTGGGAGATTAATACAATGACATTGTGTTAAAGGTGCACTCCAACTGATTTTATATTTGACCTTTTCATTCCTTTGTTCTTTATTTTTTATATTTTATATTTTCCACTTGTTAATTAACTGATGCCATCTGCTGCTGTAACAAATGAATTTCCCCAGAGTGGGATGAATAAAGTCTTATCTTATCTTATATTCATGAGCTTGCAACATTAAATCATTGGAGTGCGTCTTTATTTTACTAAAACATAGAAATAAAAAATAAACAACTATATCACTAGAGGTAAGGAGGAGACCAAACTGAAAGGTTTTCTGATGTTCTGGGTGCAGGACATCATAGCATGGGAGAAAGAGAAAGAGATAGAGGATGTTTACAATGCAGAATTGCATTTTTTTAGAACCAACTCAAACCTTCCACTAACACATAAGCAAACACACAGAAACACACGCACACACTTAGCACAAGTTCAAGGGCCAATCCCCTCGTCCCCCTGTGGTGTACCTCTGGGGGGGTTAATGGCTGCACTCACTCACCCTGATACTTTCCTTCCCCTTTAAGCTCATCTTCCACTGCCCCTGCCCTCCCACTCCCCTCTTTTTCCCACTCCACTAGTGTTTTCCACCCCAGTGGAAACAAGGAAGGGTGGGTGGCAGGGCGGGTGGCAGGGCTGCTCACCAGTCAGTGTTCACAGGAAAATGGGTCAGATACAGGAGCGGAGGATAAGGGGGGCTTCTCTCCCGGCCATCAAGTGCACGTGTACGTGCTGGGGGCAGGGTGTGTGTGTGTTTAGAGGTGACTGAGGTGGGCTGGTGATGAGAGCCCCCAGGGTGACATCACCTTCAGGCACATGTTGCAAGTACTTCTTTGTCAAAGACACATTTTTGATGACAAAAACAGTTCATCCTCAGTTCCACCAGTTCAGTTATTTATTTTTGATTTTTATCTTAATCACTATCTTTTGGTTTTGGATTTATATTTTGCCACTTGTTAAAATAATACGCAATTTAAAACAGGAATGGCTGCAGTTATACATAGAAAAGGAGCCAAAACAGTGTGAGTGATATTAAAAGTAGCTGCATTTCAGGACCTCTCATTTCTTACATCAGATGGAACAGGGTAAGTAAACAACACACTAATTTTATCTCATAAACAAGTAACTCTATTTTGACACTCAAAGATCTGTCGTATACGTCGTTGTGCGTGTGGGCGTCTTTGTTGTGTGTGTGTTTGTGTGTGTGTGTGTGTGCATGTGTGTGTGTGTGTGTGTGTGTGCAAGCGTGTGCATGAGCGCATGTGTGAATGGTGTTGATGCGTAGGAGACAGTTACGTGTTTTGGCTTACAACATGGCTGCCGATGGCTTGAGTTGTCATGACGATTTTTAGTAGGACTTCACCATGGTGACCATGACTGGACGAACACACACACACACACACACATACACACACACACACACACACATACACACAAAAACAAGGGCACACACAAGCGCAATTTGAATCCAGTGCAAAGGAATATTTCTTAAAAAAGAGAATGACACACTTTTTTTTTTTACTTAATACACAAATGCAGTTCTGCCTGACCCAGTTCAGAGAAGAAAAACTGGCTTTTTGTCAAAATAGCTCCTGCTGCAAACATTATCTACAATTTATCAATTTAAACCCAGATCAAAACCACTTTTAATATAAACATTTGGATATAATTTGGAAGTCTTAACTGGTCTACCTAGTTCCTAGTAATGGAGACCTGACCCAGTCTGTCAGGTCCAAATTATTCTAAATCTAATTTTGTCAGCTACAGTCCCGTTGTATTGACACGGGTCTCGGGTCTGTATGTGAATATATCTAATGCCTCAGTGGATCCAAATGGACTCGCTATCAACTTTGATCACACGGTGCATCATAATCATCACAGGACAGAAATGTGTTGTGCTTTTCAGGTGAGACAAAGAGTGTGAACTGGGAAGAGCAGGGAAAATGACCGGTATTGCTGCTCTTTTCAATCACAGCTGCTCTTTCAATGGTGGCTGGTCATGCTGCTGCCAGTGTTGGTGTTTCTTTTCTATGTGGGTTTATTTGAGTCCAGCACATTTTGGATCAAGTCTAATTATCATCAAATCTATATGGACCATGCTTGACTTTCATCTGGTCCCTTTCGGATCAGGTCATGTTCATGTATGTATGTCAAGTTAATAAAATACTCACCAAGTTGGTTAAGTTATTGCCCAAACTGCCTGTTGTAAACCTCCATCACAGTTTACGGATTTCCTGGTTCAACTTTGACCTACTGTACCATTCTACCAATGGATTTCACACAGCCAAGTCCATTTTAAATACTACAAGAGTACTAGAGCATATGTGAGATAGTTATATAAAGCCTTTTTGTGGGTCCAAAGCCATGTGAAATCTGACAGATTGCTTTGAGTGATGCAGCAAGCTCCTCATATTTGCTCACGGCTCATGGCTTGAGGCTACATCAGCCGCTACCTTTAACTGAATAAAAGAAGTGGACGTAGCCACCGTGACATCACTCATTGGTTTTTGGGCTGCCATTTTAAAGCCTTGAGTCGCCATCTTGGTTTTTTGTAAACATTAAGTGATGTTATTTGGACAAGAGGGTCTGCCTCTATCCTGATTGGTGGTCGCCGTGGTAACAAGTTAGCCCCATCCGAAAGCATACACTGCTTCATAGTCTTGTTTACTCTAAATGGGACCATAAATTACAAAATGATCATGCTGTACTGAAGAAAACTGAAACTAGTGATTGAGACCATTAAATAATTTTGTCTTCTTTCTGGACCATTAAAAAGAATACAGGTTTCAGCATTGGCTTCACTTTTCAGACCCTGATGTTGCTGCTTAGCAACTAGCTTAACACACCAGAATCTCTGACCAAACTGTTGCAGTTTGCATTGTGGGTAATGTCGACGGCAGGGTTTAACAACAAAAAGACGATATCACTGCTTCTGCTCCATCGTCCATCGTGAGTCTGGCGATGTTATTTGACTGCAATCCTAAATTGTTTCAGTGTTCTTTTAACTCCAGATAAAGAAGTTTAGACTTGGCTTGTCTTTAAAAACACGACCTCTAAAATATTATTGTAGGCTAACCTTCTCTGCTGTTTTCTGATCTTTCGGCTCATATGCTACTAACAGCATTGGGGTCTAAAGTTTAAAGTGCAATGTTTTCATTTGATCACACACATGCCTGCATCAGTTATGGGTCACTAGTATCTGTGGCGGTGTAACTCGCCCCCGACACAAACACATTTTTACCCTGCGGTGACAAGACAGACGTAAGTGTTCTACTGTAGAGTAAGAGGTCGCACAACAGTTGACCATTTCGACCGCGACTCTGTGGCACAGAAAGCGACAGTCTCCCACATAGTATCTCTCACATACACAGGACGCACTCAGACGTCAGCCAATCACACACAACAAAGCTCTGACATCATGGCTGACATGACAGCTAAGCAGGAACAGCTGTCTGGTAGTTACAGGCCACACCACAGGAGAGTGACGCAATGGTGTGTGTGTGAGCGTGGGAGTGTGCGTGCGTGTTGGTGTGTGTGTACTGTATGAGAGTCTAGGTCAGCACTGCGTCTGTATAGGACAGACAGCACTGGTGTGGTCAGTGTGGGAGAGCTGAGTCACAAGGTCAAACTGAAGTTGCATTCCAGGAGAGGGGGAAGAAGAGGGAGAGAGAAAGGCGGAGAAAGTGAGAGCAAAGAAGTCAGAAGTCGGAAGGAGCAGGGGGGAAAAAGCAGACTTGACAGACAGACAGAAACAAGGAGTTTATGTTTTAGTGATTTGGTAACACATCCTCGTGTAAATCAAATTTCGGACTAAGTAGCCTCAAGCAAAGATCTCATGAACTGTGCAATGAGGTTAAGTCCACACAAATGGACATGTGTTTCCATGCTCTGCTGTGCTACGTGTTCATGTTGCGCACAGATAGCCGTGTGTGAATGGTCCACTCCGCTGGGGAAAAGAGGGAATCCTGCCCAGACATTCCATGGCACAGATTCCCAAAGAGTTTCCACTACAAGTAAGACACACTCGTACACACACACACACACACACACACACAGACACACACACACGCCTGTGTATGCCTCTCAGGATGAATTCCTGTCTAATGTACACTGGGAGACAAAGAGACAAGGACTTAAGAGGGGCACAGCACAGGCACTCTGACAGCTAATAACCAATTTGTATATTAGTGTCATGAAGAAAAGCATATGAGAACTCAATCAGGCAGGTTGTTACAGTGAACCAGCACATATTACGGCAGTCTGTACCCAGCATGCAAATTCCTACCAGGTCCAAATGGGGCTTCCCATAATGCAAAGTAAGGACAGTCCCTTCAATACAGAAGAAAGTCACTTCTGCACACAGAAATACACTACACTGAAATATGTGAATATATTAACACTTATGGCGCTAGTTGCAAGGTCATCACGCTTCATCAAACAAAAGATATGAGAGAGAATCAAAAATAGTCCACTAAATATTTTATTTACATGCCAGTAGCTAGGTGTCATATGACTTGCCACAAGACTCCTAGTAAGTATTTTACTATGTAGAAGATGTAAACACACTGTATGGAAAAAATAAACATATTAACTGTAAGGCTGGTTTTCAAACATCTTTTAACACTCCATGCCGTACACAAAGGGTAAACTAAATTTGAGAAAATTTGAAAAGACACAACAATGCAACATTTTAAAGTCAAAATGTTTTTTTAACCCTTTTAATTCACATCCCTGATCATATTGTGCACCTATTTAACAGTATATGCCGTTTCTTTGTATTCTTATATCAAAATCCACCATGTAACACAAAATATGAAGAGTGCTTACGTAGCCTTGAGCCAACACTTTCAACCAATAATATCATGACAGCCACCAATCAATCAATCTTCAACTTTTAGCAGCACGTAGTTAAGTTTCATTGGTTAGGTAGCTAGCAACAGCACGGTGTGCCGGTGTGTCACGTCACCTCACCTTGTTCAGTTTACTGTGGGTACGGGCACGCTGGCTGGATTAGTTATCTGTGAGAGCTCCAGATTATGCTCAAGGCATTTTACAGTGGACTGCTGCAGGAACTACATGGAGCACACAATGGGCTTTGTGTCTCTCTCCCAGACAGATACTCCTATCTCATCGATGTACACTGTCAGGGCCTCACCTACTTTGAAAGTACAAACCCCCATTTTTCAATGTTCACATCAAATTTTTCCCTATGTCATATCCTGCCTGCCTATCCTGTTTCAGTCGGAAATACTTCACAATATGAAAGTTAGATACTCTAGAAATGTCGTTTCATCCGGACTTTAAGCTCCACAAAAGTAAGATTTATTGACAAAAATTCTACATCGGATTAGTTAAATAATTATTGAGACCATTCATAATCAAACAGCAAATACAAACCATTGATTTATTCAAATAAAACAAACTGTCCAACATTTGGGTGTATGCCTACACTGAAAGCATCCTGTTCTCCAGGACAAAAGTCCACCCCAGTAGGTCAGACTGGATGTTGGTGACAAAAACCACTGGGTCCATCTGAAGGAAGTGAATGTCAACTTTGATATAGAATCAGCCCTGAGGGTAGTGTATCCTTCAAATTATTATCAGGATGCAGAAAATGGATTTACTAGTTGTTAAATATGTATTTCCTGCATTAATTACAATATGTGTCTCTAAATGTAAAAGAAACCAAGAGTGATATAATAGCATTTAAACAAGGTATCCAGAAAGTGGAGATTATTACAATGAATGCACCTAATTATTACCTAGTAATCAGTATGACTGTACAATAAAACATTTATATATTTTTTGTTGATTTTGGTCTCTTTCTTTGTACTATTTCTAGCAGGTGACATGATTACCCAATAGTTTGGGGATTTCTTATCTGTTGAGGCTAGAAACATATTGACATATTTTCTACCAATCCATCAAGACTAGGCTAGATGTCTTCCTGCATCATCTTTTCCTGAGGCAACACTACTTTGAGCTATGGGAGTAGTATTATAGCCAGGCAAAAGCTTCTCAGCTTCTCAATAAACAAAAAGATGGAAACTCGCAACATGCAGGAGGACATGATGGTCACCCAGCAACTGATCTGTGACATTAGCCCTTTTTACACAGAGATTGCGCAATAACGCAGTAAAGAAGGCATTTACACCGACTTTGCTTTTTTACACTGAACCAAACATTGCCAGCATAATGCCGCCCCAGTTGTTATTTTAGATAGCATGCAAAGGAAGCAAAAGAGGCGTGACATGTAAAACAACAGCATTGGTGTGCCGTTCCTGCCATCAGTTATTTTTGTTACTACCTCCACTGCCAGCGTACTGATGGAACAACAACGTCCCACGTTCTGTGTTCATATGTTTTATACAGGAGGTGAGGCTGAAAAACGGCGCAACCTTCCCGCCTTGAACAGGCTGTGTAAAAAGGTCTGTAGGAAGGTCCCTATCACCATGGAGCTGCTGTTCTTGGTTGCATCAGCTATACTAGGTCCAGGAACAGGATGTACCTAGATGAGGAGAAGCAAAAAAAGGGGGCGAAATCGTAACACAAAACCAAAGGGCAATGCGGAAGGGATCAAGGAGCTAAAAAGAAGATAAAAATCTCTGAGTGAGGTGGCAAACATTCTGCAGGATGACGCCGATCAGCTCGCCAAACAAGCTGGGGGAAAAACTGGTACCCTAAGTGCAAAGCTCAGCACCTAATCAAACACGCTAATGAATCGCTATAAAGAAAAAATGGCAGAATTGATGAAAGCCTACAGATCCATGCCATAGCTGTGAAAAAGAGTAACCAAGGTAACCATGGCAAGGAACACAATCTCAGTTTTTCAGACCAAAAAAAGTCATGTTTTATGTTACAATAAACATTATGGCAAAATTGTCCAGTTGTTTCAATTTTGGTTATTGTAAAATTTGTCTTTAATTTCATTCTGAGTGGTTTTAAAAAAGTCCTAAATCTAACTTGCCTTAAGCTATAGGAACCCTGATTTTGAACTGTATATTAACAAGACTGAGGGGATAAAATCATAATGGACAGTATACAGTTATTTAACAAGGATTTGAAGTTCAGTCTGCTTGTTTTGGTTAGTTTTGCACTGCACACTTGCAGCAACAGTCACAAAACAAAAAACAAGAAACAAAATTAACTGTGACGGTGGCATGACATAAGCCTGTCACATCAAGTTAAACCCAGTGGCCAAGTGAAAACAGAGGAGATTCTGGTTTACATAAGATTGAAGTAAGCACAACTTTTCCCCTCTCCTTTTGCCACTGTCTTTCTGGCGGTGCCACAGTTTCAGCTCCTCCTCCATCCAACCATCAGAGCCCCCTCTCCCCATTCATCCATCCATATGACCGCCTCTCCGCTACTGTCCCCACTGAGCGGAGTGGGGCAGTGGAGCATTTCCACAGCCGTGGCCAGGAGAGCTTCCAAGGCGTCACGGACACACACACACACACACACACACACACACACACACACACACACACACCCACACACACACACACACACTCACTCACACACAATCACACAACTGCAGTTCCACAAGCTTTCCAGACACACACACAGAAACTTAAAGTGCCAAGAATTATGTAAGTCCCAGGCATACCTTATATAAAGACCAGCAAAAGAATATCTTAACTATGGAAAAGGCATCTTTGACAGCCACATATGCCTGTACACACACACACACACACACACACACACACACACACACACACAGACAAAATGAAGGCTACTGTTCATGGTCATTGTTGAGGTAATGGCTACTGTTTACGCCACTGAGGTTACCTCATGTGTTCTGTTTCTATTCCAGTCTGCTTTGAATATGATGACTCTTCCTGTGTTTCCTGAGGGTGTGTAAGTACAAGTGTGTCCTTCCCAAAGCTCTTACCTACGTTTCTTGTCTATCCATTAATGCTGATAAGTGGCCAATTATAGCAGCTGTCTTTCAGGAGAAGATCAAAAATAACACGCACACAGTGACAGATAGACCTCTGCTTTGCATGTTGTAGTCGTTTCAGATGGTTGCCGGATGTTAAACAAAAATTTGAATGGGAGTGCTGCTAATGATGGACCGTGAGATAAAAAGGGATCTTTCTTTAATGTCCTTAAAAGCATGTGCTGCCAGGCTATTTGAAATTATTGAAGCCATATTTCTCCATATTTGAAGTCATTACAGCGTAGTGCAAGTAAAAAAAAAAAAAGAGATATGTGTGTGCTTGTGTAGATACTGTATGTGTTTGTGGAAATGTTCATGTGTGGATGCAGTGACATGAAACCCGGCTCCCCCTCCCCTGCTTGGTGTGGAAAGCGAATCGGAGCAGTGTTACTTAGCTGTGTTTCCACAGTGGAAGCCTGTTCCTGGATAGAAGCTGCAGTGGAAGTTCCCCCTCATGGAGCAAAGGAACACAAAGAGGAAAAGAAGAGAGGGAAAGAGGAAAGACAGAGCAGAGGAAGGACTGAGTGGTGAGTTTAAAGAGAGGGCAACGGAGAGAGGAGAGTTTACCCAGAGCCAGCATGAGAGGAACAAAGAGTAAGGGAAGAGGAGAGCGAAGCAGAGACAGTGATGGCGTTGTGGGGAGGAGGAGAAGGCTATTGACATTGGCTAAGTGGGTCAGTCTGAGGTCATGACCTGCCATTGACCTGAGTCTGGTCTGGCAACTGTCTGAGGGATTTTAAGAGCAGCTTCTATGCATTATGCTACCATGTTCGGACAAAATACACATATGAAAAGCTAATTAAATCTACCAGGCGTGGAATTTTGTAATTTTAGGGGCAAGGCCACTGGCGGCAGTGGCTCAGTGGGTAGTGGACTTGAGTTGGGAGTCGGAGGGTTGCAGGTTCAAGTCCTAACCCAGACAAAAAAACAACACGGAGCGTGGATTGGTGGTTGGAGAGGCTCCAGTCAACCTCTAGAGCACTGCCAGGGTGCCCTTTAGCAAGGCACTGACCCCCCCCCCTCCCCCAACTGCTCCTGGGTGCGCTGACGAATGGCGGCGCCCTCACCCTATGTCCTCTCCACGCATGTTACGGGACCCCTAAATATATGCATGTATGTGTGAATTGGGGGGCCTGTATGTATGGGCTGTAAAAACAAATTCATTGTGTGTGTACAGTTGCATACCATTTCAATGGCAAATAAAGATTTCGATTTCGATTCTTATTATTATTGGCCTAGCCAACACACTTGGCCTGCAGCGGGGCAAATTTTGGCTGCCACAAAGGACAAATGCCAGGGCATCAAGGCCATAAGTAAAAAAAAAAAAATTTAAAAAAACTTTTGATACTATTTTGATACTTAAATACGAATCCATTTTCTAAAAGCATTAATGCCTTTTTAATAAGCAGTGTAACACTTCAAGAGAAATAAAAACACAATTTTTATCAAATCAAGTGGGGCAGACTTGCCAGGAGAGAGAGAGGCAGGGCTAGGGATGGGTATCGGTGTCGTTAGGATTTAATCAATACTATTACTCTTATTGATACTCTTTATTGGTTCTTAATCAATACTCTTATCGGTTCTTCATCATTACTCAATAATTGCTTTTTTTTTAAATATTACTTTTGAAAAGAATACATTCAGAAAAGGATTAGAATTTATTTTAAATATAACTAAATGTTGTTTTTATAACAGCAACAGTAAAGTTTACAACAGCAAAGTCAAGATATAAACTCAATAATATCTCACTGGAAACAAATCTAAAATGTCGATAAAATAAATCATATCCCTGACATTAAAACTTGAGTGAAGTTTAGAAAGAATGAAGAGCACAGACATCAGTCAGTATCAGTCCTTCCTCCTGTCCTCCTCCTCCTCCTGCATAGCTTGTTCCTAACAATTCGCTGTTAGCCGAGCTAGTTTGTTACACATAAGAGGGACGATGAGCGACGTCCACGTGTTTCTGCTTGTTGGACCAGTGTACTGATAAAGTATTGGCTTTTTACTGGCTACGGTTTTATTGCAATTATTTACAGTAATGAGCATAGCTGCCGTCAACTCGAGTGATCTTTGAGTTGTCTTCCCTTCACCTGGTTCACTTCACTGTGTCCACCGACCACGGTGGCCTCTCCACCCTGTGTGTGTGTGTGTGTGTGTGTGTGTGTGTGTGTGGGTGGGTGGGTGTGTGCATGCGTGCGTGTGTGTGTGTGTGTGACAGAGAGCAGAGGAGAGGCTGCAGCGTGATAATTACGCCAAAACGTTTAAAAGCAACAGCACGTCGGGGTTCATCCATACTACGGTCTTTAATAATTAAGACCCGTTAATAGATAGAAAAAGAGTGCGGGGCACCAAGGCCACAGTGGCCGATGGGCATCCAATTTTCAGAAGGGCATCAAGGCTAGAAAGAGGGGCAACATGGCTGCCGGTGAAATTCCTGTCCTGCAAGATACCCTGTGGAGTTTTAGACCACTGGTAGAGCTGAGGAGCAATGTTTTGTCATAAAACACATAGAAATAGACAACCAAGGGAAACAAGACAACATAGAACTATTTGAACTGGAAAAAGTGAATCAACAGTCAGAGCAAAGAAACATAAAGCTGGGGGAACACTCGTCTGATCCCATCTGAAGACATGTGTTTATTTATTAGTGGTTGTATATGATAAGTATTGTTTCATCATATTCTGAGGCAGTATGTTATTTAAATAAATGGAAACTGAATAAATGTTCCTTAACAACTCCAATATGTAAAAGAAATTGTGGCCTAATACCAGCTGAAACAACTAGCCTTCAAACTACAATTTTACATCCGAGCTAAACACAATCTCTTGTATATTCTCTGCAGTTGCGGTACAATCCGAAACAATAAAGTCAACTCTATGTGTGCAAAAATATCTGTCCCTTTCTAATGACCCCTCAGCAACTCCATCGGATGAGGATTTCAAAGCAGCACAGCAGCCATTCAGACCGGGGCTCAAATTAACTTATTTATCTCACAAGCACACAACTTTCCAAACATTACACAACATTACTGACCAAACATTTAGACAGCAGAACCCTCTCTCTAACAGAGTTAGTTAGGTGAATCACATCCGGTGAGTAACCAGATTATTCAACAGAGAGGGAGGGGAGGAGTGCCGTTTCCTTCCCAGTGACAGAGCTGCTGTGATGGTCACTCCTACTGTCACCACAGGATCAATAGCACACCATCACAGATATATGTCACATAAACACATCAACACGCTGGTGACTTTCAAGGCACAGCTCACCGTTGCATAGCTTTTATAATAATCATTTTTGGCTAATTAGGGTACATAGATGGACAGCTGGTCAACACACAGGACACCATTTTTAAGCAAATTCTAATATGAAAGGTGCATTCCACCCCTTTTACAATGAAGTTCAGTTCACTCATCATGATAGGCACTACTCAAGCATTTAAACATCTGTGTAATATCTATGTAATATCTATCTGAAAAAAAGTTTGAAAAAATGACCCTGGCGATGCCATCAGGTCATTGTGCTACTGAGTTGCATTATGGGAAGAACAAATGTTCAGGAGCAGGGTTCAAATTATTTACCCTGGTTGCTTGATTTCTTCAATATCTGCCACACTTCCACGTGACGTCAAGCAGCGGATCCCAGGATTGCAATCATGACCTATCTAGAGGTCAGTGCTGGAAAATTGCAGCAGATCATTATGTATGTGTCACAGAACAGAGAAAGCTTGACTTGGCAAAACTTTGAGCCTCAAAAACTCTCAGTCTGGTTGGAGCTCTATTATGTGGTCATCTGAGTGTGTGTGGGGGACGACAGTGCGAGCGCAAGTCTTCAAATGATGCAAAAAGATGCTTTTTTAACATAATTTCACTATGTTGTCATTACACAAGGGGGTAGGCGTTTGGATGTAGGTGTAATTGCAATAAAACAGATTTTTGATTTCCATAATTCCTGAAAATTACATATGTTGGAACTCTTTCTGAACATCTTGCATCAGCAACAGATTATGTCAGCACTTTTGGGCCTTGAACTCCCACACAAGAAGTCAGCACTTCCAGTCATGGGGAGCGGCACGCGTAAATACTTGCTCTTCAGGTATGCAGCTGGCTGCACCAGAGGAAATCCTTCTTGTGGAAATTCTAGGAGTGTCTCTCACTGCGCACTGAGGGCTTCTGGGAAGATCACAATGGCACACATGGGTGTTTTCGATTTATTGGTAGTTGGTGCCCACGCAGTAGCCATGATAATGCCATGTTGCATGTTAAATTCCCGTACCCAGGTAATTGTCGATGACTGGGTTTCAATCGTGAGAAGGAGATGAAACTTAAATGTCAGAGTTGAGATGCAATGAATCATAAAAGGTGAAATCTTTTAGTAAAAGGTCAAGACAGCGAGGAAGCCAACTTCACTAGTAAAATTAATCCTCTTGTGCAACTCATAGCGAGATGTTGTTCACAAAGGAGACACCACTGTTATCATGTTGAACCACAGTGACTTTTAGAGAGAGTGAAAGAAGACGACAAGCACGAGGAAGAAGATAATGAACAAGAAAGAGAACAAGGAATAAAATACTGTTAAACAAGAGTATTCTTGTTGCTGTTGATGCTGACGAGGCCCGGGAGTAATGATGTTATGATGCTACATGATGTGAGTGAACAGAACTGCTAGTGTATATTAAACACTATTTAATGAAAACAGATCACATTTAAATCACTATGAATCATCATGTAAAAAATATATACATTGGATATCAGAAAATCCAGCAGAGGAACTATGTTTTACTTTTTATTTTGTTTTTTTCAGTATATATTTTTTCTGATTGTATGTTCCCTTTTTTTGCGTTTCTTTTACCTGTCCTTTTTATTCTTGTTTTTCTAATGTTTATGATTACACTTGATTTGTATAAGCCTCTTTACTTCCTTCCTCTCCTTCACATATCCATTTAGTTACATTGTTATATGTATTCTACCACAATGTTTTAATTGTGCAAACATATAAACTAAACTCTTATCTCAGCTTGTACAGGCAGTCATGAAGCCATTAAAATCATCATAAAGTTTTTGCATGTGATTGTGTATTAATCTCACGTGGCTTATACTCGTCAGGCTGCTGTATGTGGACAAGGTTTATACTGCAAAAACACATACCAATGGTGTGGTGCTTCTAAAAACAAATTCAAAGTAAGAGAAGATAATTCTTTTTTAGAACATTTCTCGCTTAACAGTTTTCAGCATGGTTCAACCACAAGACCTGACTACTCTTGTAGCTATAGTGAATATTACTTTTGGGCTTTTTTCTTGAAAGATCAACAGCTCTCAGAATTTGACCCAAATAAGAAGCGAAACTGTTGTTTTGTTTCTGGTTTTGACTGGTTGACATATGTTTAACACTGTCACATGATGAAATAGACTAAATAAAGTCATGTTACAGTTATGTTACTGGAGACAAATCTGAATTATTTTAAAGCAGACAAAATATTCCTGTCATCAGACCATCTAAGAGTCTGCAAATGTCCATAACTGATTCACATTTGCTCAGTATTATATTATTTTGAGTTGTTTTTAACAAATATCATCTTTGTGGCGAAAAGGGGAGAATATTAACAAATGTCAACTCTTGAATATTTTTGATTTTCTTTCTAAATTCTTCTTTTTACACCCACTTCAGCCTTATTAAGTGGAAATTAGGTTTCATTGGAACTTCATAGTGGGTCCTCAGGATTTGATTTATGTGAACCAAAACAGACAGATGTGAAAACTCCTGTCATCTACAAACCTTTTCCCATGATTATTTAATTGCATCACTTTAAAAAATGTTTGAAGAAAACCTTTTGTATATTAGCAATCAACACTGTCAAATGCCTGTATATTCTAAAAGGCCAGTTTTGTGAGTCAACCATGCTTGAACTTTTATAAAGGTTTATGTGGTAAAGTTTAAACTGTGACGTTACACCAAAAACATTTATGTATTTAATTCATCCATCCACACATTACAAAATAAAGAAGGGTAATAGGTTTACGATAAATGATCACACTTAATGAGTCAACTTGTTAAAAAAAAAAAAAGTTTTTTCTTTTTTACTACAAGTACATGCAAGCACCCATGCAACATACACATATATGCCACTCACAGACAGCCACAGGCAAAGACATGATTAGACAGGTTTCTGGAAGCTGACATTTGCTGTTCCCTTTCTCTGAGCTAAGCAGCACATACCTGAAGTTTATGAAGCGCACTATGTACGTACTATGTCTCATTAACAACAGAGTCTCCGCACAGCTAACCAAGCATTTCATTCATGAGGAGGAGAGTAAATGAAAGCTTGGATGTGTAATCTTAAAACAAATTGATAAATATCTCAATAAAAGTCTTTGTAACCCTCTATTGGAAATACAAATAAATACCACAATCAGTGACAAACGTGAATACCTGCAATGCAAACTCAAACAGCCGGGGGATTTTAAACAGACATCAGCTGGAAGTTAATATGCAAACACGAACATTTATGATTTTCATGAACATTATTTGGTCCTTAAGTGTAAATGTGGTATAACCCTGAAAATGTTTTATTTGACCTTTATTTAGTCATGAAAGTTTCACTGAGATCAAGTCTCTCTTTGTCAGGAACACCCTGTTTACTTCACTTGATACAGTTTTACACCTGAAGGGAGCCCAGAGCAACCACAGTCTGATCTAGTAACCACTGAGCAGCTAAACTTGAGCAGTTGCAGTTGTTCAAGGGTACCTCAGTGGTTGCTCTTTCATTTTCACCATGCAGATCAGTCAAAGTTGCATTTTCTTGCACATTAAAACTAGGACCGCAACTAATGATTTCTCTCATTCTTGATTAATCTGCCAACTATTTTCTCCATTAATCCTCTATAAACGTTGAAAAGTAGTGAAAAACGCTCATCACAGCTTCCAAGAGACCAAAGAGATCTTGTTAAACTGCTTGCTTAATTTGACCAACTATCCAAAACAAAAGAATATTTAACTTACTATCACATATGATCAAAACACGCAGCAAATCCTCATATCCATATTTGGCACGTCACTTGAAAAATTGTTGCAGCTCTGTTTAAAACATATACTTACTTACTTTAGAACAAGCTATGTATCCACTTCAAAATAAGACATTCTGTTGTGAAAATCATGCAAAGTAGGGTATTATTATTAGTAGTAGTAATAGTTTTTTCAGAGTTTGTATCAGTATTAGTAAATATTGTGTGTGATAATATGTACTGTTCACAGTAAATAATACTGTATGTGTTTGAGTAAGCAACTAGAAAAAGGGGGAAAGTAGTCTGGATGTCTGAGCAGGTATGAGCAAAATCCACTGACCACTACAAATGGACTTTGGATTAGAAACACATCAGATACTTCAAAAAAGTATCAAAAGTGTCAGCGGGGGGAATAGCCCAAACAAGGAAACTTTCCACCTCTGCCCACGACTGTGACTCATGCAGAAATGCAACCACTTGTTTATCTGTAAGTGTGAGTGTGTGTGTGTGTGTGTGTGTGTGTGTGTGTGTGTGTGTGTGTGTTTGTGTGTGTGTGTGTGTGTGTGTGTGTGTCTCCCCGTTCACATGCTCATGTTGTCAGTGTGTGACCCAGAGTGACATTACTCTGAGCCACAGCGAAGCGTCAAACACGGAGCACATATTTAGACCCCATACGCTGAGTAAAAATCACAAAATACACACATTCTGCTCAAGTGTTGAATATCTGAAGGGTGACAAAGACACTGACTCAGCTACCAAAATGTCATCACTCCTTTATGTGAAGTAAGCCTGAATTACAATTACAAGATGTACCTGGGCTGAAGTTGTGGGAGTGGAATGAGCAGACGTGAAACTAATCAAGGTGTGCAGGCACTCAGCCAGCTGGCACAAGTGTCTACCAGAAACAGGGTCCAAATGTGAAATACTAAAGTGCAACTGTGTCTCACACACGAGCAAAATTACACTTTTGTCAATCCACAAATACATATACACACTTTTGAATGAAGCTGAAAATCCCCAAATAACATTCACTGTATCATTTCAGGTCCCCCAAAGCATGTTTTACATTACGTTTATTTATAAACTGCATGCACATATTTGGTTAAAACCTTACTGGCTACAATCCTCACCGTGTGGATAACTATTCTATCTTAGCCACGAAGAGATTCTGATTGTTTGTTGTCTGATACCTCGATCTAAACCTTCATCGAAGGGGGAATCCTGCACTGTTTCAACTCAAATGATGAAACCACATCACACACACACGTGTACTAATACATGTTCCTGTTTCTGACATCTCCTAGAAAATGGCCTTTAAACAACTGCCTACACTTAGGTGACTCATATACCCACTGTTCATTTCCACACATCTTACAAATTACACCCACGCACACTTAAATTCACCACTGCTAGTTAAGTTGTAATCTTAATACCTGTGGTAGTGAAACAATTTGTTGTTTCAGGTAACTTTACATAACAGGTATGCGGCCAGGCCTCTGACTGGCAGGTGCATGAGTATTGATCAACAGGATTTTTTTTTTTCTTTTTGATGCAAGATGACGTAATCACGGTTTGGAATAATAATTGGTGTCATATATCATTTTTCCCCCCAATAAGTTTAATAATTAGCTTGTTAAAAATTCTTAAAATTACATCTTCTCCTTCTCCATCCAGAATCTATGAATATGCTATTTTTCATTTCAACAAGTTTAACTGCTTGTATGTAAACGCATGCCTTCTGTGTCAAGTGAAAAGCACACTTCTGAATGGAGGGGGGCTTTAAATTACAAAAAAACCCTCTGTAAATCTGCTCTGTTGGTAACACCAGGATCTTTACATTTGCATGATGTACTGATGTTCAAGCTGTTTGTGTTTCTCTAAAGTCAACAGCTGCACATCAGGAGTGCACCATCACCAACCTGGGATCCTTGTTGTTCAGAGCCTGAATGATCTGTGTGTAACTGACATGACTGATAAGCCCATCCATCAACAGTCCAAACCCCACAATACAAATCTTACTTTTAATTGCTGATCTATTGTTACTGCAGTGTATCATTAAACACAGAGTGACTACTGTTACCCATTTGGTTGAATACTGTCTGGGTCTGACAGTTGTTCCGCCCCAGCAGACTGGCTAATAATGGAGATATCTGCCCTGTCTGCCAGCACACTCTTTCACTTACACAAACTTTCAATACTCACAATAACAGTTATTATAAAGAAGTCAAGCCAGTTTCACGGATCAGCAGCTTTATGTCAAAAACCCTGACAATAATGACATGTTTATGTTTAAATTCTTCCTCTAAACCTAAATGTTTAATCAAATCAAGATATAATGCACTCAATAATATTATAAGTCAATGTTGTTGTTTTTTTATTCTGTATGTATGACTCAAGGCCAAACACAGGAGATTCCTACTGTGGGGCGGCATCAGTGACATAATCGACTGCTTAAGAAGGTATGAAATAGCACATACAGTCATCTGTTGCAGCATGCTGGATCCTGCCTGACACATGCTGCTCATAACACTGTGTGTATATGCGCACGAGAGAGAGGGTTATATATACTGTTATACTGTATATACTTTTCATGTGGTGCTCAAAGAAGCTTCTGTATAAGTGTTTCTGGAATGATATTTGAGCTGATGTAAAGAGAAACACACCACATAAGGACACTGCATCCTCTGAGCTCTAACAACCGAGCCTTCATCTCTATTACCCCTGACTCTATTGTACACATGTGCACATAAGATGATGTGGACTGGACAAAAAACATGCAGGAGATTCAATGGATGTTTTTCTTTGTAACCATGCAAATTATCCTCCTCCCACAACATTTGCTTGCTCAACTATTACACGAATGCTCCATCTTTCAAGAGAAATGTATGAATGCATGGTGGTCTTGTATAGCTGCCACTACTGTATAAATACAATAAATGCACACGCAAACAAAGAAAACCAACATGGTGCTCCTTAAACACCCTCCAAGATTTACACAAAGTGGTGAATCACGCTGTCAAATTTCATTGCAGGGTAATAATGAGAGAGGTGATAAATCTGCCATCAAACAAGCGAGGGAAACTACAAAGTATTAGGCACAATCTGCTGCGCATTACCCTTTTCTCCCTCTGTCGAGACCCACACACGCACAAATGTTTAAAAAAAAGTGTAACAACACATCGTGATAACATCGTATAATGGCCCACAATCCCTGAGTGATATACAGTAAACCTCCTGTGCCGTGGCTCATGGAAACACTCTCTCCTGTCTTTGGGCACTGGTGTGATAAGGCAGTGATGGGTTGTATTACTTCACTTGGGTACTCCCGGGGGGAATCCCCCTGGTGCGGCTGTGTATATGTATGTGTGTGCTGTCTGTGTATGTGTGTGTCTGTGAGTCCGTCCACAGAAAGGGAAGAATGCCACCATTGAGCACCCTGCCATTGCGCCAGCAATCCTCTCCCCCGCAACCCCGCCCCTTCCCGTCCTCGCTTGCACTCTGACGTACAGTTGGAGCAGATTTGGTGACACGAAGATAAAAGCCTTCCTCTGTTTCTCTGCTTTCCTCTTTCTCCAGTGTCACCAGAGCGCTGAGTGCTGGTGCCTTGGCCGAAGACATAGAGAGCTCATTCAAACTGACACAATCACTTTTCACTTCTGCTTTGTGATAAGCCAGAGTTCACAATATGCCCCCCATATAGTCAGCAGCTTTGTACAGGAGGCCTAAAGATGCTAGACCACTGTATATACAACTGTGCTCTAACAACTGGAACAAGCTGCGACACCGAGGCCCTTTTTATGCAAAGTACCTTACTTCCTCTGTCATAAATCTGACAACACTGACAAGCCTGCAGAGGTTTAACAGTTCAGTACAAAGGCAGCAGACACTCAACCTGTCATTGCAATACTTTATTGCCAGATAATTATTAAGAACAAAAATAATCGATTTGATCCGTAAAATTCAATTTGCCATTCAATTTTTAAAAAAATAGTGATAACAAAATTCACTCATCATTTATTCAAGATGTTTTACTGGGTTGCACAAATTGTCCATCTTGCCCATAGGTACTCATTCAGAATGAACTCTACCCTGCAAAAAAGCAAGACGAATGTCATAAATGGGATGGGATTGACCTTGTCCTCAGCAAAGTTCTCACTGTTACCCCTTTCTCATTTGTAAAACTACATAGGAGAAGAATAAAAGCAGCAGATTTAAAAGAATATTGTATGAACGGCAGTGAGTGCGAGGACAAAGATAGAGGGTACACAGAACAATGTGTTTGATAAATAGATTTATAATTTTCAAGTTGCAGAATTGTATGGTTAGCTAAAAAAAAAACTGTACCTCCTTTTTCCTTTTCCATTTGCCTTTTGCCAAAGTATATGAAGAAATATGGCCCTTTTCTAATTCTGCTTACAATAAATGTGAGTTAAATTTGAGGTTCAGCATGTATTGGTTATGCTAAAGGCTAGGGTGAGTCTCAGAGGAAATACATGTAAATCAATGCAATGTCCTCATTGGTGACAAAAACAAGTGCCTTGTGTGAGTGAGTCACCTGACACACGACGCTGGTGGACGCAGTTGATTACCCACACGTCCAATTCTATTAAAAGGACACGGTCATAATCTCTAATCACTTCCATGTCTGGCGGAATAAGAGAGCAGGTTAATCTGGATTACACGTCACCATGGTGAGGTCACAGACAAGGCAGCTGATACCCTGACTAACCGACAAGAGCGGGAGAGAGACCAGGTTAAACACAAATACAGGGATAAGAGAGGAGACAAACAATGAAGTTGATGTGTTATAAAGACAATTATAAGATAAATGATTAATTTACAAGAGCTTAACCTACATGATTAAAACATGCTTATAGAAACTGATAGATAAACTTAAACAATAAAGGTATTATAGAACTTGTGCTGATGAGCAATATTTCACAGTAACAATACAATTATAAAAGCCCCTTTTATAAAACAAATGATCCATTTATAAGGGCTTACCCTGGATGACTCAAATATTGCTTTATAATTCTTACAAGAGGAAGAAGAGCAAATGACATGCAGAAGAACTTGTGATCTATGCCTATAGGATATGTTTGCCCTAAAAAACCATGGGGATAGAATTAGGTCAACTTATAATTGATTGAAAATGATCATGATAAAATGGCACATGAGGAACAGATAAGGAAGTCATCTGAGAGCAGGAAAGAACAACAAAGTGATGAAGTGAGGATGCCAGGATTATCAATAAAGGGTGCAATTGTGTGCCAATGTGAATTAAAAGGGGGAAATAAATTAAATCACAAACGTCTGCCCTGTCAATCCTGCAGATTTCTGGAGCCCCATCTGAGACCTGGTGGCATGTGATCTGCTTGCCCTGCAGCTGATCCTGGCACTGTGGACTGACCACACTGTTCCCTGGCATTAACCACCAGTCACTCTCTTCAAGTAAACAAACGTGGCAAACGAGTGGGATGTTGGATCCTCTGCACATTTCCCATTTCACATGAATGTAATAAAGTGGTAGAATGCGTTTTGACTGACCAATGCACGCATGCATAAGCAAATGTACGCTTCCTTTCCTGCAGGTCAGAGAGCGCCTGTTTCAAGGGGGGGGGGGGTAACACAGCAGAGGGATTTCCCAGCAGACAGGTGCGCATCTTCCAACCACGAGAGCGTAAAAGTGTGCGCACTCGCCAGCCGCCGCTGATTGTTTTGTTTGGTTTTCCATTATCAAAATGCCTTGACTCTGCAACTTTTCGTCCTGACTGGCTGAACTTCCCCCGCAGCAGCGGTGCAGCCTCACCACTATACTCCCTCCCTCCCCCCCCCCACGTCCCCCTGATCGGACCTCTCGGCTACAGACGCCTGGAGTGTGTGAGCTCCGCTGGGGAGGAAGAAGCAGCGCCGCGAGCCGTCGCGTTCACAGACCTGTCGCATGCGGCTGCCCGACGAACAGACGGCTGATCTGTCCTCGGGTCTACGGTCTCTTTCGTCCCTTTTCGTTTCCCCCACCCCGGTCCGCGGACAGAGAGATAGAGAACCTGTGGCGGTCAGATTTTGCTCTCGACTGTTGCTTTCTCTCTGTCAGCTGACTGTTATAAAAAAAAACTATCCACTACTGAATAACAGCTTAACACTGACTGTGCTGGATTTTATTTTTTATTTTTTTTTATGGAGCCGTGGCTCATCTCCACCTGCAGCTATCCTGTGGCCCAGGTCGCCTTTGCCGAATAAAAAACGGGGACACGCTTCCCGGCTAAAAATACCTGTCTACGACTATATTTGGCTTGGCTGGATCACAATCACAACGCTAAAATAGTCGGGCCCCGGCACAATGAATGGGCTCTATCTCACTCTGCCTCCAGGTGCTAAATTTAGACACAAGGCTTGCGTCATTCACGACCCTGTGCGTCAAGGCTTCCCCCGCCCCCCGGAGCTGCTCATTGGTCAGAATTAGGACGTTGAGTGAAAAAAAAAAACGCGCTTCGTGATTGGCTGCTGTGGATTATTGTTCTCAGCGGCTCCGAGGCTGCTTTTTAATTTCGAGGTTGCTGCTCACGCTTCGGGGAAAGGCTCCTTCACATGGCCGGGGGACCGGCGAAGTCTCACTCTGGAATGAATTTGTGAAAGTAGAAGAGTCAAATAAAAGATTTCCCACATTTTTAAAGCGCGTTGTAATGGCCAGCGACTCAGTCAAATAACATTTAGTATTATTATAACGTTTTATTGATGTTGTAGGACTTTTGTCATAGCAGGGCATTTTGTAGTTGATATGTGAAGCAAATAAAATGTTGTGTTTAAATTACAAAAACACCCATTTTAACATGTTAACGTTAGTTGGTTTCATTATGAGCCTACTAGAGGCCATTTCTTATATCTGTTCAAAGGAGATTACTAAAATATGTTGATTTGCATTGGAAAAGGGGTGAAATCATCTAATTGGATCATTTCACTTAACAGATTAACATTTTAAGGCCTCATTATGGACAAATGATTTGTTAAGATTGGGGGTTTGAAATAATTTAAAGAAAGGGTTATCTAAAGGTCATAAAAATGGGGGAAAAAACAGAGACTTATTATGTCCTTAAGGCACCAGTGTCCTATATTGAATGTCTTTACATGCAAGCTCATGCCTGAAAGCTTAAAGTGAAGGAAGTCAACAAGATAACTAGATGAATAGATAGATAGAGATAACAGATAGATAGACAGATATCTAGATAGATAGATAGATAGCATTTTATATATTATCAGTCATACACACAGACATTTAGTTAAGTACAACCAGTAAAAGTAGTAATACTGCAATGTAAAATACAACTTTAGACGTAAAAAGTTGTAAAGTATCTGTACATATAGCCTACTAATAGTAAAAGTACTCATTATGCCGAATGGCCCCTTTCAAAATGTTAGGCCTATATTTATATATTATTATTGTTAATATTACATTTTTAACATGGAAGCAGCATTTTAATGCTGTAGCTGGTCAGAGTGGAGCTCTTTCTAACTGCTTCATACACTGTTGTAGCTTGTTTAGAAATGCCTCACATTTTATAAGATATATAGCCTACAGTATGTCTTGTATGTAGAAGCTCAATCTGCAAAGTAACAGCTACAGCTGTTAAAAGTAGTGGGGTAAAAAATGCAATATTTGTCTCTAAAATGCACAGTAAAGTACAGAGAAGTATACAATGTAATACTCAGTTAAAGTACAGGAAAAACATTACTATACAGTACCTTGGTAAATGCACTTAATAGCTGCTTTTCACCACTGCTACTATTGCATTTCTCCTTGAAGAAGCTGGTGTAACTAACTTGGCTTTTTTATTTATTTAATTTGATTTGTGTTTCAAGCAAATAAATATTTGGGTTTTTTTTTTTCAAGCATTTTTAAACTGGCTCAACATTATAACGATGATGAATACATTATGGACCATCTGCAACAAGCGTGCTCTCCCGCCGGATCCCCACCCCCTCCCTCCCCTCCCAACCCTCCCGCGGCTCCACTCCCCTGCAACCATCAAACCAACCGCCTCTCTCCCTCGCTGTGACTGATCCTCTCTCTCCCTCGCTCCGTCTCTGGCACGGCGCGCGGGGCTTATGTGTCTGGTACTGTACGGAGAGAGAGAGGGAGCTCTGCGCGGAGTGACGTCACCTCTCCCATGGCGTCACATTGACGTCGCGCATACCAGCCCCTCGTATGTGGAGGCAGAGTCCACATAAATGCACTATTTGACTTTCTCCACTCAGACGGCGCACATAAACAAACCCGCGTTACAACTCCACACTTTGCAAAGCACCCGTCAGCGCCGACACGCTCAGGCTCACGGGAACGGACCCAGGCACACTCCTTACACCCGGGAGTTTTTTAATTTTTTAATTTTTTTTTTTTTTTCTGTTTAATTTTTTTTTTTTTTTTCTACTTTGTGTACTTTAGGGGGAAAAAAAGTAAGAAGAGGAAGAAGAAAGTTTTTTTACGTCGCCGATGCGAACTGCTCCTCTGCAACATTACTAAGACTTTTTTTTTTTTTTTTAACGTTTCTCTTCTTTACTTCGACTCTTGGTGATTATTCCGGATGGAAATAGGATACTTCATGCGAGGTTATTACCACATGTAAAGACGGAACCGCTACAGCAAACCAGTAAGTGAACTGTGAATGAATGAAGTCCCTCGTATTCTGCCGTATAGCCTACTTGTTAGATTGCCAAACCGTTGACCCACAGCTGTGTGTATGCATGTTCACACTACCTAAATCTTACACCGCGTTTAATTTACACCCTAATATTATTATCGGTGTCTGGTCCGTCCAACTTTGTGCGTCTAACCTGTTGATATGTGAAGCTCCAACCCAGCCGACAGCTGCTCACATTGTCTGTCCGTGTGTGTGTGTGTGTCCGTGTGTCCGTGTGTGTGTGTGTCCGTGTGTGTGTGTCCGTGTGTGTGTGTGTGTGTGTGTGTGTGTGTGTGTGTGTGTGTCTCCGGGAGCAAATGAAGCTGAATTCGAATTTAATTTGCGCCGGGAAGGTATCATATCCTTTCTGGTTGTCATGGAAATGAGATGCCTCTCACTCACACAATGAATAGCGGAGTCAGACACACTAATGGTCTGAGTGGAGAATAGTCTAACCTACATCCAGCCAGGAGCTGAGAGAGAGAGAGAGGGGAGAGTAAAAGCTCTTTGATTTCATGCCATGTGTTTTTTTCGGGTTTTTTTTTTTTTTTTTTTTTTTGCCTCATCATGTAGGATTGTGCTGTTAGTGAGTGATTTGTAAGATTGAGCCTACACGGTTTGTGTGTGGGATGGTGGGTGGTGTTTGTGTCTATGGGCCATGACATGTCATTGATAAGCAAGTCCAGGAGTCTCCAACCCCGGCTCGCTTTTTAGCACCAGGTCCCCACAAGTACGGGTGATAGTTGTTTTCCAAACAGTCTTAACTCACATGGTCTGAGCTGTCGCCCGACTGGTGGCCAGTCGCAAATGTCAGCAGTCTCCCTGTCTGCTGTCTCCTGCGAGGGCACGGCCTCTCCTCCCATTGATCGCAGTTAAAAAAAAAAAAACCCAACAAAAAACAAAAAAAAAAAAAAACACCCTCAGCCGTTCACCATAAAGCCACATCAAATTTTCTGAAGCCCTCTGTGAAAAAGAAACAAAAAAAAAAACTTCACAGACATGTGATGACAACGCAGACGCACAGACACTCCAAATCCTCCAAATCCACATCATTTATGATAAATAAAAGAGGAACTCCCACTCCCGAGTTAAGGCACTTGAGTAACTTGCTGATTTTTCTACCTTTTCTTCCCTCCACACGCTCGCTCAGGTTCACGCACGCACGCACGCGGCCGCGCGCGCAGGCACTTCTGACAGTCTCCCCCTCAGGGCTGATTTACAGTACTCACATATTTCTCTGCTCTCTCCTTTATGTCCCCTCTTTTCTCTGTCTCTGTTTGCTGGAAGCCTCGCGCTGTCCCGGGTTATTGGTGCGAGGGGCTACCGGGGGCTACCGGCGCTTCGGGGCGCGTGCTTTGCACTTCTTCTGCGGTTCTCTTGGTTACCGGTGCGCACAGGGCCAGATCTGCAGCGACCGGCCCGGCCTGAGGAGAAAGCGAGAGGGGGACACGATTGCTCATTTAGAAAATAAGACTGAATGTCTCACTTTGCAGAAAAATATGTTTTTTTTTTTATTAGGTTTTTTTTTTTATTTTAGGCAAATATGACCCTTTTTTCACTCTGTTAACCCTCCTCAAAGGGCGCACTTACGCACAATTAACGCTCTTCGAGTTATGTGCAGTAGGAATGAGGCTATTTAGGCTTGTGTCAAATAATATCTCGTTTATGCTGCTGTTGCTATAACCAACCAGTGCTCATAGGCGTAAAGGTTTTTTTTTTTCTGCACTCAAATGGCTCCACACAGAATTGAATAATGGCTTAACTGTTCCACATCAACACTAATCAAATAAATGTTACACAGCCTGACTTGTTTGTTTACCCTGGTTTGTCTTTTTTCTTTTCTTTTTTTTTATTTCAACATGTTTGAAGGCTCAGTGAAGCATTACATTTGTGTAAAAGCCATGGCCTGACCGAGGAGCCATCAAAAGGGTCCACAGAGGCCCAATGTTTCCCCCCAGAATTGGTCTGTAAGTTCAGAGTTTGGAGAAGAAGGTTCCTCTGCAGGCAGCCTGCGAGGCGGTCTGGGGGACTCCTGTCAACACACAGCGTGGAGATAGATCGACACGACCGTATCCCAGAGCTTCTGTGTGTGTGTGTGTGTGTGAGAGAGAGAGAGAGAGAGAGAGAGAGAGAGAGAGAGAGAGAGAGAGAGTATAAGAGAGAGTGTGACAGAAAGGGGGCGCTCTGGGCCTTGAAATCCGGCGGCCACAGTGCGCCCTGCTGCAGTGAGAGGGAGTTGGAGGCGCAAGGCGCACAGGAGTCCGCTGGTTCGGTTTCAGGTCCGACTCTCCAAAATTTTCCTAGATTTTGTGGTCTTCCTCTGGATGAACCCTGAGCAGGCGAATGCGGTGGTGATCAGAGGCAAGAAAAGCGATGGTCTGGAGACACTGGCACAGACTGCTTTTTCAAAAGTTGTCACTTTTGTAGGTCTGTATTTGTGGAAGTTGTGTGTAGTTCTTTTTTTTTATTATTATTATTATTTTTAGCCTGGTTGAATTTGTGTTTTGTGGCGTAAAATTAAAAATATGATAATAACGGATCACAGATTATTGTTAGAATGAAACTTGTCGCCCACGTAAAGTGTCAGTCTTGAAATGAGCCTCAGTTGTGGTTCATAATACTTTCTTTGTAGCATGGATCCAGTGTCATATTTAATGCCAAAATTGGTGTATGTTTAAATTAAATGTGTAAATCTTCTTGCTACTCTGTGTTCATGTGGACTTACGTGGACAACTGCAAAGACTTACACCGTTTCTGCGGCTGGCATCTTGTTCTGATGTGCGCACAGTAGTTTGCATGCCCTCTCATCTTTCTGCTTATTTTCATCAGATTTACTGACTTAAAGTGTCTGCTTAGATTTTTTTGCCAGTAATTCTCTCTTTTTAGTGTAAAATGACATTTTTGCTTACACTCTTTAAATCGTGCCAGCATTTCTCTGGGCTCAAATGTTTTGGGATGTTGTGAATATTGAAAAGGTCCAACTTCACCCACAGTTTTACCAAACGCAGTTTGGGATGGCAGTGTTTACCGGGGGGGAGAACATTTTTTTTTTAAAAAAAAAGAGCAAAACAAATCGCTCAACGCTTCCCTCCAAGTGTGACTGAGTTTTTTTTTTTATATCGCTGCCTCGCGGTGGTCGCTGAGCGTGAGGTGAGGGTGCCCACCTTGCCTCTGTCCGGCGCGCCGCCACGCCGCTGGCTGTAACCCAGGCGTCTCTCCCTCCAGACCCAGGTTCGGAAGAGCGCGCCCAGCCGAGCTCGGAGCCCCGACGATCGGACACTTCCCCCGCGACGCCCGCCGCGTCCTCCGCGCTCCAGGAGCCCTGTCCCGGCCGCAGCCACGCCACCCCTCAACTCCGGACACCCAGCACCATTCAGCGCGCAGCTCTTTCACCAGGTACGGACCCCCGGCCCCTTCCTCCTTTTTTTTTTTTTTTTCAGTCTCATCAGTTGTTTTACTTCCTCGTTCTTTCCTTCTCTCTCTTTCTCCACTTCATCTCCTTTTCTCAGCTGATGCTTTAGTAGTGAAGTGCGACCGCGGGCTCGAGTCTGTGCTTGCGCGCCTTCTGCGGTGTGATTGGTGTTTCATGGTGGGACAAAAACGCACAGCAGCCCCGCACAACGTCTACTGTCAGCTCAGGGGCACGAGCAGAATTTAAGTTAGATAATAATGGGAGCATCATTTCTGCTGTCGACTACTTGTTAAAATTCAACAGCAAATCATAACGTTTTGTCAACATGCTGGTGATGTTTTTCTTCGGGTCTGTAACGAGCCTGTGCCCGTATGTATGAGGGTGTTTGTGTGTCGGCTGGCAAGTGCGAACTGAGTTGACATTTCAATAATTAGACAAGCAGAAATAAGAGACTTTTTGAGACCAGGCACTCCTAGTTCATAGACATTGATCTTCCTAATGACTCAACAAGGTCCACAAAAGCCTTTATGACTCAAACAGGCCAGATTATGGTTAATATTTTTGTATTGTTTCAGTTTGGCTTTTTAATTTATTTATTATTTTATCCTGAATCTGTCAAATTAATATTCAATCTCCACATAATTTCGTCTTTGTTCTTGATAAAATAAACACATGATAAATCCCTCAAATATTAAACTTAAATATAGACATTTAACATATAAACAGTGGTTGTGTAATTGTGTCACTGGGCTTTGTGTGTGTGTATTTGTGTGTGCATAAGTATGAAAATCACTTTACTCATTGTGTGAGGCGACTGAATTCAAACAATTTATTTCATGATTCCCTGACCAAAAAAAATCCTGTGTTTTTGTATTCATGTCTGCAACTTCATGTTTTTATTTGTTAGATCTATGGCATTCTGACAATGAACAAGCGCGCTCAGTTATTGGAACAGCTGCAGTTTGTCCAGTTGAAATGCACACCTCGAGGTTAGAGACTGTTTCCCTTCGCCTCACTATGCTGCAACACCTGTGTCTGACTCTGCTTGGGTTGTCTGTCCTTTTGCTTGCACACACACACACACACACACACACACACACACACACACACACACACACACACACACACACACCTGCTTGCATGCAAGTATAATAAAGGCAATCTGATGGTGGTGTTGGGGTGTATGGGGTTCCCTACAGATTTGCATCAGTGACATGAAAATAAAGATGCTCCACTGATGCAATTCTATTTGAATTAGTGAGTGTGTGAGTGAGGGCGCACGCTTGTGAGCACGGGTGTGTGTGTGTGTTTGCGTGTGTTAGTAAGTGAAGACTAGGCACACGACCAAAAGTAGAGCACTGAAGAGGATGAGACGTTTGCAGACACAAGTGGTTTTACAGGTTCTTCTTAGGATAAGGGTGCATGTTATTGGCAGAACGAGCGTATACAGGCTCATGTTGACATCTTGAACATCATTAGTACACATGTGTATGAAAAAACAACTCATCAAAAGCTTCTTTCCTCACCTGACACACACACACACACACAGAGAGACAAACATCACAGTCCACATAGTTTGAGGTATTTGTCAGCTGTCAAGTATATTGTGTTTGTTTTACATTTCTCTGCCTCTCTCTTTTTGTCTTTCACCACTTCTCAGGCATGTCAAACTGAAAATCTACTGCATTTAAAAATGTGTAAATAAAGCTGCTGGTAAAATACTGCACAGGTGCAATAAGGCTTAAACGCCCCCTACACACACACACACACACACACACACACACACACACTAACACACTAGTGCACCAACATTGATCTGAGGCTTGACCCACTGACACAACACAGAGAGCCACAAAGTTCGCCACTGAACTCTCCTCCCCTCACATTTTTCTCTCTTTCATGCCTCTCTCTTCTTCCTCTGATGCCTAATCAGTTGCAAAAGTCTTTAGGTATTGCCCAAAAAAAGCCCCATGACGCCCATAACGCTGCATGTGTGTTTTTCCACGTGGGTTGAAGAGCTGGTCATTTGTAGAAGAAAAAAAAAAAAACCTCGATGACGTCAAGCACACATAGGCCTACAGCTTGACTCATATCCTCAATTAAAATAAAACAAATGTTGCAGCTTGATATTCCCATTGAGACGTACTGTAGGTCTGTCTGCACTTGCTGTGGCTGATGCACTTTTAATACACTTCTTTTTTTAATTCTGAGAAAAAGGATTTATACTTTAATATTATCCAAGAAAATTGCGGTTTTAAGCTGTGATTCTTTTAAAATTAATTGTAAAAATGTGTTAACATTTGTTCCCACTAGGTCCAGTCTGAGAGGTCATCTCTCTTCTGACCTTATATATATATATACATATATATCTTGATTATAACAAATACACCTGATCACAGAGCCACATAAATATGAAATAAATGAAATAATTAATAAATAAATAAATAAAGTTATGTAGAGGAGTGTCCCTCCCATTGATTATTTTTTTCTTCTTTTTAGTTTATTAACGCTTTGAGTCTTTTTGTGGGCCCCCACAGCCAAAACGCTCGCTGCCTCTCAGGTATATTTTAATTGTGTTAGGGCGGCTTCAATGAATGTGTCATCAGTGCCGTCCGTGGGGTTTATGAGGCATGGGCATATCTGACTGCGAACTAAACGTTGCAGGCTGTTCTCAAAAACGCACGATTAGTCTGTCAGTACAGTTGGTATAAATAGGAAGAAGAGGGGATGTATTGAAGTTACTTTCATCTAGTTTGAAGGGGACCGGGGCCGCTACTTCTGTCCGTCCGCGCGGATGGAGGTATTTGTGGGCGCTTTAACACCAGCAGGACCGATACGCGCCGTGTTTGACTGAACAAACATGACGCGCAGGGCACCGGGCCGCTTACGCGCATGCTGGGCGTCAATGGGAGCAGCGCTGATGTTGACAGTTCCCTGCTCGGGAGCGACGAGCAAACACCACAAAACCCCGGCCGCGCTGACACCCAGGACTGATTAGCCCGCACACACTCGTGCGCGCGCGCGCGCGCACACACACACACACACACACACACACACGCACTCACGCACGCACGCACCCACTCGCAGACGCACGCGTGCACGCCCAGAAGCACGCACGCAAACGCAGGTGGAGTGTATTACGTAAGGGGCTTGATAAGAAGAGACCATGTAGTCCACACACACACACACACACACACACACACACACAGAGATGATGAGGTGGTGGCCTGCTGCTGCTGTGGCTGTGAGAGAATTAGATCAAGAGGAAAACTCAAGACATACCGACTGGCGTCTGCAGCAGTTAGAGGAAATATCTGTGTCTATGTGGTAGTGTGTGTGTGTGTGTGTGTGTGTGTGTGTGTGTGTGTGCGTGCGTGTGTTTCTGGGTGTGTGCATTTATGTGTGTGGGTTGTGCAGCAAGCATCCAGCACCACCATGGGGTTCCATTATTATTTAATGTTATCTCATCTGCTTTGCCATCTGACTAACCAGAGTACACTCACCCACACACCGGTGCACTCACACACACACACACACACACACACACATCCCTGCACACACACTCCTCACAGATACTTCAGCATTTCAGTATGTAGAGTGGATTGGATCTTTGCTTTCGACTGCTTCGCCTCAGCACTGGGCACGGATGAACTACAGCTTCTCTAGCTGAACTGTGGGAGAATCACAAGTGTCTGAGGTTGTGTGTGTGTGTGAGCTTCAGATATTTCTACTCCGCTTATTCAGTGAAGTACAAGAAGTGTTGAAGCAGGAAATTGAGCAAATGGCAGTAAATGGAAAGATTTGTTCCAAGCTTCTCATATTCCTTGAAAGGTGCATTGAGAAAAACTTTTATAACATTATGAAATCTCCAACACCTCAAGAGCATATAAAAACTGCCTGTTCCAATAGAGCTGTGCAGAAATGTTTAGTCATCCATTCACTGTTTAATTGTTGACCCTGTTTAGCACTACCCTTGTGTGCATGTGCCTCCAGCAGAGTCGGCCTGTATCCTGTGAATTCACTGTTGGGTTGTTCCTGTTCTGTGCTTCTGTGGGCAATCTCCTTGTTCTTGAAGTCCTGCTTCTCTGTTAAAATGAGTAGCTAACTAATATTTCATTAAACTTTCCTCACTGATTGATGTTTGTTGCCCTACTGCTGTACTCTACTAACACCATTAAAATGCTTTGTGAATGAAAGGTCTTTGAAATGCACGTGGTCTGATGTGCCACGCAGTTCTAACCTACGTGTGTGCTCTGTCTCCCTGGCAGACATGCCCTGTGTGCAGGCTCAGTATGGGCCCGCCCCACCAGGCTCAGCCTACTCTGGTCAGTCCTTCAGTTACCAGGGCGACAGCTACGGCTCTGACCTCATGACCCCTGACTACACAAAGCTGGACCTGGGCGGCGGTGAGATCTCCGCCGCCGCCGCCACCACCTCCCTCCCCAGCTTCAACGTCTTTGTGGAGGGGAGCTACGAGCCCAAGTCCTCCTGCCTCTACCAGATGCCTCATCACAGGCCCACCATCAAGAAGGAGGAGGAGAACTACCCTACCGCTCCGCCGCTGGAGGCCATGTCCTCCTCCACCATGTACTTTAAACAGTCTCCCCCCTCCACCCCCACCACCCCGTCCCTGCCGCCCCAGCCTGGCACCTCCTTCCTCTGGGAGGACCACACCCTGGCCCCTCCATCGCACCCCCACTCCCTGGGCTCCGGCCTGGATACGGGGCCCCTCAAGTCGCCCCGTTTTCCGCACTTCTACCAGCACTCGCCGCCCCACAGTGGCGGCAGCGTCGGCGGTTACGAGAGTCTGGGCGGAGGACTTGTTCGTACCTCCTCCTCTTCCTCCTCCTCCTCATCATCGGTCTCCCATCCTCACGGTCCACCCCTGGAGCAGCCCATGTACCAGCTGCACCGCGGGGCCGGGGGCAGCAGCCTCGCCTTCCGCTCCCTGGCTCTCGGGCCCTGTGGCCCCCTACTAGGAGACAGCCTGCCCTCGCCTCCTCCGCGTGGCCCCCAAGGAGAGGGCACCTGTGCAGTGTGTGGGGACAATGCGGCCTGCCAGCACTACGGCGTACGCACTTGTGAGGGCTGCAAGGGCTTCTTCAAGGTAAAAACCCTTTAGAGTATTAAAAGATTGTTATTCCAAAAAAAGAGGCTTATCAAACTTTTATGTTAAAAGGGGTAACGTTGCCTCTGTCCTTAACTGTACTTCTACTTCTATATGTTTGATATATCAGTCGATCTCATGGTTTCTAATAAGACATGGTCCACTTCTGCCTCTATTCTTCAAAGTCTTTTAAAAGTACCCACTCTTCTTGTTCCTATGTCTTGTCTCACCAACAGACACACAACCTGATGCCCACAAAATTACATTCATAACTGACTTTTCACCCTTGAAATATCACCTGTGATCTGTGAACTAAAACTGCAAACTGACTGACGTATTTCATTTGAAATAATTTGATTGCATTTGCCACGCTCCCACTCTGCACCCTTCTCTGCGCTCTCTAAATCGTCTTTAGAGTCATTATGAAAGCACAACACACCCACAGGGGTCGTCTCTCCCAGCAACCAAGTGGGCAAAAGTGTGTGTATGCATGGTCTCCGCATGTGTGTGTCTGTGTGAGATTTCTTGTGTTACGTGAGAGCACAGCATGATAAAAACACATGCTTGATGCTCAGCCACTCAGATATAAAGTGCTGTAAGAGTCCAGTGGAAAAGGAACCCTTTAAATCAAAGTTTCCTTTAAGCGGGTTTGCAGTGAATCAGTGGCCACAAAATTGACCACAATTCACATAATACTCGGGGTAGTATGAGTCAGTTTGAAATTTGGTCCGTCAAATGATTCAATCTAACACTTTTCAACTCGCTGTCTCACATCCCATGTTACCTCACACGTGCTCACATACACACGTGCACACACAACTCATAGTTTAACATCACCAAGAGTCAGTTTTTAGTCAGACACATTTTTCATTTTCCTTGTGCAAGTCATATAACACACTATAGACATAGCAACAAACTTAACATGTGTAGGTGACAATAGGTAATTCAAAATCCAACTGACTCAGCGACACTGAATTAATTTCTTTGCACAGTTTTTGAATTATAACGTTTTCCGGCACACTTGTTAAGCTTTCTATTGGTTGCATGAGACAAGAGAGCGAAATTAAGAGACAGCAAGAAGGAGGGTGCAAACACAGAGGTAATTGAATAATGCCTCTGGTAGGTGGAAATGAATTATCCTTCTTTTCAATTAGTTTCACAATTTGTTTTTATTTAGTAATTAATGAATGCAGCGTCTGGTGGCAGCAGGCCGCGGGCTGTCTGCTGCAGCGCTCAGCAGCGACACAGCCTGTCATACCTCACTATGTTTCCTTTACACATGTGCTGGTGCAGCCAACCATGCACACACAACATATGCACACAACCACATATTCATACACTTGCATGTACATATTTCTCAGCCTGTCATGCGCTGAATCCCAGATGTAGAAGCCAAAAGTGAAACATGCCTTTCACATACCTGCTCTTTTCATATTCATATTATCAGGCACATTATGGCCATTATTCTGATGGTTTTATTGTCCCCTAAAAATATTTTCCTGATTATATTTAATTATCCTTGAATGGTTATTACACATTAAACCATACTACAGGCTTGCTGTAAATTATTGTTATTTCATTAGTGCAATTTGAAACACATTTTCATTGTGAATTCATTTTAGCTCTCAAGCAACTAGTACGTTTTCCCTGTGTTTATTATTTTGACATAAAAATGTTGTCCATTCACTGCTTTCCATTAATTTAATGAACCTATTCATTTATTAGAATTTTTAGAATTAAAAACTAGATCTCAGCTGTTAGTACAATACACACATTACACTAAAAACAAAACAATAACATTAAAAAGTGACCTGTTTTTATGCACTCACTGTCCTACCCAGTGAGTTACTTTAGCTGTGCTTTTATCAGTGAAAATACATGCCCAGTCCATTGCACATAATTTTTATTTTCCATTGCTTGAACAGCATGCAAGCCATAGACAGGTTAAGAGGTGGCAGTCCAGTGGTAAAAGAAGACTGAAAAACAAGTTGGATGGTAACACACATAACTTAAATGACTTAAATGCACATATGATACATATAAATTGGTAATTTTATTAATTCTAGAAATAAATTCAACCAGATAAACACCCACACATGCACAGACAGAGACATATCTGTGTGTATGTGTATGCCTTAGCACTTTGAATTAGATTATAAAAGTTAAGTCCAGTTATTTCCATAAAGAAAACAATAAACTCAGCTCACAGATACCTACACATAATTTTTTTTTTGTGACAAACTACCCAGTTTCTTGTCTCTACAGACAGACAGAGAGAGAGATGTCTGATTGCCTCTGATTAAGAGGCAGAGGAGAGGAGGGGATAGAGACAGAGGGAGGAGAAGGGGGAGCAAACTCCCTAAAGGCTTTTAATTTAAGCCAAGGCTATTAGCACATGTTACATGTCAAGAATCTGCCTCTGCATGCCTTCATCCAGCCCCCACATCACCCACAGCATGTAAGCTTCTGTAAGCCTGTGTGTTTGTGAGCGTGCTTATAAGGCATTCCTCAATTCGGACTCTCGGCGTTTAACTGAATGTCTTTTCAGTTGAATTAAGTCTTTGCACACACAAACATTACTACCCATAAATTTCAGGTTCTGATACCTCTTAGTGAAATTCAGCCGCCAACATCAGGATAAATTACTGGACAGATGAAATTAATTAATCATTAAACTGGAACTAGAACTCTCACTCACAAACTCTTACATGCACCTTTAGAGGCTGGCCTAAATTGAATGTACCAAGCACAACAAGGATCTACAGATTTGATAATCATATTGAGATAATTTAATCTGTGTGTGTGTGTGTGTGTGTGTGTACATGTGTGCGTGTTCACCTGCACACATATAGAGGCATCCCATTGATGAGTATCAGAGACTAGTTAGTTACGCAGCATTAGCTCTGATATCTAATGTATCTGCTGAGACGCCAGTCATGCTCCACGCTGCTTATTAGAAAGCAAAGTCACAAGAGCCGCAACCACACACACACACACACACACACACACAGACAGACAGCAGGAGACAGGCCAGCACTCACTCATGAGAGCTTAATTTATAAGAACCTTAACTGATCATTTTAAAGGAAGGCTTTTATTGGAACCAGCAATCTTATAAATTAGGCCCTGAGGTCATTGAGGGGAGGAACTTCCCCTCCAACAAGGGTCAACTCAGCTTATGTCACTTTCACCCAACATGCTGCAGGAAAAAAACACAAGCTCATATTGCAAAAGATGAGTTTGACGAGGAAAGAATAAGCCTAAAGTTATCCTTTAAATCCAAAAGTATCCCTCCAGACAAAAAGTTTACAGAACTCAAGCATGTTAGTTTGATTTGGGCGTTGGACAGCGTGCAAAGAAATCCTGCGAAACTGCCTTCAGACTTTGAGTGGACCTCGGTGCGGAGTTGTAGAGGTGTAAATAAATGTTGGCATGGTGAGGCTCTGCGTCATCCAGCCTCCCGAGCAGCTTCGGACTCCCACTAAACGGATGCTGTTTCCCTTCAGCCACATTAATGACCATAACTAACTTATCCTGGCGCTCGCGGGTCACTGACCACTGAAGGGGATGAGGAGAAGACATTTGCAGCGATCGGCGGTGCCATGGCAACGACTCTCATCCGGCGCCGGCGCCCATTACGCGCCGGTTCCGCACTCGCGCCGGAGCATGCGGAATAATTGGTGTGTTATTGGTCTCCCGGGGGCGCGGGCATGTGTGGCGCGAGGGGTTCCTAATTGGATTTATTTGTTTGGATGTGTTTTAGAGGCGTTAAAGAAGAGGAGACGCCGCGACACTTCCCGTGTGTTCCGTTTGTTTAATTCACAGTTTGTTCTGGTGCTATTTTTCCTGAGTGGACCACCGGGGTCAACGCTTGACAGCGTGTACATTGTGAACACTTTGACATGCGGCCTAATCATAGTGTAATGGTATTTCTTCACTCGCAGATGTTGTCACATTTTTTTGCACCCCAGGCAAAGGCTTGCGCAATAGTTCTGATCCTTCTGCCAAAGACGCCTTTAAATATTGGCCCGGGGGGCTTACCCTGCATGTCTGTCTGCCCCCCAGAGGTAGACAAGCACTGACATAGTAAGTCTGTGGTGTGTTTTAAGAATAATTACCTAACTCATTTAAACTCGTTCTCACACTGATCTATAATAAATGAAGAAACCGCAGCCAACGGACTGACTGAAAAAAAAAAAAAAAAAAAACACACACACCTCTAATTACGTTCAGGGAACTTTTCAGTGGGTCATCGGGGCAACTTGTTCCGGCAGTCCGCCCTTCACACGCAGCTCCACCCGGTCAGCGGCGCATGTGATCGGGACTGCGGGACGGGCAGCGGACACCCATCCACCATCGTCCCCCCCCCGCGCGTCCCGCTTCTGATTTCATTTTAATAAGGTCAGTAATAATCGGGCGAGCCAGCCGAGGAGAAAACAGCTCCCGCGGGGGCCCCATCGCGAGAAGGCCCCGGAGGTGCCACGAGCTGACCCGCGAGCGTCACAAACAATCCGATCAGGCAGCTCTCGCGGCCGCTGCACGCCCCCCCCCCCCCCCCCCCCCCCGTCTCGCGGGACCCGCGTCGGCACGCCGCGCGCTCGGTCCCCATTGTCAGCTCCGGCGCTAATAAAATTGTCCCTCCTGCAGGCGAGGCTTGTTGGAAAATTAATTTTATCTAATTATACTGATGTCACCGCCGCCTTTCAGCGCGTAATTAAAATCTGACCTGCGAGCTTCTGCTTCCATTCTCTGCCGGGGAAGGGGAGGGGGGGGGGGTGAAAAAAAAAACAGAAATTGAATTAAACAAATCAAATATTAGGTGCTTGATTGTGTTTGGAGGCTGATTATCGGTATGCCTGTTTTCTTCCCCTCCGCAGCGCACCGTGCAGAAAAACGCCAAGTATGTGTGTCTGGCCAGCAAGAACTGTCCTGTGGACAAGAGGAGACGCAACCGCTGCCAGTACTGCCGCTTTCAGAAGTGTCTGAGCGTGGGCATGGTGAAGGAAGGTAAGAGAAACCAAAGGGGCCACGCACCTGAGACACACCGTAAACTCTCCAAACGGGAAGGAAAGCGCGCACACACACACGCACACACACACACACACACACACACACACCAGGATGGCGCAACACAAATCTGACCTCCAGTCCACGGTGATGAAGTTTGTCTCCGCAATCAGGGTTTAATAAGCCGGTAATGAACTGGCCTGTGGCTGCATCACACACATCCATGGAGCAGTAACTTGTCCTCTCTCTGCTGGAGGAATAGAGTAGAAAAATACACCATACCAATTAGTGCATGTCATCTGTTAAGCCGCTGAGTCTAAATGATATTCACCTTTGAACAACGCACAAAGGTGAATATCCCACTCACACATTCTCACACTTTTACAAATCTCTCCATTTGTGTCATCACCGTAGCGTGGATGTTTTGCTGATGTGTAGCCTGGCACTCATACTGCCCTCATTTCCCTGAGGTTTTCTCACCTGTCTGACACACTCACACAAAGTCAAGCAAACCCACACACCCCACACACTTCTCTATCCCATCAACAAACCTCTGCAGCCCGTAGAACAGCTCCACTGCCATCTGCTGGCTAGTGGCCTCCTGTGTAGGGATTGCGGGAATGTTGGAGAGCTCCTGTTGAAAAAAGCCATAATTCTACTGCTATAAAATGCTGATAACAAGCCTATCAGTTAGGGAATAGAAGTTCTTTGTGCATGCTGTGTAAACATAACCAGATTCAACTGAACAACCTCTTCATTATTGCCTGTTGTCCACTCTCTTTTTCCGGTTCACAGTGGTACGTACTGATAGCTTGAAGGGGCGCCGAGGCCGTCTGCCTTCCAAACCAAAGAGCCCCCTGCAGACAGAAGCGTCTCCTCCTTCCCCACCCCTCAGCCTGCTCTCGGCCCTGCTCAGGGCTTATTCCCACTGCACGCCCCGTGAACCCGACTACAGCCAGGTACCCCCCCTCCCCCCAACACCCCAACACCCCACTTTTGATTTGAGGTAGAGAAACGGATGTGTTCAGCGAGGAAATATGGCTTGTTTAGACATTTGTTCAGTAGGTTATCTCTGCCTCTCTCCACAGTTCAGCGCTGCCGACCCTCCCTCCTCCTCCTCCGATGCAGAGCACATCCAGCTCTTCTACAGGCTGCTCACCGCCTCGATGGAGACCACGCGATGCTGGGCTGACAGGCTTCCTGGGTTCTCCGAGCTTCAGCGCGACGATCAGAACCTGCTCATAGACTCGGCCTTCCTGGAGCTGTTTGTCCTGCGATTGGCTCACAGGTAAGAAAGGGGTCAAGCAGTGTGTACCATGACAAAGAGCAGATGGATGAGAACTTAAACTCATTTTGTTTCGTTACATTTAAAAGACTCCATCCATATATACGGACCTAAAATGTTTTGGATTACACACCTACGACTTTATGAGCAACTTTACTTCATTTGGCGTTGCACGTTGTGTTAGGAACAACAGGCAGTTAATATCCTTTACCATTACAGTACAGTGTGTGACTGTGCTGGCAAAGCTGTGTGCTGCTGTGTTGGTGTATCTCCAGAGTAGGAGGAGTGGATCTGAGTAATCGCCATATGAACCAAATTATGAATGGAGTCTGTAGCTATGACAGCAGCTACACCCACAGAGTTCCGCTCCGTTCGTCTGATATCTGACGCACAGAGAGCTCTGTGTGTGTTCTGCGGGGCTAAAACTGCGCTAACATTGTGAACTGTGAATTGACAGGATCAATTCCATTTAGTCAGCTGAGAAACTGGAAAGGGCTGTTATGGAAGGAAAAATACGTATTTAATTCAGCTGACTGAAATAAAAAAAAAAAGTGAACCGACTTTATGTACCTCACATGTCCAGTGATGTGTGTGTGTGTACGGGAGCACGTGTGTGTCTCGCTCGTGGATACCTGTGGTGCCATTATGACTGCCCCTGCCCATCTTTGCCTCAGAATTGCCCTGGGTTACTGGTCTGCTCTTGTAAGGCATGTGGCTGGTTAAATTTATGGGGAGGAGGGGGGTTGGGCTACAAGCTCATCCTTTTGTCTATGCTGTCGTCTAGGGCAGAAAACCAATACAGTCACACACATAAGCACACTTACTCACACACACACTCACGCACACTGATGATGTAGAATCCCAACTTTTTCTCCTCCTCCCAGTGTAGGTCCAGGTGCAGGGTGGGTAGAGGATGGGTGGTGCCATCACAGTCCCAGCAGGAGGGGGATCAGGCTGGGACTCTGACTCACACTAAATGTTGGACTCATAGGGGCCTGTATCAAACACACACATGCTCACACACACTGCTCATCTTCCCGTCAGCCAAACTCCCACGGCACAGAGGAAAACACACACAAACACAGCACTGTCTTACTTTGTCCGTCCTCCTTCAGAGCAAAAGATGCGGCCCATACTCCTATTTCATTGTTGACGCAGCCCAACGTTGACCCGGTGTTGAACCCAGATGCCTTGCAGACCCCTGCGCAAGCATCTGTCTGTATGCTTGTGAGTGTGTAAGTGTGTGTGTGTGTGTGTGTCTGTCTGTGTGTGCACAGTTTGTGTAGAGTAAATTTGCTCCGCTCTTTTGGGCCGGCATTGCTGTAGGCACCCCGTTACCAAACAGTTTCTGTGGTTATTGGTTGATTACCGTGGTGACAGTGTAGTCAGGGGGGAGTGGAATGTGTGGCAGACATCCAGCTGTGTGTGTGAGTGTGTGTGTGTGTGTGTGTGTGGACTCATCTGCCTGGCTGCTTGCCTGTCTGCCTGTCTGTGTAGTTTTGGTCATGTGCTACCATCACACATGGGCTAAATAGTATATTATATTTAATTCTTATTATTGTTTTCTCCTGCTTAGTGTACTAGAGGGGTATTTACTTAATCAGGATGATGCAGACCGTGTCAGCTAAAACTCACAGACATTTATAGTGAATTGGTTTCATATTTTATTGTATTCCTAGGTTCATGATACTTGATAAGTTTTCGTTTTTTTTTCCTGTTTTACAAATCCCAGCCATTAGTTTGTAGTAGAAGATGGAATCCATTCCACTGTGTTGCATCCATCTGTTAATTCATCATTCAGATGCATAGTGTCAAAAAGCTTTGAAAGAAATTCAAAATATGCACATTGTTTTATTCTACATTTGTTAATGTGTTAACGATATAAAAGACACAAGATCAAACATAAAATCATTGCCATACCAACTTTGAACTTTGTTACATGTAAGTGCGCCGAAGCAATATGCAGATCCAGAGTACACAACAACTTTGAACCTTTGGATGAAACAGTGAAAGGGGGGGTCCATGAGTCAGACTACTATACTATTAGCATAAAAACTATTTCAGAAGCCAAGAAAGCCACTGCCACCCTCTCCCAACAACTGCATCCATCTGTGCTTCTTATTTCATTTCACCCGTGTGTGTTTAAGAGTGGAAAGGTATATTCAATGTATGATTGACAGAGCTGGATGTGTGTGCACGTTTTCTGCTGGGTGTGGGTCTTTTAAACCGTAGTAAGGATAATTAGACGTAAATGGTATTTCATCCTCACCTCATAACTGCTTAACCAATGTTTGTGCAGGGTGTAATTTGAGGCTTCCCCCCCCCCCACCCCACCCTCCTTTTTTTTCTCACCATCAGCTGTTTTTCAGTCATACACTTTCTGCCCTTGTCCTGCATCTTCTATCTCTCTTAGCCTCCTACAACCCTTTGTTGTCTTCTTGAGATCTACCGACTAAACACTTTAGCAGCTCTCAGAAGAAAGCCAGCTCTTCTTTTGGGCACTAATAAAGACTAGTCATAGCCCTCCCTCGTTCACTGCTTGTACTCTTTCCCTCTCTGCTCGATGGTAAAGGAGTGGGATGTTGTGTGTCGTGAGTAACTGATGGTTAAATACATCTGAGAAGTCGTTTCATTTCCTCATTAAGGCTTTGTGTTTCCACGGCACACCACAGCCTGCGCACATTAAAGCCAGAACAGTTTACCTATTTGCAAATACACACAAACATAGAGCAGCCCTCTGCCCTAACCCTTCACCCCACCCTGTCGAAAGGAAACACAGGAATGTTTTAAAATGCTATAATTTGGAAACACAACCTTAATCAGCCGCATGCCTCTGTTTGATGTGTGTCCCATTTGTGTGTGAGTGCGCATACTGCCTGGATTTCTCATTGTTTTTATTGTAATTGTTTCCTTGCCCGATATTTACAATACATGAGGGGAAATGCAGTGTTTCACTAGAAGAGAGATCTAACCAGGCTTCATCTCCTTTTCTCTCACTCTCAGGTCGATGCTGTCAGAGGATAAACTAGTGTTCTGTAACGGCTTGGTGCTGCACAGGTTCCAGTGCCTTCGTGGGTTTGGAGAATGGCTGGACTCCATCCGGGACTTTTCCACCCACCTCCAGAGCCTAAACCTGGACACCTCTGCCTTCTCCTGCCTGGCGGCCCTCGTACTGCTCACAGGTAAAAGCACAAGCGGAGATCATCAGATATCAAGTCAGAGTCATGAGAAAATAAAATTAGAAGATACAGTGTTTATGACATGAACAAATATAGCAGTCGGTTGTCAAAGTCAGCTGTCCCTCTCATTACACACAAACAAACACTATCAATCCTACGGGCTGCTTTTGCGTAAATACACGGAAACAAATCCACCCCCACACCTTCTTTCCTTTGTCCAGAGCTTTGCCGGTGGGTGATTCAATGTGACAGTGATCAGGTGGATACATCCACTAACGTCACACATACGCTCAAAGACACACATGTGCACGCGTGTTCTCACACATCTCTGCCTGAAACAAGAACCCGATACCCAGAAGCACCTGCTGCACCTGCCATACACCTGGCCCTCTAATCAGCGTGCATCTGTGAAGGATGGAAGGAGAGTCACGGCTTTCTCTCCGAACACACGTCTGAGACACAACAGAACAGACAAGGATTTAGTCGTCAGTAGTTAACTCAAAAAGCATTAGAAATAGTAAATTACAAATATAGCCTGAGGTGACGGAGGACGCCTGTGCAATTAAGTGTTCACATTTAATTTTTTTCACGTCAGAGTCAGAAACTGTATATAAATGTGTAATGGGTAAAACCCCCCCTCCCCCTACGCTCAGCTTCCTTACCTCACCCTGCCCCCGCCACCTCCCCCTCTTCCTCCACCTTCTCTTCCTCTGTCTAAGCCCTCCAACCCCATCCTCACTCTCTGGGGGAGCACTTAACTCTGTGCCTGATCGACCAGCCCACCGTGGAGCACAGCTCTGGAATGGCGTCTGTGCTGTTCTCAGTGGCGCTCTGCCACCTCGACAAAGCACACAGCGCACTGCCACAACAGAGCCGCCAGAGCCACCAGGCGATCGACCGCTTCAGAGTGGCCTGAGCAGAAAGGCAGTCATCGATCCCTCCCCAGGAGCTCGCGCACATAGAGAAAGAGGGGATAGGGAGAGCGGCGAGAGAGGGAAGCGAGAGTGTGTGAGAGGTCTGAAAGGCGCGGTGAAAGGAGGGCTGGGCGACTCTGCAGCAGCAAACACAGAACAAACAAAAGAGTCACATAAACAAACAATAAATAAACTTCAGATAATGGATACCTCAAAGTGAGACTGGTTTTAGTAACAGCCTCCCTGCAGCACGGACAGGCTTGTGTGTGTGCCTGCGTGTGTGTGTGTGGGGCTGGACACCCTGTTCTCTGCAGAATGAGTTAGTGTCACATTAAGCCTGGTACGGGTGCCACTGGAGTTGCTATGGGCAGCAGTGTATGTGTGTGTGCGTGTGTGTTTGTAATTTCATTTGGCTGCTCACAGGGCCGAATAATCAGCTAATTGTTGAGCACTTCTGTTTCTGTCAATGTCTTAAATTGCAGAGACTGTGTGTGTGTGTGTGCAAAGTGTTTATATATATATATGGTGTGAGAGAGAGAGAGTGTGTGCGTGTGTGTGTGTGTGTGTGTGTGTGCACTGTGCAGGGGCCTTATTAGGTTAGACTGTGTATTGATCTGTAGTGAGTGAGACAGGTTAAGGCCTGTTAAGAACATTAGCCATACAGGGTAATGAGGTGGAATTCAATATAAAAGAAGATATAACTAACGTTCTTTCAGCTGAATGGTGTGTGTGTGTGTGTGTGTGTGTGTGTGTGTGCATTTGCTTTTTCCACAGATGTAATTTTTGATGTTTAATGAATTATTCTCCTAACATCTTCTGTCTGTCTGTCTATCCACAGAGCAAGTCCCAGGTCTAAAGGACTCAAAGCGGGTTGAGGAGCTGCAGAATAAAGTGATTTGTTGTCTCAGAGACCACCTGGGTTGTGGCCCTTCTTCCTCCTCGTCCAAGCCTGCACCCCCACTGAGTCGCATTCTGGGTTTAAGGGCAGAGCTCCGTTCCCAGAGGACCCAGGGCCTTCAACGAATCTTCTACCTGAAGCTGGAGGACCTGGTACCACCCCCTCCATTGATTGACAGGTTCCTGGACACTCTGCCCTACTGATGGCCGGGGCTGACCACACAGAGAAAAAAAACACGTCACCTCCTGTTCAGGACTTTTCCCCCCTGGGAGCACGCACACACATCCAGAAGAGAGACTCACTCCCCTCTGACTGATGCAGAGCAGAGAGAGCCAATCAAATGCTTTTCACTCAACGGGACAACCAATCAAGAACGCCTTTCACTCAAATGGACAAACAACTAAATGCTTTTCACCAGTATAAAAGACAGTTACTCAAACGCTTTACCACTTTTTATTTGATCCTCCTGTTTTTCTCATGTAGGGGAGGGTGAAGAGGCTGAAATGGACGACGTAAAAAATTACTTTTTACTGTCCTCTCTCCGTCTGGGTGGCAGCTCATCCAGCAAAAAAGAAAGAACACCAAGGTTTATGAGAACTGTTTATCTGTGTTTTGCCTTGGCTCATCCAGACTGAGGACTTCTCTTAAGTAAAGAGGGAAGGGGAGGTGTCAATGTGATCGAATGTTTTCAAGGCTGAAGATGTCCCAGAGAAACACAAGTCGCTGTGTATTCTAGTTCCTCCTTCTGAGAGTAGGAAGCGGGCGTTTTCATACTGAAATGTCAGGGGTCAGACAGCATAAGCATAGACATGCAGAAACATCACAAAGGACACAGATATTTCATAAACACATGGAAGTGGCTGTTGAGTTGGGCTCTTGATTCCAAGTGCAATTTCTTAAGTGCTATCTCACCACAAAGTAAGAGACGGAGAAGGAATGGTTTAATTTCAAACTCTAAATTATTTTAATACAAAGACTTGTCTTGTACTGTCAGTAGCTAAAAGAAAGAGAGACAGTCTCCATCTGGCTTTAGACAGCAGAGGAGATACTGTGCACTAACGATTGATGACTGAGTCACCCAGACTTGAACTTGTTCTAGTATGTTTTTTTGTTTTTTTTTATTAACTCATTTTTAAATCATAGGTCGAGTAGGAGTATGGAGGAGGACGAAATTGGCTTTGAAGCACTTACACCCTGAGAAGGGCTAGAAGCACAGACACACACCCTACCTGCTCCCCTGGAGGGCGGCGGGGAGAGGAGGGTGCTCGACAGATAGCTGTACGTTCAGGGGTGAAACATTCCGCAGTCATGCTCTTTTTCTATTTGTTTCTATTTTGGAGGCCGTGTGAGAGAGTGGAGGACATGGTTGCATACTGTCTTTGTGCATACGCTTAGAGAAGCCAGGATCATATGCATGGTGTGTTATAAGCTGTCAAGAGCTGCATTAGCCTGTCAAAACAGCTCGACCTGTGTTTGTGTCTCAGACTGCGGCTCTATGGGGATCTCCCTGGGCCTCCATCACCCACTCACACACTCACGGCAGCAGTTTGAAATATGAAAAAAAGCAAATTATATAGATATAAATATAAATATATATATATATACATATATATGTATATATATACACACAAAACTAATATTTTGAAGTGTTTTTAGCTTTTTCAAATATTGTGGTACGAGTTGTGCATTGTTTTTTGAAGAAGAGAAACAAAAAAGAAAAAAAGTTGCTGTTTTTTTCAATGTCCCTCTTTGGTTTGAGTTTCCTGTTCATTTTTTTTTTTCTTTCTCTTTGGTTCACTGGATTTTCTGTTCAGCACTTTGAAATCATAAACTAGTTCTGATTATTCTGCCCGATTGTGTCCTGTGTATTGATTTTTTTTAAATTGAATGACTCTTTTACACAAAATGCAAAAGAAAAGAATCCAAACATTAAAGTGTTTCAAGACTTTTTAAAAGTAAACAAGAGACCAAATTTGAGCTCATTTTATACATAATACGTGTGTGTGTGTGTGTGTCAGGCCAGACACAAAAGCCTCTTGACAGGTAAAAGGCCTCTTCTCTCTCCCGAGGGACCCTTGGGCTCTCACAGAGACTAGAGGGGGATTAGGAGAGTGAGAAGGGGGAGGAGAGGAGAGCTTCATGTTAGCATGAGGTCCAGATCAGCCTCCAGCCTCGTTAAACACCATCGATCGCCACAGTGACATTTCACAGCACATGCCGTCTATACTGTCACTGCCATCACTCACTCGCCCTCCTGCACGACAACGTGAGCACTAACACACACACACAGACACACTCTTTCCTTTGGACAGCCAAGTGATTGATAGTAACTGTGGTAGTGAAATTGTGAACTGCTCTATCTGTTTGTGTGTGTGTGTCTGTGTGTGTGTGTGTGAGAGAGAGAGAGAGAGAGAGAGAGAGAGAAAGAGAGAGAGAGAGAGAGAGAGAGAAAGAGAAGGAAAGAAAGAAGTGCACCAGTAAAGTTCAGTAAGTATACATGTGTAAAGTGCACTACGTTGAACATGCTCCATATATAATAAGCACATCGTCTGTCCCAAGAAATTTGAATGTGTCCCTTTCTAATAAAACAAAAGTGTTTGGAACTTTTTAGTGGTAAATAATTACAAGGAAGTGCACTTTATCATTGTGGGTATGTTGATGGGTATGATCTGTGTGTGTGCATGTGTGTTATGTGAATGAGAATCTGTCCAGCAGCTCATGCTCCTGTCGGGGATGTGATGTCTCTGTGTTTGATCAGCATGCAGGAAAAGACTATTCACACCATTTATGCAGTTGTGTGCGTGTGTGTGTGTGTGTGCACACGTATACGTGTGTGCAAATGAATATGTGTTAATCCTGTTTCTACAACGGTGACATGACTGAGTGACGGGTAAAATAACATGACCACGAAGCAGAGCGCTCTGCTTGAAGCTTCAGACACACACTCTTGTACGTGCGCACACACACACACACATACACACGGTGAGCTGTCAGTCTCTCGGCCAATCGATCAGTGCTGACAGATAGCAGATACCCCCAGAGTTTTAATTAGAGGTCCCATTAGAACATATATACACACACAAATACATATGCACACGCACACACACATTCAAAGCAACAATTTTTCTAGCTGTGGGTTTATAACTTATTCTAATTCATTCATAAATGCAAATTGACCCCTTTAAGAAACTGCAGGCTTATAAAATCATACATTAGGTTATGATCTGAATAGGCCTTTATCACAGAGGATATGTTGACCTGTGAAAATAGGAAAAGCACAGGTGTAAATAATAAGATGAATGATGGCTGAATTCCATTTATCTGCTTTACTTTCAGAGTCCTGGTATTGTTCACGCTGGCTCACTGTCACACTGTCATGGCTTACTGGGACAATTGAATAGAACAAAGCCATCTTTAATGTTATTATTAACACCTGTGCTTTTCCTACTATGACAAGTCAAGATGTCAGAACAGTAAGATGCAGGAGGTAAGAAGTGAACGGAGCTACCTGCTGGCTTCCTCTCCTACTGACAGACTTCCTGGATTAGACTGAAAGGCACCTGAGTCCTCTTGAGCCTAACACACACACACACACACACACACACACAGACGTACACACACTCCAGCATGAACCCAGTGACAGACACATAAACCCAAACATTTTTGATGACTTGCTATTTAGACATTCACTGCCAGCTTTGTTCTTCCCCCTCAGTCTGCAACTCTGGGAGTCCCCTGGAAGTGGACAGACAGAGACACGCACACACTCACACTCACACTCACATACACAACGTGTGTACAGTACCAGGGGAAATCCCCTGTTGCTGGGGACTGTGTGTTTTACTGTGGCCCCTCGCATGGAGCATCCGTTGAGGGAAGAGTGTGTGGGGGGTTGGCCTAAATGTCAAAGGTAAAAGGTGCCGAAGAAGAGAAGTGGAAACATGCAATATACCCACTCACACAGGCTGATCTCAGAGTAGAGGAGGGGGAACCCCAATTCTCTCTCTTTGTCTCTCTCCCAAACACAACACAGACATAAATATCAAAATATCACACTTAATGTTTCTTTCCACAGGATTGAAGCTCTTTGTACATGCAGCCAACTGTGAAAAGCCGAAATGACACAAAAGAAAAGCTTCACTCATCTAATTTTTGCTCTGACCTTATATAACCGTCATTATTATAACTTTTAATAATAATATCTATGTTAATTAATGATTGAACTTTGATTGGGCTGTTACCTGATGAGGAATTTTTCATTTTCACATTGTTTTGATAGTGTAGCTGTTATGAGTAATTGTGACAAAAGGTCACACATTTAAATAAATGTTACCACACAGTGATCCCACAGCAGGTTCATAATGACCTTTTACTAAAGATTATGACCCCCATAGTAGGACTGTGGCAAGAATTTTGGACATTTTGAGGTTGTAAAGTCCAAAATCCCAAGCAAAACCCCACCCACCTCAGAAATGTTATACTAGTAACAAAAGGGTATTTAAATAATGAATAATTAATTTAATGATTGAACTGTTAAATTATATTTCCTGTAACTTTTATCTCCCTTTATTGTGATCGAAATTTGTAGAATTAAAATCCTTTTATTCTAATGTACTCATCTATTTACTCCATCTGTATTATATTTAGTGAAAAATAAATCATAAGCCATACAGACTGACAGGTGTAATACTGTGTGCGATGGTAAAACGTCAACTCCTCATGTCATTAAACCCCAAATTACCAAAAATAAAGCCATAACCCATAGCATTTAGATCTAATATCAACAGATTAGAAATAAAATATATACATCTTGATAGCTGTGACAACAGAAACTTGTGGCCTAGTGTGTGATTTGGTGAATCAGTTGTATTTGTGTATAATGATTATGGACTCTGTGTTCTCTGCTCTTCACGATCAAATAGAATAAATGCGAGAAACAAACACTTGAAGTTCCTGTAGGATTATTTCAGAAACATCACGCCGCCTTGACTGCCCGTCGAGGGACACGGCGGTGAGGAAACAAAGTGCCGCGGATGCTGGTGGAGGTCGGACACTATTCATGGACGCACTGGGAAGAGAGTTGTTTACAAAAAAGAAAGTGTCAGAAACAAACCGAAAGCGTCGCCTAAAAACCAGCAAATTAGAGATGGTCGTTCATTTTCTCAACAGCACGGACGCTTTCAACAGCCTTTAGCAAACATAAATTATATCCTCGAACCATACTGTGAGTGGTGAGTGTCGCCGTGAGTCCTTTTAGGTTTTCGTTTACTTGTCTGGTGGACGGCTGTTTCTAAATCTTCTGGCTGAATCATTTCTATGTCAAGAGTTTTTCAGAAACCTAACTAACAGCTGCTGCCGCGCCTGGCCGTTCATTTGTCGAGCCACTGAACTCTGCAGCTGTTATCACTTTCCATCTCGGCGCTAGAGGAGATGTGGCCGGCAGATTAACAGTTTAACTCCGACAATAACAGCATCAAACTATAATGGGGTTTACAAAAAAAGCCCAAGACTGACTTGTCTGGAAAGCTCAGTAGATATTATCAGCTTCTAATAACCATTAAAATAACCCTCACTGACTACACAGTAAGTCTATCAAAAAGCACTGTGAGAAACGTATATGTAACAGTGCTGTGTAATGTTTTGTGTCATTTATTTTTCAATTGTCAGTCTAAACTGTGTCAGAAAATAGTGAATAGTGTCATAATTCCCCAGAGCCCAAGGTGATGTACATTGAAGCAGCAACTAAGCCTAACTGTCCAAAACATACAAAACCCATTTTTGCTTGATAAATGACTATCCACTGTGGACTATTTGAGTTTCAGCACGGATGTTATACTGTCAGCAAGAAATTCTTCAGTTTTTCTGTGTACTAAACGGATGGTGGAAAGAAAAAAAATGTTGCCAATTTTGGACGTGTGGGCAGACTTGCATGTGTCACAGAGTTTATTAAATTGATTTATGTATTTATTAAAATCTCATACTCTGCTGGTATTTACAGTGTCTGTGGGGGCAGTGAGATAAAGCTGAGCAGGTGCAGTGTCCAAGTTGCACAGAGGTGTTGGCTGTGGGCAGTCGGCAGGACACATGGCAGAGGAAGCCAACAAGCTGACACTGAGGCGCCTGGAGGCACCAATCCACAAGTTCATTAAAGTGGCTCTACCCACGGACCTGGAGAGACTGCAGAAACACCACAATAACATACTGAAGGTGACAGCTGAAATCTGGCTTGGCACATGATCGCACCCTCACATCCACACTCTTACTTCCGGTCCACAGATGGATAACAAGTCGTTTTTCCGTTCATTTCCGTAGTACCAGCAAAGCCAGCAATGGGACCGCCTTCATCAGGAGCACATCAATGCCAGCAGAACTGTCCAGGTATAATATAATATGATGTGAGCTACAGTATCATGTTGTTAACCAGTAAGCTATATGACAAATTCCAGTTTCTTCATAACACTTAACTTCACATCCGTAACTACCAGCCTCTATGTCTCCTTGGAGACGTTTGCTATATTTTTCGAATCTGAGCCTGGAAGATATGTGAATGTGAGGATTGTTTAGATGATGATGTTACTCTTTGCCTCTTGAAATTCCTGAACAAGCATGACCCTGCGATTGCATAGAATAGTTTTTGTCTCAAATTTTCTGGACACCTAGGAGCTCAGTTTTGGAGCCTGATTTGTGCCAATCAAGTTTTTCCAGTTTGAAAATCAAAACAGAAAACCAGTGGCAAACAGTTGTTTATTTTTTATTATATGATCTTATTATCAAGATCAATCTTGAGATAGGTGTTACAATCCAACCCGTATATGACCCCTTGTTATCACATGACGTGATAAGAACTAAACCATCTCCAAGACAGCTGAGCCCATCCGTCTGCTGAAGATGGCAAATATGTGGTTGAAGAGATAGAATAAATATGTCAAATCTATTAATATAGAATTAGCTTGCCCAGAAAAAGTTTTCTTCTGTTTGTGTATTCATATACAAACATATAAAATACACTACGGACAGTACATCAGTTATCAAAAATTAAAGTATAGAAATTCTCAGTATAGAAATTCACTCTTAAAAATCAGGGCATGAAAAGAGCTGTTACCAAACCTGAAACGCACCATCTCTTGTGTGTGTGTGTGTTAGAGTGAGAGAGTGAGAGTGAGAGTGAGAGAGAGAGAGAGAGAGAGAGAGAGTGTGTGTGTGTGTGTGTGTGTGTGTGTGTAAGTACTTGTTCACATGGTGGGTGTGAAATGCCTCAGGGGATGTTGTTGCCTGGAAGCCACCATGTCTCTGAAGGTGAAATAACTCCAAACAGGCACACACCTATCCTCTCACCATTACCCTGCAGACCCCGGGGACACACAGAGAGTGCTTTCCCATGTCTTCATGGTGTTAATCCAGAGTAGGGGTTAGTCTCCCCTGCTTTAGATACGTGTATACTGTATGTGTGGTCATGTGTGCTTATGTTCCATGGCATGCATAGATAGATATATAGATGTCCATCTTCAGTGCTTTTTATCCATCTGTCTTTTGTCCCCCCTCGCAGAAAGACAGACTGCACTCTCTCCCACTACTGTACTGTATGATTGACATTTACTCCCACTAGCCTAGTACCTAGCTGTCCCCCAAGAGTAAAGGCACAGGCAGACTCAGCACCCCCACCTTTACTACAGCAGCCACAGCAAACACTGTGAGACAGGGGAGCAGAGTCAATACTGTTTTATCATGAATATCTGCTATTGAGTATGTGTTTGGTTGGTCTGTCTGTGTGTTTGAGCTTCGCACAGTCACGGGGTAATTTGCAGGCTGACAGGTACCTGACCTGACTGTCTCCTGTTAATCAGTGTGTTTTTCACTATTATGCACATGAGGACAAGTGTATGCATGTATGTTTATTCATGTTGTGTAATTAGCTGAATGTGTTATCGGCAGTGTGTTGACCCCCTGAGCCCGGGTCGTGCTGCGGCCTGGAGGGCTGATGGCTGGTATGTAATCCTCCTGTCACCCTCAGGGCATGCTGGGATGAGGGGGCTTGTGTTCCCCAGCCTGGTATCTAAACCTTACTAAGCCCACGCCCCAACACAGGCGCACACACATTTCCCGTCACTAGAAGAGTTTACTAAGATGCATAACCTGTCAGCACGAGCACTTATTTCCAACTGGGGCAACAAAGAAAGAGTATTGCTTGTGATTGTGAATTTTTGTGACCTGTGTTGATGTGTTACCAGGTAACATGGCAGTGAAGATTGCTATTATTGGAATAGCTTGTTATGTTGAATGTTTCGTCTCATCTTACGCATCATCAGTATCTTGTATGTTTTTCCTGTGACAGCTACTGTTTATCCATGTGTTCCTTCAATCCATTTAAGCATCCCAGTTATTATTTGTCCGTCCTCCTCTGAAATCTTTCAGGCACAAAAGTCAGTTTGACCGAGAAACCTGCTTCTTTTTCTGTCTCCCTGCAGCAGTTGAGAGCTAATATCAGAGAGATGGAGAAGCTGTGCTCGCGGGTCCGTGCCGAAGACGCTGACCCTCTGGAAGAGCTTGTCAAGCCAGTCAGAGACAGGGCGTCAGCCGCCGCACGAGACTTCCTGCTTTTGCACTCTAACCCCATGCCTCAGCCTGCGCCAGCGCCACCACCTGCTGCTCAGTCATCCAGCTGTGTGTCCAGCAGTTGCCATGCTGATTATGATGTGGGAGAGGAGCCGGTGTCTGGCAGGCAAATTCAGCTCCACCTTCCAGAAATCCCTGCTGATCAGAGTGCGGCTGAGTCCTGGGACAACCTGGAAGAGGTATGCATGTCTGGACCCTATCATTTCCTCCACGTTTTGAACAGTACCCTAACATGCAATCTTTTTTTTTTTTGTAAAGTAACCTCTTGTTCCTTATTGCTTTACTTTTGTTATAGACCATTCTTTTTGAGATGTGAGTTCAAGGTGTACAGCATATTCTTGGTATACAAGGCAGGTTTTAGTTTTAGTTAGCCTTTACTGTATAAGTGTCTTTCTTTCCCTTGTCCATGTGATCATAAACAAAAGAGCTGAATGTGTTATTTCAGCCCAGCACTTTTAGCATTATTAAATTCGCTCTAATCATCGTAAACAACCAAACTATGCCCCAAAATGCTGACTTAATAGATCAACCCTGATATATGGCCATAATAATGATGCATAACTGTTTTGTTTGTCCAGAGGGACTTTAGCAAAACGGCAAACAATAGGCCTTTTCCACAGCAGACATTTTGACTTGTCATAGTAGGAAAAGAGCAGGTGATACTAATAAAATTAACAATGTCTCTATTCAATTCAAGTGTCCCAGTAAGCTGTGTCAGTTTGACAGCATGCACAATACCAGGACCATGAAAGTGAAGCAGCTAAATGGAATTCAGTCGTCATTCATTTTATTATTTACACCTGTACTTTTCCTACTATGACAATATAAAATGTCTTCTGTGAAAAAAGGCCTGTGCTGAATTAAGGTTAAAGCACTAAAGTACAATAAAGTGGTTTCCATCCTTGGTCTGTACTAAACGTTGCTATGGTTACATTATTCATGGCTGTTGCAAGATCATCTAATGCAATTGACCCCTCTTGCCTGTTCCTACCGATGCACTTATTTCACGCCGGTCTACTGAAATACATACAACGCACATTATTATTCACTGTCATTAGTTAATGTGTTTATCAATCCCAGACACTGACAGTCTGGACGCACCGTAGCTGTAGATATGTGTGATAAGCATCACAATGAAATAAATACGGTAATTTTTTGTCTCTCAGGATCTGAAGGAGCTGAGCGGCTTGGTGACGGAGTTCTCTCTGCTCGTCCATGTGAGTACGAACACTCAACTCTCTATCTACATGTGTCCACAGCTACACGTGAATGAAAACAGTGTGACAGAGGCAGTTCACCTATAGCGTTTCCAGGAAGTGGTGTGCTCCTCTGAGAGGAGGTTACACAGATCAGCTCATGACTACTGCGGGGGCCCCAGAGGCCCTTCACCAAGGCGAGAGGAGAGATTGTGGAGTAGACGAGGGTGAAAGGGAGGATTTGGTGGAGGACGGCGGGTTGTCCACAGGGGGAGAGGTGGGGAACAAGGGATACATTGGAGCAGGTGGAGAACAGACGGCTCAGATTATCACTCTATCCTCGGGGATGGAGAGAGAGAAGCAGGGAGGCCGGGCGAAAGAGAGATTAACAGTGAAATAGAAAGGGAGAGAGTGTAGTTAGGGTAAAAAAAAACAACAAAAAAAAACAGACAGAGGTATAGGGGGTGGGGGGGGCAGAAAGAGCATAGACATGTTGTTGTGGTGTCGTGTCTCAAGGGTGAAAGATGCCGTTAGGGGAGTAATATTCCAGTGTTCAGCCACAGTGGAAATACTGAGTGAGTGTGTGGTTGTGTTTCTGTACATGCGTCATGTTAGTGGCTGTTCCGATGTCTGTGTTCTTATCTGTACTGTATGTTTTTTCTTTTGTGTCTTCAAGAGCCGCACATTCATAAGCCTATAATTTGATTGTGCTTTCTACTAGGGTTAAAACTGACAAATACAGTATTCAAATTAATGAATAATTTATCAATTTCTTATTTTTTTTATATTATTTATTTCCTCTGGAAAATGTCAGCAGCAGGGGCAAAGTACGTTACCCGAGTGTAATGTGTATAACATCTTAAAATTGTGAATTCAGTTTTATTAGAAGCTTGAAAAAAGTTTTTTTTATTTATTTAATTTAATTTCATTTAAAGATAACCAATGCTTCAAAACACATGTTGTTATGATATATATACCTTTTTAAACAATAAAGAAAAATCCTTTCTATTTTTAATTAATAACTTACTAAATCGGTGCATTGTTTACCAAAACTGGAATAGATACATTTTTTGATGCACAAATCAGTTAAACAAAAGATTATTTCAGCACTAGTTTTCATATTACATAATAGCAGAATCTGACCATTTTTAGGCTGATCATATTACTTAAAAAGCCATGAGATACGATTAAAAAAACAATAACAATAAAAAACATTCTCACCTTTCAATCAAATCACAGTTTTCCTAAGCAGATGGAATTTGCCCAGTTGTAATGGAATTGAAGTTAAAATTTCCCTTTTTGAGCAAACTACTGAATGGATCATGTACGTGTTTTTTTAAATTTCCACCAAAACGTGTGACCACATTATAGGATAATATAAAGGCTTATCATTGAGAGCTGCCAGGATTAGTCGATAAACAGAAAATTATAATCACCCTCAAGCTATGAGGGCTCCCTGTTCCAGTCATTTCTATAGAACAAATGCCAAACATTTGATGGTTCCAGCGTATCAAATGTAAGGGTTTTCTGATTTATTTTCTGTTTTATATCATTATAAACTGAATATATTTGGGTTTTGGACTGTTGGTCAAATAAAACATTTGAAGATGTCACCTGGGGCCGTGGGGAATCATAATGGGCATTTTTCACAATTTTATCGGTCAAACAATTTATCAAGAAAATAATGAGCAGATAAATATTTGTAAGTTGCAGCCCTATTATCATTGCTATAAAATATCGGCCTGCTCCTTTTAAGGAAGGGAAAGAACAGCCCAAAAAATGAGAGAGAAGAAGAAGATCTAAGAAGATGTGATCTGTGAATCTGAGTGGTGAGGAGCAAAACTGCCATCTTCAGTCAGAACAGGTTTGAAATCTTTGAAACCATCACAAAATAACAGGAAGCTTTTACATGAGTATGTGTAAGAGAAGTTGTAAAAATGTACAGGGCTGAATCTGTAAAATAACTTGACTTTTAGCACAGAGTGATGAGGTAAAAGAGGGAGAATGAGTACTGAGGAAAGGTGAGGAAGAAGAGGGGAAGGAGAAGAAAAGTGCTCTGGTTTTTGTTTGGTCACTGTGTCCATCCAGCCCTCACATGGAGAGAGACAGCTGCAACTCTGAATATTTCATGAGATGTACACAATGCCACACACACACACACACACACACACACACACACACAGACACACACACACAGACACACCGTATGACCCCACCCCCAGTGAATATACCTACAGCCTCCACACACACTCAAACACACCCTTCCCGTGTCAACTTGTGCCACGGAGGAGAATTTGGACGGATGAAAAAACGTGATACACAACAGGTGGTTGCTCTGTTACACATGTGTATATGTAGGTGAATGTGCTTGCTTGAGTGTGTGTGTGTGTGTGTGTGTGTTAATACGTGTTTGTGTGTTAATACGTGTTTGTGTGTGTCTAACCCCTGTGCATCAGTCCCAGCAGGAGAAGATTGACAGCATAGAGGACAACGTCAACAGAGCCGCTGCCAACGTGGAGGAGGGGACCAAGAGCCTGGGGAAGGTGTGTATGTGTGTGTGTGTGTGTGTGTGTGCGCGTGTGCGCACCCTGATGATCTGATGCCTGTGTGTGTGTGTGTGTGTGTGTGTGTGTGTGTGTGTGTGTGTGTGTGTGTGTAGTGTTTGGGAGATGGGGAGATCGATGGCACTTTGCCTCCCAGCCATTCCACAGCGTTTGTCCCTATTGATCCGCTCGAATACGGAGGAAAGCTGCAATTAAGGAAATAGAGAGAGGAGAGGGATAGAGAGGAGTGAAGGGGAGGAAGAGTGATAGAGAGGTAGGATGAGAGGGGTGACAAGAGAGAGTCTATGTGTTTGTGTGTGTGTAGCATTAAGAAGAGGTCTGAATGACTGTTTAATAGTTTTTCAAGAGCAGCATTCGGGCTTCCATTATCAATTCAATACACTCAGACGGACAACTCAGTGCCCTTCACACATATTACACACTTGAAATGTTGAACTTTTTGTCTGTAATACCCAGAATGAATCACCTGTTTATGTCATTCTACAGCACACGTACACACACACACACACACCAGTGCAAGCAGTTTGCTGCCAAAGATTGTTTATGAAAAAATACTTTTTCTAACTTTACTCTCAGTATTTTGTTTTGGAATAAAGAAGAAGAAAGAAATGCTTGTCAGATATTATCTGAAGTAGTCTATTTTGATCTTTGTTTTGCTCACACTTTTAGGAACATAATTGAGGTGTGAAGTAATTAGGGAGAAATTACAGACTCTCAGAGATGGTGATGACACAGTCCTGATTCCTGTGTGCTGAGAAGAACCTGTAAATGTTAACACTGGACAGTAAATAACCTGAAATGAAAACATTTTCATAGCAGTCTTCTGCGGCGGCACTCAAACTAATCTGAATTACAATAATAAAAAAAAAAACATTTTCCCACTTACTCTCAGTAGCATCTAGCCATGCAGATACTGATTTATCCAGTTTACGTAGGTTAACTGAAAAATGAGATTTAACCAATTGAATACCACATCCCTTTATAGAACCCCTGTTCGCTTTACTCTGGATTATCTGCACAGTTTTCATATGGACTATTTATTTGTTATAAAGTAGTTCCAGTCTGAAAAAAAATGTTCACAGCAAAGTCTGCAGATTATCCAGAGTAACATATTGTCTCTGGAAAGAGACTCCATTGTATTTCAATATTTCTCAATAATAATTATTATATTTTGTAGGCTGTATCTTATAGCAGAGTATAGCTGAGTGGGTTGGTTATTAATTGTAGGGTTGGTAGTTCGATCCCCAGTTACTCATGTCCACATGTCAGAGTGTCCGTGAGCAAACACTGAATCCAAAATTGCTTGCAATATTTGTGTATGCAGGGAAAAAACTGACTTTGGATAAAACCACCTGACAAATGAATGTAACTTAAATTCACTCATTTGCATTGTGATTCACCTACATTGTCTTAGAGTGGCAGCAAACATTTCGGACTGATATATATCACAATCTAGGAAAAGAAAACCAAAACCATCTGCATGGCTAGACACCAGTAAAGGGAAGTGAGAAAGTCAGCTTTTTATTATACTGTAAGTGCACAGATCTGTTAAGGTTATGAACTTTAACTTTTACCTCAAATAATGAAATATTATTATAATAATATTTGTACATGGTTCATTTAAATTAAATTCACCCAAATGCCGACACAAACAAAGGTTGACCTCTGTAAGATTGCCGGTAGATGTAGTGGGTTGCACATTAGGGGGGTGGGGGGGTGGGGGGGGACAGGGGGGGTGTGGAGCGATAACGCAGATGAAAAGGATGTCAGATGTTTTAACGTGTTTGAAAGCTTGTAATCTGTCATCAGGTCAAACAGCATTACACAAACACACACGGACAGCCACACAACACTCACATTTCCTCCATCCTCTACAACCTGTGCCCAGAGTCCTTTTAACTCGGCTCAGATTAAATTAAAATTCCCTCAACTGCCACAGGGATGGGGACACGCAACGCTAGCTTTTGAACTAGATTAATTTAATGGTGAAGTGTTAATCAAATGTGTGTCCCTGTGCGTGTGTGTGTGTCATTAATTGTCATCAGTAAAGACCACCTTCCACTCTGATGATAAGAGCCATAATAACACACAGGCCACATCTCTCTGATTTCTCTTAAATGAAGATAATGACAAGGCTTTGATGCAGCTATGGAAGTGTGATTTACATTTACACATGCAGGCTTATTTGTGTCATTTTTTTTTTTTTTTTTTTCTTCCTCCTTCCATGGGTCGATGTATGATCATGAAAGGATGGACGCATCCCAACTCTATCGCAGACTGTCTTGAAGCAACAAAGTACTAAGCCTGCAAAGGTGTGTGTATGTGGGTGTTCAATTAAACTAGAACGTATCTCTGCTTCCCGTCTCTTTAGGCGGTGGGCTACAAGTTGGCGGTGTTGCCGGTTGCTGGTGCGCTGCTGGGCGGTGTGTTAGGAGGTCCACTGGGCCTGCTGGCTGGGTTCAAAGCTGCAGGGGTGGCTGCTGCTCTGGGAGGGGGCGCCCTGGGGTTTGCGGGGGGCAACCTGGTACAGAAGCACCGCAAAGCCCGAGTGGACCTACAGATGAAACAACTGAGAGCACCACCATCAGGACCTCCAGCTGAACCAGAGTCGAGCAAGGACAAATGACCCAGCGGTTCTGTTCAGTCCTTTGACCTCAGGTGCTGGCCAATCACTGAGGCTTCTGTGTTGACAGACCAATCAGAAGCAGAAAAAATGGACCTCCGGCAGTGCTCACATTTCCTTTAAAAGACTCAATATTAGACGTCACAATTTTGTAATAACAGCCTTACTTAAGAGTGAGATAATTTGATTTTTCCGGTGTGAATGGTGTTTGTGTACGGACATTTATCTAATTTTATACAAACAACTGTTTTTTTTTTTTTTATTATTCTGAACATTGCTAAATTATTTACACTACAGCTTTTAGTGTGTGGTTGGGTCAACCCGATATAGCGGTGAGCACATCTCATTATTAAAAGAAATCTTTGACATCAAATATATTAAAACAGTTTAACAGACCCAACTATTCTGTCAAATGCTGTCGCTAACAAGAACACTGTGTTCCTCAAGCGAGGATCCTTTTTTTAGATTATTTTTCTTTCACCAGGATTTATAGTTAACAAGTGATCATGCCTCAATATTCCTTTATACAGAAAATAATATCCTAAAGTGAACAGCTGTACTACTGACACTACAATAAGAATGATGTATGGAGAATATGTTTTGCCTAACGTCACTGGTGTTACATTTACTTGTAATGTAAATTAAAGTGGTACTGCCTCAATGTTTATATAAATTATACTGTATATAGATAGATTTGTTTTTGCAAAGTGTGAGAGCAAAATTGCACAAAAAGCGCCAAAGTGCCACCGTCCAGATCACTTCGGGGCCTGGAGTGGAAGAACCTGCCATGTATTGATTATACTGCTGCTGGTATTCTGCCAAATAAAATATTTCTTTTCAACAGTAATGTCATTCATTGGATAAATAAAACAGTAAATGACGCTAGTGAAGTTCAGAGAGACTGACATACAAAACATCAGACAACCCAATATCCTGTAAAATGGTTTTTAATTTACTTTTTCATTTTTTTACTCTTCTTCCCCTCTGAGATGACTGGTTTAGAAATGGTTTCAAACTCCCCCCTGTTGCTCTCCTGTATGTGGGCTGATATGTCACTATGCAGGCATCTGTTGGCTTCTATGGAAGGGCAGGACGCACAGTACAAACTTAGCAATGGGTCCCCCACACTCTTAATCTGGCTTCCGCTTTTGGATTCATTCACGCTCAGTGGATCTCAGGGATTTAGACTTGTACCAAAACCTCAAAGACATATAAAGAGACAAAACCAGTTTTAAGTGAACTTGTATAAAGTGGCAGACTGTAAATTTCCACCATTCATCACATGGATTTTCCCCTCGTCTCTCTGCTTTTTAAAACGCTGGGAAAGAAGCAGTTTCTCCCCCAGCATGATGACACATTTGACAACAGGTAACAGCAAAAACAACAGCCATTTCATAAATTCATGATCATGTTAAAGTACACCATTTCAAATTTTTTTTTTTTCTCTATTTGATTCCCGGGATCACAACTCAGAGGTGTTATGGCAAATACTGTGCCTTTAAAAGGTATCCATCCCGCTTTGACTTGTTTTACTGTTTTACAGCAGTGGAGGTAATCAGCATTTTAGACAACAACAGAAGAACAAGTGAACAACAGAAGAAAAATAAAAAGTTTTCAAGAGTTTCAGATTTCTACAGGTTGGTCTTGGGTACAAAATTACTGACTGCATAAGTATTAATGTCTTTCGAGACAATACTTACTAGAGGCACCTTTGGCAACAATTACAGCCTTAGATCTACTTCAATAGGCCTGTAACAGCTTTATATATCTGGATACTAATTATTTCCTTCTTTTACAGTTACTTCATTCATTACATGCTGAAAAGCGTTAAAAGCGATTATCAAGTCCTGGCACAAATTCTGGACTGGACTGAGGTCTGGACACTGACTTAACCAATCCAGGACATTCACATGGTTGTTTTCAAGCCATTCCTGTAGATTTGGCTTTATGTTTGGGGTTATCTTACTATAAAACCAGTATTGCTCTGTATTTTGCTGCATCAATTTAACCTTCTAGCATCATAAACCTTCCAGGGGCAGCTGCAAAGATGCCTACACACAGCATGATGCTTCAACCACCACAAGGTTTCATGATGAGGATGGTGTGTTTTTGATGTTAAGCTTATACTAAACACAGAATTTAGTATGATGGTCAAAAGATCATTCATTTTGACAGTATTTTCTGTTGATTGCTGACAAAAAAAAAAAAGTCCTAATTCATCCACTGTGATTAAGTGTTGTAAAACAGTAATACATAAAGAGGTCCAAGGGGGCAATACTTTTTATAAGCACTGTAAGAGACATCATAATCTATAACCATTTAGTACCAGGGAGAGGAGGGACGCATCTCAATAGGCCGGAGTAGCTCTGTCTCTTTATCTTCAGTCTCATGTCATGGTTTGAAATTACGTTACCCCTACCAAGTATTTCAAGATATTCAGATATTTTTCTATTCCTTCAGAACTCGATGTGTGTGGAGAAGATATGGAGATAAAGCTACTTCAAACAGGCATATTGTTATAACTTGTGCTATACAAATGAATTAGACTAGAGTTGGTCATATTGAGATGCAGCCATGAGGTCAGTGAGACTAAACAAGCGTCTCCTATCAGACAGGCTGAACTGGACTACCCACAGATAAGAACCGTACAACTTAAGTGAGGGAACTGTTCTGCTTTTTTTTTCCTACAAAAAGCTGGGTGATGAAAAAGAAAAGGAATAAAATAAAGAAAACTCTGCATTTAATTTAGACCAACAATGAGACTCCCATGTAGCATAAACATATTTACAAGCTCCAAAAAATAAAAGTAAAAACACTTCTCTTGATGTCCTAATGCCCCTAACCCCTGCCCACACACATTTTCTTCTTTAACCCACTTCCTTTTGATCCAAAATAAAAATTGTACGTGAAAGAGTTATGAAAATATAGGTTATTCCAACATGGTTGTGTCGTGGACTGCACTCCTCTCTTCTCCTCCTGCTGCTGCTGCTGCTGTTCTTCTTTTCTCCTCATTCTTCCTCTTCTCCATCTCTATCTCTCTCTCTCTTCAGTAAGGGTGTTGGGTGTTGCTGTTCTGTCCCGCTGGCCTGTCCCAACCCTAACCCCCTCCCTGACCCCGGGGCGTGGCATTGAGTCACAGGATCACTGGAAGGCTGCTGAGGTCACAGCTCGTCGCGGTCCCGTCTGAGGATGGTGTAGCGAGTCTCGCTGGGCGCCAGCTTCTGGAATGAGCTCTCTGGAGGGCTGCTGGCCGCTTCTCCTCCCGTCTCCTCCTGAGGGGTCAAAGTCAAATTCAAAACAAACAGATAAGTTGACCTTTGACATAGCGAAGCCAACCTTCAGTGATTCCGTAGTGCGTGCTGACGCTGCGGTCTGACCTGTCCAGGCGTGCTGTCCGTGGGGTCAGGGCCGTGGTGAAACTCTCTGTGTAGCTTGCCGGAGTGAAGGTCCAACACAAACTGTCTCAGCCTGCCAGGGACACTAGAAGATATACACAGAAACACACATTGGACATCATACAACAACATTTTGTCCTCTGAAGTCAATTTCAACAATCTTTCTGAACTGCACAAACGTGTTATAAATTGATTTCTGATTGATGGGCGCCACCTATTCATGAGGAAGTGCATGTTGGTGAGATTGAGTCATTAGCATAATCAACCCCCGAAATTGCTTTACAGGGCAAACAGTTTCACTCCGTTTGACGACTGGTCTCATTCAAATAAAAAGAAAAGATTCACAGCACAGAGCAGAGTCCTGCTGTTCAAAACCAAGGAGATAATAAGTTAAGCAGCTGTTAACATCTTTATCAGAGCAGCGCCATACTATGACATGGAGTTCAAGTTAGATATCAAAATGTCATTCTAAAGCAAAATAGTCCATATTGGTGGTAATGCTAAGTTGTAATGCCAAAATATGCCAATAAAATAAAAATAAAAAGTTTACAAAATTTCCCGTAAGTCGGCATGTCATGAACATAACCCCTAACTACAACCCTAACCCAAAATATTAATTTTGTATTAAGTTTATTGAAGTTATTTAAAGGCAACAAATTCTCTTCTCATTTTGGAGCCAGTCTGTTTGTACGAGTGGTTCTTGCATGAGGGTCATTAACTGTGTGTTTTAAAAAAGCATTCCTACACACAGGTTCAGCAGTAAAGACACACCTGCTTGAACTACAGATCAGGTCAGAGTTGATATGGAAAAAAAAAAAAAAAAAAAAAAAACAGCTCAGGGCAGCCGCAGAGGACATTAGTCCCTGCAGACGTGTCATGAAGCAGCATTAATCCATATCAACGCTGTCCTGTGAATGTGTGCTTATTAACGACAGGTCATGAGCTGTTGTCATATCACACAGGCGGAGCTGGTCCCTTGTCACAGCAGCAGCAGCATGCAGACACACACATGCAAACACACACATATATATGTGTAACATACACTGCGCTAATGTAATTACAAGCTGTGTGCCACATGCAGTGGTGATGTGATGTAATTAGGTTGTGGAGGGCTGGTCAGTCCTCGGGGCTTCTGTCTATCTGATCAGACTCTGATTGGGGACTGGGGTAGGCAGGGTGGTGGGGGGCAGAATAAATAAGATTAAATTAGATTAGACTGGATTAGTTTAGCACTTATTGCACGTGCCAAATCATGTCACATTAGCTCCGGTGTCCTGGCCCATTCATAAAGGACAGATTTTAGGAGGTGTGACATTTCTCTGCTGTTGAGTGCACAGTGGATTATGGTGTGTGTGTGCATGTATAATGAAATTAACTTTATTTAAGGAGATCTTGTTATGAACAATTTCACATACGGTATCAGTATCATGCTCAAAAATGTCCAAAAGAATGGTGAATATATCAGACTGATTTGACATGTGGATGATTCATTTGTTAATTACAGGTGCATTTGTGGTGAGTTTTAATTTATATTTGGCTTTTTTTTTTTTTTGCATGAAACAATTACTAACCCAAAACTTTTTTATTTTCTATTTCTATTTAAAGGAAGATAAAAAAACATGTTGGTATTGCAAAACAAATTAAACATATTTTATGTCCACACAGTTCATCAGACATTTATAATATTGTGCATCTAATTTTAAGGACTTAACTGCTGCAGATATACACAGTCCATCCTCAAGCAAAACTAAATATTTTTGGGGGAGAAAGTGATTGAAAGGTGGTACTTACGCAAGGTCTTTGAAGTCGGGAAAGACATACATGTGTCTGAATGAGTCTATAGCGATGACGGGACAGTCAGCAGGAGTTTTCTGGATATGGAGCAGAGGATGGCGGAACTTCTCGCAGTCTGCGTGCAGGAAGTTTATAGACCCTGAGGAGGAGACATCAATGTCATGAACACTACCTCTGTACACAAGGCTGTTTGCCTCACAAGTAACTAAAATTCACATCCCTGGCAGTTAGAAAAATGCCAGACACACACACTCACCTTTCTCGCTGATGAGCTGGCGAGCCACTTCATGTTGGAACTTCTCTAAGCTCTCTGCATCTTCTTTAATATGGAACAAGATGAGGAAAGGGATTCCTTCTTCAGTCAGCTCCTGGAACACACACACACACACACACACACACACACACACACACACACACACACACACACACACACACAAGTGTCAAAGACAGATGGAGTCAGGGCCTTTCTGTGGCTCAGCAGATGGACCACGCACATACTCCATGAATATCCTCCAGGCTGTATTTTGTGTAAATATCTATAGGTACATCTACATATCCAGATTCATACACCAAATTTAGACCAAAAGACGCAATAGATTATTATTAGGCAGAGAATGCTCTATATGAAAAAGCAGGTAACTAACCTCTCCATTTTCAAAGGTGATCTCCCTGACCAGAGGCACACACTTGTCCTGGGCCCAAGCGTAAGTCAGGTCGAAGTTGGAGAGTGAGCCGAGGAAGACCATGTCCGGGGCGCTCTCCCCCACAGGTTTATAGATTACATTGTCTCCACTGAAGCGCTCGGACTCAGATGCATCGCTATAAGAGTAAAGCAGTTAAAAAAAGTTAAAGATGAATGGAAATTGAATAAAACTAAGCCTTAAAATGTGATATGTGAGGATGGTAATCTGTGTCACCCAAAGGCAGCCAAGAATGTGCAGTCATCTCGAAGGATGTTGGAAACCTTTTCATATGTGTGGTAGTTATCAGAGTCCCTTTTTTCAAAGTAACCAATGATGTTTCTCTTGCTTCTCTGTAGAAAATAAATGACACAATTTTATTTTACAAAGACTGTGGAAATTGTTTATAATGTTTTATGGAAACAGTGTGTGTTTGCCACTCACATCCACAGTATTAACCTCCTCCATTGAGTGTATCTCTTTCACAGGGTCAACCTGCTGCTGGCGGATGAAGTCAGCGATGGCCGCCACCGACCTCTGACCCCTGTACTCCCTCTTCATCATCATCCCATTACGGAACAATTTCAATGTAGGATACTTGGTGATACGGTACCGCTGGGCTATGTCCGCTACACCGAGGCAGAGCAGAAGTTAAGTAAAGAAGGACGAATCGATTGATGAAGAGGAAGAAGCAGAGTAAAAACACATGGGGATGGGTGGATGAGGAGCGGAGCAGTGACAGAGATGGCGGTTAAACCTCAGTCTGAAAACACTGCCTTCAGTCAGCTCTGAGCTCTGATCTCCCACATGAAAGCTGCCCCCCGCCGAGAGTAAATATTCTCTGAGTCTGCACACAGTGAATGAATGTGTGTGTGTTTGTGTGTGTGTGTGTGTGTGTGTGTGTGTGTGTGTGTGTGTGTGTGTGTGTGTGAGTGCGCGCGTGTGGCAGGTGTCAATCTCCCTGTGGGGTGTCTCTAAGCCTCCCGTCTTCACAGGAAGCAGCAGTTTTGTCATTAGTCTTCAAACAGTTTGCAGGTCATCAATAATTCTCTTTAATTTGCTTTATCTCAAAAGGCTGAGGCTGGCGGTTTATGTGTCTGTGCTTTGGTGTGTTGGGCATCCATGTGTACATATGTGCATCAAATATAGTAAGAGTGTGTGTGTGTGTGCCTTTTTTGTTTCCTTTATATAGAAGTACAGTTTAGGGCAGCATTAGATCATCATAAACAACAACCACCTCGTATACTAATCGTTATAATTTTGGTTAACACATTCATCATTTAAGTAAGCTTTAATGTAAAAATACAAACATTCCCCAGTTTCAGCTACAAAATTACAAAGATCAGTTTGTTTGTGTTTCTTTCACATCGTATGAAATAAATACTTTGGCTGCTGATCAAATGAATAGATGCTATTTTTCATGATTTAGGTTAAACAAGCAAAAGAAGCTTAATAAATTATATTAAGATTAGTTATTAATTGCACGATGTTGTTGTTTGGTACTTTTCTTGACAATTTTAAAAAACAGTAAAAAGGTAAGTCATACTCACAATGTTGGTCACAGTCGACACGGGCAAACACCACCTGCTTGGTATTAGGGAACTCCTCCCTCACTATGTTAGATGCCTCCTCAAAAATTGGATGAAGCATCTGACTGAACCTGCACCTGTATGGGGGGGGTCAATAGGATTTGCATAATTTGTAAGTAAATTAAATAGATTTTTTAAAATCCACTGGACTAAATTTTGCAGTATTTAACTGTGCTGTCGAATGATTGTTGCCTAGAACAGCTCCATTATCCATCCATTAATTAGACCAGCTCAGAAATATATGAAATTAAAACAGACACATTATGTAAAAATCCTTTAAAATTAAATCAACAAAATCTCTACCACGGATGACAACAATCTAATTATACTTATTGCACCATGTGACATTCATAGGAAACGTCATGAGCCAAACTCAATTTAAACATCCTACACATAATATTAAGAGGTCCAGTGACTGTGGGAGAGAAACAACAAACTTACCAGTCTGCGTAAAAATTCACTAAAGCCACCCCAGCATTATCTGCAAGGAAACACACAAACAAACAAATATAAGCCACAGTATATTACGAAATACACTCATTGTGTATGTTTCGCTAGTAAAATAATTTAATCAGGCTAATCAATCTGAAACCCCTCAGTTTTCTGTCACTGAAGGAAAAACAAAACAAAACAAAAAAGCTCATACACAATACTTCAGTAACAGTCAAGGCCATACACATCCATCTATCTATCTATCATACCATTTATTGGTGGAATGTCACTGAATGTTTATTTGGTGAGATGGTGAGGCAAAGGCCAAATACTATCAAGTAGGCCTAGACCTGCAGCAAATCTATTATGGGATTCCTTTTTTTGTGATATCCGACTAACTAACAAGAAGACATGCAACAGTCCTTTGCTGAAGTAACAAAGACAGAAAAAATAATATGCATCTCTTAAAGACAACTCTATTAAACAATGCAAAGCCAAATGAGTATTAAAAGGAATGGTTTGACATTTTGGGAAATGTGCTTCTTTTCCTTCTTGCCAAGAATTAGATGAAAAAGACATACAAGGAAATAAACTGTTGACATGAGAGTGATACTGATCTTTTCATCGCACTGTCAGCAAATAAACATATTTCCCAAAATGTCAAACTATTCCTTCAGTAACGCGTGACGCCTTACTTAGGACGTCATCAATGTTGCCTGAGTCCAGACTGGTGATTTCTGCTTGTCCAGGAGTAGAGAGGCCCATCACCTACAGACACACAGGGAAGAAATGTATCAGCAATTAAAACACAAAAACACAGACATGCTGGCAAGGACAACTATATGGGGGAGGGGAAAAAGATTCTGAAGATAGTTGACTTGAGACTGAGCGAACCAACAAGCCTGACAGCTTTATTAACCAGCATATCTACAGGCTGACTCAACTGAACGCCAGCTCTCGGTGTATAAGCACAGACCGTAGTACTATTGTATGCCTTACCACACATAACATGCTAATGTATTGCTTCATGCAATCCTATATCCTGGTTTCTTGTGTGCATGTTAATGTAGAGTTTCATACAGGTGGTCACGATGGTTATAAAATAGCACGTAAACAAATATTTTAACTTGTGAGCAATCGTCCCTCCATACTAACCAATTAGCAATGGTTACATTGACAAGCTATTGGGGAAATATTTATGGTAATGGTCTGGATGTTGCAGAAATATATGACATATAGGATTATTACATATATATATTATATATAGGATTAAAAATTATTCCATTACACTGTTGTTGTGTAAATCGGGGACAAAGATCTATGCAAATGACTGATCAAAATGTTATGGTATTTTTTTTCTTTAATAATCTAGTTTGTCCAGAACCTGCTGAGTGTTTTTTAGGATATGCATGCCTCCCTCCTTTAATAAACACACAGTATTTTTTACTTTGATATGACCCTGAAAACTGGGAGCAGTGGAGCAACATCCATTTCTCACTGTGTGTTGAGCCCACATTTCTCCAAAGGCGTCCAAACAACATAACATTTACATGTCATCTGTAAATAAATAAACTGACTATGAGCTTTCTGTCTTGGCTACATGTACTGTATTTGCATATATTCTTCAGCTACTCTTTGTTTATGTGGCCATTATACACTGATATGATATGAATGATACTGCACACATTTTTACAAACATCCTCTTTTGTCAGACATTTTCTCTGATATTTTGTCTGTTAAAGAGTTTGGCCTAGAACAATGGTCGGTCTAATGCTACATACCAAAGATTATGGGATTTGAAACAAATTCTAAGTCACACACTATTTTGTGTTAGGAAACTAACATTTTGCAGCCATCCATTTTTCTTTTGCGTATATTTCTTGCCGGACCACAAAACAACATGGTTGTAATTTTGACGTACCAACCGGGGATTTCGGAATTCCAGCTCTAAAAGCAATGTTGTATAAAATAATCCAGTATGATAGATCAGCACGGGGAAAATGTAAGGGCTAAAATGACATCCACTGGATGGTGTAATGGAGGAAAGAACACCAATGTTGGAGGGGTGCTGAATGCCAACTGAAAACACAGACACATAAAAAAAAAAAAGGCAAATGTAGCCTTAACTACCTAATTTATTACAGGGCCAATGTTTAACAATGCACAGGTCATAACAGAAGAAGACCAACGAACACTGCATTATCGTGATATCTGTATTATCTGATCTGTGCTGACTCAAGATCCTCTTCAAACAGGATATATGACATTTATCCTCCTTGAAGCTGTGACAAACAATATCAATATGAGTTCTAAAAAAGAAGTCACATTATCAAAGAGTTCAATAGGCAGCACTATCCCTGCTTCAAGCTTTACTGGGTAATGAAACCACTACCACTGTTGTTCCCTATAGTTTAGTTTTGTCTAAATGTTTCCTGAAATAAAATTAAGGCTGCAACTAACTATTAATAATTAATCTGTCAATTATGCCTTTCGATTAAATTATTCATATTTCAGTCTATGAAATATCAAAATAGTAAAAACAATGTCCATCACAATATCTCAGAACCTGGGGTGATTTCATGAAATTGTTTCAATTGTACAAACTATAGTCTAAAACCAAAAGATATTTAATGTACAATGATATATGACATTAAAGGCAGTGAACCATCACATTTGATAGAATGACTTAAACAATTAATCAATTATCAAAATTGCAGTAATAATAGTCATGATTTTTCTGTCAATCGACTGAACATTTAATAGACTAATCATTTGAGCTTTACAGAAACTATTTCCTTATTCTCTTTGAAATTTGAACCATCTCCACAGTCAAACACTGTGCCTGTTTACCACATACGATGTCACAGCTGCAAACTGATATGGAGTGCCCCACTTGCTGTGGTTAGACCAATGAAAACACTACCCTGCAGCTCGAAAAGGAGAAGTATTAAGTTTTCATTTCAGGCCCAAACTCTCCCAACAGCAGAAGAGTTGCGCTTTGTCTACTTCCGGGTTGTCAGCCAATAAGAATGAGCCACAACAGAGGAATTCACCAACCGGCGAGCATCACTCAGAGATGCACACACGGATACACGAAGAGTCCGAGAATAAATTCGTGCATCCACACAATAACAAACACTAAGCCCAATCAAACACAGCAGACCAACCCATTTAATAAACAAAACGCTAAAACCAACCATGCTGGATATTAGCAGTCACCTCACTGCTGTCAATAAGTGGTAGCACCTAATGCTAGCTGGGTGCCTCACTCCTCCTCAACCAAGTTAACAGAAGTCCAACTTCAGCTCGCTGTTAAAGTTTGATATAAACAACGTGCTGTTGTTGAGCACCATCCCGACTGTAATAAAACTGATCACGGCTGGTTACAACACCACAGCGAACGTTACTCGACACTACCGGCTGAGTTGACATTGCAGCTGGATAACTTGATTAGTTATGGGACTAGTTCAGTCAGAGGGCCTCCTCGGAGAAGCTGCTTGGTAACATCTGCACTTGCAGCAGAGACTGAGCCGGCTCGGCTTTAACTTTAGAAGCCACGTCTCATGCCAGCAGGCGGCTAGCCGGCTAAGTCCCCAGCGGCAGGCTACCTTAGCTTAGCTCTCGTAGCTTTGAGCGGTGGGCTGATGGCGGCGGAGATAAACGTGCTTACCAGCAGTACAACCGCGGCGGAGCGTATGTAGAGAGAGGGAGGTGCTGCTAACAGTTTCATTGTATAGTATAGTTAGTGGAGGTGGCGGTGGTGGTGCTCAGTCTTCCCAGTCTGTCTCGACGCCGCTGCTCCTCTTACTGCAGCAGGAAACCGACGGCGAGCCAATCTCACGGTGACCACGGAAACGCGGGTGACACTTCCTGGTGTTCGCTCGGACTTGTGGGTAACGTAGTCTTCGGCGTCCTCGAGCGGCGGCGCGGGACGGTGGGAGAAACTCCAATCATGGCGGTCTGTTGCTGCACAACGGTAACGGGAGTTGTAGTGTTTTGTCACCCAGACGGTGGCGATTCAACGGGACTGCTTGGAAGAAAAACTTTCCTGAGATTTTCACCTGAAAGAAAAGGAAATTAAACGGTAAATATGACACCGAAGAAGGAGGAGTGGTAATAGCACTTTATTGAAATACAGTTGCGTTATCATTTTGCCCAGTTTATCTGCTGTCACACATTTGTTTTCTGTACTTCGCTTATGAATAACTGATTTCTCTTGAACAGGGGGAGTTGCATCATTATGGTTCACTTTTTGTAATACCCTGTTCCATCTTTTTTCACCATGGCGCAGTGCGTTTTGATCAAACACATACTTTGTAGCAAAAACACACTTAGTGTGTAGCACAAAACTTGTTGAATTAGAAAACCTTCAGGTACTTTGTTGCTCAACTCTGTAAAATCTCTGCAAGTAATTTCCCTCAATCGAGCAAAAAAATGGTGTTCAGCTGCTGCTTAAACAAACAAAGCGTCCAGAACTCAAACTGTCACTTAAACAAGAGATTGTTGCACCGCATTAGACTAGATCAAAAGACTGGATAACACAAACAAAATGTGACTCTGAGGCATGCCCCCTCTGCCTGTAATCAGTACAGTAGCAGTGTTATGCTGGCAGTTATTTGTGTGAACAGGTGGGCTGGTCTCAGTATGAGTGATCCTCTTTCTCTGCCCCTGCAGGAGCCAGGATCAGGGCAGGTAGGGGACCTGGACATGCATCCACACCCACAAAGGATGCTCTGAACTGAGAAACATCTGCTGAAGTGTTCCCCTCAAAGCAGCCATGGTAAGAATCCAAAACACAGAGAGCAGCTATCCCGATTTAAATTAGGCCTATAAATCCCCAACGAGTTTTATTTTCTTTAGTTATGTGGTGTATTTGTTGGTTATTGTGGCCTCTCCCCTGTACTACCGGTTTGTAATTCTCTCTCTGGAATCAAGACCATTGAGACTATGTGTAACAAATCTAATTGTGTGTGCTGTAACAGCCTTAATTGTTCAGGAGATTAACGTGGAATGTTGAATTGAATCCCAGCATTAATATTTTATGGGCAAAAGCTGTCCACAGGGGGTCACAGTGTGTGAGCAACTCGCAGATGGAGTCAGAGGAAGATTCCTCTTATCCCCTGTCTGAATATTAGTGGGCGAGGGAGAAAAGGTGTAGAATCTCTCTTTTTAAGTTGTTAATGGTAGTAAATAGGTTAAAAAAATAAACATCCCAGTATCCAGAAAATCTTATTCCAGTATTCATATATGTCACTATATCTGCTGGGCTATGACAAATCACTTGTTAAGTTGTCTATATTGTGTTTATTGCATTATACTATATCCTTTAATCCATCCATTCATCTATTATCTATGCTGCTTATGCTTAGAGGGTTGTGGGGTCGCGAATGTGTCTCTAAAGGTTAACAGTTCCCACTAGACGTTCAAACTCGATAGAACAGATAGAAATAGAGGTAATTTACCATTATTGATGTTTCTGGAAACGCAACACTTTTTTTTCCTGTACAGCATGTAACAAAGTGAAAGCAAACTGGTGGATGTGGGTGAGAGTTTGCTTGTCTAGATAATTTTTGTGACATATTCATACAAGGGTCTTTACTGTGATTGGGAAATGTATAATGTCATAAACTCTCTATTGTTGAAAATCAGAAGTGACACTTGTGACACCACAAGCTATGACAAGTTCAATTAATGTATTTTCATTAATGATTAATATAGCCTATCAATTTTGATAAATTGATCGTTTAATTTAGAGCATATTTATAAAAATAATGACAGATGCCTTTTACAACTTAACAGAGCCAAATGAAAGGTCCTCAAATTAACTGCTTCATCTAACAGTAAAAAAAACACACAAGCCTGTGTTTTGTATATTTGTATATTTTGTGAAGTGACCTTGTCTATACATGTAATGCCTGCAGCACTATCATACCGCTCTCTGATTTCATCCGTCCATCCTCTCCCTAGTTTGCTGTCTCCTCCCTTTTCTGTTTTTCTCCATCTCTTTCCATTTCGCATCACTCCTATTGATTTTTTTGTTTGTTTTTCCAGCTGATTATGTCCCTGTACTCTGATTCGCCGGTGGGCACATTGCTCCCTGCACTTTAATTGGACATTTAATTAGATCACAGTTTTAGTCCAATTAGACTCAGAGGTGTTGGGAAAAGGATACGGAGGGGAGAAGAGGAAAAAAGTCCCCAAGCTGGTCTCTGTCTCCCTTCCCCCTTTTCGTTCTCGTTCTCTACCCTCCTCTTCTCACTCTTTTTCTTCGTCTGTCTTTTTCTGTCCGCCTTGCTGTAGACCCCCACCCCCCACCCCCGGTCCCTCCTCAGGGCGGCTCATTAGTGATATAATGGGATGACACAAAACACACAGCTCCCCTAACTCTCAGAGTGTCTTCAGCAGTGCCTGAACCACACTCAATGTGACAGGGACCAGCTCACTGTGGCAGAAGTTGTGCACTTGTTTTTCAGGGTGTTTCTTTATATATCTTCCTATATTCCCTCCTGTTTGGTACTAGTCATGAAGGGGTACGCAAAAGTGCTTTAAAACAGAGCCTGGGTGTTATTAGTGCCTCTGATTAATCTCTAGCACCGCCTGACGGTCTGCCAGTCACAGCAGCATCGACCAGCCCACACACACACACACACACACCACAAACATTAACGACATGCTGGGCAGAAACCCTATCGACTCAGTGGAGTGCTCCGGTATGATATCACTACACCTAATGAGACTAAGATAAGCCTCATTAACAGCAGCACTTTCTTACATGCCAGTCAAATGCAGGGCTATTCTGCACCAGTTTTAGCTCCCCTATGGTTCCGCCCTCTCCCGCCTTTTGTTGTCATAGTCCTCACACAGAGCTCAGACTCAAAGGACACACAACACCGTGCCCCAGTGGCCAAAGACACATGGGCAAATGTAAACACACACAAACACACACTTAGATGTGTGCGAATATGCAAACACTTACGTTCAGGTGTAAGTCCTCAGAGGACACAAGTCAATCTCTGAGTCCCTCAAGCAGTCACATACACCACCTCCGTTTCTGACTCCCTCCTACCCTCCACCCTCAGGAGAAAGATAGAGAACCAGCCTCCACTGTGTCCCTTTCTCTACACGCACGCACACACACACACACACACACACACACACACTCATACATGCTGCTCTTCATATTTGCACCAGTGATTTGTGTGTACCCTCTCTATATGTGTATATACTGTATGTGTGTGCATGTATAGATGGTGCGTGTGAACGACAGGCAGCAGGCAGGGGTGTTTTAGCCACAGGCGTCACTACCTGACCCCTGTGGCTGTGAGATTGACAGCTGTGGTCCCGCCTAATTGCATTACTCTCCCAGGTGATTGGCTCACACCCTGGGGGCTCATTTGTCAGGATGCATTGTGGTAATGATGTAAATTAGCAGATCTATGTGTCACTCAGCCTTCTCCCCTGCTGATTGGCCCCGCTGTGCCCCAGGGCTCAGCCCCCAGCTGAGGGAGCCAGCTCATTGGTCCTAAGGGAACCAGGACGTCCCCCAGAAATAGGGCTTTACAGATTGGGCATCCCTGTGGGCTGATATTATCCTTCCTCCCACCTCTTTACCTGTCAGTCAAAATCCAGGGACTGATCCCTGCAGCCTCTATCTCCTATCTAAGACATAGATACACATGCACTCACGCACCCACCCACAATCACGCATGCGTGCACACGCACACACACACACACACACAAGAAACATGTAAGTGGTATAGGCACCTATAATAGCCCCATGTTGGCTGAGAGCCTAAACACTCTGTTATAACTGTATGAACTGTATAAAGATACACTTATATAAAGTGTCTGTGTGTGTGGGTGTGTGTGTGTGTGTGTGTGTGTGTGTGTGTGTGTGTGCGCGCACGCTTGTCTAGAATTGAAATAAAGGCCACAGGCTCAGGCTCTGTTCCCCACTGCTTACCCAGCATGCCCTAGCTATGTCCCCTACCAAAAGCAGACACCTTAACAGTGACAGACAGCTAGAGAAACATAAAGACAAATACACTGTACACAAACATGCACTCACACTCACAAACACTTTGACTAACTGTTTTATTTTTGCCTGTCTGTCTCAATGGCATCAATTGAAGTGTTAGTTACAGTACACGTCCAGTGTGTGTGTGTGTGTGTGTGTGTGTGTGTGAAGGCAGCAGTGTGTGTACGTGGGCAGCACTCCTGTAGTGTTGCTGAAAGGTTTCGTGGGAGTGTCTGGATTCTTTGTTAAACACACTGCGGTTATATGAGGCCGAATATGAATAAAGACTAAATAATGTCAGCATCAGCATGAATCAATACTTATACAGATGCACAATCACTTGGCCTGGACCTCAGCCCGTGATCAATAGCTTACTCTGAGTTATTGTCTTCATATTAACAAGTGGAGCGCACCCTGAGGAACACGTATGAATGGCTAAATGAGACTGCTCCAAACCTCTCAACAGGTCCTGGTGTTGTTTTTACACCCTCCTTTGTTTGACTTCAGACACTGCATCGCAAAAGCCTTTTTAGCCAAATTTGGATGCACTGTAGGTGTTTCCAAAACACTCAGGTACTCATGAAACTCTAATTGCCTGCTCTTGGCGATATGAATGTCCCTCACATAGATTCAAATATTGACTTGTGTCCCTCGTGTCAGTGTTTGGCCAAATTATTTTTTATGCATCCAAGATTATTAATAAATCAATGCATATTTTTATTATGGCAACTGGGGGCTTTCATATTGACTCCAAAAACACAGAATAAGAAAAAATAAGTCAACAAAAGTAAAGGAAAAGTTTGTAATGAGCTCTTGTCGAGATTGAAAAGAGGCACAATGATTATCAGATTATCGTCTGTATAAGAGCATGTTACTCGACAGATAATGTTAGGACCATGATTACTCTCTGAAAGTGCAGCTATGGCATCTCTGCTATTTCTGCATGTGTTAGATATTAGTATTTCCAGACTCTGTGTGTGTGTGTGTGTGTTTGTGTGTATGTGCGCATGCATGTGCATTACTGACTGAGTAATCATTGTAAATTAGAGATGTTTAGAGATGTTTGTGGTTGATTTTGGTAAAGCCCCTGTAAAAACTCTCTCTCACGGAAAATCACTTCCCATGACGTGGCACATGTGCCAAACACACACACGTACACACACACACACCTTTAAGTTCCACACCTATCATCTCTCCCTCCCATCCACTTTTTTGCGCACATAGACGTACTTTGCAGTAAATGTATTAACTAACCTGCATTAAGGCTCCACCACTACTTGGCAGAGCGTGAGAAAGCAGCGAGCATGATGGGTAATTGCCATGCTGCACGCAGTGTCTACAGGAGCACTCTTTATGAGGTGACGGCGGGGAGGAAGAGGGGGATGAGAAGGAAGGATGGCGGACACTGGAGTATTCTCTCCTCCATTCAGGTCCTTCAGTTTTCTTACCAAGACTTTAAAAGTTCTCAAGACTGTGACCGAAGTAATCAGCCTGCCTGTACTTTATCAAAATATTCCCTATCAGTTGTATTGTGTAAAACCTCTTTATACAGTAAGTTTCATAAGTAGTGAATCAAATCTATTTATGTGACTGCTAATGAAAATGTCTTGGAGAAATCTCAGATTGTGGCATGAGTTTGTGCCTCCAGCATTTATGTGTTTAGGGGCAATAATTGATTTCTGTGTTGTGCCCCGCAGGGCTTGTCCCACATCTCTAAACCCACACACACATGCACGCACGCACACAGACACACACAGCAAGGCATGCTGCAGTATTAATGAGACATGAATAAGACATGAAGAGAGACCCCCCTCCTACACGCTCACACAGGGTCTCCCCCTCCCCAGCTGCTTCCTGTCTGCAGATTACCCAGCTTTCACTGGGCTCTGGTTAAGTGGGGCCAGGAAGAGATTTAGCCCCCTCAGCAGGAGCAGACACACACATGCACTCACAAGCGCACACATACAAGCGTGCACACACATGCTCCCTACTGTAGGCAAACATTGGAAAGTATCTGTTTTATTGTGTGGTTGACTGCTAACCGAGCTTCAGGTGTTTGTTATCTGCCTGAAATATGATCGATTTTCTGTTTGCTCCTCTATGGCTCGTATCTATTAACATGGGCTACAGAAAAGTGTAAACTAACTGCTGGAGCTTGAGAACTACATGTAAACTAAAATGTAACTTTTAGATGTGGCAGTTAAATAATATTTCTTTTAATTTGAGGTTTTGTGTGGGGCCTGGAAATGATTTAGAGATTCCCAGTCTAACCTATTTAATTAGTAGTAGCCATTTAAACGTGGCTTATAATGGCATGTAATATGGTATTATGCATGGTTTACTTGCCTGTAACTATGTCCAGTTGTGGGGTGTGCTTGGAGCTAAATGAATGGTAAGGAAACTGTCTAGACTCAGCTTAATGTCACCATATTTAAACACTTGATAAGTAAGCTGTGAGTGTATGTTGCTGCAGGTTGAATTGTGACCTTATATCTGTTTGTGTTGCAGGCCTCAGCGGCGTCTAGCCCAGGACCGGCCTCTCTGGGCTCGCAGGTTCATGCTGCAGCTGTCAATGGAGATAGGAGTGCCCTTCTTAAACTCATCACAGGTAATTAGTAAGCAAGCAATCAGCTACTAAACATATTATAGATTTATTCAGTACATCAACTGCATTGCATCGGTAGGACACACAGGGTTCAAATGTGCAATTTATTTGGCAACGGTTCTCTGCTGATATTGAAATGGGGTCATTGCAATTATACCATTTGTGTCTTAACCACTAGGCCACTGAGACACTCCAAACACACAATTTGCAATAATATGTAGTAATGTGTTGCTTTATTAATTTCTATAAGGAATATTTCTTTGCATCTGCCCCATCTGTAGAAAGATCAGAGTGTAGGATCAGCTGCAGCAGCTGGTTGGAGTTTTGCACAGATAAACTACAGCAGAGCAGGTGCTCATCAGCATGGAGCCGCAGCCTTTCTGCCAAAGGATGGTCCACCCTTCTGCGAAAGTGCTGACATTATCTGGACATTTAACCAAGTTGATATTTAATCTTGAATATGCAGAGAATGAATCTTGCTCAGGCGTAGAATAGAAATGTCTGGAAATAAATATATGAAAAGCATCAAATGATCATTGAAGGTTCTCTTACGTGCAAGGAGGCCACATGGTTCTCCAGGTTATCAGTGTAACAGTATTTCATTACAGCTTCCAGCTGCTCCAAATAAATTGACTTATTTAGAAAAGTGGAAGTGGAATTCCTATTAAACAGAAGCAGTAAAAGACTTCATTTTAAGTACAATGAGTTGCCTTTTAAAACCAGTTTATAACATATTCCATCACAAGCCGCTTAATTCTTTCTGTTTATATGTTGAACTGAAAATTCTACACATATTGACACAAATCTTGGTCTCTCTTAGCGCTCACCCTCTGACTTCAATCTTCAACTGTGATTTTTTTATTTTGTGTATATGTATGTATGTATGTAGCAGATCCCTCGCTGCGGGATCGTGAGGACCAGTTTGGTCGGACCCCTTTGATGTACTGTGTGCTGGCTGACCGCCTGGATTGTGCAGAGATTCTGTTGAAGGCCGGAGCCTCGGTCAACAACACCGACCAGAGCCAGCGCACCGCTCTGCACCTTGCCGCGCAGAAGGTATGGACACAGACATACATACAAATGTTGACTGTCACACAGGCATCAGGCCTTTTTGTGGCAAAAAGTAAACTGATAAGTAGATAGATTTCTAAAAGTGCAATGAATATGAAGACTATGGTTGATCTCACAGAGGTTTGATGGCAGAGACAGTCCATAAGCTCCAGTGGGAGGCTAGTGCCCCCTAGTGGCTGTAGTCACGGCCTTAGGGCTTATGGGGGGAGACCAACTGATAATAAAAAAAATGATAATCCTACCATACAAACATTGTTACTATTAGTTTCACTTACACACACTCTTATAGATAAAGAAATATTTTGCATGGAGAAAGTTGTTTTTGACAGCATTTCCGCTGAGACCTACCAGAGAAGAGGAGCTTAATGTTCTTTTCACTTCAGTCTAAACTGAGGAACAGTCAGATAATGAAAATACCTCTAGAGCGGGTGGTCTGTTCTCTCCAGAAGGATGTAGCAGGGGAACAGTGGGATGTTGTACAAATGATATCTTTTTTACAACTCAGTTATTTGTTGGTGCCTTCTTTTATGGGAGTGTACTGATACTGAATCATCATATAATTGAAGAAAGAGGGGAGGTAATAGGTTATTAGAGTCTGTCTCATACATGGTGAGTGTGTGTGTGTGTGTGTGTGGATGCTAGTGATGGGAAGCCCTGTCTCTTTGACATCTGATCAATAAATGGCTGAGACACGGAGAGAGGCCAGGGATTACCGATCTAATTGGACTGAGAATAGGGAGGACGGGAACACACACACACTCACACTCACAGTCTAGATGCATGCTCACACACAAGATAGATCTGTCAGACTGTGGCTTTGTGGTCACAGAATGGCAAATATACAAAACACAACCACACGTGGACGCACACACCATGCCATCCAGCAACAGCTGTTGCACCAGACATCGGTGCGAGGTGAGAGGCTGAGACCAAACTTGAGGATGATGGTGATGGTGATGATGATAATGATGATGTGGATGGGATGACAGGCAGAGAGAAGCTGCTCTGTCAGGCCACAGAGCCGCTCTTTACTGTTTAACAGCTCATCTCAGACGCCGAAAAGAGAGGCAAAAGGAGGGAACGAAGATGGATGACCTGCAGATTGAACCAGACACATCTAAAAGCTTGCGGGAGTGTGTGTGCGTGGGAGTGTGTGTCATTGCTGCTGGTTCATCACTAAGATTGAGGAGAATTGGGGATTTCTGAGCAAATTTTTAGCAGCGTTTTTTTGTGTGCTGCAGGGGAATGTGCGTTTCCTGAAGCTGCTGCTGTCCAGACGTGCTAACTGGCTGCAGAAAGATTTAGAGGAGATGACCCCGCTCCACCTGGCCACCCGACACCCATCCCCAAAAGCCCTCGCCCTGCTGCTCAAACACATTGGACCTGGAGAGGTTGACACGCAAGACAAGAACAAGGTACTAGAGTGCAGATACGCACAAATAAGTTGTTGGAAGATTGTTTGTCTTCCCAACTGTCCGTAGTTTGTCCTCAGTCAGAAACCAGCCAGTCCGGGCGTCTGACCAATAACCTGCAAAGAGATAACTGACTGGCGGAAGATAGTTCGTTACACACATACACACTAAAAGGCACACAGCAATAAAAGATTAAACAATCCTTGGCTTTGTCCTGTGTTCTGCTCTGAAGACCACAAACACACAGTCTCCTCTGTCTCTTGGAGCTGATGTGTATCTGACATCAGTAGTTAGTTTTGTAATAATCCAATATGCATCATCATGTCAGATGACAGTGGTTTCAGCAAATCCCAGAATAGCTCAGTAGCCATCATGGAGGCAGTATCTGGGTTACAATCTCAGCTCACTGCTGGATATTCAATATGAGCTTTGTCTAGCATGTTACCCTCATATTTCCTGGCCATGCCAAAGTGGAGTAATTTTTTTTTGAACGTAAAAGGAAACCTCAAACTTGGTGTTACAACACCACCTCTGTTCTGAACTCCATTCATCATCTTTGTTTCTTCCTTTTCATTTCTAACTCATACTTTCTCTCTGTACAGCAAACTGCTCTCCACTGGTCAGCATTTTATAACCGACCGGAAAACGTTCGCCTTCTGATCAAGCACGATTCCAACATTGGCATCCCAGACAGTGAGGGCAAGATCCCTCTGCACTGGGCAGCACACAGTCAGGAGCCCAGCGCTACTCAAACTGTCCGCTGTATACTGGTACACACTTTTGTGCACATCTACACACACGCTCTCAAGTGAATTTGTCATCAACATCCTCCATCCTCACCCGTCAGTCTGCATGTCTTTTTCTATTCTGCTGTTGTCTGTGTGTGTGTGTGTGTGTGTGTGTGTGTGTGTGTGGGTGTGGGTGTGGGTGCACGTGTGAAGGAGGCAGCTCCCACTGAGTCCCTGTTGAACTGGCAGGACTATGAGGGGCGTACGCCCCTGCACTTTGCTGTCGCCGACGGTAACGAGGCAGTGGTGGAGGTGCTGACGTCTTACGAGGGCTGTAATGTGACAGCTTATGATAACCTCTTCAGAACACCACTGCACTGGGCAGCTCTGCTCGGTAGGTGAACACACATCCTGTATGTGGCCTCAATGACAGCTATAAATTAGGGATTTCAGGCTATGTGGAACACTGATCAGCTGAATCAAAGCCAAAATGGACTAGTTATTACACGCATGATAAGATCATGTTTTATTTATTTTTAGCCATGCTTGTGGTGTGGCTCCAGGGATGGGGATGTTTGTCTGTTTGACTGTCCAGACTGAAATATATCAATAACCATCAGATGAATTGCCATGAAATTTTGTAGAGATTCTTAGAGCACAGAGAATGAATCCAACCAACTTTGATCCTCTGACTGTAGACTCTCAGTCTTGTTTCTTTGGGTTTATGGTTCTTATAATCAGTTTTTATAGCACCATAAAATGACAAACACAGGGGTAATTGTGACAGTTGACTCATGTTTACTTGATGTGAAGTTTTTGGCTTTTCTGTCAGTTTTGGAAAGCAAACTGAAAAAAATACAAGGTGCCTTTGTAGGACAGTATAGTTGGACAATTGTCTCAGCTCCTTACTGTGTACATCTTTTTCATTATATGTCACCCTCACATCCCACTAAAATAAACGTGTGATTTTCAGGCCATGCCAGAATTGTCCACCTGCTGTTGGAAAGAAACACATCAGGCACTATTCCCTCAGACAGTCAAGGAGCAACACCTCTCCACTATGGTGCTCAGAGCAACAATGCTGTGAGTCATATACACAAATAAACACCACACAAAGCTGGAAAACCAGCTGAATCAGCATCATGCACCTTCATTATCATCTTTCTGTGTGTGTGTGTGTGTGTGTGTGTGTGTGTGTGTGTGTGTGTGTCTCTGTAGGAGACAGTGGGTGTGTTTTTGTCCCACCTGTCTGTGAAGGATGAACCTGATCTGGAGGGGAGGACGGCCTTCATGTGGGCCGCTGGGAAGGGCAGTGATGATGTCATCCGCACCATGTTGGCCCTCACCCCTCACATTGACATCAACATGGCCGACAAATACGGAGGCACTGGTAAGCACCTGAGAAATAAGAGGAGTAACTGAGGCCCCTCTAAATGCTTTGACCCACATCCTTCAATCTTACCTTTTACCAGTGCATGTCCCCATAAATGCCGTGTTCAGTGTTACTGTACACATACACAAACACACACTATTTTATCCTTGTTCTGTTTGTTTTTTCAGTATATGGCCTGCTATTTGTTTTAGGCTAGGAATGATGATGATGATGTCACAGGGGATTCCCCCCAAGGTGCTCGATAGACTGAAAGACTGAGGGAGAGAGAGAGAAGTGATACTGTCAGCAAAATTAGTGTGAGCTCATTGAATAGACTCTCACCACTGCCAGCGCTGTCCTCTGACACACATACATGCAGACACACATGACTTACTGCCACGCTCTGACCCCATGGCGCTGTTTGAACGCATAATATCCATGGCGATAGCCCCTCTGCTCAGCCAGGCGGTCATTGTTTATGCATGCATAACATGCAACGGTTGAGTCATGTTAATGAGACGGTGTGAAGGGCAGTGGAGCTGACTGGTGCCCAGATCACTTCCATGCACTCAACTCTAGCCTGTACTGTCTGGGGACTGCAGGGAGGGGGAGGAAGGGTAGCCGTGAGGAGGCTTAAGTGTATTGGTCCTCATTAAATGTCTCTGTCTGTTTAACCCTCCATTGACCAGGCTTTAGCCACAGCCCAGAGAGGAGCTGCAGTCAAGGGGATGCATGAACAAAGAGGAGGCAGACGAGGGAGGATCAGTTGTCCTGAGGGTGTTAATTGTACAGTTAAATTCAGGATCTGGTATTCTTATCTCATGGTATTTTTTTTGTGTGGGGGGTGTTCACACAGCACTCCATGCAGCCTCCCTTTCAGGCCATGTGAGCACAGTGAAGCTGCTGTTGGAGAGGGGAGCAATGGTTGACTCTCTGGATGTGATGAAACACACACCACTGTTTCGTGCTTGCGAGATGGGACACAGAGATGTCATACTCACACTCATCAAAGGTGGGTGTAATTGGTACATGTGCAAGCATTCGTATAACTACACATTTTGTGTGTCAGTGAAATTCCTCAACTGAAATGTACGTTTAATGAATAAAGGTTCTGCACGTGTGGACCTGGTAGACGTGGATGGACACACTGCTCTGCACTGGGCAGCTCTGGGAGGGAATGCTGAGGTCTGCCAGATACTGATGGAGAATGGGATCAGTCCCAATGTACAGGTATAAGTCCACATACTCAAAACGTACACAGAAACTATAACAAAGTAGTTAAGGATGAATAAATCCCTGTTTAATACTCACTACCAACATTTACATAGTAAATATGGAAGTTTCATTTTCAAACAATGTTCAATTTATTCTGAAATGGTATGTTCTCAGCGTCCATCTGTTGCACCGTTCCACCTGTATACTGCAGCAAATTATGGCAATAAATACAACTACATATATACTTTTATTTTATTTTTTTTTTCTAAGATAGACAGCTTTAGATTTGTCCTCCATTAATTGCACCCAGCTGAACCAGGATGTCCAGTATGAATCAAAGGATAAATGAGGATAAATGTAGAAATGAAATCTTCCTCTGCACTGCTTTATGAGCAGTGACTATAAAATTAGGATCGGCCTCATAAATCCATAGCTTTTAATTGTTCTGCACCTGAATCTTAAATATTATACTCCTGGGCAGGACCAGGCAGGACGGACTCCTCTGCAGTGTGCTGCTTATGGTGGCTACATCACCTGCATGGCTGTTCTCATGGAGAACAATGCCGATCCAAACATACAGGACAAGGAGGTAAAAATCTGCTCGTACGTTCCACACATCTCCCTATATTATCTGAGCCTTTGGACACAGCTACAGTTTGAATGGGTGCTCTTGTCATGGTTGCACAGGGGCGGACTGCTCTCCACTGGTCGTGTAACAATGGCTACCTGGACGCTGTGAAACTGCTACTGGGATACAATGCCTTCCCTAATCACATGGAGCACACTGAGGAGAGGTGAGAATAGAGCCAGTCAAGAAGGAGGAACTGGCAACAGGTGAGGACACAGGGAAGTGGGAAAATACATGTACGACTGACACTGGTGATTGTGTTTTGCAGGTACACCCCTCTTGACTATGCTCTGCTGGGGGGGCACAGCGAAGTGACTCAGTTCATGCTGGAGCACGGTGCTCTGTCCATAGCAGCCATCCAGGACATCGCCGCTGCCTCCATCCAGGCCGTGTACAAGGGCTACACAGTCCGCAAGGCCTTCAGGGAGAGAAAGCAGCTTCTCATGAGGCATGAGCAGCTGCGCAAGGATGCAGCCAAGTGAGAGATGAGCACACATACATACACACTTACTTACATAATTGTGTAAGTAAGCATACGGAGCCACACTTAGTTTCTATTGCTTCATGATATTTGTTGTAAGATTCTCATAAACATCCATCTGTTTGCCACATGATACCTTTTGTGTTTTGCATTTACATGCATCGTGGTCATCAGTCACTGCTGCTTCTGTCTTTATTATCCGTCTCTGTCTTCTTCTTCTCACCCATATAGGAACAGTCACACTTTCTCCATATCTATCTTTGTCTCTGTCATCCCTGCACACACATACATCTTCCCCCTGTCTCTCTCCTCTGGCTTGTTCTCCTTTTGTCATTTGCTCACCAGTCTCACCTTTATTCTGTTTTACAGCTTTTGAGAGGCAAATTTATTATAAGAGTTAAAAAAGAGTTTTACTTTTCTTGATATTTCAAGCAGATTAATGAGATATTGTAAGTTTTTTATAAGATGTTTTTCTTATAAAAGACTATATTCTAATATATTGTAGAAAGAGTACTTGGTATTGTCTCTGCAAGTTGCAATTTTGCCAGTGTGAAGTTTTCATTTTCATCTGTATGTACACTTGATGGTGAAATAGTGCAGCTAAAATATATGTAATGTTAAATATTCTCATCATTAATCTTGAATTAATCTTTTCATCTGTCTGTTTAAACGTTATAATGCCATGTTTAAACAGGTTAAAATTTTAAAGATTATGAGTGGACATGACCACACATTCGCTGTTCATGTGATGCATTTAGGGCAAAGCTATATGCAGTGAGTATTTCTGACTTTTTTTTTTTATTCTATTCTTTTTTTTATGTTCAGGAAACGTGAGGAAGAACAGCGGAGGAGAGAAGCTGTGCAGCAAATCTCTGTAGCCACCACAGAGAAACGGAGGGTTCCTTTGGTGAGAACAGAGCAAGAAATGCTCTCCTTAGTGAATATTATAGAGGACTTATCCATGAATGACTCGGTGGTGGAAACAAAGAAATCATCCAAAGCTGAGCGCACTAAGAGCAAAGAGGAGAGACACAAAGGTACAGATGTGCAGGAAGTTTGACAGTTTTGATATGGTGTTATTTAAAGGCTGAAATAACTCAGAGATAATATAAAAAACAGAGAAATTGTATTAATTTTTCATTTCTAATTTGTGTCATGTCATTCTCTCACCACCCAACCAGCCCACAAGAGCAGATCCTCCAGAAGAAGTAAAGCTGCTGAATCACATGAGGTTCCTGATTCTCCGAGCCGCCACTGTCATGTGACTGGTGACAGTGTGCCCAATGCTACCCAGACCACCAGGCTGAAGGAACTTCTCTCTCCTGCCAGCTGCAGCCAGCCACACAGCCTCAAACCCAGACCCCCCTCCATGCCCAAAGTGAGGGACCGACCCTCCTCAAACACATGCACCCCGTCCACAAGCGTCTCTGCGGCAGACCAAACTGACACTATTACCAGAGAATGCATTCCTCTAAAAAAGAGAGAAGCTCACATGACTGTGCAGACTGCCCCCAGCAAGACTGATGCCCACACCTCTCCAAAAAAGCACAGAAACCACAAGGAGCAGACTTCAGAAAAGGCCGCCACCAAAGACCAAACTCACACTCCCTCATTAAGGAGCAGTTCATCTTTAGACCACAAAAGCCCTTTGAGAAAAACTCAGTCTGCCACACATGCACCTATCTCGACACGCACACACAGGGAACACAACAAAGACCAGCGCAGGACGAGGAACCAGGCCGCACGCATCATCCAGCAAGCTTGGCGGAGGTGAGTTTACGTGTGTGCGCTTGTGTTTGTAGCCGGAGGGGTGTTCGGTAGCTGGAGCGTCTCTGGCTGTGGGAGATTGGCAGTGCCATGTGGTGCCCACATGTGCCCTCTCCCACATACATGCCAACCCATTCTCATCTCTCCTGTAACCCCCCCCTCCACCCCCAATGTTCGGTCTGGATGCCATCAACACTTGAGCAGTGGGGGGCAGAGCGTGGGAGATGGGTGAGACAAGGAGGCAGGGGACAGACGGGCTATAATCTAGAGCTTTCATACTAGTTTAACAAGAGGCTAAAAGTTCAGCCGTGCTGCTCTAATAGCTACCAGCAGCCTCTCTTTGCTTTTCTCTCCCTCTTACACACTCTGTGTTTCTCTTAGAGGCTGCCAGTCCACCACAGGAGGCCCTCTGTTTCCATTCAGAATCACAATTATATTCTGTATGTGCTGCCTATTAACTGCCTTGAATAAACTCTGTTTACTTTGTTTATGCTTAGTGAGTATTAGTGTGAGGACTTGCCAGCTTTTAGACCTTTGAACGCTGTCTGAGATTTTTTTTTATTGAACGGCGTGCACGTATATGCGCTTGCATGGATGTGTGTCTGCAGGTTCCACGCACACCGACAGCGAGAGGTTAAGGCCTGCGAAGAGGTGGAGTCAGGTGGTTCAAACCAAGCCCAAAACAGGAAGAAGATGGAAATCCGAGCTCAACCCACTAAAGCGTCAGCAAGTAAAAGCTCAGTGCTACAAAGTATCTATGGTGAGATCATTATCATATGTATATGATATCAACAAATAACAGGTAGTTTGAGCAAAAGCAAAAACAACCCAACAACATAAACAGCGTCACTCAATAACAAAGTTCCACTTACAGAATCTATATTTTTGAGCAGAGTGATGCTGCAGTTTGTATCTCTGGTAGTGTAAACGTGTATTAATCAGGGTGATGACACACTGTTAAATGACATCTCCAGTTCCAAACAAAGTGCGTCACTGTTTCCATTAGCTGGCAGTGCAAATTTGTTGATCAAAATTGAACCAGGGACAGGTACAGATGTCCCTGCGCCTTTAAGAGAATACGCCTGGTGATATTCTATATTTCTTATTATGGACAACAACTGTACCTTATAATGGTAAAGTGTGTGTCTCTTCTGGCTGAAAAGAGCTGCTGTACAGATCTTTATAGGCTGAAACTTTCAAGCATACTGTATGTTAATGGTGTATTGGTTAGGGTGTCAGCAGATGTGCAGCATTCTCTTAAGTTGCAGTTTACAGAAATCAGTGCAACAACAGCAGTCTGTGCCCCACATGATCCAGTGTTGATTTACCCTTAAAGGTGGGAGCCTTCTGTAATTGAAGCCAAAGCCCGCCCGAATTGCATGAAAACCTCCATATTGGAAATGAGATTTCGTAGGGTAAAGGATAAAGATGGAAATCAGGATGGTTGTCATGCCATTGCAGAACAGGTACTGTTACTGGGAAGTCTGGGAACAGGAACCCGCGTAAATGTCCGGGTGATGCTTCAAGCCGCATACCGTACCAGGACAGTATCAGCCTCGTGTCCTGTGCGGAACCTCTGGTGGGGTTTCGCCCCACAGACAGGCCTGACCTTCATCACACATCACCAGGTGATGATGGGAGAAGGGGCAGAAACCTTGCTGCGCCAAAACATACAAGCACGCACGCCGTCTCTGCTCACAGACAGCTAGACCCCGCCCCAAACTCCTCGCTCCGACCCAACACAACCTACTGACGTGGTTTTCCTCTCCCCCTTCTCACCTCACCTCTCTCTCTCTCCTTCCCGCTCTCTGACAGTCCTGGCACTGTGAAAAGTTCAGAGCTGTCAGGGGGAATGTCAGACGACTGCGTAGAGCAATCTGCTAAACACACACACGCACGCACACACGTATATAAACGCCGACAGTGACACACGCATTCATGAGATTCATTCTCACACTTCTTCTTTTCTGAGAAGTAGACCGACAATTGACACACAACTCTGGACTGTATTGCTCCGTTAATCATCATAAACCATTTTTTAAATGCCTGTTCTTGAATTATTTAATCTGAAATGTGTCTAATTTGTGTTTATCCGTCTGTAGCAACAGAAATCCAGAGAGAAATCTATTTTTGCTTCACAGATAACAAAACTACATGTGTCAAAAGAAGCACAACACAATAAAGTTGGATTACTTATATCCACTGTGCTCCTTCAACACTAGACAATTACACATACTGTACATACAAAGATGTGCCATCGCTTACGTGATCCAAGCTCTCTTCATAACGTAAAATAAGCTACAAGTTACCAAGAAACCATTTTTTAAGCTCTCTGACGTCACTATCTTCAAGACAAATTTGAGTGTTTTTTTTTTAAAGAATTTAGGTGTGTTTGTGGGCACTACGGATTAATAAAAAACATCACAAAAACAATATTAAGGCCCTAGTGAGGATCGAACTCACGACCCCTGGTTTACAAGACCAGTGCTCTAACCACTGAGCTATAGAGCCTTACTTATTTAAGACATAATCAAATCAGCGACTTAAAGACTACACCCTGAACAACCTTGGGCGTGACCCTGACTCGATCAACCAGTTACAGGAGTGTCAGGAGTTTTGTTATATGGCACCAGCTGGTTGAATGCAGAAACTGTTCACATGATGTAACTGCAAAATCTAAATGAAAATATCATCCAACACTTTTCTTTACGGTCATTTAGGCAACTCTATGGCCAGACGAGGGCGTTCACTTCGGGGCTCTCAGTCTCAGCTGCTCCTGGACATGCCTTTACGGACCCAGAGCCAGTGTAAGTGAATAAACATACACAAACGTGCAGTTTTGATAAAGTCAAATTTAACTTTCTGTGCTTATTTTTTTTTTTTTTTCCCCTTCTTTACAGTGAGTGGTATAGAGTGCGTGCACCTGACTGATGCCATGAATCAAGCCAAGCAGTACTCATACCACCTGAGACCACATAGTGCTGGACAGGGGACCAGAGGCCGGGGAAAACATTGACACACACACACACACACACACACACACACACACACACACACACACTTTCTTTGATGTTTTCTCAGCTGGCTGGCAGCCTTACCGCTATAGAATTACTACACACATTGTTCGCTCAATGTGCCAAGCTTTCTAAAATTAAGCCATATGACATCAGAGCCATGACCTCACAGGGTGGGGTTAAGTCTACAGAAATGGTGTGTGTAAAAGATAACCTTTCATCCATTGTGGAAGAAACACATACACACGCCATCTCCCTCGTTCTCCATTGCTCTCGCACACACACTGAGATAACCTTTCCTCCTGTTGTGGAGAATGAGGCAGTCTATCAACAGCCGGTCATACAGATAGCCCACCTGCAGCCACGGACTCACTCACACACACACACACACACACACACACACACACACACACACACACACACACACACACACACACACACAGTTACACAAAGTCTGGTCACTAAGTGCTTTCCCTGTCAAGAGAAAGATGTATTTCTGAACTATGCTTTTTTTTTTTTTTTTTTTTAATGCATTTGCGAAACAATAATCCATATTGTGTAACTTTAAATATACTATACCTCAATGTTTGTTGGTTTTTATTGTATTACAAAAAATAAAATAAAAATGGACACGAAAGGCAGCACACTTGGATTTAACTTTATTTTGCCTTTTTTTTTTTTTTTTTAGTAAAGTTTTTTTTTAAATCAAAGTCGGCTGGTGCCTTAGTAAGCACTGGACAACGTTCTGCAACAACAATACTCCGAAGAGGCAAAAGGAGAACAAACAATTACCAGGCTAAGAAAGAAGCAATAAAGAGGCAGCTTAAGACACAGACAAATTTTCATTGTAACTCACAATAAAAAGCACTGGTCCACTTGATTCCTGTCTGAAAGTGTTGTTGTATGTACTCATCACTGCTGAGCTCTGTGAGTGTTTTGTAAGTCAAAGTGGCTGTAAGATGTTTGAGAGGGTGAACTGACTAACACACCAGGTGCTGGTCTGGTGGGTCAGTACATGTCTCGAAGGCCCAGGTTTCCACGGCGAGCGGAAGAGCCGTGAGCCACGGTGACACTGTAACAGTAGAGCAAGTCTGTCAACCATTGCTCTCTGGTCACACCCCGGGAATACCTCTGAAAAACACACACACACACACACACACACACACACACACACACACACACACACACAGAGAGAGAGAGAGAGAGAGAGAGAGAGAGAGAGAGAGAGAGAAAGAGAGAGAGAAATCAGGTGAACAGCCTCCATGAGAAGCTAACATACTTTTATCTCTCCATCCAAATTGTATAAAACCCTTAAAATCTATGAATGTGAATTTCATGTCCGAGCTGTGTTTACCGTAAGGTGTTGTATGATCTCTTGCAGCAGAGCAGCGTTGGCCAGCAGCTGATTGTGGAGCGGCGTGTGCTGCAGCAACATTGACAGGATCTGTCCGAGCTGTGGCAGCTCCTCCTCACTCAGATCTCCGACATGCAACAACTGCAGAACCATTCGCAGCAGGCGAGGAACAGTGCTCAACGCTGACACACAAGCACCCCATATTGCCTCCCTGCAAAAAGGTGTTTTGAACCGAATTGTAAATCTTCATCACTTGATAATTGCAAACAATTACAATTAAGGTCAAAATTTCATATCAACAGGAGACCATTTCCAAACACAGATCAGTAAAGGGTTGTTGTTATTTGACACACACCTTTTGTGGTTGGTTTTGGCAGGTACCTCCTGCTCCAGGGTGACGAGAAGAGCCAGCAGGCTGAGGCAGCACTGAGACAAGAAGCGCACCACGGGCTCAATGGGCAGGACGGACAGGTCCAGTAGTCTGGATACTGCTCTGAGCAGCCCGGCCGCCATACTGTCGGGCACCACCCTTAACTTGATCTGAGACACACACATAACATATACAGGATGTTTACTAGTACTGTGTTTCCAAATAAAGACAACAGCAGTAAAACATAAAGAAAAGCAGTTCAGGGGATAAAACAAGCACTAAACCATGTCATTTTCTTTCTTAAGGGAAACTGTTTCTTACCAGGTACTTGCAAATGCCATTTTGCAAAATGTCAAAGCACTGAGACTTTGAACCCAGAGTTTCCAGACAGTGGCAGATTTCCTATGAATGAAAAACAGTTAAATTTACCAAAAAAAATTATTAAATTTACAAAATGTGTATATAATGAAAGTGTAATAGAGGATTCCAATTTTAGCAATGCAATGTAACGTAAATGTTTCGAAAACAGATGCTTTGTGCTTTCAGTTGGAAGATATTTTTTCGGTCAGATATTTTGTTGAAATCTTTATAAATATTTTGCAGTGGACTAGAAAGGTGTGTTTCTAAATTACCACAGAGGGGAACTACACTATGCCTTATGCCTTTTCTCAGGGCTACTGGAACTGTGACGTAGAGACAAACATAAGTTTACGTTTATGTCACCCTTCTGGGGTTATTTTCCGTATACTGTCGTGGAATAACAGATACATTGACCCCAAACCCTGCTGTTCTCCATTTAACTAAAGATTTTCATTCCCAGATGTGTGATGTCCGGTAATGAGAGCTGATGCACGGGAAAATGTAACATTCTAAAACAATGTTTTATGTACTGTATCAGACAAACTGCACACAAAGGCATACCAGAGTATTTCTACATTCCTGTCTAAATGAAGAGAGGCCTTCACTTTATCGTGCCTTAACCAACACAAGAAGTCACAAAACAGCATCTAAATTTAATTCTTGCTGGGATGTAGACAAGATGGGTTTCAGGCCTGAGAAGCTGCCACAAACTTTTTCAAAGTGAAAAATAATGCTGGGCTTTTCCTCATTAACTTCAAATCAAATTTCTCATTAGTTTTTATCAAATTGAGGCGTGTGCGTGCTGAAGTGTAGGACTGAGTGCGAGCCAGTGTGTGTCAGAACAGTGCACCTGTTGGCATTCTCGCCGTCATTAAAAACAATCTCGTCTCATTAGTCGAAACAGAGTTGACACAGTCCGTCCCTTAATGCCACCCCCCCTCACCACCTTGTGTCCCCTCCCTTCTCCTTTCCGCCACTTGCCTGTGATTGACTCAGACAGGGAGATGAGAGAGGCAGGATCTGAGGGCTTAATTGAGGAGCTGAATTAGTGATTATAAGCCCCCCACTTGCTCACACACTCACACACACTTGCCCCAGGGCATAGTTACGTTAACTGTAATTTCTGTGCAGAAATGTCACACTCCCATCATGCCATGGGCTCTCATTAGCATTTGTGCATATCCACTATGCCCGATAACCACGCATCTCCAACCTGCGCAACGCGATAAAGGTTCCCCTCTCAGCCGTAGTGCCACGATAAAGCTTCCACCCTCTGAGCTCCATATGAGAGACAGAGAGGGACCAGGGGGGGACTGAAAGACCACAACTGTGTCCAGAATATCAACACTTTTCAATTTTCAAAACAATGTATTATCTTTTCCGTCCTTTACCTCCTAGTCACTGTCTCTTCTAGATTCATTTTTAATGTTGCGTCCAAGTTTTTGTAATTGGCAGCAGCTTTGGTAAGAGTTAGAATGTATGTGAGGTTACGGGTAATTGCAGTGAACGCACCTCAACAGCGTCCCAGTGGTGTGTGAACTGCTCCAGTGGGGTGGGGTAGAGGCTGAGGGGTGAGAGAGGGGAGTGAGGCAGGGCGCTCTTGTCGCCGGACTCCTGCAGGGAGGCGAGCTTGTCGGACGAGAAGCCCGTCAGGGTGGAGAACAGGAAGCTGATGTAGTCCACGTCCTGCAGAGCCGCTTCCTGGCTCCCAACCGACCAGCCACTCAGAGACGACCTGGAGAGCATAATCAGTGAACACGTTTTTCAATTATTGACGCACAACCTGCATTAAACACAGCGCTGGAATGCCACAACTTTCTGAGCGTAACATGTTTTAAGAGCTTGTAATTTATTAAACTTAAGCTTTTTGGACACCAAAAAAACAATTTCTTGCTTATACGTTCCTTATCACATCATCTTATTCATGATGCTGTGTTATGTAAAAGGTAATATTGAGGATAGCAGTGCACAAAAATGCAGTTGTGAAAAATTCTTCATGGTCTTGAGGGGAGGACAGATCTGTAACAGTAGGAAATGTGAGTGAATAACAAATGTGTTTTATGAAGCCCGGGAGGCACATGCAGACCGAACTGTCTTCTCAATACTCCATGACGACTCTGCATTCCAGCGTCCCAAAGAGCTCTTTGTATCATACCCATTACACACACACATCCCATCCCATATGAACTCAGCACTCCCTCCGCTCAAAATTTGTATAACACTGCCCCACTGACACAAGCAAAAAGTCAAACACCTAAATGCACGCGGACACACATACACCATTGCAGGGAAAGGTAAGCTGTGTAACAGAAGATTAAGAAAAAAAACTGCTTTTATTGTCACCAGCAAGTATCAATATACAGGGCGTATACATCAGCACCTGTCAAATGGCAGGTAAAAGACAGAAACGTCACAAATTCATGAGTGAAAGTGCAATACTGCCATCTGATGGTGGCAGGCTAGAGTGCTTCAAGTGTCCAAAACTATTGCCTGATAGGTTTAACTGTGAGGGCATTCCTGTACTGTCAAAAAGCTCTTTCCTAAATAGGAGTGTCTCTTTACACACATGACAATAAATTGTGTTCATGTGGTTTCAGCAGGTGTATAGGGTTTTTCAAGCTCACCTAAGGTGTACGATACGAATCAGAGAGGCAGCGAGGCCAGCAGAGATACGTCCAGCACTGCAGCAGCAGCTCAGATTTGCCAGAAGGGACTGGGACATCTTGGGTAGGAAGTAGAGCAGCTGCACCATTCGTTGCTGGGACTCTGCTGGTAACAACACCATAACTCCTTCCTGTGGATCTTCACACACACACAAACACAAAACACACACTTCTCATGTAATTACGTAGAGACAGCAATGCACTGCATCTGGGGACACAACATGAAGCTCTATCAAGAAAATAACAGCAATACCAAGAAAGCCAGACTATGTCCGTAGTAGTAAAAAAGGGGACAGATAGACCACATAACCACTACAGTGAGGGCTCAGATAATGTGTGTGTGTGTGTGTGTGTGTGTGTGTGTGTGTGTGTGTGTGCGTGGTGTTCCGTCTGTCTCTGACGCACATGCTGATGTCAAAAGCCCTCAGACAAAAGGAGTCTTGTGATGGTGAAATGCTGGCGCTGCGGTAGTTTCTATCTGAACGCTGACCTCCTCCTCCTCCTCCGGCTCTTCCTGGCCCCCTCTGTAATACACCAGCCTATCTGACCATCATCAGAGCACTGCATATAGTCTTATTACTGCTTTCCGCTTCTGGTTTCAGTTCAGTTTTACAAAGTTTTCCTGGGTGGGAAACATGGAGTTACACCGCCTCCTAGGGTAACTATGGTGTAACTCATAATGCTTTGGGAACATTTTTCTCTTTGGTAATGACCACTGTGCAGCATTCTGTAATGTACTGAACTGTAAATGATTATGTATTTTTCATTAATTCAGTGCTAGAAATAAAAACACATCTAAACAGAGAGCTTGCTTTAACTGCAAGTCCCTTGAATTAAATGTTCCTTAACTGGAAGCTGGCACTGAGCAGGAATTGTATTTAATAAGCCAGATAAAGAGCAAGACTCTCTTTTTTTGTTGAAAGTTTCATACTTTTACACCTTTGACCACCCCCTAATCAGGGCTGCCACGACAGATATTTGTCAGTTGAGGGAGCATCGCTGACTGGTGCGCCAGTGTTTCAAACCACAAAGATCAGTGCCATAGCAGTTTTCTTTCCTATGTGAGTTGGTGATGACGAAACATGGTTATAACTCTGAGAATTATGTGTAACATTAATAATTATGTGATTGCCCCAGCCTCTATGATCGCTATTTCATTGTTTTTCTCTCTAAGTGAGTGCGCCTACCGTAGAGTCTGCAGGCGTGTGTCTGCAGACTGGTGAGCAGGTCTTTGTTTCCGCGAGAAGCGGCAGCCTGGATGGACAGGATAATTCTTGCAGAGAGAGCAGGGTTACGATGGCCCAGCTGGGACAACTGCACAGGAAGAGATGCCAACCAACAACAAAGCACCTTACTCCTTAAGAGAGACAGAGGGAGGGATAACATACAGAGATGCACGTGAGACAAATGCAGCCAGAGTTACAGTAAGGAATGATGTGTCCGGATATAAAAAGGCACATTGGAAGAATTTTTCGTTTGGGCCTCAATAGACCAATTGTTGTCTCTAAGTGACTGTGTAAATCTATTTTTGTTACATCCTTATGTGCCTAAAACATAGATTAGGAAGATTAGAAAACTGTGCTTCAGTGTCTTTGCCCTCTATTTTATTTACAAGCAGAAATAGGAATTATTAGTTTCCAAGGAAGGCTCAGGTAGACTCTACAACACATGATCACCATAAACACTTCCTGCACTTGATTGGATGAACAAACTGCTCCCTAAACAGTCACTGGTCTGTACAATCAAAAACAACTACTACTCCTGCTGTCTGCCATAATGTACATTTTCAAGTGTGTGATCTAACTAGTCATGCTCATTGGTGTAGCCCGACAATGAGAGACAGAAAACTAGAGACCAAATTATGCACACCAAAAAAAAGACAAACTACTTTTATTTCATGTGGACATGCCTGATAACGTTTCAACCACAGATGGTCCTTCCTCAGGTAAAAGTGAGCACACCTGTATTTTAATGATGAAACATTACAGAACTACTGTAACTCCTAATGAGCCTAAATGAGTAATCTGATACAAGACATTTGCAGAAAGATAAGAGACTGATTTAGCCACTTGTCTAATCTTATTGTCTTCATGGAATTGAGACCTGGATGTGGGGGGTTCACACCTGATCTGTGGCTGTCAGTGATGGGAACTGGGACAACTATACTGGAATTATTAGTTTAAGGACACTGTAACATGTTGAAACTGTTTATATTCACTTTTGCACATACAGACATAGTCTATTATGCACATGCACAATTTATGCATATTTATTTGCCAAATCATAATATGAGTCCTGGTGTATATGTGGCAGGTTATCTAATCAGGAGATGATGACTTGTCATTTCATCACAAATACAGGTGTATGTTCAATCCTTTACCTTTAGCTAAGAAAGATAATAAATACAGTCATATTCACATAAAATTAAAGACAGGTGCCTCTGTTTTTTCTTTTATCAGTAACTACTTTTGTACTCTAACTCAAGTAACATGGACGTTTGTGCCAAATTTGAAAAAATTCCCTCAATGCGTTCCTGAGATATTGCGTTCACATGAATGGGACGGACAGACGTCCCAGAACATAATGCTTTCGGCCTCAGCTGTCGCTTAGACATAAAAATAGGGCTACTGCTGTGGTTCAATTGTATACAAGAACTGCACATACTGAAAAAACAATGACTGAAGTTACCTCGCTATGTGTGTGTGTCCTTGCTCCTGCAGGTAGAGCTTGCTGTAGAAAGACAGCAGCAGAGATCGTGTCTGTAGAGTCAGGTGCCTCTGCTTATAGTAGACATACACCGCTGCCATCAGGTCCTCTGTCACTGCTGCACAAATTCAAACACAGATATTAAAAGTCAAAATTACATGAAAAAATGTCAAACATAAAAGCAAATGTCATAAAGCACTGAAATAAAACACGTATACCTCTTTCAATTTGTGGATGTATTCTGTGGCCCACGTTGCCTTGTTAATAACACTGAACTCCTCTAATCTTATTAAATTCATGCTTTTGTGTTAATTAAAATCAGACACACCTTCCCAAATACACAGAACATGCTTACTTTTGCTCTTCTGTGTGAGCACCATCTTCCACACAGTACCCAGCAGCATGTGGAGATGCCTGTAGCTCAGTTTCACTCCGCTGCCCAGAGTGTCTCGTACAAACGTCCTCAGAGGTGTCAGCCAGTCTCCATCCGTGTCTCGGCCGAGTCCTTGCCTCTGGCTGAGGGACACCATGACCTGGCAAAGTGTGATGTTTAGGGCCAAAGGCTCCACTGTCAATCCTGGGACTGCTGCAGTCTGCTTACTCCTTAAGGACAGACGATGGGATTAGAGTAGTTACAGCTAGTTTAGGTCTTCATAACAGAAATGATCTTCTGCATAACAATGTTTCACTTTACATAAATAGAAAGGGGGAAGTAAGGATGTTTGCTTGACACATTAAAACTGATATTCCTTACCTTTTGAGATCAACCTTCTTTCTATGTCTGGGTGTGTCCCGAGCACCATATGGAAAGTTTTTCATGAAGTGCTGCTTAAAATCTCCAAGGTATTCTTTATGGAACCATGCATCCTACACAAAGACAAAGACATTTTTTAGTAGACCTTTTCTTGTACAAAAAAACTACTGCGTTATATTTGTGCACTCCTCATCTCACCAGTGCACCCTGGTGCTCCTGCTGTGGTGCCAGTTTTCTCAGCAGCTGCAGAATAGACAACACCTGGAACATCACTGACATGGCATCTGGGGAGAGCAGGTGAGCGCCCTCAGTACTGTTCCAGGGACAGTCACTGGTACTGGCTTCTACCCACACTTCTAGCAGGAGAGGCACCAGTGTGGCTGCAAAGCTCTGAACAGCCTCAGCTGAGTCCAGACCCTCCCCCACTGCGGGTCCAGGGTCCACCTCCGGTCTACACAGTAAAGAATATGTTAAAAATGTATAATTGTTTATATTCAACTAAAACCAGGCTAATTATTTTTTATGTCATATGTCCATATATCGTACCTGAGTCTAAAGGTGGACCGTGCAGTTGGTTTGGCCCCAGAATGCTCATACACCTTAACTCCGACCTTGCTGTAGGTGAGCTCTTCCCAGTTGAGATACAGAGGTGTAATCCTGCCCTCTCCACTGGAGCCAAGCACTCCCTCAGTTGGGACAAAAATGTCCTTTTCCTGCACTGGTCTTTCCTCAACTACCGCCTGCAAAAAGCGCCCAAGCCTGAAATTACAAGTGACACAAAACAAAATGTTAGCAGCTACAATTATAACAAATTTCTCCAGAATCAATGTGCACATGGCATCCATACCTGAGAAGCACAGAGAGCCGCCACTGCTGGCTAGTCACAGCCCTGCTAGGGTTGACCGACAGTGCCCAGGTTCGTCCCTTTGTGTCCTGGGCTTTTTTGGCTCCTCCGCTGCTGCTGTTTTGTCTGTGAGAGATCAACTCCAGGAAGTTAGTGAGGAGTACTGCAGGCCGTGCTGCTAGCAGAGCAGGGTAGTGTTCCAGGAACACATCAAGGACCTTCATGGCGTCTTCCTGGATGCCCGCCTCGATGTGGGTCATGGCACAAGACAGGTGGGCACTGAGGAGGGGGAAAAATGGAGCCACTCGTTCTGCAGGCACAGACTGTGCAATGAACCTGGAAGAAGTGCACAGTTTTAGACAATTTAGCCCACGGTATTTGAGAAAGGAAGATAAGCCAAGTCTATTGTTTTTAACCGAATTGTTGTATTTCTGTATCATTGTTGCTTCACTAACCTGAGCACACGTGTAGCTGCCACACGAACGTTGCCATCCTTGTCCGTGAAAACAGCTGCCACTTCAGAAAGCAGGCGAGAGAGATGCTGCTCCAACAGAGAGGGATTAAGGGACAGCAACTCTCTCAAACCCAACAAGGCACTATGCTTCACATTGGCATTATAATGGTGGAGCTGCGACAGGAGGTCCTGGTGAGGGAGGAGGAAAGGGAAGGAAAGCAGACAAGTTGTAGTGCTCCAAAATTGAATTTGAAGCGAAAGCATGCTGCTGACATGTGATACACATCCATGAAGAGCTTACATTGATGCCAAGCTGCCTGTGCGTGGTGGGGCCACTCGTGTCTCTCTTCAGCTGTTCTGATAGATGGATTCCCTTTGAGCGGAAGCTGGTGTTGGTAGCATTATCAGCTTTGGGCTTCGTCTTTCCCACCTTCAACTTGACCTTCTGGAAGTCATCCTGTCTCTTCTTCTTCTTGGACTTCATGTCTGCAGCCTATACTGCTGTCTGTGAATTGATTGGGTGCACTGATTACAATAAGAACCATGCTGACCTCTGGCATGTGTTAGAACTGGCACTGAAACATACATCGTGCAGCACAAACTTGGGAAGCAACAAAAACTCGCTCACTTTTTGCGAGTAGTCAGATCAAGTGAGCATTTAAATCGGCAACAGGACAGCTGCACCTATATCAGCGTCGGCTAAGTTGGATAGCCTGGTGCTAACTACCTCGTACAGGTCTTTATTTTACTCACCACAGAAACAAACTCCCGGCTACTGCTGGCAGAGGTTTACACGGCATCGACCAATCGGTCAGTCTCTACAGATAAAGGGCAGCTCCTCTGCTCACAATTATCAAGACACATGAGAAAGAAGAGATACTCGGCACACAGTCTCGTGCTGGTGCAGCGGGTCCTGTCACTCTGTGTGTACATGTTTGCAAAGCCTCGTTAGATGCGCAGAGCTCAATGGCTGCGGGGTTTGCGCTGTGTACCGTCAAAGACTGGGACCCCGTGGACGTGTTTTTAAGATGCTCGAGCAGTACTGTAATTGTATTTAAAATTAATTAAATACAAAAGTTGCCCCAAGTGTCCCGGAAAATATTAACGTTTTCAATAGCTTTTTAAATGTTGCTACAGAAAGGTGTTACGGTAGACGCTGGCGCTCAAACCGAGCGCACCACATAGTTGTCCGCACAAGTGCCTTACAAATATTAACTTATTCATTTATAAAGTCCGGCAATACTGAATTGAATGTGATTCATTTGAATACAGTTTCATTATAAGAGCCTATTCGGTTTTCTTGTACAGCGCGTAAATAAAATGGCGTTAATCCTTGTCTTTTTTTGAACAGGCGACAGCTGCCCCTCCTCCCTGAAGCGGCTCTCGGCGTTGTGTTTTTACGTGCCGGGCTCGCAGCTACGCTGTTCTCCCGACCTTGTGTTTGGAAGAACTCACAGTTTGTATTAAAATATCTCGGGTACGTCAGGTAATATATCCTGCTGTGTAACTAGTGGAGGTTTTATTAGGAGATACTTAGCGTAATATTGTCAAAAAAAAAACTGGCTCAAAGTAGCGTTAAGGCCCGGCGAGGCCTGATATATGATCATAACTCAACAACCACTAAGGAGAGCATGTCTTCAAGAGGAAGGACTTGATGCATGAATGATTTTTGACACAGTCTTCTTCTTCTTCTTCTTCTTCTTGTCCCACAGCGGAGACCCTGCGGCAATGGAGCCTCCGGCTTTAGTCAACCTGCCTCAACCAAAAAATGGACCGCAGCCGAATCATAAGAGAAATGCCAGGGTAAGTATCACACTCAGGCCGTACGTGAACACAGTGTACACCAAAGAAACGTCACTATTAATGCAGTGACGCTCGTATTACCGCACACGTGTGATGCCGAGCGCTCATGGAGCTACATATTGTACACGGGCTGTTGTGGTGCCTGATGGAGAGCCAGGCGGCAGCAGTCCTTGGCAGGTGGACTTGGTGCCAGCCTCTGTGCTCTCAGGCTTGGTTGTGTTTACGCTCTGGTTTGCGAGAGACCCCGCTCAGTGGTCTGGGCCTCACATCTGTGGCCTGTCATCACCGTTGTGGTTTAAAGGAATTTCTCAGCACTTTTTGTTTTTGTCGCAAAGTCCGGTTCTTTGGCTTCACAATGCAAACATTTCTTCAGTGTTCTGAAACTGCTTAAAACTGTTTTTCACTCCTCAGATTTGACGTTGAGCTTTTGTCTGATGTTGCCTCGGTTCTCTGAACCAATATGTGATGGCAGGCTACTCAGTTTTTACTTCTGGGTGCTGTCACATTCAAAACCAAAAAGGCCTAATGTTTAGCAGGGCTCCTGGAGGCTATCTAAAAATAATAATAATTATTAAATACATTTTAGAGCAGTTACTTGTACTGTTACATAATATGTAAATCAGCTGCAGTAAGTTACTACACATTACATGAAATTCAGTGAAAGAAATCACACATTTAGACTTATTCTGTAAAAGTTAATTCATAAAACATACAAGTGACCTAATATAACATTCAGATCAGATAACTTTTGTGAGCTACATGCAGCATTTTGGATTTTCCTTGTGGTTGGCTGCTTGTTTCTGTTTTACTGACTCCTTGTCTATTACAAAGCTTGAAGAAAGGTTATTTTTTTGGAGCATGTTTTATCACCAGACTACATGATTTAGACTCCATTTATACACTTGTCTCTGTGAATGTCGCTGCTTAATGCAGGGGTCATGGAGAATGAGGGAAAATAATGGCTCTATGGCACATATAGTGTGGCGGACATGGACGAGGAGTTCAGTCCTTTGCTAAGTGTCACCCTGTCACTAATGCCTGTATGTGTCTCTCTCCTTCATGTGGGTTTATCCCCTCCATTTACAGAGAAAGCAGCCGCAGCATTCTGCTGATATAGGTAAGTCCTTTATACACTGCCAGTGCTGAGAGTTGAAGCTTGAGATCTTGATTTCCCTGCTTCATGTCATCGGTGGTGGCATGTTCATCACTCTTTGAGACTCACACTGTCAGAGATGGGGGGCTGTTGTGATGCCATCCACGGTTTTGGTCTTTTGATCAGTTTTTGCCACTGCAGAAATAACCTTGCAAAACATTTTCCAATATCTTGCCACAAGATTCCTATTAAGAAAATCCAATTTTCAACATTAAGATGGTTAAAAATATATATATTGAACAATTTTATAAATGCCAACCCAGTCTTTTAAGATGTTGCTACATTGAAGACCGTCACCATAAGCTCCATTAGTCCCTGGCGACACCTACACATGGTCTGAAAAACTGAGACATACAGTGATACATCCATGCATCGGCAATGGTTGCTGATGAGGTTTTAAAGCACTTTTTGTGCTGTGATGGTTGTATAAACACTGTTTTTTTTTTCTCCTTTTAAATATTTTTAACACTGCTGAATGCAGTAGTCATTTTTTATTAGTTGCCTGTGCTACACTGGATTGAGTGATAATGTGTATTACATTATTTTTAATACAAGTAAACTTGCTCACCAGAAAAATTATTCAGGGATTTTATCCTGCGTTTGCGGCTTGAATGCTTCATTAGTGCGACACAGGAGTGATACTTCTGTGGTTGGGCACAGTGAGAAGCAACATATCATAGGAGCTGGTGTCCTGCAGCCCAGTCTGGGCCTAAATGGGGGTTAGCCGAGAACTGCTGTTTGCGTTCTTCCTCCAGGATTCAAAAGCACACACGAAGAGTATGGGTTTCTAATGGCTGTTCAGTTAATACAGGCAGGTTAAAATTCATTGGTCATCAGGCACAATTTTATTAACTTCAGTATCTTCTTTACTATGATTATTATGATTCCAGGTTTCTCCACTGAAATGTTTAACAAAGTGGCTCGCTGAACTAGTTTGTTCGACAAGAACCTTCTTGTCTTACCTGTTTATCAGTTGTGGACCATTATCAAGGTTTTTCTTTGTTCTGACCACTGTTGTGTTTTCCCAGTGTTCACAAAAGGGACATCTATCCAAACCATACCCTGTCTCAGCAAACAGTTGAAGGGGGTCACCGAGTGCATCATTGGTAAGTAAAAGGACTATTTCTCTCACATACATCTACTTAACCTCCTTCTCTTCTTGCATGGCATAACCAATGATCATCACGTGTCTACAGGTCTTCAGTATGTGTGGGAGTATCGCAGCCCCAGTAAATCTGTCCCACCACACTACCAGTGCAAACTCTGTGCTGTCTCGCGCTTGCAGCATGATATGCTTGCCCATGTGAAAGGCTGGAAACACAGCTTTAGATACTTGGTGAGTATTGTTGGTTTCTTAGTGTGCCTCAAAGGCACAATATTGCAAAGTAATTTATATTATTTGTATATTTCTGTGCCTTGTTCACAGAAAAAGGTCCACCCTGACAAGGTCACCAATGAAGAGGAAGAGGCCATCAGAGATCCTGCTGTAAGGAAGACAATTAAAGAAGTTGCTGCTGATATAGAGAAGACCGAGGGGAGGGGACAACTTAAAGTGAGTGTCAATGAATGTATGTTATAAGGAGGTGTGTTTGCTTGGGGATGTTGCTACAAGTACTGGTGAGAAGATAAATTCGATGTAGGAAGTCCAGATCAAGTGCTAGATCCTTATTAAGCACCAAAACACTGCATAGTGGTTTATAATACTAGTAGACAGGATGGCACAACTCTAAAGCTTTTCACAACATTAATCGTTTTATCTTCCATCTCGACAATTGCCTGGTAAACAGTAGAATTCTAACCTTTACAATATTCAGCCAGTCAGGAATCTGTGATTGTTCATATTTGTAAGTTTGCCGTGCACTGCAGCATACGCTGAGCCAGATAAAACTTTTTGGGGTTTTTCAGACAAGCCTGACCGATCCCTCACTGTCTCATTTAAATGAATGAGGAGGCAGGGGTTTCTCTGAAGCACTGCTGTTCTCAGTCAGAACTTAGCCTTCCGATAAGTTCTAAATTAAAAAAAAAAATTGTTTATTTTCAGTTCCTTAAAATGTCCCATGTTTGGTTGAGCAGTGGGTTCACTCATTTTTCTGTTCCTTTTTTGGCTTTTAGGTGATTCTGAAGGAGCCCTGTGAAGTACCTGCTTTCAAAGGACTCCGTAAGTCACTCTGCTATGAATTAGTTCGTAATAAAGGATTTCTGGTTGGTTGGCCACTTGAGTTGTATATGTCTCATGTCCTTTACTCTCTCACAGGTTCTGCTGCTCCTAAAATTTTGCCTCCACTAGCACCAGGGATGGGACTAAAGGGACCACCCTTTGGTGAGTCCTTTTATAATATTGAAGCCCAATCTGTGTAATAGTGTGTACGATGCCCTTTTTTATCGAATTACTGTATATGTATTTAAATGTCATGAACATGTCTCTCTCGCAGGGCCCAGGTTCTCTGACCAGAGGTTTCCAGGAGAGTTTCCTCCTCAGGGTGGTCCTCTCTCTGACTATCCAGTGGGAGAGTATGGTAAGCCCGGTTTTGGAGGCTACTCGACCAGGCAAGATTTTCTTGACCCTGGTATGGATCGAAGGCCTTTCCAAGATGGTATGGGACATCACCAAGCTGGAGATGGTTTTGGACCAGGTGGTGGAAGAGATGGCTATGGAAGGGCTGGACTACTGGATGAGATCCCAGGCAGAATGTATCCTGATGAGTACCGGGGCAGCCAAATGGGGAGTAGCTTAATGGACAGACCAATGGACAGACCAATGGACAGACCAATGGACAGACCAATGGACAAGCCAGTGGAGAGGCCAGGCTTGATGGGAGCAGCTCCAGAAAGTGGCAACCTTCCTAATACACTTCTGACTTACCTGGTACGTGTCTCATTAAACAATAGGTTCCTCCCCAACTTCAAAACAGTGTCAAGGTTATTTTGTGAAATTGCTGTAGATGTATTCAAACATACAGTAACTTTTGAAAAATTATTTTTTAGGATACTTTCAGAATAGAAAGTGAGAGTGACGCACAACTGGTGCTGAAGGTGACGCAGAAGCTAACAGATGTGCTGATGGAGTACAGACTGAGGAGCGTATCGGCGGTATGGAGCTTGTTTTTACTAAAACAACCTGTTCTTAGATCTTGAAGATTAATCATTAAATCTGAAGCCTTTGCATCTGGTCAGATTTGTCAGTTGTATTATCATTATCAGTTGGTACAAACAAGTAAATGTATATTTGGCTACGTGCTTTGTCCCCTCATACATTTTCTGTCTTTCCAATTCCTACTCAGGGGTCTAGCCTGAACAGCTTGACAATGAGCTCCACAAGCTTCTCCTCCACACCCTCCAGACTGCCAAGCAGTAGCGACCGATACTCAAGTAGTCTCTCAGGTATACAAGCACCAAGTCTACCCTCAGCCTTTCCATTTGATGCATCCATGACTCATGTTGAACGTCGGGTATTTGTTGATTGGAACACGCCAAAGAAATTCCTGTTGCTCATATTTGAAATAACATGGAAGTCAAAATGTAAGTGAAGGAATCGTTCTTTGAGCTGCCCTTCTTAATTGTGCATGTTGTCTCTCTGCAGGTCCATCCAGGTTCTCTGATGGTCCATCCAGGTTTTACAAATGAAAATCACAAGATGTGATACCTCGATCTTCTCATCTGTCCAATGTGCATCCCTCAGTCCGTCCAGGAGTTGAAAACTTTTATTTTGTGTAAATTGATGCTTTTAGTAATTTTTCTTTTCCTCCTGTTGCTACCTAGTAGTCTTTTTTAAAAAAAAATGTTTTTGTCTTCTTTAGAAGATTTATAAATTGGAAAGTTTTACACAAATGACTTTTCAGTAGCTTTAACAGATCTTAAGTGTACGACCACTGTTAATTTACCAAGGTACAATTTTAATTAAAAGTAATGGAGAAACTGACATGTAAACATGAAGTCCATTCTTTCCAGCCGTGACTCCAGTTAAAGCATCTCCCCTAAAAACACGTTTTTCGGTTCCTGTACTACATGGAGTATAATGGGGGATGCGTCAATAGGTTCTGAATGTGGTCCCAGAAGTGTTTGAGACACTTATTAAGTAACAGATATCTCCTGCTGGAGAAAGTACCAGTGGACACATCTAATAAAGCCTTCCAAGATTAGACTATATAGCCCAAGATTGAACATGTGTATTTCCTCCTGGCTGTTTAGTTGAGGTTGAGTCCTTCCCGTTATCATAGATTTCTGCAGAAGGAAGGCCCCCAGCAGTTACACTGTGGATCCTGTTCCAGCATTGTAGAGAGAGAAAGCTGTATAGTCATCACTTTTCTTACTGAAAAGCATTCTTGAGTTAATAAATGGGCCATAAAACATTGTTAAAACAATTTATTTTAAAATGTACAAAACGTTCAGAAGGAATGTAAAGCAATGCTTAACAGTGAGCATGATGAAAAACTAATAAGTAGAAAACATTAAATAACTGAATGTTGATTCAACCAAGCAGAATTACACAAACTAATTGGGGAAATTAAAATCTCAGTCTTTGTCCATGGTGCATTTGAGCATTAATGTTCAACTTCTTCACTCATTTCTTGCCAAGATGTCCTCCATCTGCTTCACATTTATGCGGGTAAGAAGTAATTTGGCCCCCAGGAAGTTCTGACCGTGGTGCCTCTGAGCCAATGCAGCGAGCTTCTGCGATTTAAACTGAACCACGGCCTCACCAATACCCTTGCCATCGCTGTCCAGCAGTAAAATTATATTATCCTTTCTAAGTTTCTGTTTGCAGAAAAGGCTTTTTATTTGACTTTCCTGTACATTTGCAGGCATGTTTCTGAGAAACAGGCATGTCTGGGCTGCTGGGTCCGGGTCCATGCTTGGTGCTTCTGGTATCTCAACTGGATCCGATTTCTTTTTACTATTTGGTTTCTTCCTTGTGTCCATCATCCGACAATGCTTAAGACTCCTGGGATAAGTTCTGGCCATCATTTCCCTCATTTTCGTCCTTGTGATTGATGAGACCTCAATGGCAGCAGAGCCCACATGGCAGCCAGTGAGATTTATTGCATAGTCATAATCCTCAGGGCGTTTAAAAATAAGGAAAGCTGTGTCTGTTCTGTTGCCTTCCTTGTCAAGCAGATGAAGAACATTTTTGTGTGCGATGTTTGGACAACCAAACAATTCTTTTATTTCAGTCTTAGTCATACTTTTGGGTAGATTGCTGACCATGACATGGTACTCTGTAGTTGGTGATAAGGTAGTTGTTGAGTCACCGTAAGGTCTTGGCTTTTTTGTTGACTTAGATGGCAACCAGTTGACAGAATTGCTCTCAAAAGTGGATTTCTGTTTGTGGTTTGCAGTTTCTGTAAGAGGGTTTTGCTTGGGTTTCACCCTCTCCCCAGCATCCAAAGCATTTTCACATTCTTGCAGCGCACTCGTCCACATCTTCTCAGTTGCTCCACGTACCTCCACACAGATGGGGCCCAGGGACCGTTGGTTGAAGAGAAGAGCATCACATGCGTCCTGCATGTTGGTAAACTTCACTAGGCAACCATGGCCAACTCCCAGCTTGACATTCACTATGGCTTCCTGGACTGCCAACCCTCTGAAAAAATGGCAGATGTCCTCTTTTGTAGTTGAGGCTGGCAGACCGAAGAGCCTGACGTATCCTGGCTTTGAGTTCAGAGTTTGCTTTGGTGTCCTGACCTCATCAGAAACAACTGTGCCGTCAGTCTTTGGGAAATCAGATCTTGGATCTCCCATATTGTTTTCTCTTTCATAGGATGATTGGAGACCTTGAAGGACTGTACAAATCCCAAGAAGAAATGCAGTATTGGAATCAATTGATTGTGCATTTGAAGGTTGTGGATCTGAAGTATCAGGATAAAGAGCCTGTGGCAGATTTGCAGTATTGGGATCAAGTGTCGATGCAGTTGCTGGTGATAGACTTGCAGTATTGGGGTTATGAGGCCATGCGTTCAAAGGTGGTTGATTCGAATCTGGAGATGGCTTAGGTCTCTTCACAGTTACCTGTGTGGGGGAGGGTTTCTTTCTCTTTAATAAAGACTGTAATTTGTGCTCCATCTCTTCCATGCTGCTTATGTGGAGAGTCACCTTAGACCCTTTGAGGAAATTGCCAGTGTACCGCAAGGCAAGTTGGGCATCTCTCTCAGTGGTGAACGCAATGAAAGCCTCCCTGAGACTTCCTCCCACTATGTACACGCCACCATCCGGTATGTGAAAGCGTTTGAAGAACGTCCGTATGTCCTCAGTGCCTGCCTTCGCGTCAAGGCCTTGCAGTCGCAGGATTATGGTCATTTTTCATACCAGGTCAGGCGGTGTCTGAAAATTAAGAAAGAAATGGTGAAAAACACACACAAACAAAAAAAAAAAACAAAAAAAAAAACAGCAGTTGTATGCTGAGGTATAAACCCCACACGTTCAACAAGAAAAACACACGTGCGTCACACGGCAAGCACTGACGGGAAAAGTAAAAAAAATGTAGAAAAAAAAGTTTTCTGCCTCCATGAAACGCGCACAAACACTCACCACAGCCGCATACAGTGGATAATTGTTAACATGCGTTTGAGAGCTTTGTCGCTGTTGTCCTGTCTCAAGTCAGCTGCGTTTGCACGCTGAAACATTTGATCGGCCCCCGCCCCCCCTCCTCCGCTCCTGAAAGCGCCTTTTTTTTTTTTTCCCTCCCTTTACGTTCATTTGCTCTGAAATGTTTCTTGAGGCGCATCACCGCCACCTACCGGCCTGGAGTGGTGTGGGCAGCTGAAATCTGAATTAGAGGTTACACAATATTTTCATGTTGGTCCCTGCGCTAAGCGGCCTACACGCGTAATCTCAGCCTCACTGCTGTTTCCACACGTTTAGCTGAACTGTCGATTTGATTTGACGAGAAAGCATCACACCCCACCGCACACGGGTCTCCAGTTCCAGTGAGAAAAAATGCCTTTCCCCTCCACAAGAATGCAGTCCTCCGTCCAAAAACAACGCAGCCTTCAGATGAGACTAAAAAAAAAGAAAAGGTTTTAAGCGAAAAAAGAAAAAAAGAATCCCTCCATCAGAAAAAAAAAAAAGGACAGAGATCAAAATCTTTGCCCCTCACTAACAGTGGAAGAGCCGCACACATTGATAGGAAAGTCCAACTGGCTTTGAAAGGTTTTTAATATAGCCCCTTGAATCTACTCTATTCCTTTACGCTAATTTCACGTAAATGTAATTTTAAAATCGTACTCACTTGCTGTCATTACTCATGTGGTTCTCTCTCCCCTGAGGTCTATGTCAATCATATTACCGTACTTAGTCACAAGGAAGTGAGTGAGATACAGCTGCAAAGCAGTGACTTCCTGCCACAAGTGCCTTATGACTCCTTCTGTGGAAAATCAATGACCCAAGAGAAAACATCTTTCTACAGAATAAAAACGTTCCTCCTCCAAAATAGTTATTCACTAACATCAACAAAGATCATATATTCTGTTTAACTAAGTCAATCTGTATTTTTGTGTAATTATATGTCAATATACGTTTTGCAACTTAGTTTCCAAACAAAAAGTGATGCATTTTTATCAAACACTGTATATCTCTCTTCTCTTGCACCTAGTCAAGCTCTCAGATGTCTTGCTTGTACTCCACAGAACTGCACATTAAGTCCTCGGGTACTTTCAGTTCTATATGACCCCCCAAAACAAAAGACAGTAAAGAGCTAGGCATAAATAAATGATTATTTCCAATTAAAATATGAAATTACAAATACCGCTAAAGTAATTTTTTCCTTGCTTTGAAGTCTTTTTATTTGGATATTTACAATTAAATTACAAAATAGTGGCTGACATTTAACCAACGACGTTTTTCTTTTCTTTTTTTTTTTTTTTTTTTTTTGCTTTTTTTTTTTGACGCACACATAAATGCGGTTTCAACGTCATCACGCAGGATGAATAGGATTGTGGGTAAAAAAAGAAGACCGTTGTTTACCATGGCGACGGGGACGCCACGGTTCGTTGTTAACCGATACAAATTGCCTCTAACGCTATTTCTTTTGATATACGCGGATCTTCTGGATTGCCAGCAGTATATAATCCCCTTTAAGGCTCCTTCAGATTGCAGTGTGGAAGATTTTTTCGATATCTCGAGTCTCTCGTGTGTGAGGTGCGGTCCAAATCAGCGCCAGAGCACAACAGGTCGGTCACCCTCATCACACAACACCGCCAGAACTGGTTCACTGATTCACCTGCTCCGCCGACAGAAAGTCTTACTCTAAATCAAATGAACTTGAACTGTGCTGGTCAGCCACGCACGACGCAGAGAAACCACAATGGGCTGGGTAACAGTTAGCTCGCTGGGTGCAAATGGCTAAGATACTTTAAAATCACCTCATTAACATGACTGTTAAAGTGAAAATCCACCAAAAAACAGGATTATATGGTGTAAAGTCAGTACTTGCAACCATGTATAGCAGGCAGTGTGGCTGAAATCAATATTGTAGTATCAGTGATTTTATACAACATATACATCGATGTTAATAATATTACGATATGTATCATGATGTGGCTACCATTTTACCATCTACCATCAGTCAAACTGGTATGTAAAGCAATAAACTGTGTTCCACCTTTATGTATTAAGCAACCAAAAGGTTATTTTCATTATTTACTGATTGTCGTTTGGTTTATGAAATGTCAGAAAATAGTGGAAATCCAAATTTTCTAAAACTACGGCATTAAATGGCTTATTTTGTCTGACCAAGAGTCCAAAACTCTTTAGTCTACTATCATGTAAGACAAGCAAAAGCAGCAAAAATGAGGAACTGGAACCAGGAAATGTTTGGCATTTGGAAGAATTACACTAACACTTAACTTGTTAATTGATCATCAAAATAGTTGCAGATTTTTTTCTTCTTCTGTCAATCAATTATTCAACTCATTGTTTCATTTATAAAAAATTGAACAACAATTTTTGTTAAGTTTTAATTAAATCATCACACAATCATCAATTTGAACAATAGAAATGTATAATACAGTAGCATGATATGTTTCTATCTCTTCGCATTTTGATACCGCTGAAAATCAACAATAATATTTAAATATTGACCAGCCCTAAACAATAGTATCAAGACTTGAATTTACTGGACGTTTTCACCAGATAATGTTTTTCTGAAAGTGGTCCATGGCAGTGAATTAGAGACTGAAACAGAGGCCGGGTGATTACACAACTAAACACTACATCAAAACAAGTTATATATGAAACTAGCTTACAGCTGTGAAACATCTCAAACTTGCACCAAAGCATAGCTATGGAAAACATAATGCTTCAATGGTTCTTGACTGTTCATCTTTAATATGCCCAAACCAGTCCTCTATGGCATCTATCCCTCCTACAGTTTTAACAGCACACAGCACTCTAGTGTAAAATTCTTCCCTTTAGAAAGAATTTACTGACCCACTCAAACAAACTGACCAGCAGGAGTGAAATCAAAGTCGTCCTCTTCTGGCCGGCCCAGTTTTGGTCACTTTTACTTCTTCTTCACATCTGTCATCCACTGGAATCAAAGTACAAATTATACATTTCTACAGATGATCTGTCTTTGATGCAAATGATTAGATTAGAATAAAGGGAAGTAGAGCAGTAAACTAGTTTTCTACAAGCAGGTAGAAGTTCTGGGGATTTCCTAGTAGTTTGGGGATTTTCATAGTTCGCTCTGGCTTTAATAACATATGTTCAATGACCTGGGTTAATGTAATTTGCTCTTACAGTCAACTACAGCAACTAGTTATCAGATTTTGATTATAGCACTTTAAGAATAGTTTGATGATCAAGAATTGATACAAACAATGATAAGCCTTTATCATAACCTATTAAGGGTTATGTCTTTGTATTTCATACCAATTTGATGACACTCATTAAGCAGTGTTAGCATTACTCCAATCAAACCAATCAGAGCTCTAGGATACATTTTTTTCTCAATTATGTTCTTGCCAGGTATCCTCTTTCTTGCATTATCTTTTGTTCTACTAATGTCATCAGCAAATATAGCAAGGGTTTTTGTCCCTTTGGTGGGTGAAAGACCATTTGTGCATCCCTGTATACACTCCCAGTATATCCATATCCGGGCCACAGAGCATGCACCTCCCCATATCTGTTGCCAGGTGGTGACAGATTTTGTTTTTTACTACTTTTAAGAAGGAACATGCAACTTGGACTTGTTTATTAATTCAGAACACAACATCTTCTGTTCACACTAACCTTGCATTGGTGTTCCCCTTTTTGCAGGACTGAGCTGCATTTGCAAAACTGGGTACCAAACTCTCATCACTGATAAGGCGTCCATTACTTGTCAACCATGTCCCACTGACAAGCCTGTATGTGCAATTTACCATGAATGTCTTTATTTGCTGTTCATCTCACATTATACATTTGATAATGCATATCACACTTACAACACAATGTCTGATATCATTTGTAATAATGTCTTTCTTTACAGGCAGTAACTCAGGGTGGATTTGGGTGTATTCGCTGTCCGGGCAGTCTCAATGATGAGGGGAAGTGCAAGTGCCCTCCAGGAAATGTCCTGGGTGAGTCACCAATGATCGGACTAATTAATGAATTGCAAGAATGTCTTTAATGTTGAATGTGCTTGCTGCAAATTTAACACAACGAGGGAATAGCATCAATTATTGTATGTATTAATTGCTGAATATGGGCGGTTTTTTCCAGTGGAGAGAGATGTCAATGGAAACCTTTTGGATGAAGCCAAGTGTGAAATGTGTAATGGAAACACTCCTGCTTTGTCTGTACCAAACAGCAGTGGAGACAGGTACGTACCAATACCATACAGTAGAAACACTGATACATCCAGCTGTTTCATACAGATTCACAATCAAGAAGTTGACCAAGGTATCTGACATTGTACCTTTGAGAAATTATACAATCTGGAACAGTAAATTGACACAGTTGCACTGTTCAAACTAACTGACTGGAATATGAATATTTCATACTTGCAACATTAGATAAAAATCATCAAGAGATAAGAAAAATAGAAAAAAATCTTAAATGTATAAAGTAAGTACAGTATCAATATGTCAGTAGTCCAATAACACATATAGCTGGAGAGCACAGCACAAACATGCATGTGGAGTTTGAAAGACACAGGCATTTACCAGGCAGGGAGGGTCTTACACTAAACTATGTAGTTGCTTTATATAAATTGTAGGATCCAGAGGTTTTGGAGCCTAAATTTAAGATATCTCAGCCTCTGTTTCTACAACTTAGACCATTCTTCCTCAACTTTTTGAAACTCACTGTTTAATTGCTACTCAGCTTATTTTATCTGCAGCATGGCAGACACGAAAACTTTTTTAAAATGTTGAATATTGATGATTATGTTTATACAAGCGCCATCTACTAATATAAATATTCAAAAACCAAACCAATAGTAATTGTGTTACAGGGTTTTTTAAGAAGACCTAACAATCCCCTTTAGGGTGTTATCAATTGTGTATGTTATCTAATAGATAAGGACCGCAGCAAACCCACAGTTAAATTAGGTTGAAGTTAAATCAGTGCAGAATCTTCAAATAAGTTAAAGCTTGAAAGTCAAAAGTTGTTTGGAGAATATGATAGCTGAAGAAAATTTAAATTCCTGTAACAGATCATTTGCCTCTTGTTATGTTTCCATCTCTTTGACACTCATCATTTTGAACACTGCCGCATGGTTGTTCCACTTCCCATATCCGCAGTGTAGTTTCTCTGTCTTCATCCCTCTGTGCCTCTCATAGGCTAGCCCATGCTCCTCATAACTGCAAGGACAGATTTTATTCCTTCCACGACATATTTTCACATTTTGTTCTGAGAAATCGGTTATGCCTTGGTATTCTCTCTTACCACCGCTGGTATAGTGCTGTTATACTGTAAAGAAAAGTTTTCTTTGTACAGTATGTAAAGGGATGGAACAGTCTCCAAAATTGTCTTTCAGGTGTGAGAGATGTCAGGCCACCTTCATTAACACCTCCTGTGACTGTAACCCTCCTAATGTCCTGGTGAGTTCTACTCTACCATCATACCCTCTTATAAACACATTCTACATACACCATTCAGCAACAGACCCATAGAATATATGTATCATCAATGTTTTTTTGTGATTTTTTCCAGGCAGGAGGATTATGTTTCCCTCCAGGCAGCCTCTCCACCAATGTGAATCCCAGTGTCAACTATGCTCAGTTGGTGAGTCTCTCCCTCTCCTCTCTCACCTGCTCATTTTATTTTTGATGTATTCTTATTTGTGTTTTCTGCTCTGTTACTCCTGCAGAAGTTCAGCATCCAGTCTGCCTGGTTCGTCAAAAACCTGTATTCCTCGTCAGCAGCCTGCCTTGTAATTCCATTTTTCTTCTTCTTCTTTATCTAACATCACAACAAGCCAGTTCTGGTTCTGGTCGGAGACACATACTGCCACATGTGATGTGTTCATTATAACACAAGATGATATTTTGGATTTTAGGATGTTGTGTTGTGGCTGTTTTATGTGTCATAGTTGTAAATGCTTTTGCTGTTTGTAATAGACATTCAGTATAGCCATCGGATTTTTAACTGTAAATAATGTTAAAATGCTTCAAATAGATATGCACATGTAATCTAAGTATGCAAAAAGTATTTTCTTCTTGTTGAAAACAGATGTTATGTACTGTGCAGTGAGATTGTAGCTCATAATGACATTTGTGCCATAGTATTAGCTGCTGTGCATAAACAAGTTGTGTGGTTACAGGTCTTCTCCAACCTGACGGCGTGTCAGGCTCTCGGTAACATGTGTGTGATGAACATGCACTCCTTCAGTGGCGTGTCCACCGATGCCTGTGGTCTCTTCAACACCATTTTCAGATCTAGGGCTGCTTTAAGCTCGACTCAAGACATTTCCTACTGGTAATCAACACTGTCATGGCATATATGTATATATTGTGCTGCTTTTGCAGATTTCATTCCACTATAATATAATTTTGTTTCACCCAGAGTGGACAGTAAGCGCTTGGTTACTTTGTCTACAGGAGAGTCAATCTGCCATGGCTTTACTATGGGGACGAACCAGGACTGGCCAGTCGTGTGCTTCAAACCGATCCTGTTCCCACTGGGTTCAGTTTCAGAGGAAAAAAGAAAGTAAGTGATACATTTTATCTATATTACAGTTATCACAATAAAACAAAAGCATGGAAAGAACTCTAAAAGAAAAAAGTAGAACTATAAAAACAGTACTCGTGTTCATTTCATTATACCACAAATAAACCTTAAATGGTACCAGAAATGTTTTTTTAATTGACATGTTCTGTTTATCTGATAGAACACTGAGATTAAGCTGCTCGCTGCTGTCTACAATGTCAGAGGAGAGTTCCTCCAATGGGAACCAGTAGGAGGAGGTAATCTCCAGGTAAGATGTCAAATGACTGATGATACAGTTGAGTATTTAGTTTGAATACACAATAGAATTGTAACTTATTATAAAATGAATATGGAACTGCTTGGTTTACCCAGGTACCTTGGTGGTGAGGCCAAATCCCAATTATTGTTGCCCACCACTTTTTAGCATGTTAACAAAACAAATTTATCACAGTTGTTACTGTTGACTACATTAAGTAATTTTTCTGTTTTTAGCTTTGTCCAGAAACAGCCAACAAACAGAAGGCAGCGTTCAACTTTGGAACCGCTTACCAAGAAAGTGTAAGTGTTTCTTCTTTCATTAAGAGACGGTACATAATCTCTCCTTCAATGCCCAGTTGTATTATAAGCTTTTTGTGTGTATATGTGTGTGTCTGTGTAGTGCGAGATCCCAGTAGCAGACCTGTTGAAAACCCACCCCGAGCCGTTGTTCTATGATGTGTTCATGGATCTTGGTGGTGGAGAGAACAGAAAACTTCTCCCCCTGCCTACACTTGTCTTTAACCAGCAATACAATGGACGGTTCATCAACCAAGGTGGGATTTTATTTATGTAAGTGTGTGTGTTTGTCTGTCTGTGTGTGTGTGTGTCTGTGTGTCTGTGTGTGTGCATTCCTTAAATATAATTTGTCTTTCTACAGAGAGCATGAAGAACTGGTACCTGTCTCGCCGTATGTTTGTTGTCGACACACTGAGTGGAAGAGAGAAAAACATGAGCTCCCTGCCTAAAGTCATTCGTGTGGCCAGCAGTGTCAAAATAAGGTGGGTTCCCAATGTGCACACCACCATGACAAAAAGAAGAGAGTTAAAGGTTCCTCCTGTAACAGCCGTGTGAAGTACTGGTGCCTTTGATCAAATATGTGTGTTTGGTAGGTTTCAGCTGGTTCCACGAACCCAGGAAGGGCAGGTTTTCCCCCCTCTAATGACTGTGACCTACAGAGACGTTCCCATCACGGATATCAATACAGAAACTGTGTCTGTGAGTAGGGTGCACACACACACACACACACACACACACACACACACACCCCAACACATGTTTATCTTTCTATACTTGTGAGGACCCTCATTGACATAATGCATTTCCGACCCCAACCCTAACCTAAACCAAATTCTAACTTTAACCTTAAAACAAACCTTCAAAAAGTATTTTCAAGTAGTAAGGACCAGTCAAAGTGTCCTTTCAATGCAGAAATGTCCTCGCTATAATGTTTTAAAACTGAAGTGGGTCCTTACAAAGAAAGCAATGCAACCCCACACACGCTTTGAGCCCATGTTTTATATCTCAAAATTTAAGTTGCAGTACATTTGTTCTTCTTAGAAGTCTTTCTGTTTAATAGAAAAAAATGGCTGAACGAGTTGATGTCTCTTTATTTTTCTGAAAAAGAAGCTTTTGGTTCACTTATGCATTGAACTCATTTATCTGTTTCTAGACAACGTTTGCTGTGGAGTATGAGATGGATCAGAATGAGGCTCGCATTAAGACAGATGTGAGTAGAAGTATGAATGAAACGTTTATTGCCAAGTGTTCTAATATGACAGAAAAAAGTTCTTGTGTCTGACTGCTGCTTTTCAGTGTTTATGTCACAGCACACAGTGATACAGTATCACCTGTTGCACTCATATTTTTGTGTGTGCACAGACTGCTCTAGGTGTGATGGGTGGTGTGGCCGTGCTCTACTCTCTGCTGAAGACAGTCAGCTGGAAGAGGAGGATTGCCTCGCCGCTCATTGACGTGGAGGTACTGTGTCTTTAACATGTCATTCTGTACGTCACTTTAATCCATACATTGATGTAAAACTTGGAACTAATGTTAGTCTCTCCCTTGTTCTGCCTCAGACTATGCTGAAATTTTTGTTGTTTTACGCGGGAGATCTGGCCAATGTTTTCTTTGCTGTCACTGTGGGAACTGGACTTTACTGGCTCATCTTTTACAAGGTAAGTCATATTCTATTGGGACTTTCTTTTATAGGATTGATGATTTCTATACTTGAGTGGTCTTTATTGTTTGTACCAGCATCTCCTTTCTGTAGCTTTTTCCTTTGAGCCCTTTTTTAACTTTATTTGTTTTCCAAACACAAAGAGTGTTTTTCTTGTCTTTGCATGGACTTTAAACCGTTTTTTCCTCTCTGCACTCTTTAGACGTTAAAGGCAAGTGCTTTTCCTCCTTTACCTTCTTTGCCTGAAATTTTTTTTTAATGCATAGATTAAGATGTGGCCATAATTAGCTGCTTTCTGGGATTAATTTGTGTGTATGTTTGTTTAGGCCCAACAGTTTGTGTCAGTGCTGTTACCACTACCTGCTCAGGAGGAGCAGTTTGTGACGTACATTGGTTGTGCCTTCGCTCTCAAGGTAAGGCATCTACTGAACAGATGTCAAACTTAGCTATATTGTTTTTTCTGGGTGGAGTGCTTCTATCGGGAATATTGGAAAAAAAGTTGTTTTGTGTATTTGTATCCAGGCTGTCCAGTTTCTCCACAAGCTGATCCTTCAGGTGTCAGTTGATGTGTTCTTTATCGACTGGGAGAGGCCACGAACCAAAGCTAGCAGGACTGTGCAAGGTACAAACTCATTTACTCTGAGCTTATATTTTGGAGTCTTTATAAGAAGTAAGTATTTAATTCACCATATTTGCTGCTGTTTCAGCTACTGGCGAGTCGAAACGTGACCCCTCTCCAGTCAGCATCTGGAGGACCTACTTTGTGGCTAATGAATGGAACGAGATCCAGACCATCCGCAAGATCAGCCCAACTTTTCAGATCATGGCTGTGCTCTTCTTTCTTGAAGTAAATTTTACACCAAAATATAGACTCTGTTCTTTTTTGCAGCTTTTGTTATGTCCCTTTTCGTCATTGCTGAAATGTCACACTGAATTGTTCAGGTGCTGGGTTTCTCTAATCTGGCCCTGAGGGATCCTTTGGCGACTTTACAGCACTCCTCACAGGCGTACACCCCTTCATACAGCCTGATGCTGCGCTACGGTCTGGCAGCCACGCTGTGGCTCTGCATCGGACTTCTGCAGGTAAAACTGCCACCATTCACTCTTGCCTCCTCCTTCCCTCACTTCTCTTTGATCTCCCCCCTCTTGCTGTTTCTCTTAAGACATCAGGGGAATATTCAATAATGGAGAGCTCCTATTAAAATAAACTCATTTATCCCTACAGGTGATTTTCTTTACCGTGTTTTATGAACACTTTGTGGAGGACAAAATCCGTCAGTTTGTAGACCTCTGCTCCATCGGTAATGTAAGTAACAACGTGGATATAATATTTTAAACAATTTATCTGTCTAGAATGTTTTACATAAGTGCATTTTGTCTGTTTTTTTTTATAGATTTCTGTGCTGCTGTTATCACACCGTTGTTTTGGCTACTACATCCACGGGCGTTCAGTACATGGGCATGCAGATACAAACATGGAGGAAATGAACAACAATATGAAAAGAGAAGCTGTATGTACACCGACAGACTACATGTTGTGTGACTAGTTGTGGCGTATTTGTGATATTATTGATATCAAATTGTATCTGGTTTCTTTTTCTGTCTCAAGGAGTCCCTGTGTGGTCAAAGAGGTCTACTTCCCAACACCGAAGTCCAGACCTTTCAGGTGTCTCTTACCAACCGTCTGCGGTTGCAGTATGACAGGATACGGGAGCCGCTCAGCAGGGTGTGTGCTTTCTGCGTTGCATTTGTAATTAAGCTATGAATAAAGAGAAAAATTATTCAATTTAAATACTTGCTTATGTCCTCTGCTTCAGAGGAACGGGCCTTCGCGGTTGATTGATGCATGCTCGGCTAACCAGTTTGAGCAGAACACCAGAGCCTACCACACTATGAACCACTTCCTGGGATCCATTATAGACCATGTTAGTACAAATAATAGTCACTCACAAAAGCACTCTGAACCTAGCAGAGTTAGTTTTTACCTGGTTGTATATATGTTAATATGTAAAGAAATGTAGATGTAAAGTAATATCAGTTGTCTTCAGTGACCTGACATATTTTGTACAGGCGAGCTTGTTTTGTCTCTCATGTTGCCTCATTCACCTCAGGCCCACCCTGACATGGACTACATAGTGAAGGACAAGCTGATGTTTGAGAGGGTCATAGGGATGGAGTTTCTTGAACCCAGTGAAAAAAGCATCTTTTACAACGGTAATGACCCCTTGGTCCAGACAGGCTGTACATTCCTGTTTGTTTGTTTATTTATACGTATGTGTGTATATAATGTCCGTTTGCATTTCTCACTGTAGATGAGGCCCACTCCTTCAGTGATGTGCTGTTTTATGGAAATGAGGCCACACTACTGATCTTTGACACTTTGTTTTTCTGTGTCGTCGACCTCGGATCTCAGAGCTTTGTGCTTGCAGCTGTGCTGACATACGTACAGCAAATGGTCAGTATTTGGTGTGCATATAGTATTTTGCTATTGTTTTATCGTCTCAAAAAGCACATGTATTGAAAGCCATCTCATTCATTACAGATATTTCGCTTGATCCGTAACACTCTCGGAAGGAAGAACCTTGTCAACAAGACTCTGGTGGATGAGAGATTTCTGATATGAAATTCCCTGCTAAGTAATTGGTAGTGTCCGTGTTCTATAGTGGCATTTCTCTCCAAGATGTTTTTTAATGTTCACAGCTTTTACAGCTCTTTTTTGTACTTTTCTTTACATTTACAGTATTTTTATTGCTGTTTCATGATGTAAATATATTTTTGTAAAGATTTTGATGTTTTTATTGATTAAAATGTTTTGATATATGTTTCAACAGTATTGTATTCATTTTTTGTTTTAAGGTTATTTTGATAAAAACGCAATTGCTTTTCCATATGTTTTATCATGAAATTGATGACATATGCAAAGAAAAATGTAGAAGTGTGCACAACTGTCAGAGGCTTCCCCATTATACAATTATAGCTATCCCTTTAACATTTCTTGGTATTATGCAACACTGTTTTATGGCAGCGTTAGATCTTTATATGATTTTTGCACCTTTTTTATGTTTTATGCATTAGCCAAAACAGAAATTCCTGTCTGGTTATTTTATGAGGTAGTTAATTACAATTACAACAATTAATCAATTGCTTTTCTTATCCCATAATATATATTGATATTGTTATGTAGAAACGCCTATCTCTTGATAGAGGAGAGTTCAGTTTGAAACTCAAAGACAGGCTTTGACTTTCAGGAAAAGTAGATGTTTTCTTTGCAATTCATTACATTTTTTAGCCAGTTTCAAAGCCATCGTGCCCTCTAATGGGAAACAATAGGGCACAAATGTATACATCAAAATGTGAATAACAAGAAAACAACGATAAATGCCTTTATTTTATCTATGTTGCATCACAGGGAGGTTTTCGCAGTGTTACGCTCACATGAACAGGAAGCCCCTCTGACTTCTGAAAACCTTTCCGTGCGTGTGGGCTTGTCGTGACGTCACCGCGGCTGTCAGCGCTCAGCCAATCAGCGTCGACTCCGCGGCGCGGCGCTGCTGTCCACGGTGAGACGGAGCGGAGGGCTCGGCGAGGCTCGGACATGAGCTCCAGCAACTTCTCCACATCCACCGGTTAAGGTGAGTCCCGACCTTGCGTCCGCGCTTCTCTCCCGCGTAGTCGGGAGGGGTTTTACCGGCCAGGGTCGCCGCCGCCGCCTCCGCGCCCGAGCAGACAGTTGTCCAGCCCCGACGAGAGTCGGTGGGTGTAACCCCACTAGCCACCGTTAGCACGACGGTGGCCGTCCCGCCCGGCTGTCCGCCGCGCGCCGCGTCCCCTCGCAGAGCCGCTGGTGTCACGTCGCGGGCGCTGGTTGCGGCTCCGAGACCGTCTGTTCCGCGTCGCGGGTCCGGCTGACTGCTCCGGGGTCACGCCGCGGCTCCGCGGGCTCGCCCGCCTGCCGCCAGGCTGGTGGTGTCAACAAACATGGCAACTTTCTCGCAGAGCTCCGAGCTGGGACGGGCCGTGTGCGGTCCGTGTGACTCACTCACACACACACAGTTTGACTTTGGGAGGGTTTGTTTTTTGTTTTGTTTTTTTTCTGGCTGCCCACAGTACTCCAGCGCAAGCGGGGTCAGCCTGTGGGACCTTTTCACTTAGAACCACCTCAGCAGCGTAGATTTTCACCTGAGCTGTCATCACCTGAGCTGCCGCATCTCTCGCCAGAACCGGACTGACTGACTGAAAGCAGATTCCTCTCTGAGCTGAGCAGGGAGGACAGCTTGTATGGAGAGACGCGGTCAGGATCCAGTTCAGTAGGTCAGGACAGCACGGAGCATGTCTCGAGGGCTAAATGTCAGGGCTGAAATTCTTGCCGAAGCTTTTTTTAGCGGGGCGTCAAACCCTGCTGACCTATCGCTGGACGAGAGAGCAGAGTTGCAACCCAAGCCAGACGCTTGTTCAGTACATGCTCCCGTGGTGCTGTCTACACATTATAAAGAGACTTCAGGTCGATAAAGTGAACTGTCCTGAAACTTCAATGGTAAAAGTCAGCCGCTGTCTCTGTAATTTTTGCATAAGGCTCTATAAAAAACTATATATATATATTTGTAATATAATTGTTATGTGAGTCTATGGCATGTCAACCCTCACAAAATTGTAAAAATATCTAGTTTTGTCATTCCCGCACTGAACGCAGGTTGAGCAGGATGTTGGAACAAGTTGTAGATGCACTTGTTTCCTTATACAAATACGCAATTTCAGCAAACACTGAACAAATGAATAACCTTCATGAAGGTAGGATTTATTACAGTACTGTGGTATTAGACTGCATTATTTTGGGCTAGGTGTTTGTATATATCATATATTGTTGGTCAGTATACTGTATGTACATACTATATGCGATGATAATAAAAACACAGAAATTTACCACGGATCTTTTTTGTTTTACTAAATTTGCAGTCAGATGGGCTCATATCTACTGTATTTAATGTTAGGCTCAATAACAATCCATGGAGCAGAGAAATGGGATGGAAATTTCCAAAAGTTTAAGTTTCTGCAGAGTTTTCCACTATAACAGGCAGTTAATGAACAACCTGTTTAAACCATTGATCTGATATTATCATGAAATTGCTCACTGGAAAAATATGTGAACAGTGGCCAGCGGGGCTGGAGTTTAAAAAGGGCAAAAAACTAATAAATATTCAAATGGTATGTTTTAATGTTTAAAATGGCTGGCCAGTGTTGTGGGTTTGTGAAATCCTTACCAACATTTGGTGTTTTGAAGGCATTAATACAAGGCCCTGCTACTGTCATCTGTCCCAGTTTTTTAACTCTCACCACATAATCTGTTTCTGTTTTCACATTGTTTGCTTGGTGGTGCAGTGAGAGAACATTTTATTCTCTGATGATTAATGCATTTTGTTAAAAGTACATCCAGCTGTAACTTTCTGACTGCTGTTTGTCTCTGTGCCTGCAGTGCACCTTCAGCCATGCCTGTGACCTCTCAGCTGCTCAGGGGTTTGCCTCGTACCACGGTCTTGGCCTCCAGTCTGTTACCATGCCAGCAACACCAGTCCCAGTTAAGACCCATCACTCACCAGCCTGCCTCCAGGCAGCCCACTCGCACATGGCAGAGCCACCAGCACTCAAGAAGTTACCAGACAACCTCAGTGCTCCGCAGCTACATCCTCACACCCCCGCAGGTCAACTCTATTCTCAAAGCCAACGAGTACAGCTTCAAGGTTTGTGTGGGGTCATTCATGCATACTGACAACACTTATTGGCATCGCTTCATGTTAGTTTTCATACCATTTTGTGTTGTGTTTCTAGGTGCCAGAGTTTGATGGGAAGAATGTGTCATCAGTCATGGGTTTTGAGAGTAATCAGCTGCCAGCCAACGCTCCAATAGAAGATCGTCGTAGTGCAGCCACATGCCTGCAGACACGAGGAATGCTGCTGGGTGTGTTTGATGGCCACGCTGGCTGTGCCTGTGCACAGGTAAAGCTGGCTTGTCCAGGACTTCAGTAATCAGAACATACCAATTTATACTTTCCAATTGAGATATTAGAACTCACACATTTCAAATCCATTTACAGCAAGTTAACTTTGGTTACTTTAGTTAATTTGTTAAATGTGTAATATGTACTCAATACTGTGTCAATACTGTGTATTTCAGTAATAAGTTCCAAAATTTAAGGGAAGAGTGATTATTTATTTTTTATGATATAATTTGTAACCTAAATCTGTAAGTCTAACAATGTATATAACTGAGAATGCACACTTGCAACATGCTTCGTACAGTTTTAGGTTATAAACTGTAAACATCTGGTAAAATGCACATCTGTAATATATAAAAGAGATTAATATATCACACACACACACCATATAATTGGTCTGGTTATGTTATATACCGTATAAACAGCAAGCAGGTATGTAATAGGTACTGTGTACAGTGTAAAAGAAGAAAATATGTATGTAGTTAATATAGGAACGTTTTTTAATGCAAGTGGAGGGCCTGTGTTGATCTACTATGATTCTGTATCTTTATTCTCGCTATACCCTGTTCTTTGACAAGTTTCCAACTCTACTCGTCTCGGCCAGGCACTGAGCGAGAGGTTGTTTTACTACATAGCAGTGTCTCTGCTGCCCCACAACACTCTCTGTGAGCTCGAGGCAGCAGTGGACGCCGGCAGGGCCCTCAGTCCCATCCTGCAGTGGCACAAACACCCCAACGACTACTTCAGCAGGGAGGCTCAGACTCTGTACTTCAACAGCCTCCGAACCTACTGGCAGGAGTTAATAGATCTCACCAGGTAAAAACTGGGAAACACATGCAGGCTTCTTCATTAACTTAACTTAACAGATGGGGGGGGGGATAACAAGACAATGTGCTGGTCTTAGCTCTCCTTTAGCAATGCTTTGCACTGCCAATCTAAAATACTTTATGCATACTGGTTACTTTGTAGCCTTTTACCTCTAAACCATTAAGACAGAGGAGAACATACTTGAGCTGTACAATCCTGCTTCAAAAGAATATAAATTGCTGTCCACATTCTTGGCTTCTTCTAACATTTAAAACTGGACTTCCTGGTTTCTTATTTTATCTTCATTTGTACCTTGTAGCAACATGCCCACACCAACACTGGCCCATCTGTTTTGCCAGTAGTCGGTCTCTCTTTTCGCCCTCTGGCTTCCTCTCTAAGTGATTCACACATATTGCTCTGTCTCGGTTTTCAGCCCCGGCGAAGTTCCAGATACCAGAGAGGCGCTGCTGAATGCCTTCAAGAGGCTTGACAATGACATTTCCTTGGAGGCTCAGGTGGGAACTGTCTGCTGTCTTCATGTGAAACCGTGCCGCTGGTTCATTTTGAAAAGCATCTTGTGTAAATTAGGAACCCGAATGTTCTCCCTAAGATCTGTAAAAGTCTGGGTTTTTCTCTTCGAACTTTGCTGAGTAAGACCTGTAACAAGACTTTTTACTTCAGTCCATGTTTGCAGACATGGGGGTTCATTTTGGGTTTTACTCAGCAAAATGTCATGGTGAAATAGGCCCTTGAACAACACTGCTGTGGATGAGTAGTCAACCCATCAAAGTCTGAGTGTCTTTGACTCAATTTGATAGATATTTAGTCAGTTTGCATAACTGAAGTCCAAGCTTTGAGGCTGTTATAGTCTTTTCCTATTCCTAATTACCATTTCCTTTTTTTTTTCATTTGGACCTATTTTTAACACTAGTTATGTAAAGCTTAACCTGCCACTTGACTTACAGCGTTCTTTGCCCAAGGCTGTGTCCTGTCACATTATGCATCAGTGATGTTGCATAAGATTTTATGGCATGCAGTTTGTCTACTTGTGCTGTAAGCCTACATTTTTAAGCAACTAGATGATCAAGACAGTACACTTTAAAAATATTTTGGCCTGTGTCAGTGTTGATGCTGACTCCCAGTCATCAAATACATATTGAATATCACCTTTTACCCCATGGCAGCAGTGCAAAAAATGTCAGCGTCCAAACATAAACTTTTATGGATTAAAGAGGAGCTCAGGTGTCATTGCCTCTTCATGTAATTTAAACCATGTACCATATCCTGTCTGGAGGCTCACAGTGTTATTTTGCCATGCAGGTTGGAGACCCGAATGCTTTCCTGCACTACTGGGTTCTGAGAGTGGCTTTTTCTGGAGCAACGGCCTGCGTGGCTCACATCGATGGATCAGACCTGTACAGAGAATTAATACCTGCTCACACATTCCTGTTACATAAGTGTTACATAACTAGAGCTTTGAGATTCAAAATAACACAGTGATTTTAACCAAACCGATATTTCTGTGCCTTGCTTCTCCTCCTCTGTTCCCTAAAGGTTTATAGCCAACGCAGGAGATGCCCGGGCAGTGTTGGGGGTGCAGGAGGAGGATGGTTCATTCAGCTGTCACACGCTCTCTAATGACCACAGCGCCCAGAATGAGGAGGAGGTGGCTCGTATCCGTGGTGAACACCCTCCATCAGAGAGGAAGACCGTTATAAGACAGGTACTACACCTACTAATTTACTCAATGTGGTTGTTGTTGCAGCATTTATTAGAACTCCTCTCTGTTGTCTTTTTTTATCAGGACCGATTGCTCGGCCTCCTCATGCCATTCCGTGCCTTTGGGGATGTGAAGTTCAAGTGGAGTATTGAACTGCAGAAGTGTGTATTGGAGTCTGGACCCGACCAGCTCCATGAAAACGAGCACACCAAGTTTATCCCTCCAAACTACCACACACCCCCCTACCTGACCGCTGAGCCTGAGATCACGTACCACAAACTGCGGCCACAGGATCGCTTCCTGGTGAGAGAAAAGGCACAGTTTCATCACAGAAGGAGTTTTCTAGTCTGATGATCAGACTGAATTACCAGCTGTAAAATGGGCACAAGACCAGACCTATTTTAATCGCTGAATTAATCGAGGTGTTAACTCTGGCAATTCAGAGGTCAGGAACCAGGCTAGGAAATGTTTACCCTCTACAAAATGCTAGAATGATAGTAAGACACATTATGTATCTGGCTTCTCACCTTTAGATGGGAAACTTTAAATGCACTGACTAATGCCAACCGTCGCCATTATCACAGCTAATTAATTGTGCTATCTGGCCAAATTACAAAACAAAACTCTTGGCTGACAAATGTGCTTCTCATGCTAGTGTTCGTACCGTTATGCTCACCAAAGACAGTTTGTAAAAAGATGCTCCCACTTGGATCCTTTTGGTATTAAAAAAGTAAAGAGTTGCCTGTTATGTTTTTTTGTTTGTTCGTTTTTTAAACAAAATTACAAAAAACAAAGCTGTCTTTCTTTAGAGGAGTTATATAGCTTTTAGGCTCATGATTGCACATTTTATGGCTGACCTTTTGATTTTTGTATTTGGTTTGTGTGAGAACTTTATGACCTTTACAATCAAAGGTTGTGTTTGTGAAGATTTGTTAATAATCTGTTTCCAATGGCAGTATTTCCCAAACTGGATTTGATAGTGTTTTGTAATGACTGATCTCACTCTAGGTATGACAACTTCAGTAAGTATGTGAGTAACTTAGCTTATCTGTGTTTTCTGGTTCCAACCCTTCTCTGTCTGTCCCTGCAGGTGATTGGCTCCGACGGCCTCTGGGAGACCCTCCACAGACAGGAAGTGGTTCGTATTGTGGGGGAATATTTGACAGGGGTGCACCAGCGTCAGCCCCTCAAAGTCGGAGGCTACAAAGTCACCCTGGGACAGATGCAGGGGCTCCTTGAAGAGAGAAAGGCTCGCATGTCCTCAGCTTTCGAGGATCAGAACTCAGCGACCCACCTGATGCGCCACGCAGTGGGAAACAACGAGTTTGGCACGGTTGACCACGAGAGGCTGTCGAAAATGCTGTCGCTGCCCGAGGAGCTGGCTCGCATGTACCGCGATGACATCACCATGATCATCGCTCAGTTCAACCCTCATGTGATTGGAGCACAGAGACAGGAAGGGCAGTCCTGAGCTGTACAAAAGCCATTCAGTCGTGTTATTCTGAGGAGTACACACACACACACACCTGTGTAACTGTGTGCTGTAGATCTACACGTAAGCACACTCGGTGGACAAACAGGCCATATTAAGAAAATATCTGTCCAGCAGTCGGAATGAATTGTTTTAACTCTATTTATGTAAAGAATTTGTATGCAGTGCTAGGGAATATCCGGTTCCTTCTTTAGTGAAAGATCCCTGTCACTAACTAACTAAATCGAACTCTCTTATATAACAAAACGTGTTATTTATGCTGCCAATATCTTCTGGCAACCGTTTCATACACACTTCTCTGTGTGGCTGATATGACACTGTTACAAACAGATTTTTGTACCAAAAGATTCAACCTCCCCGTCTGCTGAAAGACTCAGCAGTGTTCAAATTAGAGAGATTCCAAAGAGGGGTAAAGGTTTGGACATTACAAGTAAAGAGGCCTCGGTTGATGAAGCACTGACATAACTTGCTTTTCTGATATGGACTCTGACTTGGCTGTGCCATTATTACACCGCACTCTGCTGTCTGGTTTTGTTATTTGCTTCCCAGGCTTCTGTATTTGTGAGGTTTATGTTACGACAGAGGACTGTTGCATATATTTGTTTTTATTTTTTTGTGAATGTCATTGTATGAGATATTCTTAGTACTGTCTAAACTCACATTTTGTTCTGCATTTACACTGCAGTCTGTGAGTATTTGGACGATGATGTTTACTCCAACAGTGAGTTGGAGTTTAAGCGCTGACTGAGCTTCAGTATAGGATTACATCTGTGGATGTAAATTCTCTAAAATTTAAGATGATAGTTGACATTATAACTTCATAATGTAGTGGTTCCCATCCTGTGTGATATAAATCTCAGGGTTCACAATATGACTATAGCGATGAGAGAGAAAAATAAGTCTGTTACACAAAATTGTATCTATTTTCTCTTAATTTTCTCTAGTGTTTGCCTCTTAGACTTAGACCTTAAGGCCTCTAAGATCCCTCAAATGAAACAATTTGAATAATCAAATAGACATTTCTTAATTTTAAAGGGTCACAAGTCAAAAAGGTTGGGAACCACTGAACTAGTGACCATTTTTATTTCAAATCTAATATGCTGGAGCACAGAGCAAAACATAATTGTACAAATATTTACAGACTGCAGAGGAACAAGTCATTAACTCTTGGAAAACTTGTACTGTGCACCAACAGGTAGACTGATATTTACCTGGCTTCTGTGAAACTATCACTTTACCATTGTGGTTACTTCTTCACTTGAAGAAGTAATAATGAAGTTAATTATTCTCCAATTCCCGTATATAATACAGCACCACATTGGCTAGGACAGATTCAAAGGCAGTATGTCTGTTAGTCATGACATCTGGTTACAGCTGTGGAGTAGTTGGAGTAAAATTAAAGTTTATAGTTTTTTTCCAAGCTTTGTGGAGCTTAAAGGGACGCCTGATAAAAGTTAATCTTGCCTTATGTTTTCTTTTTTCTTTCCTGATAGGTCATTAGCCACGTGGTTAACAGTTTATTACAGTTTGGGATTTTATTATTCACGACAGCCACGGTCCGAGCAGAAGCAGACCTCTCTCCTGACACGCTCTAGTTAAACACTAATGACGGGACTGTGTCTGTGTGTTGAAGTGTATTTAAGCCCAAATCAATGAACAGAATGTAAATTTGAAAGAAACAGTTTGAATATTAGTTTATTTATTCAGCTTCGGCAGTATGTTACACTTCCTTATCTACAGTTGTATGTATAAATTGTAACTTAAGTGGGTTAAGTTTTGTATATGGAATGGTTTAATAAAACACTGAATACACGCCACTTGGTCTTGTTGTGTGTTTTGGTTGACACAGGCGGGTAAGCGATGAACACAGGACGTCCCACTGAGTGTGTCTCAGGTTGCAAGTGTGATGGTCACTGCATCTATGGGCCAATTGACTTTACTTGAGTACAAATTTGTGATACTTGTACTTTACATGTATTTCCATTTACTCTTGCTTTATAGGGAAGGAATTTGTATGTTTTACACCACATCTTCAGTTAACACTTGTTTTTCAGATTAAGATTTTAAATATCAAATGCTTTTAAAATGTGACACATTGTTAAAGATTAAACGGCCTAAACAACTTGTTGATAAGTCAATTATGAAAAAAATTAAATGTTTGCCATTTTTCATGCAGAAATGGCAAACTTCCTTGTTTCAACTTCTCAAATATGCTATTTTGTCTTCAATTACAGTAAACTGAAGTATTTCTGTCTCTAGCTAAAAGTGATAGACGTTTCTCACTAGTTTCTGATGTTATACAAACAAAACAAGTGATGGATTGGTCAAGGAAACAACTGGCAGATTAATCCATAATGAAAATAATCACTAGTTACAGACAACCCTAAATAGTTAAAAATAGGCTCCAGCTCAACCAACTACAAAAGTATAATGCTGCTTACACACTGATGCATCGGTACATATAATAACATAACATTCACAGGGGTAGTGAACAGTAACATTCTCGATGCAGGACTTTTACTTGTGATGGAGGGTTTTACCAGTGTGGTATTACTACTTTAAGTTAAATAAAGGATCTGAGTACTTTCTCCACTAGTGACACTAGGGGCAACACTGACACAGCTGTTTGATCCATGAAATTATTTTCACGATACAGTCAGTTAACCACCACTAGATGATGCTGCAGTATCAGACAGGCCAAAGTGTCTATTAGAGGAGGTTTAACTATGACTCATACAAGATCTGGTCATCAACTGGACATTTCGTGTAATAGCTGCATTCTGTAACAAAATGTATCTGATTACATGAATAATATTGTTGGTTAAATAATTAAAATGACGTGTAAAAACAAATATTAAGCTTTATACTTTCCCTTTAACCTCCAATTAGTTGGTAAAAAAGCAAAACACTGCTCATTTTTTCCCTTTCCAAAATAATAGAAACAGAAACACCTGTCAGTATAACACAATACAATTCAACTGCACCACAAACTCACCACATCCAAAACGACCATTCAACACTTTCAACTAAAACTGAACATTAAAAGATAAAAAAAAATAAGTTTTAAACAACAATGCATTTTATGTGGTTATATATCTGTGACTTTGGAATCATGGTCGAATTGTATTTAATATTAATTCAATTTTATAAAGTTTCTAAGGATTTGAATACATTGTTTTGGCTATAAATTGTGGCTATAATACATCTACTGAGAATATAAGTTGTATGTTTTTCTGACAAGCTATAACTTCTTTGGAACAATATCTTGTGGTCAAGTGGATTTTTGAGTTATTTGGAAAACATACAACTACAAAGATCAAACTATTAGAGTAGTAACATTTTTTATGTTTTGAGAACACTGCAAATCGGCTTTAAAAGAGTGTTAGTGAAACAGCAAACCGACTCATTCTGCTGGAAGATAGCGACCTCGCAATTTTGCTATCCAACTGTGAAAGAAAAATATCCTCACATGGTTCCAGATAACAACACATTGTGTGATTAAGCCTTGAGCATTCCAGCCTTTAAATAGTCAGTAAACCCTGGTGTAAGATTGTTGACAATATCCTGCCTTTATTTGCAAAAAACTACTTTTATTTATTATAAACCTTCACATTCCCATGGGAATATTTAAGCCTGAATGAAGTACCTTTTCAATTACTTTTTGAATAAAGGAGACTATTGGTCATCTTTACCTCAGTAGCCTTGTTGTTTCATAAAGAGAGAAGAAGGATGTTTTACTTTAGGCATCTGTTTTTGATCGTCATCACATTGACATGCTGTAAGCATCCAGAACAACTGGTTTATTTGGTTTATAGGTGACATGCAGTCAGTTTACTGGAAATAAACTTCTCTGCGTAACATTTTAGTCACTTACATGCCTCATTTCCGCTGCAATACGCACGTTTCTTCCAGGACTAGTTTGTAAAAACAGACTGATTGACATTTGTTTATGGAATTTATTAACATGCTTGTACTTTTCCGGGGGCATAAAGATGCAGGATGTGTAATAAAAATCATCCCACATAAACAATATATTACGACAGAGGAGAGCTCCACACCTAATTCAGTGAAAGTTATCCACAATAGGAGCAGTCACATCTTGTCAGGCCTCTAATGTTTAGACACACACCAATTTCACCCCACAGAAACGGATAACGGTCATTTAAAAGGTTGACAACATTTTTAGAATAATTTCAGTCCAAAGTATAACATTTTACAAAGTACAAAAACTGTTTAGTTGTGTTTTTGCAAATAAAGTCACACCTAGATGTATAAAATGTTGCTGATAAATAAGATGAAGGTTCACTTCTCCTGCACTGAACTTCAGTTTGGTGCTGTGCCTTAAAGATGACTGCAATGTCAAGAAAAGTGCCGGTTGAGCTGATATCTAAGGAATAAATGTAACATTTAATGGTTGAAATATAAAATGGATGATTTCTTTAACATATGCAAACATAATGGTAAAACACTTTCAAATAGTGAAATAAAAGTAATAATAGACTGCAATAATTAAGTTTTTTGTCAAATAAGTTAAATTTTTTACTTTCTTAATAATTTTCCCTTATTTCTCTCCAGACTCTCTCAACTGAAATGGGACTGAGCATTTCCTTACATATATACATATATATATAGGTGCCATATATAGACACCTTTTTGACTTAATATGCATATAATGTGGTGTCAAAACAACTAATCTTGGTTGATTGTGATAGTGAATGATACCCAGTTAGTATCTCTATATTCGGTTAAATGTTTTACCCAGCACAGTTTACAGGGTAAACACCTGGGACAAAAACGATGGTGTGCGTCTGCATGCTGAGGGTGACTTGATGTCCAGAGGCGGTCATCAATCACACTGTTTACTTTCCCTGTCTTTCCTCCACCTCTTCTCTTCAGTCCCTCAACCTTTGAACTTCTCCCAAAAACTCCCAGGGACTCGGTGTGTGTGTGTGTGTGTGTGTGTGTGTGTGTGTGTGTGATGTTTTGGAAAGTGTTGCCCGGATACAGGCGAGGAGAGAGCACAGACATAAACACTGGAGAGGCTCCATGTTGAGTTTGCTGTTATGAGGCTGTAGCTCAGTCCTCTGCCTCTGACACTGTTCTCCATTTGGTGTTTGGAAGTTGCAGCAGGCCGTTTGATGACTCATCTCAAACACACACACACACACACACACACACAGTGTGACTCACAAATGTGGCACATGGACTGGATGGATGGTCGTGGCAGCACATGTGGGACCCACATTCAACTCTCACATGTGTAGGACCAAGTGTGGTTTTTTTGTGTTGCAGCTTCTTTGTGCCGCATAAAAGCCCCCCAATCATGCTATCCTCTTTCTTTTTATCCTAAGGTCTGCTGTCTCCTACTGTCTAAGAGATGAGTCAGAGCATCTCTCTCTGCAGCTGTACCGTGAACTTAACTGCTCAGCGACAGACCAGCAGGGAGGGGGAGAAAAAGAGGGACGCAACAGTACTGACTGTGAGCGGAGAATAAATTGTAGTCAGAAATCCCCCAAAAAATAAGAATAAAGAGAAGACAAAAAGAAGAAATCTGAACAGAAATCTGAGTAAAGCAAGAGCAGAGAGGAAGTTTGGTGTGTGTGCAGAGGCGTGGATGCTCATGTCTTATATCAACGATCACCTTCAGCACCACGTGTCAGACACACACAATGATGATGTGAAAACAAAAGTGGTTCCCACTTTCTTTGTTTATTGGGAAACAGAACAGCGATTGTTCATTATAAAACACAGCAATTATTGTTCATTACACAGACGCCACATTCTGGGCTTAAGACGTTTCTTAATAATAAAGATATTTCCAGCTGTTGCACAGCATTCAACAGTTAGTCTTTCCATTCGAGCAGAAGCGATTAACAAAACAAGCTCTCGGCCAAAGAGACAAATTGAATTATGTGAGATGATGAAACTGCTAATGAAACAACCTGAGTCTGTGAGTGAAATTTAAATAAATTATGTTATTTATAAATGCATGATTAGCATGGGGCCACCTGACAGTTTAATTAAGTATGCACTGCACTTATTAATCAAGCTCAACTCCCTCTTGTCAATAAAATAAAAAATAAGCTGAACTAAGTGTGTGTGTGTATATATACATCAATCTTTGTGAGAATTAATTAAAGTTTTAGATTTTAAGAGTGAGGACATTGTTGGAAAGTTCAGTCCTCACTTCTGCTGTTGTGCTGGTGAGGGTTTGTTTATTATTTTTATCTTATTTTATTTGTCTATTTTACAAGGAAAATGCTCTTTGATCAGCAAAAAAAAAACTATAAATGAGTTTGAATAGAAATCTAATATCCACCTGTCATCCCTGGCCAGATGTTGAACAGTCGATAAGGAATGCATTATGTCAGTGAGGGTCCTTAGAAGTATAGAAGTAGAAATATGTGTGTGTTTGTGTGTGTTTGTAGTCTCTACATCATGTTGTTCCTCTCATCCTCTTCAGGCTGGCCTTTCTTCGTGTTGCTTTTATTTATGCGCTTGATCACTATGATGAAGAGAATAACTGCAACAAGACAAAAAAACTGAAGTCAATTACAGCAGGGAAACAAAGTCAATCAGTCAAAATCAGTCATGATAACATCAGACGGCACAGTAGGATGTATACCGGCTCACGTGCGAGTTGGTTTTATCAGATAACAGACATTTGGGTCCGTCAGACTTACCGCAGAATCCCATAGTGCCAGCCAGGATCCCGATGGTGGGTCCTATTCCGTAACTGAAGCCACGTACATCTGGTTCCATGTAGCAGTAGCCCAGCACTGTGCAGTTACATACTCTCACTGGCGTAGAGGGCAGAGAGCAACACGCGCGCATTAAACATTTATCCGAGGCATGATGTGCAGTAAAGTGCTGTTGTTTGACTTTAGATGAGGCTGAGGTTAATCTCTGTATTTCTCACTGTCAACAAATGCCATGAAAAGACACAAACCAACGATGCATTAGTCCATCATCAACCAATCTCTTATCTCTGCCCTTGAAATTCTGTGTAACCTGTCTCTGTAAACACTTGATTTGTTGTCTTTATTTTCTGTTTTCACTTTCAAAAAAGTAATTTTTTTTTTCTTCCACCAAGTCAGTTGTAATACCTTACAACCATGTGTTGCTGTTGAGAATGCATGAAAACTAATACGCAAGATAGCAGAAAAGTCAAAATAGTTGACCAAGACAAGATAAACCTTTGAAATAATTGCCTTAAATTAATGGATAAACAATTGAAATGCTTAGCTAACTAACTAACTTTTTTCCTTTCAGCCCTTGTAGATGAAGAATGTTTTTGTCTAACTTGTTACTTCTATTGTCCACTGTTTGTCTTGACTCCATGCTGTTTAATCACTCTTTGTCCTTACTGTGTGGGTATCGACTCAAAATAGATTTACGGTGTTCATGGTAATGAAGGAACATGTCCCGCATTGTGACAGTGCAGCTTTTGTTGTGTTTATTTGGATGACACTGAAGGTCTATGGCACAGAGGAGTAAGCAATAGCAGGCTTTGGCTACACAGACAACACTTGTTAGGATCAATTCATTGTTTTTTATGTCTTTTCATGGAATTTGTTGCGAGACGTACCCTTTGAGCCTAATTTAAAGAATTAACTCACCCTCAAACGAGTGTGTGACTCCCATGCCTGCATTGTCTTTTACGTTAATGGGGATCATGAAGGTTTTATCTTCGATTGTTTTTTTCCTGAGGAACAGTTTAGCTGTTGTACCTGCACGAAACACAAAATGAAAAAAGAAGAATGTAATGATGTACAACTTGTTAGTTTTACACCATCTTCTGATCCTCAGTAGTACAGTATGTTAGCGTACCATCAATACGTTGAAGATCCCAGTTATGAGATTTCTTGCCGCCAGCGAAGCTGAAGGTGAAGGGCTCGGAGAAGGGGGGGCTGTCTTTATCTTGGGCCTTGATGATGACTGGCTTGGGTTGGTTCACACAGATGAAGGCCTGGTTCTCTGTCAGTTTGGGGATGTTGTCGTTCACATCCAGCAGCCAAACAGTCACGACGCGCTCTGAAGACTTCTCCGGGTTCTCTTCAGAGGGAAATCAGAAGGCATGAAAAAGGTTCACTGATTCAACACAATTTTGTAATGTAATGTGCATAATGGCAAATGATTGCCAGGTTTTAAAGGTCAAAGGTCATGAATACATGTCATGAATACAAACATATACAAATTAAAAATATTTATTTTAATGCTATTGATTTTGGTGCTTTGATTAGAAACTCTCTTATAAGCTGCGATGTGACTATACTATCTCACCCTTCTCAAACGCAGTGACAGTGACTTTGAATGTCTCCAGGGTTTCTCTGTCCAGTTTGTCTTTGGTCTTGATCTGTCCTGTGGCAGCATCGATCTCCAGCCAGCCCTGAGTGTCACCATCCAACTTGAAACTGCACAACAGTGATCACACACAAAGACACACACGCACACAGTGAGCAGATATTAGAAATCATCACACCAGGCGCTGAACTGGGGCCCAAGGCAAGTAACGGTAGTCAAAACAAATCAATAGTTTGTTTTTGGTACAAATGATAGTCCTCACAGACCCCAGTGTCGCTGCCAGTAGGGAGCAGTAATGTTAAAAACTAAGCCAATGCTGATGTAGTGGAACAATTCCTAAGCTATGACAGCTATGTGTGTGATGTGTTTGCGTTCGGTCTACTACCATACAGTACAGCTTGTTAGATGTTCTTCTACTCATAGACTGCAGAAGAACGTGGACATTGATGTCAGCTTTGTTTCTCTTAGGTTTCCAAGAGGATGTTTTACAGTCTGAATCTGGGTATAGAGCTCGCAGCTGATTTGGTAGTTACTAAACCAAAAAACTCAAACACACTATTTGTGTGTGTTTACCCAATCTCTTTGCCCTCTGGATCCTTTGCCTCCACTGTGAGTAGCACTGATCCCTTGGTTGTGTTTTCAGGCACTGTCACATCCAGGATGTCCATACTGAACTCTGGAGCCTCGTCCACATCTGTGACAGACACAAAGACGAAGGCTGTGGATTCGCTGCCGTACTCCAGGCCTTTCATCAGTGGCTCCGGGTTACGAGCATCAATCTGGAGCTTGTAGGTGGATGAGGACTCAAAGTCCAGAGGCTGAAAAAGCAGGAATAAGGGAGGCAGAGAATATGCTGAAGGTCACTACACAGTTGTAATTCTGTTACAAATGGAGCTATACGTATGTTGCCATGAAATACTCTCTGCTCTCTCCTTATCCAAGGCAGGCTACATTTAAAGGCACGATAGGCAACAATACCTAGATAATTAGTCAGATCAGGGCTGATGATTTTCATAAAGAAATCTATGAAACAATTCATTTATTTTTGTGTGATATTACCATCTGTTTTCATGGGTTATTTCTCAAGCAAAAATGCCAAACATTTAGCTTCTAGAAATGTGAGGATTTGCTGCTTTCTCTGTTATATATCATTGTGAATTCAACGGTTTTGGACATTTTTACAGATGTCACCTTGGAGTCTGGGAAATTGTGAAGGTAAACTTTAACTATTTTATGTATTCAACAAAATAATCAATGATGAAAATTATCATTAGTTGCAACCCAGATACAATACATACACCATGGGAGGTTAATTGTGAACTTTTTAAGGTATAAGGGAGTCTAGTTAAAGATCAAAGTCGATGAGATGTACAGTATGAAATCATCTGGAGAGAATGGAGACACCCTACCTTAGCTATGACCAGTTGGCCGACGCCATTGCCGTCAGTTTCCACAGTGAAAACGCCATCCTCATTGCCAGCAGAGATGTGGAACTCAATGAGGGAGCTGCCGCTGTCTGCATCATCGGCGTCTGTTGCTCTGATGGTCAGCACCCTGTATCTCAAAGGAGTGTCCTCTGATAGATTGTGACTTCCATACTGCACACAGACACATTCAGAGACAGTAAGTAAATCCGCCAAACTGCATGAGAAATAAGATACAGCTGGTCACAAACTTACATTATTCTTCTCAAACAGAGGCATCTCATTGTTGACATCAATGACCTTGATGACGACCTTACATTCTGTGCTGAAAACTGTGAGACAAAAGCCATAAGTACTTGGAGTGAAAACGGACTTGACTCTCTTTACAGGTGTGTTACATCATAAAGTATGTGTGTTACCTGGGTCGTTGACTCTGACATTGAGGTTAAAGGTCTGCTGGTCTTTTCGCTGCAGCGAGCGTAATGCCTGAATCCTTCCAGAAGCAGCATCAATGGAGAAGGCGTCGGGTGAGGTGGGTGGATTCTGAGACACGATGGTGTAAGTCAGCAGAGCATTCAGTGTCCCCTCTTCATCATTGTCATGGGCCAACAGCTGTCCTACCAGACTGCCTGGAACAACAAAGTTTTTTGTTCATTCAAATGTTTACTGCTACCAGAGATATTAAGAATTCCACACAAATAAAAATAAATACAATTATATGTGTTTTTCAAAATAGAATATCAGAGTAAAATGTAAGGATTTATTAAAAGAATGAACTGTGGGGCAGACGTAGGATACATTTCTGCTCTGAGTTAAGAGCAGCTCTCAAGTGATCACATATTTAAACACATGTTTAAAATATGTGTTCACTTGAGAGCTGCTACTAAACGTTTCTCTTACACTTCACTTTAAGTAGAAGTAAGTCACCTGCAGTGGTGGAAAGTATATTTACTCAAGTACTGTACTTAAGTAAAGATTTGAGGTACCTTCACTAAACTTGAGTAATTCCATTTTATGCTACTTTCTGCTTCTGCCCCACTACATTTATCTTTAGTTATTTTGCAGATTCAAATTGTTAATACATAATATAATCAACTAATAAGTAGTTAATATTAGACCCACCTTTACCAGCTGCAACATTAAAGTAACACTTACACAATAATGCAGCTATAATTATAAAATAATTATATAATATATATTTCATTCTCAAATGCGCTATTCCACATAAGGAGCTATTTTACTTTTGGTAAAAGTAGTATTGTATTTTGGTAGTATATTTTGATACTTATACTTTTAAGTAGTAAGTACATTTTTGAATACATGGCTTTTACATGTAACCTAGTATTTCTACACTGTGGTATTGCTATTTTCTGATAAATATGGACCTAGAAACACAGAAAACATAATGCAAAGCAACAGAAGATAAAAATGAAAGTTTATCTGAGATAAAAAATCAAAGCAGGAGAATAGAAGTTGGCTGGACGAGGCAACATGTAGCACACTCCACGCCATGAATGGGTTACCTTATAATCACACACACATCTTACCTACAGGCTCATCCTCCTGCACCTCAAATACACTCTCCTCATTTTCACACACTGGTGCGTTGTCATTCACATCCTCCACCAAGACTTGAATCTCCATGGGTGGATCCACCTCTTTGCCATTGTTATCCTTTGCAAACACCACCAGGATGTACTGAAACAGAACCAACACACATTCAAGAATAATCCCTAGAAGTAAATTGTTATTTCTACAAAAGTTAAGAGAGATTTATTGAGCAAGCTAAGCGCATGACATGTACCATGTCCTTGTCTTCTCTGTCCAGCTCTGCTGTCAGATGTATTTCTCCATCTTCTGTGATCTGGAAGGGGAATTTCAGCTCTCGCTCTTTCTGCACTAACGTGTAGATGGCACTGGGCTCGTTAGACTGGACCTGGATCGAAAGAAGTGAGGAAAGAGGCCAGAGTAGGAAGGTCCATTACTGGGTATAGAGCAGGTATAGTGAGTGTTTGTACTTTAACGTGTCTGAATTTGTGAGATTTGTGCAGAGTTGGCGTGTCCATCCCAACACACCTTTGCGATGACCAAAGGGTAAGTTTCCTTTACGTGCTCTTTCACAGTTATCGGTCCAGGATTGGCCCACAGGTTCTGCTGCATGACAATGTGCACTCTGGCGTTTCCACTCAGCGCCGTCTCTGATGCTCCTCCCAGGTCCTGCACACGCACAAAAAGAGTGTAGTCTGGGTCCTCCAGGGGGTCCACGTTCCTCCTTCTTATTTCTGACACCACAGAGGAAGATGGAGGTCGCAATTAGAGCCAGGCAAACAAAAGGGGGTTGAACATCACATAAACATCTCATAAACATTTCAGTAGATATCTAATTTCGGAAAGCTGAATGGCATGGACACAACCTCAGGAATTGGTGACGGCTTAAACACTCTCCCCCGCTGAACTCATGAACTTAACACCCAATAAATCACACAACCGGCACTAATCGCTGACATTCGTTAAAGTCTGTGTTTATCTACATAAACACCATCCGACCCTCTGTGTCGTCACATGCTCTAGCACAAATCCCTCGACTGCGATCAGTCACGACTTATAAGATCTTACAAAACACGTGTGTCAAAATAAACAAAAGTAAGTTCTGGGAAATAGAAAAAAATCTCACCCTCTCTTAGGTTGGGTTCACACTATTTAGACAGTTGAGCCTTTTGGCCAAAATGGAGAAGAGACACAGTAGTGTTGAAATGTTGGTCTGTTTGCATAATTAAAGGCTCCCTGACTTTGACTAATTGATTAATAGACATTGATTTGTTGCAGCTCTCTGTTAGACACATCTGGATACAAACCTGCTCTCTCCACACAGGTGAAGAAGGGGTTTTCTTCATAGGGGAACTTCTTCATTGGACAGTAGTCGTCAAACTTTGTCTTCAGAGCGTCAATGCTCTGATCTTCTCCTCTGCCATACAGGATGCCTTCTCTGGCCTTTAGCATCTGTTCCCCTGTTAAAGAACACACATAAAGTGGAATATTGTTCACTATCGTTCCACACAATACAAACATGTTTTCGTATAGATCGCTGGAAGAGGAACACCTCTGCTCCCACACTCTCACAGACTCATTCACATGCTCATACACCCGCAAAGTAATCTGTGATCAACATCACGCGACACATTTAGGCAATCTGCCTTCTATCAGCATTAATCTTGAGCACACAAGATGAGCTGTGTAATCTGGGTTTACAGTGGCACTATACTGCCAGATTACAGGCAGAGATGGACAGATTACAGACTTTCCCACGGACAGCGCACCTAGTTCTGAGTGCCAGTGTCTAGGTTCATGTGCGTTCAGGCGTGTGTGTCATTACCTTCTTGTGTGGTGGAGATCTCTCCAGTGTTAGGGTCGATCTGGAACAGGAGGACGTTGTGTTTGTTTGGGATCTGGCTGACCAGGCTATACCTCAGGTGAGCGTTGGAAGTCTCAGGGTTGTCCTGATCCAATGCAAAAACGCGAGTAAATGGGACACCTGGAACAAAACATACAACTGATGTTAAAGTCCTACCACAGGGAGATGTTGGCCCGAGTATTTACAAAACAGAAAAGTATGATGACTGGATCTCTGTTGTTACACAGTGAACATAGAGAAGTCCTACTTAACTCTCTGCGTGCCAGGAATCCTTTAGAGTGGTCTTACAGAACCACATTGCTTTTAGATGCTTTAGCCTATGAACTACACATTGGTTGTACTCTAATTTAATGCTAAACACATTCAAAAAAGCAACCCAGATTTGGGGTTTTTAGGAAAGGCTTCTTACATTCAGTGTCCCCTATATATATCTATATATTGATCTATTATATATATAGAGAGAGAGAGAAATTAATATACTGCAGGTAAGATGAAAGGTACTATGTGGAGTTTTTTTTACTTCCAGCAATTTTTCATGAGTGGGTCCCTGTTTTGTTTGTCTCATGCACACACAAGGATGCACATGCACGCCCACAAGCATGTATATGACACAATACACAGTCCTGGGATCTCACTATTCCACTGATCTACAGGTGGCCCAATGCATCAAGAAATGCAGCGATGACCCAGCAAAAGTGGGATAAAAAAAGACTGCAAGCTCGTAAACATGAATGCAAACTATGCAGGATTGGATTGTATGTACTCCACACTTACAACTTTAAGTGTGCACGACCTGTGTAGCAATATTAATTGTTCTAAGGCCCCTAACTAATAACACACACCTGCTGGATTTCTTTCTCTAACCACTGCTGTGTAGCTACTCTGGTTGAAGTACGGAGCATTGTTGTTGACATCCAACACATTTATGGTCACATAAACTGGGTCGCCCACAACCTCATCGTCAGCCAACGCCTCCACCTGGATGTAGTCGCACGCACACAAACACAAGTATATACAGTGTAAATACATGTTTTGTGACAATGTACAAGTATGATTTACTGGGTGTGTGTTTATAAGAAGAGAGAGGACCACCTTACCACGATAATGTAATGGTTTTCTCGAGACCAGTCCAGAGGCCGCTCCAGGAACAGCCACCCGTCCTTTGAAATCTGAATGTCTTCTTTGCCTTCTCCACTTAGCCTAAAATTATTAACACCTGGATGGGTCACCTGAAACTATGGAGTGAAAGATGGGGAGGAAGGGAGAAAAATTAATAGACTTGTGAAAACAATAACACATGAATTCATAATGGTTTGAGACTTTATTTGATCACAGAAAAAATGGAAACTTCATGAAAAAAAACCTCATAAAAAAATATATGCTTGAGTAATGTTCTGTATGTGAGCAGGATTTGACAATGTGGCTGCAGTGGTGGAAAATGTACTCAAAACCTTTACTTACGTAAAAGTACAAATACAACAATGTAAAAGAAAAATCAAAAATAAAAGTTTTGCTGCAAAAATTATATGTATACATTTTTCAGCCGTTTTTCTTAAATATTTGCTTTCTTAGTAAAATATTAAATAATTTAACCTCTATGGGACTCAAACAGTTAGAAAGGAAATCACCCTTTGGTGGAACTGCTAACAACTCATAGACATCTGAAACAGACATCTGTGACAAGGGACCTCACATAGATTCTTCTTTTTTGTAAGGTATTTTGTATTTTATTTTAAAGTCTTATCCTATGTTTTTTAATTAAAAAGTGTAATCTGAAAAGTAACTACAGCTGTCAGATTAATGTAGTGGAGTAAAAATCATGATATTCCCTTCTTAAATGTAGTGGAGTATAAGTATAACTTAGCATAAATGGAAATAAGAACCTAAGTAAGTACTTGAGTAAATGTACTTTGTGGCATGTGTGTAATACCTGATGCATGGGATAGGGCACTGGTGTCCCCTCTGGCACATTCAGCTCCGTGTTCTCAAACGGGCCCTTCTTTTCCTCCAGGTCCTTCCCACCAGCCTATCAGAGTACAGAATCAGAGGTCAAAGGTCATTGAACATAATACAGACTGAGGTCAAATTGAACCTTTCACACTCACGCCCACATTTGCCCCTTTTTGGTTTAGCTCTGTACTGTAGCTGAATGTAGTCGGGCAGTGAGGGCAGGTTTTTACAGCCCAGTTATTTATTGAACCAAACTGACATGACAAATCGGGGAATTCTTATATCCCACTACAGGACAGGAGAGCAAAGTCTACAGACAAAGGATTAACGCACAGTTAAGTAACACTTTACACTTCCTTTCAGGGTTTTAAATACGTTACCAAAGGGTTTCTTGCAACAGGTTCATGCATTTGTGTATTTACTATGAATATGTATTGAAGGGCAGCAGTTGGCAATGTTATATACTCACAATGCTGAACAGGAGTGGGAGCAACAACAGATGCACCATGGGTGTCATGATTACAGTCTGGGAAGGAAGATGAAGAGGAGGAGGAGGAGGAGGAGGAAGAGAAAAATGATGAAAGAAAAAGGGAGAGCAGTGTGAGGAAGATGATTGAAATCACACATAAAATTTTTACAAAGCATAATGTTCACTGTGCTCTGCTGTTAAATTCACATCTCATGCTTATAGAAAACAGATCCTCACAAAGACAATCAATCCTCTGTCCTTGAGTATCCTGACATGTACATGCTATCTCTCCCTGCTTCATACTTTGAGCGGAATGGGAAATAAAAGTCCTTATACGTGCGGCTGCACCTTCAGCGTACAGGAGAAACTGAAAGTCAGAGGTTGCATGCAAGGCTAGACTTGGGTGTTTATTTTCCAAACTAGCTTTTTGCAGTGGGTGTCAGTATAAGGTCAAAGTGTGTAACCCCAGCGACTTAACAGCAGTCTCAGGAGAATAACATAACAACCTCGATTGTGTGCTTGTATGTGTATGCGGTTAAGGAAACTTGTGGTTTATTGTGTTTAAAAAAAAAAAAAAAATTGACACATTAACTGTCTGACATCCAAAAAATGATATACGGAAGATAATTTTATGTCAGACATTTACACTACATTATCTTCAGTGTGTCTCAAAGAAGTTATATGCTCAGTATTACATATTCATTCATGTCAAACACGACTAACATAACATGCATGAAACGATTGTGCCTAACAAATATATCAAGAATATATTAATAAATGACCACGTTTGAGTCTTCTGAACTGGGCAAGACAGAAGGGTAAAGTCAGCCGCTACAGAAAAGGTGAAGGTGACATTGAGTTGTGCTAATGACCTTTTTGTAGCACAGCACGCCTTTAATGTCGCCGCCCTGCTACACTCCTCTTTAACAGAACACACATTTTACTTTATCTGAATTTATTGACAACCAATTTTTAGTATTTCTGATTCCATGATGACCACTACCTCTGCTTACTGTCATATATTTATTAAACAAGCCATTGTATCCACTCACAGTGATTTAACTGACTTCCGTTGAGGGAGATATCCTATAAATTGAATTATTTACTGCATTTTTCCAACAAAGGATTGACGGACAAAGTGGAAACGGTGTTGCAGGCCCTCTCTTTTGTCCTTTAGCGCAGTGACTGGATGACCTTTGTCAGTCTAAGTCTCGGCCACTATGATACCAAATCTAGTGCCCCATACAAGTAATATCTCCCAATGCCAGGCACTGCCAGTAGGCCTCGAAGAAGGAGAGGTTGCTTATTCAGATATGCCAACACCCGACACTAAGGCCCTGCCAAAGTCAAGTCAAGATCACAGCATTTCTGCAACAAACTGAAAGCATCCGACACATCAAACACAGCATGTTAAACCCAACAGAGGCAGTCCAGTTTGTGTCCTGTTCACACCCCAAAATCTACTCAAATACTCAACATTTCGAAAACTTGCCGACAGGAGTGTGAGCAGACTTACCTTGCCAGAGAGATCGAGCGAGTCACTCCTCAGACTTCAGAGTGATCTGAGCAGCCCCATCCTGTTTGGTCAAACGTTAACCAGGTTTTAACCAGCTATGTTTTATTGGATCTAATGATTGTCTAATCACCCTGCCTTCACGTCCAGTTAGCCAATGGGGAGGTAGCTGGCGAGAGGGAAGGAGACATGAAGAACAGAATAATGATATGTACAGTAATCTGAAAGGCAAATCCATTATTACTGTACTTGATATCCACAGATTTTACATCAATCCTCAAATACTTAGTATTTAGTAGTTAGTATAGTTTGAATTCAGTTAGTGGGTTACAGCTGTAATCAGTCCCAGAGCATTAGTCAAGATTTGTGCTTTTTCGACAGCATACGTGTGTACTGTGAACAAAAACAGAAAAATTAGAACAAAAAGGGGACAATAATGGGAGAAATTTCTCTGGAAATCTGCTATTCAGCATTTACGTTTCTAATTTCCCCTGAGACTTTGACCTATGCACTTCTGCAGTGTTTCCTGGCAGATTTTCCATTAGTAGCAGCCTGATAAGAAGCTGTGTGGAGACAATAGAACTAACAGATTATACTGACGATCCATTGCATCATCAGAAAGCTTTGGGGTCATCTGGATGATTCAGCAGGTCAAGGGACGCATACAACACTAGACGCATACCATAAAACGTTTAAATTCCAGCTCAGGCCGAGATCTCGCTAAACTTTTCCACCTGTAAAAAGTTTTTTAATTAATGCAACAGAAACGCCTGAAAGAGAGGATGTCAGCCTATGTTTTCTCATTGAATGTTATTATTTACCTGCATGACCCAACCTCACATATGGCTGGGATTATCTTCAATGCATCCTGATTCACGCAGGCTGTAGAAAGCTGCTTGAAAACAAGGCAGAGACTTGTGTGAATCTGCAACTGTAGGAAAAATGGGCTGTGCATGAGTCACTGTTTCACACAATGGCTATTTAACCAGAACCTGTGACTGCAGTGTTGATGGTTCATCGGATAGAGCCATTAATTCAGATGGAAGTGACTCCATTATGTAAAGCATGGGTCCATGTAGACTGTTCTGCCGAGATCCTGCGTTCAGGCAGCCTGATAAATATTCTGGCCAACATGCACCAACACCATCTGCCTGACACTCCCTGGACTGAACATACAAAGCACAACTTCCTGGGCTCCTCTGAATGTTACCTTGGCAACACATATTCCTACATTTCACTGCTTTTCTGAGTTTGGGATCTGAGCAGGCAGTGCCTGAGCATGATGTTCGGTGTAACACTGTGACCCAAATCTCTCATCAGTCCCTAAGCAGTCAAATCACTGTGCTCCATCAGCTGTCACACACACACACAAACACACACACAGGGGGACTCATTTTGTTTCTGAAAGTGCAGCTTTTATGTCACCACCTGACTCATTTATTATCAGCTCAGTTGTGTGGCTGTTTAGCCCAGTTTGTGTGAGTGTGTCTCTTTTGTGTCAAAGCTGAGTCACCCGTGGTAATATTTCATTAGTAAGGTTGAGATGACAGACAAAAGGGACTGTTATTTTTCCAAATGGGAAGATGTCACTTTATTTAAATAAGCAACACTGAAACTACATACAGGTAGCAAAATACAGAAAATTACCAATCTGATATTTATTTACAAGAAATGCAAAATACAACATATTATAAATAAAGTCAAGTAACAACTAAATGATCATCATACAAAAATGAACATAATCATACTTAATCATCAGTAGTTTACAACTGGTAATCTTAGCATTTAGGGATTGACAGATTACACATTTGGCAGGGATGAGAGCAAAAGGGTGAGGAAAGAGAGGAGACAGGAGAGAAAAAGGCTCATATTAATGTCTGTTCAAAAAACAGGAATGAACAAACATCACATCCTTTTGTCAGTTTCAACTGAGCTCTAACCTCCAACATTTATACCACACAGATGTGAGTCATTGCGACAGGAAACGTCACTTCTTTGTCCAGTCCATATCACACAGGCTGACAAACTGAGCTCAGTCCAATCAGTCTGGTTCAGACTGCAACACATGGATGGCAGTGCAGAAATGTTGCAAACACCTCTCATGTCCACCAAGCTGGCCGTGCTGAGGGGGGATGTGAACACACTGGGGGGTGGATGTGAACCATCCAACTTTTACCCCTTTTGAAACAGGCTTTCCCTCCAGCCCATGTCAACATATTTTGTTATCCAGGCTGTAACTTGGTCAACTTGGTTTAGTGTGGAGCTAAAAACGAGTGTCTGTCTGGCTCCTACAGCACGGAGAGATTATGGCAGGACTTAGATTTGAGCCAGAACGCCACACTGGGATTGTTCTTTGCCACGACCTTGTCGAGGAAGCGTTTGGCCTTCATGGGAAGGCTCTCGCGGCGCGTGTTACGGTGTATGTGCCTGCGGCGCTTGTTGGCTTCCTTGGAGTCTCGGCGTAGACGCAGCTGTCGCACTATGCCGTGAAAAGCCTCCCAGACGTTGTGCTGCATGGCGGCTGAGGTTTCGATAAACTTGCAGTCAAACACAGCAGCACAGGCACAACCCTCTGAAACAGAAAGTCAAACATCAGTACTTGCAGATGGTTAAGAATGAACAATAAGCAGTGTTCATCAGACACAAACAGACAGGGATTGTGTCTCCTCACCACTGACTGACACCTCTCTGCGTCGCACCAGGTCACATTTGTTCCCCACCAGGATGATTGGCGTGTGCTGGGCAGGACGGAAGCGGCGCAGGGTAATCCGGAGCTCCGAGGCTCGCAGGAACGAGGCCCGGTCAGTCACAGAGTACAGCAACAGGTAGGCATCACCTGTCTGCATGTAGCGCTCCTGAGCCCATTCGTTGTCAGTCTGCAAAGACAAACACACACACAATTAGACCCAAGGGTTGACAGTACAGTGAGTGTGCCGGCGTACAGGCTGACATGTGCCCTCCTCTCATTCACACAAGTCAGTGCGTCTGTTTTTCATCTCACCTCTGCATCCCATGTGTCCAGCAGAGTTAGAGTCGCGGGCTCTCCATCCACTTCAATTTCCTTTTCACACAGTTCATCTGAAACCATACACATAACAAACAAGAAAAACTTTACATGTGTAAAAAGATGAACTTTAGTCTACAGAAATGTGTTGGACATAATATCACTGTCAAAATAATTACAGTATGATGATACTATTATAGGAAATAAAATACATGGTGCTCAATACTGAGATTTTGGTGACCATTTCAGAATTTATGTCATTTTATAAGATTTGTAATTTATTTAAATTAACATGGTTCGCTTTTATTTGTATAAATCTAGAGTTTATTATTAAAAAAAAAAGATTTGTTCAATGATAACAGTTTACTAAGTCTCAGTAGCCTATGGTCATCATCTTTTCCTCACCTTCAAACAGCTCGCAGTCATCACTGTCCATGCTGTCCGCGGCCCCGGCGAAGATGCTGGAGAAGGCCGTCTTGCCGACGCCGCTGGCCCCCAACAGCACCACCCGGTACGGGCTCCCGGGGTCCCGCGGCTCTCCGGCGGAGTCGCTGGAGATGACCGAGTCTGAGGACGACCAGCTCCCGCGGCTCCCGTCCGACTCCCCGGCGGAGCTGGTGCAGGACTTGGAGCGGGAGATGCAGGCGGGGACCCGGGCCAGGAAGCCGTCCGGCAGCAGGTGGCTGCCGGGGTCGCAGATGCTCCAGCGGTGGAGCTCGGTCTGCAGGCGGAGGCTGTGCCGGCGCACGCTGGACAGCATGATCCCGGAGACAGCAAACAACAACAAAAAAACAAACAAAAACAAAAAGAAAACTAGGACGAAGGACAGCGGTGGGAATGCGCCGTTCACTGAGGCTGGCAGAAAACAGGTAAAACTACTGGTTCGGATTCAAAGACGCGCATCCCACGTTAAAAAAAAAAAAAAAAAAAAAACTAAGTTGAACTGGAGCAGAAGCGTCTGGTCGGTAAATCCCGGAGAGACGTTTACAGCCGGCGTCCTCCTGATATGTCTGCTGCCGTCTGTCTCTGTAATCTCACTGTGTCTCTGATGCTCTGAGGGGGTTTCCCTGCTGTTTATATGGAGGAGGGGGGGGGGGGGGGCGGGGTCGCGTAAGTGATGCACGGGTGTTGATGTGGTGTGTGTGTGTGTGTGTGTGTGTGTGTGTGTGTGTGTGTGTGTGTGTTGGGGGGGGGGTGTCAGGCTGCTGCCGTGACACACGGTCAGGCAGTGGGCGACTGATCGGTTATTGCACCGAGAGGCATTGAATTGTGCAACAGGGATGCAAGACTTTGGCAAAAAGTTAATTTGATAAACAAAACAAAACAACAACAAAAAAAAAAAACTATATGAGCTTTTCCCGAGATTATTTGGAAAATTTAGAGAGACATGGGCTGGATACCAGTGGTGAAATGTAACTTTAACTATATTTACTTAGATGACTAAGTCATTTTTTTTTTTTTTTTGAGAGAGAGGGGAAATATCTAATTCTTCCACTTAGAAAGGAAATATTTACTTCTTAGGAGACTAAACGCATCATTGCTTAGTACAGTACACTCAAGGGTTCTGCTGCTACAGCCTAACTTGGTCTGCTGTGACCAGTGTGGTGGCTGATGTCAGCTAATATATGCAAACTTAGGGAGAATATTGCCATACGACTACATAATTGAGTCAGTTTTTATGACTGTATAACCCTTTTATTCTCTTTAAAGTACAATTAAGAGGTACTTGTGTTCATTTGAGTACTTCCAGTTTGTTATTTTATGCCTATTCACTGCAGAAATGTATTTTTTACATTTTTTTGAAAGCTATAGTTACTACTTACTCTGAAGATTCATTACATCGAAACCCACTGTTATTGGTTAAACTACCCAAATGTATAAAATAAATTCGTTAAAATACTCCTTTTCAACTGGCTGTGAACATATGAGTAACAATCCTCAAATAACATAATGTTAAAAGAAGAAAATAAATTATACACGTTACAGTATATGTTTTTAGCCTGGCATCACCAGACTAATTTGAAAATGCGTATTATCTGCCAGAGCAAATAAAACATGAGCTAGCAGGTTCGTCTGGTTCCCATGCTAATATGTTTTATCTGTTATGTCTGAATCTTGTTGTAGACATGAAGGTCTGAAAGTCAGATTATGTAAATTACAGGAATTGGGTTTCTTTATTTTTGGACAAAAATGTGTGCACTGCCTACTGGATGCGGTTTATGTGATTTTGTAATGGCTTGTAAGCACATGCAGACTGGGCATGGATAACAAAAACTCCATCACCATCCATACAGTGTATTAAATCTGAATTGGTCTGAGCAAATGTTCTTGAGAAAGACAGATTGAGAAAAAGAGAGAGAGAGATAGAGAGGAGGGTCCTTGACATCATGTACCTGCTGTTCTCTGGACTGAAAAGGCGGCTTTAAGTCTCAAAAAAAAAATTTTAAAAATTACATTTTACCGCACACTTGTGGCCTTTTAAAAGAGGTTCCATTCAAATTCAACGTAATTCCTTTGTGTCTTAGACAGACATTAAGGGTTTTTCTCTGGACTCATTTGCGTTGCAATGTTCAGCAACAAGTGGAAAAACTTTTGATACCAGCATTTGTTCGTTCTAACAGCCAGCTGAGTGCAACATGAGGTTGTCAAGAGGAACAGTTTGAAGTGGATACACCAATAAAAAGCCTTTACAAAATAACTGAGATGCATTGAACATCACAGGCTGCAGAGAAGGTGTTTCAAAAAATTTTGTGGTGGAATTTTCATTTAATCTTTCAACCTGGAGCTGTAATAATTAGTCGATTAATCAATAAGTCAAATAATGACTTTTCAGGCAAAAATGCCAAACATTCCCTGTAAAGATTTATTGCTTTTCTTTGTCTAATATGATAGTAAACAGAATGTCTTTAGTTTTGGTTGAGCAAACAAGCTATTTGATGCTAACACCTTAGATTTTTTATTATTTTCTGACATTTTATAGACCAAATGATTAATTGATAATAAAAATCTTTAGTTGGAGCCTAATCTTAATGTCAATACAAGATAAAAGAAATCTGCACTAAACTGCAATAGAGGCCAAATCAGATTCAGTTTGTATAAGAAGCATTCAATAATTTTATAAATGTTGGCAGAGTTCTGTGCAGGTAACAACGAGAATAACTGATCCAAACCTCTGCTGCTGCCTTTCCAACGTGACAGATGATTGACAGACATGTTAAATTACAACTTGGGCCAATAAAGAAACCATGAATTAAATATAATTTCCTCCAATCATACAGCTGCTAAAGACCACATGTTAAGAAGCAGAATTTGGCAGGTTATTTTAAATCACAAAACTATCCCTTGCTTAGATTAATCACTGGAACACTTATGATCCAGGAGCGTCTCCAAGACAAAAACACAGACCTGTTCTTGTCCCACTAGCACCAACGCTAAAGTGAATGAAGGAGCGTCAGACAGACTTTGTCAGGACTGTAAAGTTAAAGATACAAGGTGTGTCTCAAACTGATAACTGAGGTTTATATCAAAGGAATAAACACACCATGGGTACGTTATATGGCTGAATTATTTGCTGTAATTATGTGACTGAAAACAATGATATGTAGCTTGTCTGACATTTGTTTCACCTTCTGTAGTGTCTTTTTATTGCCAGAGAATATCTAAACATTACCTCCCATCAGGAGTCACTGAATAAAAGCTTTAGGAAGAGGCTTAGCATGTAAGCCAGAGATCTCCTGTCAACAGCACCAGCATATTGTTAATGGGTTGGAAACCACCGGTTGGTATTTTGTGAATGATCCACTTAGCAACAGACACAAATGTCCAGAGAGAGACCCTGCATCACGTCATGTACTCTCTCAAATCGTAAACATCAGATTTTCATTTGCCAGAGCACTCTGTGTGTGAGAGCAAGAGCGACTGAGAGCAGAGAGAGTTATTACAGTGATTGTGGGATTATGCTGCTTTTTTCGACTGTTGTTTTTCAGGACTTCTGTATCGGGTTGTGGCCTCATCCGCGGGACCTGCTGCTGTGTATTACAGCTCTGATCTGATCTGCCTGACAGATGATTGGGCAACATTAAATCCTTGTTAAGTGCTGGAGCAGGACCAAAGTCAGGAGGAGGGGATGGATGGATGGAGGGGAGGGTTGAGCTCAGGCTGGCCACAGATTGGCAGGGTCATGGTGATGGCTGTGGGTGGGAGTGTGAAGTGACCTCTTTCTTTCTATCCTTCTTTCACTTAATGTAAAACATACTCTGTCTCATAAGGCCAGTCAGACAGTTGACACATGGGCAGAATAGCATATATACAAGAGGAATAAAACACATGTATGCATTCGTAAAACCACACTGTCAGTTCTACCATAAATATCTTTTTTCTGAACACTAAAATAATTAGAAATTCTAAAAAGATGAACATAGAACGAACAACAGCTATTTACTCTAATATATTTTTGCTGAAATGGATCTGATTCAACTACACCAGCTCACCAAGCAGTGAAACAATCTATACCCCCATATATAATAGACATCATAGCTTCCAGTGAGAAATAAACAAGTCTTGAGAGAGAGACTCCACTGCTGAAGTTGCCCGGGACAGCCAATCTTTAAAATTAGTCCAGGGACAGGAATTTAGTCAATACTCTGTACTGAAATTCCCACTATACAGGACAGAGTCCATCCAACAGCTGAAATCTAATTAAGATGCGCTGCAGTGCTGGATGCTCCATTTGGACTTTTCAGTTTCAGTTTGAGGGAAGGTTTCTGAGAGATGTCAAGTGAAGGCTGTTGTAGGTTGAGAATAAGCAGGAGATCTTTACGTTTTGGCCTTGAGGTTTTGACTGCAGTGACCTTGTCAGATTACACAATTACACAATCAAAGATTATTATAGAGCATTGTCAAGGAGGACTAATCCAAGTGCACCTATTCTATGGATATATAGACAAACTACAACCTACACGACTTCAAGGGTGATCATTAAATTTCTATTTCTGGATCTAAAGTGTCTGCTGGCTGTGCACATACTGTTTATTTATTTAATTCAGCATTGTTCTATAGTTGCTGCGTATTTCAGACAACAGGTTGCTGGTGATGATGTCCTGAAAACAGACCAGGCCAGATGTATTTTCTCTGTGTATTTAATCAAGGGGGGAAAAGTCTTAATGGTGTGTGGTCTTTGTCCACACAAAGAGGTGTCCTTATCATGTTATCCTCACTATGTTTCAATACAACTTAATATGTCTCCCCGCTTATTTTGGAAAAGGATTTATTACTTGATCAGATTTTAAAATAACATGGAGGTACGAGTAAATTGGTCAAGATTTTCTGGCTTCTATGTCCTCTAGCTCTAAACCTCTAAACTTTCTATAATGAGAGCAGCACAGAGAAGAAAATTAATAACAGAGTGACAGTGAGAATATGAGAAGTAAGTTTATCAATTTGATTGTCCAACTCTCCTGAAAGGAGGACAGTCCGGTAAACCGAGCCTGAATTTGTGAGCTGTTTTACCAATACGGGATGTTGACGTGAAAACCAGTGTGCTGCTGGATACATAGTGAGGAAATCTGAACTCTTTGTCCCTAATAAGTGCCTAAATTAGTCTGGTGCCTTCAACCTCAGAGACTACATCTTGAAGCCCTACAGTACAAAAACAACAAGACTGCTCAAGGCCTGTGAAGTACAGACTACATCCACTGCAAGTATCTTAATAACTCCACTAAAACAGCTTGAACGTTCATGATTCTAAGACTGATGATGAAGGAAATATGAAAATTGTGACCTGGATGAGGGTTAAAACCAGAGGCTTGGCTATCTAGCCTCTACACTACATTCAGATCTTCCACAGAGGTCCTGGGATCACACAGAGTAAACTCCTAATTTGTGATTCACTCTCTGCATTAAAACAACTGTATCTCCCCCTCCGGCAGTGGAAAGTCATTCATTCAATCCATACGCCAAGTCTTTGAGCTGTCGGGCCAGAACTCATGGCTTAAAAGAGGGATTGGCAGTGCGGCCAGCAGTGGCTGGTAAGAGCTTTATACAGACAGACAGACAAATTCCATCTCATGCAAACACCAGCACATGGCCTCTGAGACTGTTAGAGAAGAGATGTGAATCAATATCCCACTTGTACAAGTGACACGTGTCCAAAACCAATATCAAAGTGCTGTGACACAAAATGTGATTGCTCTGAAAAAACAAACAGTATCTTACATTGCCAAAGCCAGGCCAGGGCAGTAGCTGTAGTAAGTTGCTCGGGTGACAGTTGCCATGCCACCACTGGTTTCTGTCTTTGGCTCAAACAAGTCTGTTTCTTGTCTGAGCTAAGGCACTTGTATGTAATGTGGTAAACATACGGTCAGTTTTTAGCCATGCTAGTTTCATGATCTTGATCAATGTCATCCCTGGACAGTCAGTCAGTCCATCACTTAAGTCCATACTGAAATATCTGGAAAACTAGTGGAGACATTTATGGTGCCCAGGGGATGAATCCCACTGACTTTGGTGATCATCCAACTCTTAGCACCGCCGGCAGGAGGTCAAACTTTTCACTCATCCACTGAATTAATTCAGCATCTGCATCTGCCTGGTTTTACTATGATGAGCTTCTAAAGGGCTAACATTGAACTCCATAAACTACATAATAAATATATTTAATATGCAAGGTTGATATGAAGCTGAAGACTTTGAATTCTGGCATACGACTGGCACAATTTAAATTCAGTGTGGCCACATTGAAACAGCAGGTGTCTGCATAATAACCACGCTGCCTCCAACACACCACACACACACACTGATAGGATGCAGAGCTACAACTGTCATATGTATAAAGGGAACGCTTAACATCCCAGAAACCCATTTATTATACAAAAAAGTTACTTAACAATCATGCAGAGTGATGATCATCCAAGAACTAATAATTACAGTTTATGTAAAGGCACATTGTACTGGAGCTCTGTCACTCTGACAGACCCTAGCACAAATCATATGTGAATTCAGGGCGCACACACAGAGAAACACACAACTACATAACTCCCACGCAGCAGCTTTGTGTTGAAGAGCATGAACAGACCAGTGTTTTTCAAAATAACAGACTGAACAGATTGCAATAGGGCCCACATCAAAAAATCCTGCCGATTCACTAGCCACTTAGTGAAAGGTCACTATATCAGATACATAAACTGTGATATTATAGCACAAAACTTTGGGCTGAAGATTTGCCTTTGTTTGCCTTTATTCTTCTATCAGAAGATTCAGCTCTGGGTGGTATACTCACTGTGCAGACAGCCATAAAGTAAATTATTTTCTATGGATGGTATACACATTCTCTCCATACAACCCAGGCTCTGTCACCTAAACATGTCCCAGAACAACATAAATCCTCTATCGACATAGCAAATATTACTCTAGATGGAAACACAGTACCTCTCTTGCACCCTTATCTACAGTATGTGGATATAAGACACACCTGACACACAAACACTTCCACGTCTGCCACATTCACACATCTAAAATGCTCTGTTTCTCCCAGGAAGAATTCTTCAGTCAATAACAAATGTTCAACACTTTAAAAGCCTGTTTATTACACACATTTCTTTTGAATTTCATTCATTTAATGAAGTTTACAGTAAATTTATTTGAATAAATAAAGAAAGTGTTCAAGACAGGATAAAGAATCTCACAAACAATGTCACTTAAAATTAGTAAAATAGTTGGAAACTGTATTGCTGTTGTTGGAAGCAATTGTTGAGTGTTTTAGAGCCCAAAGAGCTGGAAGATGACACGTAGAAGAAATATGTGTGTGTATGTGAGTGACGTATATCTAGAGTGTAATCTAGTGTGTGTTTGTTTACTGAGCTGTGTGAGAGATGGTGGTCTGGAAGGCGAAGGTGATATGGTTTCGTGCGTGATCAAGGTAGAGGTCTGAGAAGGTGTGTGTGTCACCGGAGAAATGTCGCCACTGCATCAGCTCGGACATGCTGAGATGCTTCTGCGCCGGTCCCCCGCGGTCACCTTGACGACCAAGCTGGCACGGCCTATCAGAAACCTGCTCGTCCTCCTCTACGACAGCTGAGAATTAAGAAAAAAACGTTTGTTAAAGAGTCTCAGTGAAGTCAAATACTGGCGTCAGTGTGCTGCGTGCCTACCCTGGACTGAACCGTCCATGCTGCAGCTGCAGTTCAGCAGGTCGTGTGTTAGAGAGGGCGTGTCTGTCAGGCTAAAAAGATCTCGCAAGTCACTGGTGGAGAAGCTGGTGTGGTCCGCCCCTTTGGCCAGGTCAACCACGGTCCCAGAAAGCCCCTGTTTGGACACCTGTCTTTGGAATATACGCTCCTCAATAGTTCCTGCGAGGAAGTAACACACACCCAGACATAAATCTTCTCATCAGTCTGGTACATGGTATTCTGAATATTTTCACTCATTGTGTGCGCTTGTGTATTCTGACCCGCAGTAAGGAGACGGTATATGTGCACAGTTTTCTTCTGTCCATCTCTCCATACTCGAGCCATGGCCTAGACACAGGAGTGTAGAAGTTGCAGGGGAGAATTACACACATGTGCAGAGCACCATCTGGTGGATATGCATCTATATGATTGTGATACAGTCTGAGGGTGCTTTCACAACTGTAGTTCAGTTCATTTGGCCTTTTAGTTATGGCTTCTTTTAACAGTTCACAACACGCAGATGATTTAATAGTAGTTTAGCTTTGGACTTTCTGCTAAATCACATATCTGCCATCATAAAATCCTGTGAAACTGCACCAGAGTTCGTCTGGAAGTGGACCCAGACCCTCCTTTCCAGGCAGTCTGTGTTTGGTTGTTTGGTCCACACCAGAGTTTGATTGACAGCTTTCACTCCAGCCTAAACCAAACTAACCCCGCAGGCAAACACACCAGTTCATTTGAACCGAACCACACAGTTACAAAGCACCCTGAAAATGTGTGTGTGCGCAAGACAGAAAAGACCAAAAACAAAGCTGATTAGGTCAAAGAAACTTTTGAAAACAGACTTTTAGCTTCAGAAACATATCTGTGAGTGTGTGTGTGGCTTACCTGAATGTCATTGGCAGGGTTCCAGTCAATATCATATAGCACCAGGTGCGAAGCACCCACCAGATTAAGCCCCACCCCACCTGCTTTGGAGCTCAGTAGAAACAGGAAGTTCTGAGAGTAGGGACTGTTAAAACCGTCAACCAGGCGCTGTCTCTGGCCGGTGGGGGTTTGTCCGTCAAGTCGACAGAAGGTGTAGCCCATGTGTACACACAAGTCCTGGAGCAAGTCGAGCGTCTTAGTATAGTTGGAAACTACGACCACTCTGCGGGGGCACACATACTTTGTCATTATACATGGACAGAAATACATCCATGCACATGCAAACACCTGACACTCTCACACACACACACATACCTGTCTGAAGGGCTGAGTTGTCTGATCGAGGTCAGCAAGTCTGACAGAACCAGGAGTTTTCCAGAGTCAGCAGTGTTGAATGCACCTGAAGAGTAGGAGTCTGGGAAGTGCTCTACCAGGCCCTCGTATAAAGAGTTCTCCACTGAACCACCATCTGTTTTTTCCTAAAAAACATAACGCGGTACTCACAGTTAGCTAAATCTACAAACACTAACATATAATACAGTTCAATAAATAACTACTACAACATAAGGCAATCAAATAAGATCAGTAGACTACTACTTTAGAAAGATGCAGGTATCACTCCCCCACCGACTAATAAAGAACTTAACCTTGATAGTGGAATAGAGCAGACCGGGGTGGTTACAGAGCTTCTTCAGGGCAGTGATGCAGGCCAGGTGTGTGTGGGTTTGTGTAGAGCCCAGAAGGCAGGCTCTGAAGACTCTGTGGCAGAGGAGATGCTTGTACAGCTCCCGCTGCAGAGGGGACGGGTCGCAGAACAACGTCCAGTCGAGACGAGGGGGCAGGTAGCGGTTGATGATCTCCTGTGTCCGTCTCAGAATGAACATGCCGGTCAGGCGAGAGAGCTCTGCTGCTCGCTCTTCTCCCAAAACTCTCTCCTCCTGTTGGCGGCAACGGATACGACGTGAGGTTTAAAGCCAGATAAAGTTGTTGAGTCAGGTGACTACATAGAAAGGAGGAAACAGGAGGGACAGTAGCAGCATTACCTCTGTGCAGGAGGGCTGTCTGGAGCGTAGAATGGGCTCCTCGTAAACTTTCCTATATGCAGTGGTCGACCCAAGAATCCCCGGGTTAACAAACTCTATAATAGCATAGAACTCCTGCAGGTCGTTTTGTACTGGGGTTCCTTCAAGACACAAAGACAATTTATTATAAGACCTTTACAAGATGTACAAGAGACTCCTTAAGGATTTCCCATCCGTTTCTGTCAAGAGCTTTGCAACTCTAAATTTCAGCGTAAGTATGTACCTGTTAGTATGACTCTGCGGTTACAGCTCAGGCTGCTGAGGGCTGAGGACGTTTTGATGCTGCTGTTCTTTAATCTGTGGCCCTCATCACAAATTATAAGACCAAATTCCACTTTCTGTACCTGAAAATGCAACAAATTAATACTATAACAAGCTTAAAAAGATTATAAAAGCTTAAGCTGATTTGTTTGTAACATGCACACTTGACAGCGAGACACAAGGTGAACACACCTGCTCCAGGCAGCGTAGCAGCATTTCATAGCTGATCACAAGAACGCTGTGCAGAGGGGATAACACAAACTGCTCCACCTTGTGGTCCTATACATATGACAACAAAGAATGTATATTAATGACATAATGCAGACTAGATTAAGGTAAATGAGGGAATCTGACAAAAAGACATTAGACAAGGAAAAGTCATAGATCAGTGTGGAATAAGATATATAGTAAATTAAATTAAAAGCTAACTGAAATAACAACGCATCAAAAGAACAGAGGGACAAAATACAAAACAATTTAAAAAGAGACATTTTCAAATTAAGGTTTTTAAAAGAGTTTTAACTAAATATAAAGATAAGGAGTTAGTTTAAGTGCATTTCCTACACTCCAAAGCAAGCCTATAATACAATGTCAGGTTCAAAACAGCACCTTTGTGTGAGTATCTTTCTCTGGAATCCTACACCATTGTTGCATGCGTATCTATACATATTTGTGTCTGTGGTTTATGTCCGTGGGGCACATGTGGGTTCTTTACTGTCTTCAGGATGGAGAGTCTTTTTGTATTTCATATTATTTGGCAGTATTTTATTCTTTTGTTACATATTACCTGTTGCTAAATTCTCTAAGTGTAAAGCTTACAGTATAAATAGAACTGCCTTGCCGCATGATAAACTGAAACTGAAACCTCTGATCTATTAGAAATTGTTCATCATGCTGCTTGAGCTCCTTAAAAATCTAAAATAAATTTCCCTTTCTCTCCTCACCTGATCCACAGTGAAAACGCTGATCCTCTCACGGCCCAACCACTTGCTAAACTCCGCACCCCAGTTCTGCACCAGGCTGCCAGGGGTGACCACAAGGACACGCTTGGCAACTTGTTTCCCACCGTACGGCCCTTGTTTAAGCAACGTCCAGGACAGAGCCACGCTCTGGAGGGTCTTCCCCAGACCCATCTCGTCAGCCAGGATAGCCCCATAGCAACCCACAGCTCTGAAGCACACACCATAAAACACATCAATATGATCCATTAGGAATCAGAATAATGGCTGTGATGACTTTTCCTGCTGTGAGGCTAAAACAGATTCATCAAATTCTTTAAACAACTCCATTACCTCATGCCCATGACACACTCATAGAGGAAGAGCAGGCCGTCTCTCTGGTGGGGTCGCAGGTGAGTGGTCAGGTATGGGTCAACAACAACATCAACCACTGGAAGCCCTGACTTGTTATTAGACCACTGGTGGTTAGGAGAGGGACGAGGCATCACCAGTGCACCTGCAAAAGATCCACAGGTCCCGACTATGTATAAACACAATGTTCGTATATGAACAAAGACGAAAAGTCAAGGCTTGAAACAAACCAAAAGATACCAAAAACAGTTTGAAGACATTTTTGAGAAATTGCCTCAGAAATACACCCAATTTAGTGAACAACAACAACAAAAAAATATGTATTTAATTAATTGTAGACACTTAGTAAATCACCTCAGATAGATAAAGTTTCTGATTGATTCTACATACCTGGAGCCAGTGGGTCATGGCGAGGTCGGCAGGTTTGTTCCTCCTCTGGTTTGGATCCTGGAAGATCTGCTCTCCCCAACATTGTTGGTGGGCAGAAAGGTTTGGAAGCAAATCGACGAGACGGAGGGGGAGCTGACTTTGTGTGTAGTTCCTCTTTCTCTACTTGGACCTCTTGGAAACAACGTCCCCTGGCAAAGTCCTCCGCAGAAATGACCCCCATCACCTCCACCTCCTTCCCTCCAATCATCAGGGTTTCTCCCTCGGACAGGGAGGCCAGCACAGACACCTTGTAGCCACTTCCTACACACAAACATAACCAAATATACATGCTGTAGCACTTCTATGGGAAAGACTAAAGCAGTTAAAGCAGCTATAGTGGATATTTTTATATTAAAAATTGATCACATGACTACTTGTATGTAAAAGGGTTTGCTCTCTGTGACGGACCCACCGATAATCACTCAATTCTGCAGTTCCCCTCCTCTCCACTGAGCATTATAGTCTTTCAGTTCATAGATTTACCCGCAACTTAACTGTTTTGGTTCACTCTCACTTCTTGCATAAGTGTTTTTGGCCGCAGCAAACCACTGGGTTCAGAAGAAAGAAAAAAAAAATGCAAAATCTACCTGCTTATACATAGTGGAGCACTTAGCTGCTAAAGAGCAAGATACTTCCTTCAGGAGTTTGTGGAGATCCAAAATAGAGCTAAAGGAGAGTCAATATTGGACTTAAAATCTTCATTAGGTGTGACATTTAAATACAATCAACCATCAGCACGTTATAGATAATATAACACAATAACTATAATCAGTTCTTTAAGAACAGATTATAAAGAATTTGCTCAATCACAATCACTTTTGAAGGTTAAGCTTTAAACCTGACTCTAGTCTAAACCCAAACGTCACTGTTGGATGTGGTTACATGTGAAACAGAGCACACTTCACATCAGAAGAGTCACTATCTTGATACTTTTTTTTCTACAAGAAAACTTGGTTTTAAATCACAATTTAAAGTTACTTATGTTAAAGATTTGCTTAACTGTCACATAGGCCTCAGTCACAGTGTTCCTTCTCCCTCCAGACTAAAACATGACAAAAAGTACAATATAAACTGGGGCGTCTCTGTCTCACCCTTGCCAATGTCCTTGCCCTCCATATCTTTCAGTGTGGCTGTGCGTCCTCTTGTAACCAGGACTGCATCACCCTCCCAGCGCTTGTGTTTCTTCTTACTGGCCTTACACCACACCACACTGAAGTAACGCACTCCGTCCTGACTGCAGCCGGATTTTGAGTCTGCACCTCCAGAAACACAGGCAGACCCCACTGGAGGCTGAGAGGTTTGAGAAGATCCAGGAGTCAACTGAGGGTAACCGTTCACTCCTGTAACACAAAAGACAAATAACACAAACAGAAATATCTTACACGCAGCCCACCAGCAGAGGTCACTGTTGCACCAAGTCTACACAACATACTCTACCTTCATGGGGATGATAGGGACATACATTTACGTGCCTGAAAACTCAAGTGCAAACATGCCATGTTAGAATTAGAAGAGCAAGAAACCATGGTCATCATAAATATAGAGTACCCAGTAAAGAAAAAATGTCTTCCTCAGAGAGGCTGAAATGATGAGAACAGATGCCTGTTTGACATGTAATAAACACAAGAACAGTAGAATATTAACCTTACTTTTTTAATAGAAATAAGTGAACATATGGACAAACTGTAAAAGAGACTGACAACACTGGTATACCAACATTACAATACAATCAATGTTGTAATCACATACATTAAATAACAATAACATCACAAAACCAATTCCACATCTCCCTTATTTTGATCACTTAACCGTCAATTCAGCCACTCACAGAACAGAATTTGTCATCTTTAGGGTCATGTGTTTAAGGCCTTTAACTTATGCTTCAATCCTGGGTATCTGAACATTTGTCAGTTCTAAATAAGTGTTACTTTGTTGGTTTGGAGTGCTTCTTTTTCATTTGTAACGTACAGAATTTTGATAAAACACAACTAAATTGGTTACCTAAAAGTGGAACAAGGAAATGCCTCTTCAGTTTATCACATCTGATTTTTACAGATGTCAGATCAAGTGGAGATTTTCTTTACAAAGAATTAACAGAGCACTAAGCAATCCCACAGATATGACCTGGGCAGACTCTCAAACTTGTGACACTCCAGTATATCAATATACTAAATACTGCTAGAATAATTGTTCTAACAATCCCGGATAATAAAGATCATTAACACTATGCCAAAATTCCAATAGATACATGTTGTTGGCAGATACCGGCAGGAAAAGCACCATCATGGTACAGGTCAATCATAGTAATATTCCCTTCCAAAACACGGACTTTCACTTTTATTTGACCTATTTTGGCCTGTCACAGTGTTTTGTTGCCGCTTCTGTCAATAAGTGAGAAAATGATGATAGATTTTTAACACTGACATGAACACAGACTGATGGCAACACAGGTCAGTCGTATACTGCAATATGCAAACAGGCTTTCAGTGTCTGTACGAGGCACTATGTTTCCAAAAGAAATTTAAGCTCTGAAACAGCTTTCAAACATGAAACTGATGAGTGCGATTGCTCCACAGCCTTTTCTCTACACTTTAAACTCCTCAGAGCCTCTCCCTTTCCAACACTGGCCACAGATGTGCGTGTTCATGCTTGTTATAGAGGAATTGGCAGTCCGTGTCTCAGTCGAGCAGCCTTTAGTTTCTCCACTTTGATCTTGGCTCTCAGAAGTTCCTCCTCCAGTTCCTGTTTCCTCTTCAGCCCCTCCCTCTTCTCCTCCAGGTACACGGCAACCTTCCTGTGATTGGCTACCACCAACTCGTGCTCCTCTTTGGCCAAGTGCAGAGGGCGAAACCTGTTGGGCTCGTGGTGAGGGTAGATGTCGTTGGGGTAGAGGTCATGGCCTAAGGGCAGCGGCGAGTTGGAGAGGGGGATGTTAACAGAGGACGTGGTGGGAGACAGGGATGCTTCGTAATCGTGGATGCTGCCCAAGTCCTGCTCCCCATCCTGCTCCTGGCCTCCGTCCAGCCCTGGCCCTGTGTGGGCTGAGAGGATGGGGAGGTCTGGCGGTGGTTTAACATCCTCTTCAGGGTCCAGCTGGACCACCTCATGCGGGATACTTGGGACAGCTGCTGAATAATCCTGGAGTCCAGCCAGAGAGGAGCTGCTGCCAGGATGTTCGATAGGAGAGTTGTGCTTGCTGTATATTAATCTAAAAATGGAATGAGGGATAAAAATAAGTGAGCTTTTATTGAGTGTCTACATTGTTTATGTGAGGTGTGTAAAGACCTCTGTTGGTGGTAATGCACACTAAATAAATAAATCAGAGATCAGTTGACTAATCAAGAGTACATGAGAGGTAATTAAGTGATTCACCAAAGTAAAAAAAACAAAGCTATGCTGGTTACAGCCTCACAGATACCACGATTTCCTTGCTGTTTCACATTATTATGCATCAACGATTTTGTTGCAGCTCATCACAGTGAGTAAGCAAGTTCAAAACATAATTTAGAAGTTTAATTTGCAATACATATTCTTAGATTCTAAATTCTAAATTATTCAATGGTTGGTTTTCTTGTGCTCCTGTTGATATATTCTGTCTCAGCCTAATTTTCCTTACTTTCTGTAGCACTGAGAACTTAAGCCAATATTAAAAAAACATTATACCACACAATTCACCCAAAAGTAAACTAATTAATTGATCAATACCACAACAAGAGTTGATTTTTTTCCACGTGAACAACAGAGTAAACAGTGGCAGGAAATTCTGTATTTTCCTGCTGAGCCTGAAGATGTACAGCATGTGTGTAATCTGATTGGGTTTGGGAGCTGTGAGTTCGGCCCCTCCCTTCCCTCCTCCTCTAACAGTTGAATCTTTGTCATGACTACATACTTGTTTGGAGCTATGAAGTATGTCTGTGCTCTCTACTCTCACCTGACTACTCTGTTATCTTTTTAAGTCCGTACTAAAATGTGTGTCTGTGGTCATAGGTGTGTATCACACCGTACCTGCGCAGTGCCTGGTCCTTTTCGTGGATGGGCACGAGATGAAACAGGTGAGGGATCATCTCCATAATTCTCCTGGTTGGCTCGGAGATGCTCGCTCTGTACTCTGGCTGGGCGTGTCTCCGCTGCATCACTTCCTGCTTGCCGGACTCCTTCAGCCTCTTGTAGAGGGTCCTGAGGCCCTGAGCGGTGCGATGGGGTCTGTCCCCTCCCAAGGCGTTGTACTGCTCAGCCACAGTGTCCCAGCACTTGTTCTTGTCCATGATGACCGCGTGCTTGTTGGTGTGCTCCTCCAGGATGCGGATGTGAGGACGGACCAGCTTCAACAGGTCCAGCTTCTCGGAGAGGGTGAAGTTGGAGGAGCGAGCTTTACCCACCATACTGGATAGAAACACAGAGCTGGACGCCATCTTACAGCATAGCGGACTCACGCAGACCAAGTCCGGCCTATGGCTGTCACCCCTCAGTAACCACACTTGATAGTATTGCTCCTCACTCTTCCCACCTGTCTTTTTTTTTTTTTTTTTTTTTTTTGTCCCTGCTGCTGGCTTCTCTTGGTCCACAGTGATAAAGCTAACACTGGCCTAACTCCCATACATTTCTCAAATTCCCTCTCTAATTCAAATATAAGCTATGTCTAACATGTGCAAGGATTCATACACTACTCCTTGGTTCCCTCTCAGCTACGTTGCACAACAAAAACAGGCTGTGCTGCACACAATAAGAATCAGGCTTAACTAGGCCAGCCTCATTTAGGCCCCCGCCTACCGGCGGAGGGCTTTGGATGAATTCCTCCCAGCTTAGGCTGACGTAGCTAAGCCGCTTAAGCCCAGCCCGACCTACTTACAGCTCGGTTTCTCTAAACCCCAAACCAAGCACAGCACAGAGCACAGCACAGCCACTCTGCCTCCACAGTGTAACACGGGGACCGGCGGCAGAGGGTCTGTGCACTTGGCACAAATGAGGGGAAAGCGGTCTTTGGACAGCGTGTCTCAGTTTATCAGGGGTCAGGGGTCTATTTTCCAGAAGCGGGCGACGCTTTGAAATAGCGCTGGCTTAACTAACTGAGTGTGTGTGTGTGTGTGTGTGGGGGGGGGGGCTCGTGGCCGCGCCGCGCGTGCCCGCGGGAGCAGCGCGCTTACATCCGCTTTCGACGCCGTTCGCGGTGGATGCATAAAATAAAATAAACCCCGATTCACTCGGCGTGGACAACCGCGTCCTGAGGGGGGGGCAGACGGAGCTGCGTGTGTGTGTGTGTGTTTCGGGGAGGGAGACAGAGGCACTAGTTGCTCTCGCAGGAGCGGGGAGCGGTGGCTCACTGATCCTGAGCACAGTCCTAATCTGCCCCGCGCTGCCGCTGCACTCCCCGGCCGGAATCTGCATAATGCCGGACCTGCTGTCACTCAGCCTCAGCCCGCACGGTTTAACACGCGTCTTCAGCGTGCGTGTGCGTGCGTGTGTGTGTGTGTGTGTGTGTGTTATTATTAGCCACAGAGGGACGGGGGAGCACTGCCGAAGCTGTCCGCGCCGCCGTCATTCGCGCAGAAAAGTGGTTAAAAAGGAAACAGGGGACGTTTAACTGGAGCACACTCGTCCGTGTTGCTATGGCGGTGCAGGTGATGTCTCATGGTGAATCTCGGCGTGTGTCAGAATAAGAAGAGGACCGGGCAGGGGGTTCGTGTTAAGTCAAAGCAGATCGCCTCCTGGCTACTGACACGACCAACAAGTCTGGCTCCGTGTGCATTACATTTCTTGGTTGAGAAAAAAAAAACGTTTTGAAAATTTTGCAACCAAAGATTATACCTGTGCAAGGAGGAATTCAGTCCCTCTCATACTCAGTGATAGGTTTTTCATATAATTGAGATCTGAACAGGAGATGCAGGGAGAGGATTCAGCAACATGTTTCCTTCATTTTTCCGAAATAATTCTCACATCTCTGAATCTGTTTAATTGTTTCTAAACATGGAGTTCAGATTTGCAGATTTCCCAAAAGCTTCTTTAGTATTTTTATTTAATACATGTTATAGTGATGTAGGTACTAAATGCACATGGTGCATTGAAGTAAGTACTACTTACTTTTAAATTATGACTATAGGGGTTGATTACACAGCCAAAGATAGAAGACGTCATGGCTTAAACACATCATGGAGAAGAGATACAGTGTCAGTCAAATGTTTTAATTAACCTCTATTATGTTGTATGTTTAGGTATTCCTTGAGCAATTTCAGTGTACATTCATTGGAAATAAATTAAAACAAAGAAAAAGGGTAAAAGGGCATGTTTGATAAAACAGGTGCCTGTTTTTTTTTTATCTTCATTGCTCTAATTAAGCACCTGTGCAGCAACGTACTGTTTATTCATCTTTCAGTGGATGCTCGTACTGTCGTTTTAACATAGAGGCCTAATTGGCGTTTAATCAAGCACTAATTAAGTGTGTTGTTAAGATCTCAGGGGGGTTATCTTGACAGTGTCCACACACTGAGATCTGTCGGACCTTTTTCTATGAACGATCCTTCCAGCTTCTGGATTCATTTTTGAGTATGAATATGGTATCAGTGTGAGCTATAAATATGCATTCCCCTGACTCTCACACACAGTACTTCATACAACCATGCCTGTCACAATAGCAGCATTACAATAGCAGCATTACCATAGCAGGACATTCTGGCACATATTAATGTGCTTAAGTAATTGTCCTGTCATGGTTATTTTTGCCACAAATATTTGTGTCTCACCGGCTGGTCTGTTGTCTTCTTTGAACTCCTCCATGTTAGGATGTTCTGTTTCAGCGTCATTTTCTTTACTTTCCGTTGCACTGAGAACACGTGCCAGAGCCCTTGACAAGGCTGGAGCAGGTTGGACAGCTTTGGGCTGGACATCGTTCTCTGTTTTACTCTGAGCTGGTGCTGCTAGACTTCTCTGAATCTGCAGGACAAGAGGAAAAGAGAATTTATAAAGTGAGAAAGATTGTTACAACACTAACGGATGAACAAGGATCAAAAGAATACTTTGGGATCATACTGCGGGTAAAATGTTGTGAATGATTTACCTTTTCCAGTGCATTGCCCAAACCTAGTTTAGGGGTAAGGGGCTTGGATTCAGCAGTAGATGCTCCAGGAGGCACAAACCGAGGCTTCTTCACTGCATTACCCAAGAGCTGGCTGGGAGCTCCCGAGCGTCGCATTCTGCTACTTCCAATCCACAATAATCTATCTGCTAAAGACAAAAGGCAATTAATATCAACATAATAATTTATACTGGCAACAAATTAGGTCCTATACAGTATTATATATGTCAGTATCTCAGTAAACATCCAAGGATCTTTCAAGGAGCTCAGACTACATGGGAAAGAAAATTATTTTTCCAGAATTCATTAATTAATCAGTAAAGTGAGTGAATGTGTAAGGGAGACTGGTGGGTTATTCCTCCCACCCTAACTTAATTTCTTCTTTAGTAGCTCAGTGTTGGCGCCCTTGTCCACAACAGACAGAAGGTGTCATTACCACCACTACTGGTGCATACATTTAGACCAGCTTACACAGAAGAGAATACACACCTTGGAATTAGTGATATTACTTTATGAGAAACGAATTAATTGCTGCTTTGATACATAACTAATACAGGGACTTATCAGACACATATACCAAACATTGTCTTAGATACTAACTACACTAAAACACTATTTCCCCCCATTTCATCTCATTATGAAGACACCACGTCGCACATTTTAGTGACACATTCAGTAAATTATTTTTTTAGCTGTTAAAACAAGGAAAGGGAAATGTGAAAATAACTGTACAACAAAACGTTAACGGGGGATTTTATGAAAACAATGCAACCTATTTAATCCCAGTCTTCTCATACATTGATCGTGTGGACCATCATCTAATCGGGGGCTTTCTACCCTGTTTACCATCACCTGGTTAACTTGAGGTGAGCAACACATGGAGCACTAACGTTAGCGACGTGGACCTGCGGGTGAGCGAGCAGGTTTTAACTCAACAAACACGGCCGAACCGGTCGAAACTCGCCTGCAGTGTCAAGTCTGATAACGTGTGACAGCGTGTCATACATACCCGAACCAACTAGAAGTCGAATGAAAACATTTAAGAGCTCAAAATGTCACTCAATCGCCCCCCCAAAGAAACAGTCTCGTCTTGTTTTCTTCACTTTAACTCTCGAGTCTGTTTCTCCCGCGGAATGTTTTGAAGAACCTGATTGGTCGAGCCGCGGCAGTGGGCGTGGTCAGAGCTCTCTGGGTGCGTTCGATTTCTAAGGTCAGGACAGCTGACCGGTTACATCCGGGTTTGGACTTCCGCAAACCTTCAGTCCCCGAGACGTATATCGAGCGCACTTTGTGCCTTCCCTGGATGACCTCACTTCTACCCTTCATTAACATTAGAAAGAGAATAAAATCTTTCAAACATTGGTTAGGACAACGTTGGTTTGGAGTTTCGGTTTTGGATATGACTTTTATACTTTGATATGGTATATTTTATACAGTCAGTGAATACTTTATATTTTGTCCACCTGATTTGACATTGCTATAAATGTATTAAAGTCATACCAATTGATTTGAACTAATCAACATCAATAGTCTTGGTGAAAAGTGAGTACATTTACTCAAGTGCTGTACTTAAGTACAATTTTGAGTATTTAAATCTATGCAAAATGTATGCAAGCAACAACACTGAATTGTGCCTCTTTGTTAATGTATCAGTTATTATAAACCAATAATATAATATTTAATGACATATCACTGACAGTTGCCCTTATGTTGCATAATTTTAACTTGATACAAAGTACATTTTGATGAAAAGTCTTACATTCTTGATTTGAATGCACAACTTTTATTTGAAATGAAGTATTTTTTCACTGTGGCATTGCTCATTTTTAGTTAGGTAAAGTATCTGAATAATTCTTCCACCGCTGAGTCGAACAGAAATGGAAGTTGCCTGAATATAAAGGGACTGGGATGAGTCCAGAGGTTTGGGTTGCTCTTTGATTTTTGCAGTCGTAGAGTATGTGCCATCTGATGTCATGCAGTCTGTAATCCAATCGGGGAGAGAGAGAGTGTAATCCATGTTAATCCCACATCCAGAGAGCGAGAGAGAGAGAGACAGAAACCTAGGATAGGGTGGGTCATTAAATAAACAGGAACAGTTTGAACCCAGCTTTATTGGTAGGGCAGAAAGGAAAGCACACTACTGCAGAATTTGTGTGTTTAGGAGTGTGAGTGTCTTTTTTCCTGTAATTCTGTCTGTCTCTCTGATCTGATCTGATCTCGTCTGACAGCTGCCTACCTGTGTCCTGAACCCTCGTTGTCAGGGATACTTCTCCATGGAGACGCACTCCCAAAGGTAGGGGAGGGCTTTAAGGGAAAGGAGACCCTCACCTTGATGGAGCAACAATTTAAAAGAGAGAGGATGAAGAAGGAAAGACCGTAGCTGTGTGGAGAAATAAGAGGGAGGGTCACCTGTTGGGGAACAAGTGGAGTGGAAATCAGCCAAAGGAAAGAAGAAGAAAGAGTTGGATTAAGTGAAAGGTAGGAATATTACTATCAGAGTTAATGATCAAAAATATAAGCCACAAATGAGATTGAACAAGAATTGTTGTCCCTGCTTTAGTCATGTTTGTATAATCTATTTGTGTGGTTGCAGAATGGGCTACGATCTGGAGAGGTTTGTGGGTTACGTGAATGAGGGTCTTCTGTGCTGTGTGTGTCGAGACGTGTTGGAGCGCCCCCTCCAGGCGCCCTGTGAACATGCCTACTGCAGCGCCTGCATCAGCAGCTGGCTGGTCCATCACCACTCCTGTCCCGAAGACAGACTGCCGCTGGATGTGGGCAGTCTCAGACCACTGTACAGGTCTGTCTACATCTCTGCATCTGTGTGAATTTGATTATCTCTTAGTTTCTGGCATTTCTTGCTACTAGTGAGTGGGATCACACGTGTATACTGCTCTCCATGCTCACCCTTACTTCTCTGATACTGCTTTTGTCTTTGATGGCAGATATATGCGTAATGACCTGAACCGCCTGCAGATACGTTGTGTGAATGCAGGGCAGGGTTGTGAGGTGGTCTGCTCCCTGGAGAGCCTGCACACACATGAGGATGAGTGCGAGTTTGCCTTCATATCCTGCTCTAACACAGGTATGAAACCTCACACTGAGCCCATCTAATTATTTGATAAGGTAAAATAAGTTTAGCGGTAGTGTTTTACGTTGTTAAATGGTTATCCATGTGGATGTGTGGGATATAAAGGTAATGTGACACGTGTGTGTGGGAGCAACAGGTGGCTCTTTTGTTGTCATGGCTACCTCCCAAACTAGTGCACCTATGGGACTTGTTCAGGACTGAAAACCCCCACGGACCTCACACAGAGTGTATTCAGGGTCAACTTTCCATCACTCTTTAATGAGATTTTTAAAAGTGTGTATGTGTATGTATATACAAGCATGTGCTCTTGTGCTCACAATGTGACTGTGACCTGTCCTTGGCAGGTGGAGAGTACATATGTTACCACTGTGGTAGGTATAGTTACAGTGTGTGCATGCAGTGTGGCTTTTTGCAGTGTTATCTATTATAGGAATGCAGTTTTAATGCAAGATTCCAGCTGATATTTTACTTGCTGTCTATGACTGCTGTGACCTGCGAGAAGTTATTACATTTGGTCAAAGATGAGGCATAATAAATGCAGCGAGGAGTATAAAAGCTGTCTTCTATAGTTTCAAGTAAATTGTGGCTTTAGTAACTTTACTTCCACAAAGTAGAAAGTCGATTTGACCCTTGAAAGAATTACAGAATAGCAGACCATTATGTAATGACACAACCAGGAGCATATTCCATTTAGGTTTGCAATGAAGTTACCTTAACGTTTCAACCTTGTGAGGTAATCTTTGACAACTTTCTTACAGAGACACAATGGTCATGTGTTTTAAAAGCACAACTGAAGTGAAGAGCGATTGGTTATCTGGGCCTGGATGTTAGTGTGTGACCATATTTTACCAATCTTTACGATTCTATTATTTGATTAAGTGTCAAACTAAGTAATCAGCATGAGTAATGTTAAGTCAAGTAACTCCACTTCTACTTGAGAAATAGTTTGGTACTGTTTCTGCTCCTGTGTATACTACTGCGACTTGTAATTATTTTTTAGTTCAAGCCATGTCTGCAAACCAAATTTGCTTCATGTGAGGCCTATCAACCTTTGTGCTCCTGTCCTGTCACAGGTTGTCCTGTGCAGGTAGAGAGGCGGGGTTTGGAGGCTCACCTTTCAGAATGTAACTTCCGCAGCAGAGAGTGTCCCAACGGCTGTGGCCACACCCTTCTCTCCATTGACCAATCACAGCATAACTGTGTAGCAGAGCTGCGCACGGAAGTGGAGATGCTCAGGTATGTTTGTGTGTAGTTAGGAAAATGTCTTCTCTCTCTCTCCTGTCCCTGAACACAGAGGGAATTGCCGCTGTTTGTGTTCGATTTTTTTAAGAGTATCATTTTGTCTCATTAAATATTTACGGCAGGGCTGAGATGCTGTGCAAGGTGGAGGAGGTGAGACGAGAGATGGAGTCTCGGTTGGACTCGCAGAGGAGACACATGGTGCAGAAAGAGTCGCAGCTGAAGAACGATGTGGAGGAGCTCAAGGTGATCTGTCAATCCTTCTCTTGTATTCAACTTTTAACTTTTAAAGTAACAACAACCAGACTGCATTTGAGGTACTGGCACATTACTAGACGTTCCATTTAGTGAGAGTTTTAACACTACATTTACATAACTACATGTCTCAGAGATATGTGCTTTCTTTTTTTACTCTAGCTGATGTCATTAGGGTTAGCACCGTGAACCATTTTGATGCACATTTTAGTAATCTTGTGTCCTCTCCGTGCAGGGTCAGTTGTCCCGTGTGATGTGTGACATGCGAGCCCTGTTAGGAGCAGAGCGTCTGAGAAGACAGGAGCTGGCAGAAGCAGAGCTGGAGAAGAGGGAACTGTTGGAGCTCCTCAGAGACCTGCAGCCAACCAGGAGTCAGCATCCTGTCGAAGAGACAGCCAGGGGCCAGCATCAAGGAGACCAGCAGACATCTGGACGGGAACCACACACCGAGGCGACAAGACACCAGCAGAGGGAGGCATCTTTACACGCCTCCAGTCTATCACTATATTCAGCTCAGGCCATAAACATATCGGGTCCACCCCCATCACCACAGCTGGGAGAGGGGCCACGCAAGGGTGGAACCAGAAGCCTGACTCTGGACTGCATCAAGAGGAAGAGCCGGGAGGTGACGGTCATCTGAGTAGTCTGGACTGGTGGGAGATTTGCCAAAACTAGAAAAAGATTAAATCTTTATTTTTTTTAATATTTGGCAGCTTCCAACAAGAATTGAGTAATCAAAATATGGTGCATGTACAGTAAGCTCTGTAGTTTCTGGCTTGAGTTTGATGAGATTTATCGATCAAATCAGAGTGTAAATTAACAGCTGAAAGTAGTCCGCTGTGGAATGAACCAGATGTGTTTGAAAAGCAAGTCTTTTTGTGTAATTCTACAAACTAAAGTGATCTTTTGCCTGTAAGCTGTTTAAGTGAAGATATTTATTCATTTTGTAGGCTCAGCCCCCTATTCATTTTCTGCAACAGATCATTGTGTAATTTTGTATCCATCGGGTTTCAATTAAAAACAAGTTACTTCAAGTAATTTAATTGATTTCAGGACCCAATTATTTTCTCATTAGTGATCCATCTGATGCAGAATAATTATACTGCATAATTGTTTGTTAAATGGTTTTTGAGTGTACTGCAAGAACCTGGTTACATCAGAACGTCTACATTTTTGAAGTCTAAACTAACTTAAAATGTTAAAAATTGTTTCTTGACTCACAATGTGAGTTGAAGGTATTAAAAAGCGACACATACAAAGCGACTCTTGGAGGACAGCTGGTATGGTTTTCATGTTATACCGTATGGAAGAGCTTGCGTAGTTATGTGTTTTGGCTGCGATAGTCTCCATCAATACTATGGGACTGCATGTATCACTAACAATACTTTGACATAAGAATGGTTACCTGGATGCACCACGAGAGTTGTAATATTCTAGGTTCAACCTGTGTTATAAATCATGTACCTCTCTGTCACACAAATACTTTTTGTCACCACTTACTCTCATTAAATACAACAAACACTTCCTAAATAATCTTTAAAAAAAATGGTCACTTTGGTCTGTAGTATTGTTTAATCTTCACACACTAAATTCTTGTCATGCACCTTGAAAGGAGCTTAATGTCGTGTAATTTTGGCGCCTCTAGTGGTTTCGAGTGGAACAATTTTTCAAGTTTCACTTTTTAAAGCATAATCAGTGCTTTGAGTTAGGCCTGTTTTCTGAAACTTATGACAGGTAATAGTGGTGCATCAGTTTATTATTTCATCTGGTGTTGGTTAAAAACAAAAGTGTAAGCTTGGTTGCTATGACCTTTATTCTGTGAATACAACTCATGATAACAAAACATAAAACATCAACACAGAGTCTGTACGTCATTATGACAACGTCATCCCACCACGTTTCCATGGAGACAGTATATATATAATATCCTGATTGGTCCATATGTTGCCATGAAAGGCTGCAGTCATTGCCCAGGTGAATTTACCTGGTGAAGGAGCGCACATGTCTGCCCCTCCCACCTCCGCTCCCTCCCCCACCACTGAACTTGCTCCCCTGAGATCCTCTCCCCCCTCCTCCACCTCCCCCACCGCCTCCTCCAACACTGCCGCCACCTCCTCCACCGCTAAGCCACGACAGCCCGGCACCTCCTCTTCCCCGCGGGGCTCGGTCCCGTGGAGCCAGCCGATATGCACCTGGCAAACAGAGATGGAAAGAAGTTCAGTGTTTTTTTCGAAATTCACATTGCAAAATCAAGCAGAAAGTGTGTGTTGGTGTACACTTCATACTTGCTGGGGGTTGTCTGGAGGGCAGCGGCCCACGTGTGAAGTTGCCCTGGCCTCCGCGGGGCTCACTGTATGTTCCTCTGTGGGTGATAGCTGGAACTTGGCCGCTCCATGATGAACCGCGGCCTCCTTCTCTGCGAGCGTAGTTACCTACAGAAGCAAAAAGAGAGGATTTATCTCCCTCTACTGGCCAACAGGTGGTTCTGACCAGCAGTATGCCCAAATCCCAAACTACTACTAGAGACTGTACAGTATACTAATAGTTGGTACTAGCTTTTTTCAGAGCTTTCACCACCTCTCATGCTCTTCATTAGTGGATATGTACTCAAGTATGGAACATGCGATAACAGGTGGTACAACATCATGTGGACCGAGTTATTTCCATGACAACTGAGCAAACTCCATCTGCTAATGAAAACCATGAGATAAAGTTGAAAGCCCTGAAAAAAAAGCCAGCGACAGTACCTTGTGTTAATATTTTCACGTCAAACTACTGTTTCCAAGGTCAAGAATGAACTTAAATTCTCAAGTAAACAAATGACATGAAATATACGCTATGTACTAATATTTACAGTGTACTGTATTGGTAATTATTATACAAGAAATGAACTGTGACATTTAGTAATAACACAAATTGATGAGTGGCATGTTCCAGTAGACATGATAAAAAAAATAGCTGGTAAAGAGAACCAACATTTGCTGAGGCTACAAGTCATTTAACTACACTTACATGGAAGATTACAAACATGTCTTATAAAGTGAATACATGAAGTTTTTTCTTTTTCAATATGATTGTGTTTGTCTGTGTGTACATACCGGACAGCAGTACACCTTTAGGTTGTGGTGGAGTGAAAAAGCGAGTTTGGCCGTGGAAGGCACCTCTGCCTCTGTTACCAGTGAACAGTCCTCTCGTGGGGGGTTTGGGGGAGCTCTTGGGAGGCCGTTTAGGGGGCAAAAGTCCAAGAGGGGTTGTAATGTCTTTAAACTCTGCCGCCACAAAGTCATCGACGTGCATACTGGGAGGACGGGACGTGTTCTGTTTGCGCTGGCGGAAGATATCATGGGGTCGGCAGACATTCTGTCCAAAGCCTCCTCGACCTCCACGCCCGCGAGGAGCAGCCATGATGTGGGCTCTCTTAGCGGGCTCAGTGTAATCTGATTTACCACTGCAGAGACACGAGACGACATTCAGTCAGTTGATTAGAACACGACTCAAGATGTAAGTTCTCTGCAACAAATACAAAGCAGTTATGGAAAAATAACTGCGTTAAAACGCAACCAAACCCTGGGACAGTACCTAGATGTGATGAACGTTTCATGCTTGTGTTTGCCCAGTCGGAAGCCTTTTGGAGCCTTTGAGTGACCAGGAGACGAGGGCTCAGAGAGGAAGGAGCGCTCCAGCTCTGCCTTCAGGTCCAGTTCTGGACAACACTCCTGAGCCAGACCCACCAGATCCACCTTCACCTGCCACACAGACAAAGTGGCAATCATAGACATACATACTGTCTGCCAAAAATCAGTTTCAATCATACACATACACACTTACCATATCAAGGTCTGCTTCCATGTCATCAGTTTGGAAGGGAGAGAACCACAGAGTCTTCAGCTGCTCATCCAGAGCTTCTGACAGCATGAACACCGTCCTACAGATCACAACGTACAGAGGCATGATATACTTACTATTACACCCAGAGTTTTCTCTCATTTTCCATAAAAGTGATGCATTTGGCCCATTTTAGTTCTGATCTGTAATCTGTAATAGGTTTAGTTTCTAGTTTCAGAGAAACCATTTTGTTATGAACATCTGATTGAACAATTAAACAAAATTTACATTTCCCTTGCTGGTATGGTAACAGCCTCCCTGTGATTGATGACTGAAAACAAAATTCTTGATGTATGTCATTTTGTACCTATGATTGAACTGGGCCCCAAGCATCTCGGGTGCTGGCAGAATGGGCTCAATATCAACTGCAGGAGGTGTGTCTGTGGCCGTCTCCAGTGTCTGCCTCAGAACAATCACATTCTCCAACATAGTCTCCAGTGAATCATCGTCCTTACATAGTTTCTACAAACACATGCACAGAGTTACAGAGTGAGTTAAATGAGTTAAAGCAGAATCAACCTTGTCTTTGCAAAGACTATAAAATGATTTTTACCGTAATCTGTTTCTCTAAAGTAGAGAGCGGATGGGTCTCGGACTCATCCCACTGCAGCAGAACTTTCATCTCAGTGCCCGACAGCAACCGTGGAGCGGTGAAGGCAGACTCCTCGCCAGACCCCTGACCTTCCTCCACACACTGGATTAGAACACAAACAGATATCCAACAATAAGATCCAATATCACATACTGTTTGTAACTCTGCAAGAGAGAGAAAGTATTAGTTATTTTCTTTATGCACAAATACCAATTTAGTCCCATGGAATTTATACTTAAAGCACTTTTTATGATAATTGTAAGCTGTATTCTGATTGCTTCCATTTTACTAACAATCATTTCTACAGTTGCTTTGACAGAAGATACACTGTAACATATACATATATATACTTCCATGTGAAACATGAACCAGCCATAAAACCAGGTACTGACCATTGTTTCGGTGTTGAGGATCTGTCTGAGGAAGTCCAGCAGAGCAGAGAGCAGATCTGCTGAGTCCTTGTTGAAGGCAAACACCAATCTCTTCAACAGCGAGCACAGACCTGCACCATGTTTCTTCATAGCACTGAAACAAAGATTAAGAGTAATCAAAGTCTTGTTTGACAAAGAAAGGGACTCTATGCTTAGTAGAACGAGAAAAGATTATAAAGGGAAGCAGTGGCAATGCCATGAAACAAGAAAAGAGCGTTTCCATTTACAATTTGAGATGGTAGAGTCCATAGTCATGCTCAGTGAGGAATGTCAAAGTCCTGATAGAGGTGAGGAGGAGCGGGACACTGCTCTCTGAAGTCCCCAAAACCTCCAACAAGGCGTTGCACACTGATGACATCATCTCTCGACCCGGAAGTGCATTGGCCAGCTGCTCAGCCTCTGACACACAGGTTTCACCAGGTGGAGATACCACCAGAGAAATGTCCTGGTAAAGACAGAGATTAATATCTTTTAGGCTTTATCCTTGTCCCTGTAATGACTTGTTTACATATGTTTGCCTTTATGTGCAGCTTACTGCTTACCTGGTCACACAGTGACTGTAATATTGTCCCCACTAGTTCACTGCATTGCTGTTGCTGTAAGGAGTGGTCAGTTGGAGGAACCAACAGAGACAGCAGCAGAGGGAACAGATCGGCCAGTTGTTCATCCCCAGACACAGAGCCGGACAGCAGGTGCAGTGCTGCGCTCTTACACGCTTTCTGTGACACCAGGGCATCCATCAAAGAAAGCAGACGCAGGACCTGGCCCCAGCACACACCTTTCCCCTCCGCCCTGCAGCACATTACATACACTTAATATACAATTCACAGCATAAACACAAACAACTGAGAGTGTGTGTGATTTTCACTCACGGCTGCAGCTCCTCCAGCAGCAGCTCCAGCAGGGTCTTCATGATCAGAGTTGCAGTGGGTGAAGACAGGTCTGCCAGCTGAACACACATTCTCCTCAGCATGGCCAGGAGAGGAGGGCAGCTGGTGGCGCACACACACCTCAACGCCTCGGAAAACACTTTCCACTGCGCCCGTATGTGCATGCTCCACAGCTTCCTTGTGTTTAAGGCTACAGCCACATCTTGGACTGAGATCACCTATGAAGCCAAAGGTCTATTACGATTAGTGTGTATCCCAAGACAAGAATCATTAGAGGGTGAAAGGAAGTACAGGAAAGATGGGTGACCAGCAGGATAGAGTGAGTTACCTGAGTGCTTTGCATTGGTAGTGGAAGAGGCAGGAGCTCAGACAACAACGTCAGACCAGAGAACAGACCTTCAGGAGCTTTCAGCAGTGAGCCCAAAACCTCCTTTAGCATCAAAGACCACGTGTTACTGGCAAGTGTCTCTTCAGTGTGAGTCACCTGCAACAAACACACAAAGATTAACTCAGAATAATGACTATAAATTACACTTCTTGTACAATATTTCTTGGCTGAACAACCATGCATGCACTCTTGCTCATTCACGCACCTTTTCATTAACACCCTGTGTGAAGGTGAGCAGTACATCAACGATAAGCGCCTGCACTCTGGTCTCCTCCCCGTCCAGACGTCCAGATGCGGGGATGGAGCACACTATCATGTGGAGCGTCACCAACACACTGGCCACGCGAGTGTCCCTGAATTGAAAAGCTCCCCCGCATAGCAGCTCTGTCAGCATGGTGCGCAGCAATCGCAGTGTGCTGATACATATACTGAGGATCATGCAGCGCTGCGGTGTGGGGCCCATGTGTCCATGCACACGCCATGGCTGCAGCAACACGCTGCACAGCTTCTGTAGGACGCGCACACACGTATCCAGACCCTCGCCTGAGAACAGCTGGACCCCTGCAAGACTCCACTTAAGATCCCTCTGCTGACCTGTAGAAAGGAGGAAAAATGTGTCCAATATTGTACAACAACTGTCTCCTTTTGTAACCGTTTCAATAATCATAAATGAACACGGTAATCAGCTTTATAGCTTAAAAGGGACCCTGTGGAGTTGTTGACCACTAGTAGAGCTATGGAGCAGTTTTTATGAGTGGCACCCCATTTTGTTTGCGCTTGAGAATGAACATGCATGTGCACGTTCCCGCAGGTCATGCAATGCACATTCCTGCCAATGGTCTCTCCCTATTCCACTGATCTCGATAATGCATCAAAAAAACGCGCAAATGTGCCAGTAAAGACAGGGGAGAAGAAGACTGCAAGCTAGTAAACATGAACGTAAACATTGCAATATTTAAAATCCAAAATTGGCTTCTCAAATGTTTTATGACAAACATTAACAGGTTTGTTAGACCTAAAGGATACACAGATAATACTAAATATAAACATAGCTTTGTTTACAGGAAACTCCACAGGGCACCTTTATATTAAAAAAAAAAAATCGTCAAGTAAAAAGAAACAATGAGCCAGAAGCATTAAGTTTTTATAAGATGAACTATTACAAAAAACATGGTTGGTGTCTTTACCCTCTACAGCAGGTGGGGGGCAAGCAATGTGGTAAAGGACCCTGAGAGCAGTGACCAGTCCAGTTCCCTCAGGTGTCAACACATTTTCCACATTCTGAAGTCAAGAGAAGACACACGTTTAAAATGACATTATAAACACTCTTATTTGCATAGAGTCGTGACTGAAATATGCTACAGAGCAGGTATATGTTTGAGCCGTTCAGACTTGTAGGTGAAGCTATGCATTCCCAGGAGATATACTGCAAATCTGGTGGCTTGAAGTACAAAATTAGATAAAAACATATAGTTGAGTGTGTGACTTGAAGAAATACTTCTTGCATTGCTAACAGTTTTTATTAGGGTTTAGGGATAGAGAGATACTGATTCATTCACTGGAAGAGTGAATGAACTCTCCGAATTAAATGTTAAAGACAAATCATTGAAAACCACCCAAAGGCGGCAAGCTGAGATTTATCACTCACTGAATTAAACAGACTCAGGAGTTAGTTGGACAGCCTGCAGGTTATATAGGAAGATAAAAGCTCACAGTTACTGAGAATTAAAACCTAGTGAAATGGTGCTTTACTTCAGCAGTATGTATATTGTGTGAGGGTACCTGTTTTATGTAGTCTATGACGGTAGGAATGCTGCCAATCTCAAAGCGAAGTTTTTCCAGAGGCTCCAGCCATTTGCTGAGCTCTGAAGTACAGAGGAAGACCAAAACATTATTGATTAAAAAAACCAAACCAAAAATTGTTGGCATGCTACTTTAATGTGACATTGGTAATATTTTACCCTGTAACTTGGCATTGGTGTCATCAGCCTTGGCTATAGAGAGTAGTGGGGCAGCATGTTGTTCCATCATCCGCAGTTCATTAGAGCTCTGCACTACCAGTAAGACCAGCATACAGGCATAGTTATAGGTCACTGCTTTGCGCGCTTTGGCCTCACTACAAGAAAAGAAGACAAAAAAGTGAATACATTCTCTGAATTTACTGCATGGGTGCCTGACATAAAGTCAAGTCATACAGAAAGAGACACGAGGAAAAACAAGAGTCGTACCCCTGTCCGTCCTTGCCATGGTGCTGGAGCAGGGTGACCAGACAGGACAGGTTGTTTTCCAGGCTGAAAACATGGGCGACAGCACTGCGACCAGTCTGTGTGAAAGTCATCAGGTAGAGCCCGTGGAGCAGGCCCAGAACCTCCGCGCTGTCACCCTCTTCTAGCCCAGCTCCTCCGTCTCCTCCCGTGGCCACGTGGCTCATGAGCTCTGACACTCCCTGCAGAGCATGCAGCGCCTGCATTAGCCACACGCCGAAGCCCTCTTCACCGAACCCTGGCCCTGTGACACCTCCTTCCCCCCCTGTGAAGGTGGAGTCCTCGACCTCAGCTTCTGCCATCGATGCCAGGAGACGCAGCAGCAGGTTGGTGGGAGTAGGCTGGGCCAGAAGGAAAAGCAGACCCGACTGGGTGTGCGACAGGTAGCGTAGGAGCTCTCTCACAGCTTGGGTGACACCGAGGTGGCCAGTTGCCGCAGCCGCTGCCAACACTGCTGCCATGCTCTCCAGGAAATGGCACGCATGCATATACCTGAGAAAGGAGAAAGAGCATTATTACAAATCAATGAGTAACAAAGACTTTCAACTTTATAATTGAGCTTCTGCACTGTGTGAGGTTTGAGGTCATATGTGTTTTGAAAGTGTACCTGTACAGTGTGGGATATGGATCGTCCCTCTCCTGTGGGCCTGTTATTCGAGCAGTAGTGGGAAAGGCTTTCCCAGGTGGCTGCACCATGCAGTTAGGGGCCGTCTCTAGCAAGTGATGTAATTCTTCCAAAACCCCTGCCAGCCTATCAAGCTCTATATCGCTCACAGGAGAGGAGCTTAGTGATGGTTCCTCCTCCATGGGGCTTTCAGCGTCCTCCATCTCCTCCTGAGAATGACAGTCAGTCATGATTTTCATGATAAATATTCTTCGTCTTTGAAGTTAGCAACACATTTGTGGGTGACAGACCATGTTTGAGTGTGTGTGTCTACCTGCGGTGGTTCACTCCATGCTGCTGCTGCACGCTGAAGGTCGACCAGTACCTCGTACATGTGGCTTTTCTGTAATATGGCGTTTCCAGCTGTAATGACCCTCACGGTTTCTTCACGAAGGAACAGCTGTACTAAACGCTATAAAGGGAGATAAAGGACAAAAATTCATCATACTGTACAACTAGTCAGTGTTTTCTGAATGTTTTCTATAAAAGTGAAAGGAGTTAGTCTTGAGGTTTTAGATGGATTGGCTTCTGGGTCAATAACACGATCTGTTCAATGTGTGCTGTATTTAAAGGCTGGCTCAGTCTGAGCACACGTGGAAGATCAAGAATTGTCATTGTATTCTTATTCTCTAGCTCCAACTGGGATCCTGCTAAATAAATGTAGAAGAAAAATCTGTATATAATGACATAAGTGTGTGCAAAGATTTTTTATCAAGTGTGTATACTTTGTGGTGCTAACCTGATAGCCACTCTGCTCTGACTCTCCAGGATGTAGGAAAGCCTCTACACCAGCAGGAGCGCTGGTCAGAGCACCCAGAGCTCTCAGGATACTCAGCTTCAGTGTGGAGGAGACATGGTCTGTGTGGAGCAGCTCCAGGAGCACACCCAGGGCCCCTTCACGCAGCAGCGCTGTGAGGCCCTGTGGGCACTCTGCTAGGCATGATGCCAGCTTGGCACCAGCTTTCAATTGTCTGAGGTTAAGAGCAATGGGTTGTGTGAGGGCAATCTCCATACTCAGAGCTTGGAGTGCCCATTGGGCTAAAACTCCAACAGGGCCCTCCATCTCTCGCTCTCCTTGTTTAATTAAATAAGCCAACCCTTTGGCCAGTAGTCCAGGTGCCTCTTCCAGAGCAGTGACCCAGCGGGCATCTCTGTCGTCCCCAATACTAGCTAGAAGCTCTTTCAGCTGGGCAACAGCCTCAGCCTCCTCCCCAACAGCTGCTCCTTCTGTTCCACCCGGGTCCCTGGGTTCCTCTACACTGGCCTTCTCAAACTGGGTATCAAAGCGGGTCTTGTATGGAGGGGTGAAGTAGAGCAGGGGTCTGAGCTCTCGCTCGTATGGGTCATACTGGACAGGTGGGACGGATGCCAGATCCTCAGGAGTGTAGTCCATGTCAAAGGTGGGCAACTTGAAGCTACCGTTATCCAGATCATCCTCATCACTGGAAATCTGCTCATAGCCATCATCACCTGAAAGGGCGGGACAGACGAAAGAGAGAGGGAATTTGACAAAAGTTAATCTATTATGAACAAGATTCTTAAGAACATCGAGAAAAAAAGGTGTGTAAAAAAGAATGGAAATGAGGAGGCTCAGCGACTAGTACTTATTCCCTTGCTCATTCACAAATGCGTACAGAGACAAACCTACTCACACATGGCAGCATCACTCCAAACATGCAGGGTTAGTTTGACATGCAGGATGTGACTATAGCACAAGCACCAGCCATGGCTGTGAGGATGTGTGAGGTAGACCTCCACATGACAGCCTTCAGAGTAGCCCGGGGTGGGCTAGGATAGAGTTTGGAGCACCCAGCGGTTTTAGATTGAGGCAGCATGCCAGAGCACACACTCTCTCAAACTGTCACTCAGTCCCAAATGGACCCTGCTCCTGTGGCCCCCTGGGAAGTCTCATGAGTTCGCAGTACCAAGGGGTACAGGGCCGGGCGTCCATTTGGGATTGTAAACTATCCTACTCTCACAAAATAACTCCCCTACCTTCCTCCATCTCCTCTTCCTCGTCCTCACCCTCATCTTCCTCCTCCTCCTCTTCCTCCTCCTCTTCCGGAACACTCCCCTCAGTCCGTGCATCTTCTTCCTCCTCCGGCTCCTCCTCTTCCTCCTCTTCGCCTTCTTCCTCTTGTTCAGCATCTGAGTATGGTTCATCAGCAGGCAGCGATCTTTCAGGTGACACGGCCTCCAGGTAGTCGTCACGGCCCTGGCATGGCTCATCTTTGACCACGCCCACTGTAGATGTAGAAACTATATATTTATATTTGTGCATGTTTTAGCCTGTTTCCCACCATGCTTATACTTTACATGAATGCCAACCGTTGTCCAAAGCAAAACACTTTTTCCCTCCTGACAGGCAGTCCCTGGTTTTCAGTCATTTCAGTACATTGCAATAATCAGCATGCAGAGACTTGCTTAAGACTTCCAACTGTATTACCATGCAACAATAAGGTAGCATTATCCACACTGTGATGGATATGTTAAGCAAGGTTCAACTCATTTTCTTATTGTACTGCAATGAACTGAAACATTGAGCAACCGAGTAATTAGGTAACATTTAATAAACACAAATAACCTTGGTTATAAACTCTAACCAATTATAGACAATAATGCTAAGTACACAAAATTATAGATATAGTATAGTATAATTATAGTTTAGTATAGTAAATGGCCTGAAACTGAACTGAACTGAATATAACTGATGGTGAAAACACTGAATTTTATAATGACACAGACAAATAAACTGTTGGGTAACTAATATGGGTTTTTCTCAAAATAAAACTTTCAATTTGTATAGTTTTCAAAGATGTACATTTCTGACCAGTCACTTGGACCTGCTCTTCATCATCATCATCAGGGGGTGGAGGCCCGGGTGGAGTACGGGGCCCTCTGGGTGCTGGTCTGGGAGGGCTGCCATTGTACTGTTCATCTTTTTCCCACTCTGAAAAAACAAAGAGTGCAATTGATTGACGGTATAACAAGCAAATCTTGGAGAATACGAGATGGACTGTTCGTTGGATGTTTTAGTTTCAGGAAGTGGGTGTGAAGGTTGGGTAGTTTCGCCTAAGGATGCCCACCTTGTTTAATGATTCTCTTGGGCCCGCTTGGCTGTTGAGGGGGTGGAGGTGGAGGAGGAGGGGGTGAGCCTTGGTCATGTCCATGTGAGCGCTCAGCTGTCCCGTACACTGCTACAGTCAGACTGGTGTACCAGCCACGCAGCACCAGGCCGTCTGTGTTCACCTGCACACACAAACCCATTTAGTTATTAACTGACCGACAGGAAAAAAACAAAACAAATCATCTTGTTTGTGGACGACCATTTACCTTTCCACTGGGTCTAAACACGATGGACTTGTTCTCATCATATTCCAGACTGAGGGCAGAAAGCAAGACAGGACAGATTAAAACACCAGTGCAAATATACACGATGGCTGAAATATCCTTGATTTGTTTATCACTACTCTATTTTAGACTTTATTCTTTGAAAAAAACATTTGACTGCAGTGAAGTTTAACATCAGTTAAGTCCTTCTTTCTAACTGGCACTCCCTCATCACGCTTTATCTAGCTCTCTTTTCCCCTGATTTCCTATCAGCTCTCTGTTGTCCACTGTCTAATAAAGGGGATAACCTCACTTTTAAATAAGGGTTTCTGCAGGGTTCACAGAGTTAAATTAATTTTCCAGATCCTTATCATCACCTCAGCTGACAAAACTGATCCTGGGCCAAAAGTAATTTGTCTGAAAATATTTCGGTCAAATTAGTTTTTTAGATTTGAAAGACATGTTAATAGCAATCTGACAGGTAAAAGGAAATCAACTCCCAACTTTCCAAGCAGAGATAATATGTTGGGTGTGTCGTATTTACAGTTTTCAACCACTCTTACACAACACACACCTCTAAATACAAGTTTGCGCTCTGGTGCTCTTGTGCACACCTCTGTTATTTTGAAGTTAGAATAAAAACGTTTAACTCAAACTTTCCACTGCTCATCTATTTCACTGGGACCTCAAAGCTTTGCGTCACTTTCAGCTACTGTGTGGGTGGGGTTGAGTTTCTGGAGAGACCAGTTAGCCAGCATGTTAACAAAGAGACCTGAATATGGGTGGGTGCACACACATACACACACCCCTCTGGCCTCTGAAAACACCGCTCAGATGCTACCGTGACTGGTTCTACAGGTGAGACAGACAGCCGCATCTTAAGCACTTTTAGATTTGACCAGGAAATAAAGAGATAGAGGAGAAGTTCACAGAAGCAAAACCAGAAGGGGGAGAGTTAAAACCATCCTGACCTGCCCAGTCTGTGGAACGTGGGGCTGTTGGGTTTGGTGACATTATTGAAGAACAGCTCCAACTGGAAGGCATGAGGAGACGTCTCCCTGAAAACACAAACACACACACAGTAAGGAGGCAGTCTCGGCTCGGTCCCCTTGTATACAGAAGGCTAGTATTAAGTTATACATCAACATAGAGGTTTGTGATATACCAATATACAGTACCCACTTTATTAGGTACACATGTACAATCTATTACAATTCAATCTAAACATTCTGCCATACATTCAACCTTTACAAATTTCTAAAGTCATTTTTTGGTGACATTGTCGGAAATGTGTAAATTAAATGATATGTTTATTGTTGAGGTCATAGTTAAATGTGGTAATGTGTTTCAATTTTTTGTTCTCGCTATTTACATACATGATGGGGTCAGAATATTAGAAAAAACTCCTGGAGTCCAGAAGAACACCATCACTAACTATGACATCAGTGCTAAAATATATGATTTAATAAACACCTCTATGACGGTGTGAACAAAAACATAACATTATAGCCATCATAAAAATATACTTTATGGCAGAACAATTGTATTTATTTGTTTATGCATTATCAATGATCAGTTTCTCAACTGATTTTCCACAAAATTTACTTTATCACAATATACATCAATAGGCCTGATCTGCTCAGATTTGTGCATTGTTGACCGCTGAGACGGTTCATTCAGTTAAATTGCGCCACCCAACAGGTTCAGTGGGAATCAGGACCCACACAACAATGGAGCTCAGGTGTCAAACTACTCCTGCAGGCACACACACACACACACACACACACACACACACACACACACACACTTCAGGTATCTGTAGCAAACAAGTATGTCCAGAGGCCACATATCATTAGCAATGAGGTTATGGATTTCATGCAACCAGGGTGCACCAATCCAACTTTCTCCCAGTGCAATCCCGATACCTGGACTCAGGGTATCTGCCGATACTGAGGACTAATCCGATACCAGTGCTCTTCCCTAAATTTTAAATCTGTTCACTATAGTTCGTAGCATTCATTTAGATTTAAGGTAGCATGAGTCCAGGGAATGCTGTGGCGCTTAAAACTGGGTCAGCACCTCACCATGAATGATTGAATGTAACCGTTGGTGGAAATATCCAGTTGTCAGTTTATTGAGTAGGCCTTGTCCCACTTCATATTTTGTATGGATGGACACATTATAATGGACACAGGAACACCTCTCAGATTTACATAATATGATTAAATAGAAGCGAAATGGCCATAAAGTTTAATCAACAGCTCTTAAAACATTATAACCTTCATGAAGGCACGATTAACTGCAGGGTTGCTTTATTAAAATGCATTAGCTTTATCTAGGCGTACCCAATAAACTGGCAAACTGCTGTGTGTCAGTGAGTGTTTGATTCTTACCCAAATGCTCTGCTGTCAGGTAAGTTGCTGTGTGCTTTGATCCCTGGAGGGATGACCCGCACCTCTGTGATCAGCACCCCGCAAGGGAACCGCACCACATCCACGTTGGTTAACTGCAGTGCATTGAACATAATGATTGATACATAACAATTATATATCACAAAATGTCTTAACTAACCATCCCATCCCTGCAGACCCCCCCCCCCCCCCCCCCCCCACCCAGTTAAACATGGACAGGCTGCGACTTCAAAGTTAGCATTAGCCACTTAGCAAAGTAGCAAACAAACCGCGCACGGATGCAAAAGAAAACAGCTGCGTGGCGTTAAACGATTATGTGAATAAAATCCCATGTGTCTGGTGTATTTGGTACAATTGGGTGCGCAGTTCGGCAAGTGTGCAGATCAATAAAAGCCGTGAATTGCAGCGTTATCGGACATCAGCTACTGTTAGCCCCGCTGACACCGTTAGCTCGGAAGTTGAGTATCATTCTGCAAAACTCGTGAATTTAATCGACATGAGCTTTGAATCCGGCAGGTCTGGAGGACACATTCAGGAGGGCGGTGGGGCGCCACAAATATTACCTCTGCACTCTGATGCTTGAACGTGTCTAGAAAGAGAAGCTCCGTTGAAGTGTCCCCCGCCATCGTTTTTCGTTGTCCGTCGGGCCCGGGGTCAACTTCCGGGACCCGAGCTAATACTTCCGGAGCACGATCGCCTGTAAACATAAACAAATAAACTAATGTACACACGGGATAGATCAAGATAAATGAACGTTTTCATCTAAAGGAGATAACTTTAGTCATAACGTATTTTTTTTTAAATAATTATAATTATTAGATAGATATATAGATAGACTGACATACATAAAACAAGCAGGCCTACAATTTAAAGGCCAAATTATATACAATAAGTTTATATACACAGTAATGTTGACGGTAATATGTAGAATGACTAATATAAGTCTACTGTAATGTAGGGTATGTATCAGTATCAAGTGCAGTAGATATTACAAAGCTTGACTGCATCATCATCATTACATAGATGTAAAGTTGTAGTTGTAGTTATTATTATTATTAGCTTACTATCGTTTTTTTTTTTGTTAAACTGAAGTAAAACCATAGAAGGTTTAACACAAATGATAATAATATGATAGGCCTATTAATATCTATCTATATATACAATAACATGTTAATATTTCTCAATCAAACGAGTGAAAACACTGTTTATCATTTCTATTGGGAATTATGAGAGTAAGTCTGTAGCCTGGAGTGTGCCACTATAATCTTTTTTTTCTTCTCATCAGTGCATCATTTTACGGTATATTTAGCTGTTCAGTTAACAATAGCTTTTAAAATGCATCAACTAGTTAATGAATTGAAATGAAACATTGTAAAAGTATAATTATTCCTACGGTGCACTCCAGACTCCATAAAACACTTTATGGCTTTCAGGACATAATATAGGCCTACCTTTGTTATATTACAGTTGGCTGTTTGTCTTTCGTTTTCAGTATGCCTCGACATTTTTTAAATATATATTTTTTATATAATATATAAAACTATTAAACATAAAATAGGCCTATTTGTGTAACAAGGGGGGAAAAAATCATAACATAATAATTACAGACCCATGGGTAAACTTCTCTATATTATCTGCGCCAATTATTTAACTTCGGTGATTAACCACTGTACCTGCCGCCCCCCCTACACTTTATCTCACAAAGAAACAATCACACAAACGATTATCCACAAAGCACAGATATTTCTGCCCTCCATGGTCTGCCACGTCCTAATCCGTAAACCACCTGAAGGAGGGAGGGGGCAGGTAGAGAGTCACGTGGTGCCACAGGTAGATGCACTGGCTACAAAAAGCGGGGAGCGTTCAGCCATTACTCCGCGATGGTGACTGCGGGAGGATCCACGTACAACCTCACTCGCGACGAAACTCGGATTTACGGCGCTCACCTCCACGCTCAGGTGTCACAGTGAAGGTGTTTGAAACCGCCTGCGCCTCCACCCCGGCGTATGTTTTTTTTTTTTTCCCCACTTACCGTCCGTTCAGTTCCGCGCAGTCGTCAGGTTAGTTTTTTTTTTTTTTTGGTTGTTTTTTTTTGTTGTTGTTGTTGTCCGTGTTTGCGCTCAGATGACGGCGCAGGTAGACTACCTGGTGGTGTTTTTCACCGCCACATCTGGCGCCAGCGGAGAGCTGCTGGGATCCGACGAGAAGGAGCTCGTGCAGCTGGTTTGGCAGCTGGTGGACGTAAAGAACAAAAAGGTGAAAACTTACTACTGGACCACTTTTCTTTTTTTTTTGCAGCTAATTGTTGTTAGTCTGAAGCGTGGAAGGTAGTGGCGGATAAAAGAGTTGGCAGGTAAACTGAACTACTGTCGGATGTAAGTTCAAATAGGCTTCAAACGACAGCCGGATATAATCTAAGAGTTTTTGTAGGTTTCCTCTCTATACATATCTGTTATAAAAACATCTATAAGTTGACTATAGGCTAAGTTAAGTACAATAACATATTCATTTTTTAAAACTACTGCTTTTGTTACAGTGGAGCCTATATGTAATAAGGGTCTAAATTACAGCCGTTTAATGCTGTTATATCAGCCTATTACGGCCTGTGAGTTTCTATGTAGGCTCGTTTCAAGACTGACTCGTTTGTTTTTTTTTCTTCTCTGAACCAGTTGGGCAAGGTGAATGAGCTCCTCATTAAGCCTGACCTCTCAGACTTGACAGAGGAGAAAGAGGAGGACGATGTGGTGGAGGAGAGCGTGGAAGAGGAGAATGGATCCAGAGGGGATTGTGTCTCTACAGCCACAAGTCTCGAGACCGCACTGAACCTGGTAATAACCCCTCTGAAGTCACTAGAAACAAGCATTATAGCCTTTTATTACATGCTTGAGGCTAGGTTACTAATGTTGTTACTTTTTTCTAAATGTCTGACGCCTGTCTTTGCAGTTTCATCTGCAACTGACAAATGAGGTGAACAGCGCGGGCGCAGGCACGTCGGTGTGTTTGTGTACGGACGGGCAGCTCCCCATTCGCCAAGTGATTCACCCCGAGGCCGCGAGCAAGGTGAGCGAGCTGGTCGGGTGAACGCCTCGCAGCCAGGGCGGATGTTCGCCCAGCGCTGCAGGAGCCTTCAGCGCTCACACAGTCAAAAAGTGATGTGTTGAGTCAGCACGGTACTCCTGGTTGCATTTAATGTTACAGTGAAAGTTGATCTACAGCATAAAGCCACTCATGCAAACCTGTCCAATGGCACACGCCCATGCACATACCGTACTTGTGCACATCAAACAACATCACACAATGAAGCTGATTAAATTCTCCCACATGCCTTACAACTGTGTTACGTGTCGCACAGAGACTACTCCACTGGCTTGAGCAAACATGTATATGATGACAATAAAATGGCAGCTGTTGTCATATAATTTCTTCCCTCTCCAGAACATCCTGGTCCCAGACTGTTTCTACTCTTTCTTTGACCTTCGGAAAGAGTTCAAGAAGCACTTCCCCACCTCTGACCTCAAGGCTTTGAATGTTCACATCATGGCAGAGTGTATCCTTTAATACGTCCCCTGTTTACATTTGGTGTGCCAGTGAATGTCTGTGTACTACACTGTTATATGTAATTTAATTTTTTTAACTCATGGTATGTTGGAGCTTTTGGTTATTTATCCATATATTTAGCTTGGTCTCGTACACTCTTAATCGAAGTTTGCAAGCCACGGGGTGTTGGCTGCAAGACTAGAGGTTTTGAAATGCAAATAGGGAAACAATGGAAGCACCTTACCAAGCGCTCAGGGAACAAGTGTGTGTTTAGCCAACAGGGCAAACCCCACACACCCACTGGAACAGGAAAACTAACATCTCTGTGTGTGTTTGTGTGACCTGCTTGGCTTGCTCTATTTTCATTTTTTTTGTGCTCAATTTTTCTCTATTTTTATTTATTTTTTTATTTTTTTATTTCCACTAACAACTTTTTTCATTTTACATCTGTCACACATGCATACACACATTTCTAACAATATCTTTCTGCGGCCTCAGAACTTTTGCTGTTCCTTGTTTGATTTCCTTGACGGCCTCCTCCTCAGCTCTTAATATACCTGTAGATGTGCCCGCCATGTGGGATCCCTCAGCCACGATGGATCCGTCCGCCATATTGCCAGCAGAAATAGCAGTACAGCAGGTCCAGATTATGGCCAGCATTGTCCTTGCCCTGCTTTCTGAGCCATTTTGTAAGTATATGATTTTACACAAGACAAAAAGTGAAACATTAAGAATTTGTTAGTCAGTTTTACGTATAGGCCTACTGTGTGCTTAAAACACCAGACAAGTATGCTACTTCAAGAGCACTGTTAAAATGAGAATTAAGAAATTAGAGCTGAAATAGAAAATGAATCAGCAATTATTTTGATAATTTATTTACTTTTTTTTTCAAGCACAATGCCAATTATTTTATAATTTGATTTGAACTGAATATCTTTGGATTATGGGCTATTGGTTGTACAAAACAGGACACCTGAATATGTCACTTCCATCTCAGTGACATTGTGATTGGCATTTTTACTATTTTCTGTCGTGTTATGGACCAACTCTCCTGCTTTTCCATTACAGGCCACACATTTTCTATCCACGAGAGAGTTAGTGAGAAGTTTGAGACTGGCACTTGGTAAATAACGTTTGATAAACATTCTTTTTGCTTTCTGCCTCTGAAATCAACCCTAATGCCACTCCCGCTGTGCTAAAGTCTCCGATTGTGTTTGTTTGCAGCAGTAAGTTGGAGAAGGTGTTTGACAACACAGTGATCAGAGCCAGAGGGTTGCCATGGCAGTCTTCTGATCAGGACATTGCTCGATTCTTCAGAGGTCTCAACATTGCCAAGTATGTTGTAGCTATATTAATGACACTCTCATTTATAGAGGATTTTGGTATCAATTTTCACATAAACCTATCAGTCAACATCATATACACTGAAACCTGCTGTTGACATAAGGTTTGCATCCTCTATAATGCTCTGTATGTTGTGTTGTATAGAGGAGGGGCTGCATTGTGTCTTAATGCTCAGGGGAGGAGGAACGGAGAAGCTCTGGTTCGATTCATCAGTGAAGAACACAGAGACCTGGCGCTGCAGAGACACAAACATCATATGGGCAACAGATACATAGAGGTAACCTGTCTGAACCCTGCTAGTCAGTATTAATTAAGTGAATAAACCACACTGCCTCCTGCTCTAATCACCTATCTTTCCCTGCCTTTTCCCTTCATTCATTGCAGCTACACCTGTAGTGGCAATCATTTTTCATTTCTGTCTTGTTCCCTTCTACTGGCAGGTTTACAAAGCAACAGGAGAGGACTTCCTGAAGATAGCAGGGGGTGAGAACATATGACCATGTGTACTATACAGTATTTTACCTTACCAGCAGCAACCTCGGCATCTAGTAAAATTAGGTTTGATGGTTTGTACACAGTATAGTTTGAATTGAGAAGAACAAATTATGTCCTGGGGCTCGTTGGGGTGCTGCTCTGGTTTGAGGATGAATTTCCTGTTACGAAAATCATTCAACTTGCAAAAAAGATTAGCAGTTGTGACCAGATCTCACTGATAACATTTGTTTATTAATGGTATTGTATTTTAGGATGACAACAAATTTCGAAAGTCAGTTTTCAGTAAATGGTGCTGATCTTTATTCAGGGCCGGATCAACACTCAAAATCATGAAGGAATAAGAAAAGTTTGTTCTTATCAATTATCAAATAAAAAGGGCAAAGAACGCCATGGAAAGCAATCCAAACCATCACTGAGTGCTGCTCACGGAAAGAAAACTTTCTTTTGAAATCTACAGTGCGATTATTTTTGTTTATTTACTTGTGGTTAAACAGGTGTGTCTGTGTCCTTGTGTGTGATCCAGGTACCTCCAACGAGGTAGCAATATTCCTCTCCCGTGAGGACCAGATCATAGTGAGGATGCGAGGTCTTCCTTTCACTGCCACACACGAGCAGGTGCTCGCCTTCTTCTCCCCGGCGGAGGGCCTTAAAGAGACGTGTCAGGTCAGCGGAGGGAAGGATGGAATCCTATTTGTTCGCTATCCAGACGGGCGTCCCACTGGTGATGCCTTTGTTTTATTTGCCTGTGAGGAACACGCCCAGTGTGCTCTGAGGAAACACAAGGAAATCCTGGGGAGAAGATATATTGAGTTGTTCAAAAGTACAGCAGCAGAGGTCCAACAGGTACGTCAAGGTGTCCACCTACATGTGGGTGTGTACTGAGGTGGATATTTGCGTGTGTGTGTGTGTTCATATTTAATTTGTAGAAAGTCTTCATTTCGAATGCAGGTTTGTTTGTTCTGTCTCTTGTTATCCTCTTTGTTATGTGAGGGCAAAATGAGGGTTTTTAGGAATGATGTGTTTGTTTGTGTGTGCACACAGCAGAGCGTGACAATGTGTGGGGGTGTTTCTTTTCTCCTCAGTTAGTTGTAGGGATTATGGGTGGGGGCCTGCATAACAAAGATGGACCATGTGTGTGTGTTTCCCTTAAGTATGTAGGTAGACACAAATACTCTTTGAATGATTTCATTTTTGTCAGGCTTCCTCAGTCTTTCTCCCTCTCTTGTGAGATGGACACATGTGGTTTAATTTTCTTATCTTTGTGGATTGATAAGCTTACAGACCACATACATATCTATGCAGAGGCTTTTATGTATGACAGACTAAGGAGTTTTATTGGTCCACTCCAGAAATGCAAACAAGGAAGCTTCTGTCTGACATTGCAACACACATTTCCACCCAACATGGACTCGTCTTTGATGTACACAAGATGTCTGCTAAAAGTTGCCCTATACTGCATGTGTCTCAGTGCGTATACACTTTTTAGGTAATTAAACTTCCTGAAAACTATCTGGGAAAGGGGAGAAAGGCTTCCCTCAACTAGACTCAGTTTAAATCAATTCTGCCTACTTGACTGTCTTTGCTGCAGGCAGAGGGTGTAATGCAACTGTGTGTTTTAGGTGTTGAACCGGTACTCGTCGTCCCCTCTGATCCCCGTGGCCCCAGCTCCCTTAGTGTCAATGCTGCCTGCAGTGTCTCTCCTGCCCCCTCCTGGTGGTATGAGGGACTGCCTGAGGCTAAGGGGGTTGCCATACACAGCAAGCATAGAGGACATCCTCACCTTCCTGGGCGAGTTTACACACGATATCAGACCACATGGCGTGCACATGGTCCTCAACCAGCAGGTACATGCAATAACTGCACTGACACACCCATGGATTTGCATTTGCTTTCTGACACACTGCTGCAGAGTAATATTTCTGACTGTCTCTGTTTCCAGGGTCGTCCATCAGGTGACTGCTTCATCCAGATGACCTCAGCAGAGCGGGCACTTCAGGCCTCACAGCGGCTGCACAAGCACGTGATGTCCAGCCAGCGTGGCGCCAACAGCCGCTACGTGGAGGTGTTCCCCTGCAGCGCCGAAGAAATGGGCCTGGTGCTGATGGGAGGCTCGCTCTCACACACACATACACACACACACACCCGGACCAGGAGTGGGACAGGGCTCAGCCCACCGCCATGTAAGTCCAGACGTAAGTGCTGCTGGGAGCTGGGGGTGCTTCGGGACTGCAGGGTAGGTGGGCTCCTGCCGTGGGGGCAGGGTTGCTGGGTTTTCACCAATCTAGTACTGTGGGAGGTAGGGGACATCTGGTCTAACCAGAAGGATTCAAAACTGTGTGTGTGAAAGTGTGTGTTGCCGTGCGTGTGTGGAACCTTTCTTTGTAATTTAGCGTGATTAAGAACTACCCATCTGCATGCACTGAGAAACCTCACGTGTTAACTGTTTATTCTGCCTTTTCACACGTTCACACATTCTGATTGTAGTTCATCTTCTTCAGTGGCATGTTTGTTACTCATTCTTAATTGTATTACCTTACCACTGCTTGAGTAATTCACAAAGATCTGAAAGGGTTGGAAAAGTGTAAGCAAGACAGCAAGTCTATGATATGGCTTACAACTCTCCAGTTTTATCAGATTGGTAGTGGTGGTTGTGGGATTAAACCTCAGTAGACTGGCACACTTCCTGTGCTTGTCCAATCATTGGAGCTGTGGGAAAGGTGGGCAGAGCTGAACGCTGGTGCGTAGAAATGTGCTTTGTTCTCCGTGTCTGTAGCCCTTCACCATAAGTGTGCACTGGTGCACTCCTGGTTTTCAAGACAAGCTACAATTAAAACTGCTGTAATGTTTAGAAATTATTTGATATGAAGTACAGATGTTCACATGAGGGACAAGTTTACAGCACAGGAATTCAAGGCTAAACATTGGGTAGTAGTGAGGTCATGTTTAGACAAGATTACAATTTTATGCTTCTTAAGCAAAAAGACATGTTAGGGAGACAGCATGTCCCTGTTCCACATAACCAAACACCAAGCCTGTAGCCAGAAACATAATTTGGGGAGGGGAAAAGTGTTCAACTACTGATAAGCCTAAAATGGCATGGACAATGTACGGTATATAAATTGGGTCTTACCTCATATAACTTGTTTTTCTGCAGAATATTGTATCTGTGTTCTGAGATCAATGTTGCTCTCATTTTGCAAATATTGGATATAATCTTTAGAGGGCTCCATGCGATTATCAATTAGACTTTAGCTTTCTTATGGGAAAGCAGAACTATAGATAATGCAACCAAGACTTAAACTATGTTGATTTGCTTGACCTATAAGTAAATCAAAAGTGTGTTACATGTTTGGAAGTTAACTAACAAGTGAGGGGTTCACACCTGAAAACTGCTCACCTGGCTACAGGTCAGCCAAATACTCAAAGTGAACCACAGTCCAGTGCAAAGTATCCTGCACAGAGAAGCTTTGACTCTTTAACACGAATATAATTTATGTGTCAGGTACTGAGTAACGGTGTTTGTTGTCTGCACGTTTGCATGGGCGCCTCTCTCAGAAACAAACAATGACCAGACATCACCATCCTAACTCGGCCTATTTCTGTTACTCTTTGTCTGTTATTAAGTATTTTGTCTCTCACTTTGTTGTCTCCTCTCCAGGTTTATCTCCACCGTCCTACTCCTTTGCCCCTGCTCCAACTGTCCTGCCTACAGAGGCTGCTGCTGCCCTCTACCCTCCCATGGGTCAGGTGTTGCTGACCCCACGCCACCTGCCTCCAGGACATGGCTACTACCCTGCTTCAGCTCAATTATACATGAACTACGCAGCTTACTACCCCAGGTAAACAGTGATGAAATGAAAATGCCTCAGAATGTAACATTTTTGAGAGATTACAGGATTTGGTTCTAGCAAAACAATATCAGTTTTTACTATTTTTAAAAAAATTCTTTCAATAGTGTATCATATTGATGCTGAACAAATGCTGTGATATGTTGTGATGATAATTTCATCCATATCGCTTTAGTTCAGCACCCACAAACGTGTCACATAAAAATGTCAAATCATATGTGCAAATTCATGGTAATCACTCCAGGACTATTATAAATAGATTTAAGAGTTAACAGACTTCCTTGCCCTCAACTGAGCCTGTTGGACAGTGTTTACTTTTTGGCAGTGTGCTACTGAGTAAGCAAGTAAGAAACTAAACCGGTATTGTTTATGTGTTTAATTTTCTGAGCCTTCTGTTTGCATAAGTAACTTGAAGAACATGGATGCAATAAAACATTTCAAGACAGTTTTACATTCCCTTGAACTAATAACATGTTCTGTGAATTGGTGAGCCCTTTTAAAATCTCACTTTTTTTGTCACAACTTTGTGAAACGTGCCCAAATGTTTACTCTGAAATAACACAAAGGTCAAATACTGCTCAGCAATTTTTTTTTAAATATCATCGTGTGCATATCCACTAAAAATAGACTCTTGTTCAAAGTGGAAAAAGAGGAGCAGCTCGTCTTTGGCTCAAATGCTTCTTGCCAAGGAGAAAGGCTGAGACAAGGGTAGTTAATAACTGAACAGTGCGGTATCAGAGAACTTGGTAAATATTATTGACCTCTGTTTCTCCCTGGTCAGCCCTCTGTCATTGAAAAGGCATTTGTAGACGACTCCCAAAGTTACTCCGAGTCTTGTGATACATTCTGATATTTTCATAAAAACGGTCTGTCTCTGCCTTCTCTCTTTTCTTTTTCCAGTCCACCTGGCTCACCTACCACCATAGGTTTCTTCCCCTCCCCCTCCTCCCTCTCCTCCCCAGGGGGGTTGGTGCGAATGCCAGGTCTGACCTACAACAGCAATGGCGTCAAAGACCTCATTAATGCAGTGCAGGGATACCAGGTAAGAGACATTTATCTACAAATGAACTATATGTGCTTAATAATTGGTTATTAATACAGTTCCTATACATGCATATCCTTTGTGCCTTCAGAGTTCACATACTCCTCTATGGGATCCAAGTGTTGTATTCAAATCTCCTTCTGTTGTGGGTGTGTATTGTAAGGCATCCACTGTGTTTGCCCAGAGGCGATCAAACTAGTTTATCCTGTCTCCTCTCCCTGTTCTGTCACACATGCACTGCTGCTTGCTTAGACTTGAATTGGAGGAACTCAGGTGTTATTTAAACTTGGAAGAGAGTGAAGAATCCCAGGGATATGATAAATAAGAGTTATTACAAAATTAAGAGACAAACTTGGAACTTGGTACAGTATATTTTTTCCTCCATGAACCAACTCCTCTTTCACCTCCATGCAGGAGTTTACAGGTCCATGTGGCCTTTAGGTTAGTGTCTGTGGTTATTTGTCTCTCAGCCCCCTGTCTCTGTCATTCCTCCCCCTTCCTCACACCACAGTATGCCCCCGAGGATGCTCTCATGCACGCCCACGGGCCTGTGCACGCTCACGACCCGACCGGGACATTGCTTACGCAACCCAAAGAATGGGTGTGTATTTAAAGTGTCTGAGGCAGGTGGCAGGTAAGGATTGGCTGAGGGCTCTGTGAGGGGGATTTAGTTTAGACAGGAGTTGTGGCTTGGGTCTTGACTGGTTACCAGGGGTTACAGGGTTCAACACGACAGTGACATTTTCTATTTAGTCAGGGAATTTTCCACTAACCACACGCAGCAGCAACAATGGACAATTCTTTGACTGTGATGAGTGGTTAAAGGAAATTTCCTGTATTTTCGTCAATCCTTGGGCTTTGTCTTGAATTGTTTTTAATGGGCTGTTGTTTTCTGACCAACTGTAGGACCCTTTTATGGCAGTTTGATCTATATAATACTGGTTACTACAATTCTGTCCACTCAAGAAGTTATTTATGGGCTACAGCAATAGCCAAGAGGGGTAATTGACCGTTTGCTTAACCCCGCCTCCGAACAGGGATTGTTCAATCGTAGATAGCAACTGTAACTACGCACTGCAGACCTGTCAAGCAAAGCAGTGTGAATGTGTTTTCTAATAAGAGCTGTACTCTGTATCTCAAGAGTTTTGATGGTGGTGTTTTTTTAATCACTTTTCTAAATCCAAAAACACTACACTACTTATTCACACCTCTGACTGGATTAACATTAATCCGACAGAGTTTCTCTCTATGTGAACAACATTGACGATCTAGTTAACAGAAACATTTAAATGGGAATACAAAATGGAGAAAAACACTTCTGGACCACGCAGTCCCTCCCACTTTGCAACTGTACTGTTTTAAAAATTAATACGAATTCGGAGTGGTTAATCTGCCGCAGATATCATCGTAAACTGCATTATGTGCAGTGACAGACATAGCAACAGTAACTAAGGGGGGCAGGGCTCAGTGAACGGTCAATTGGTGGTGTTGTAGTGTAAGAATAGTTTGGTATTAACAGGTATAGCCTTCAGGTGGTTGAGAAGGTGATGGGTAACCTCGGGTGCTGGTGTAAGGGCTGTCTGTTTGACGCTTTTACACTAAGATGATGCTCTTTTGTCTCTCTTCCGTTTTCATACCCCAAACTCTCCTTCCTCTCTCCCCCCCACCTAGAGTCCAGCGGAGTCCATTTCTCTCCTGAACAGCAGTCTGATTGGTCAGTCCAGCGGAGGTGATGCTTCACTCATGTCCCTCCCCGCTCTCATGACCAAGCCGGCGGGACAGTACCTGGACCTGACCCTGCTGTAGGGTCACAAATATACAAAGGTCATGTGACAAGACAAGACTTGTAATGTATTGTTAGGTTTTTAAAAATAGTCTTTTAGATGTGTTATTTATATCTTTAAGAGCAGAAATTAATGTATTTTATACCAAAATCATTGTGGCCTTAGCCAAAAATAGCAGTTTTGTCTTATATTGCACAGTGTATTTTAAAAGCTTTATAGAGATTTTTTACATGTTATGATATTATAATCACTGACATATTTGCTACCCAAACTAGAAAAGAATGACCTAGAAGCAACTGAGCTAAATCTTTTCCCTATGCTTCTCTGTGAAGAGTGAAAGTGTGTGTGAGTGTGTTTTAGTGTGAAAGAGATGAAAATGAGTATTATGCATGGCTGTGTCGATACGTCTTAATACTTAATCTGTTTATGTAATACATTTTATGTGTTTATATACATTGATACACAGTGATTGTACTGAAAGTTTTAGTGCATGAAGAAGTTAGTAGTGAAACTTTAAGATGTTTACATAATGCCAAATATCAATGCACTGCTAATCAATAAGACTACTAATGAATATAATAGCAGTATCTTTGAATAACTACATATTTGTTACACTGTGAGTTTGTCGAACAGTCTGATCCTTGCATCGGGCTTCTCTTACAAAAATGTGACATCTCACACTTATTAGCCCCCTCCTTTCCTCTTTCTTGCCTTTTGTTTTGGACTCACATCTGAACAGAGGACATTCCCAGTTCTTTGTAACCTTAACCACAGGCTTGCATTCTTCAAAAGGACTTTTGTCGCAAGCTCGTAGCCTACAGAGTGAATCTCAGGAGCCAGAGGTGGTTTCTGACACATTTTATTACATATTTTACTCCGATAAGATTTATCAGTCCATCACACTGTCCTTGTTTTCTCTCCACCATCTACGCTGATGTTGGGAAATGCAGCGGAGCCAACGGGTCCCCCTGCAGAAATCCCTCCACATTTCTTTTTTTAACTAAATCATTTTGAGAGTAGATGGAAGGTTGAGGAGGAAAGGAAGGATACATCTGACATGTATCTTGTGAATTTAATTGTCGCTTGTGCCCTGCAAAGTTGCTGTTTGGGCTCCATTTTGCTGTACACATGTCCTACAGTAGGACTTCCTGCTCAGGAGGTCCTGCAATGGCCATGCTGAAAAAAATCAATAAACATAACGTGAAGTCGGCCGGCCTTCACCTGTTTGATTTTACTATTTGCTTTCTTTGTGTTTCACATCTTTTCTGTACTTTGGAAGGGTGTGTGAAGTGCAGGAGCACAAACACACAGGTGGAGTTGTCTGATGACAGAATTTAGCTGGAAGCGAAACTGTGGGAACTCCCTCACACTGTCCTCTGTGTTTTCCACATACACACATATGCTATGGCAAAGAAGCTATTGTCACTCTGACACACTAAGCACATTATCTGCGAGGATGGCCCTTTTTCTTTAACAGGGTGGAAAAGTGGAGAACAGAGAGTGCAGGAAGGGGGAAGAGAGAAGGAAGGCAGACAAAACCATGTCAGACCCCCTCAGGGCAGATTTGGCATTGTGTAATACAATCTTGTGCACCCCACCCAACTTGATCCCTTTTTAAACACACTCACTCATTTTCCCACTTACAAAAACATTGTCTAAACCAGCATAGCAACACCATTAGTATCTATGCAACAATGCCCAAAATACTTTTTTTCTCTTTAACTTTTATCACTTTATTGGCAGTTTAGTTAGAGTATATATGTTATCTATTGTGGCATAAATGCAGTGTGATTACACAGTTCTGAAAGAGGTTATTTCATCATTTGTCAAAAAGTCTTTATTTGCATTTGAAGAACAAACCCTGACAATATTATGTATTATAATTAATATTATTATTATTTTAATTACGTAATATTTTTTTGGCGAGCCGGGCAGGGTCTTTTATTTTTCAGTGCCCCCGATTTATATAATTTTTAATAATTTTCTTGCAAGCTTTACTTAAAATTAAAAAAAGATACAAGAGAGTTACAACTAAAATACTTAATTTAGTAGCTCTTGGTTTAAAAATGGAGAGCAGTTCTAATGCTCTGTAAACAGGATGCACCATTTGTTATGTTAACTATAATTTTGGCAATTGTTAATTCCACTCTGTAAGTGTTATTAGGGTTTTGTTCCATTAACATTTTAAACTTAAGAATTTGTTGAAATATTACGGGTGGGGGTGTTATGTTGTAAGCAAGTGGAGGGTCCAAAGGAAATACAGTAGTAATAAACCTGGGGAGGGTCTTGTAAACATGAGGTTCAGCCCCCTTCCCAACACCAATAATTTTCATACAGTTCCTTATTACATATAAACATTTAAAGCAGGATGTGATGTGTCATGCTATGAAAGTCTTGTTTATTTGATCTATATTATTTAATATTTAAACAATTCTGACACATTCCTTTACTCATACTAGAGCCTCTCTGCTGCACCTTCCCTTAAAGATGAATTATCTAATATTAAATAGTTTCACTGAAGGACAGAACAGAGGTGCAATTACAAACTGACTCACTGTTCTGTACCTGGTAGGTGTGGAGAGGCAGATAAATCAGTAATATCTTTACAACAGCATTCCCTCACAGGGTGGGTAAAGGCCTACATACACACTTAACACACAGGCACGCAGGGCGAGGCTAATCCACATTCCCATGTCAGTGCAGAGACCAAAGATGCTGCTACAGAGTTGTCAAAGGAATGATGAGGCCTTTATTAAGATCCAACCAAGGGCAGAAACAACATACTGCAAATCAGCACATACAGTACAGCAGCATATCACACGCTGCCTCAGAGATGGTCGTGAGAAAACAGGGAAGGCTGAAATAAAATTGTTAAGCAGCAGAGTTACGCTTAAACAATAGCTGATATCCAAGACCAAGACTTCTGAGATCAGTCCTGCATTTTAATTGTGATGAAAACTCAGAGTGCATTTAAAACAAATAGCAAAGTGATCCACGATCTGTCTCGTGACAACACAGGATCAATGTGTTCAGCTGCCACAGGAGCTGTGACTGCAGACTTGTCTCCTTCTAGTGGGTGCGTTGAGACTGCAGCTACACAGCCTCACAGTACAATCCAGTCTCAACTAATCTCCTACACTGAGTCAGACTTCAGTTCACTTTCAATTCACTCTGTTCAGGAGGTTTCTTAAAACTCAAATGCTGCAAATCTTTTGGTGTCTCAAAATTGATATCTGACATAAGGACGTTTTTATCAGCATATTAATCACAATGCCTATTTACAGGTTGAAAAAAAGGACTTGAAAGTGCGTTGACTTCAACTTCAGTCGCTGTTTTTTAAAGCAAAAACAGTGACTGAAATCAGTGCTCCAACAGTCGCTGTCTGAAACACAGTTTAGATGGACACAGTGTTGATGAAATCACATAAAACATAACCCCAAAGCAAATCAGATAAACATTTCATCATGTAACATATTCATCATGCAGGCAGCACCAGTCACATCTGTAGCTTGTCTGTAATGTGTGTGTGTGTGTGTGTGTGTGTGTGTGTGACAGTTAGCCAGTGAGTCCATTTTGTTCTATCTCACTTGTAGTTTTTACAGTTTCAGTTTGATAAATATAAACTGTCAGTCTAAAATTAAGCAAATATAACAATTGCCTTTATGCAAATATATATGTATAGCTGCTGAATGTATTATGGTAATATACAAATGTTGATTGCAGCCAGCAACTTTGGGTCTTCTCTTTCCGCCTCCACGTTCCTCACTCAACACCAGGCTTCTGCGTCGGGCGTTGATGTCACAGGGGTCAAGGGTCACGGTCTCAGAGCTCCGTCATCAGGAGGGCTCTTAGTATCTTCTCTCTGTCCAGCCTCATTTCCTCTCCGCTACAACCACAGAAAGATACAAATCATATGTCAAGAAGATACACAATGGTGCCTGTTTCCATTTCATTTTCCTTTATGTAAACCAGGTTGCAAAAGTCAAATTGAGAGAGATAAAAGCATTAAACATTTTGACAAAATAAAGTTGCTACAAACAACATAAATAGGGTAAAAAAACAAAAAAAACCCTCCATTACAAAGGCAGGGAGCAGTAACTACATAAATAGAGAAATTTAGAAGGGTTCGAAGTTTGAAAGCCAAACTGAGTGACAGATAAACAAGTTGTGAAACCTTACTTGTATGCCTTTTTAGGCTGGTTATTAATCATTCTCACAGACTGTTCATAAAATCTTTAAAAAAAAACACATTTGGATACAGCACTTGTTTCTGCATTTTAAAGAAAATACAGACAAAAGGCATACTTTTTTTCCCATTATGATTAGATTTAGTTACTGTCGTACTATCTCTCTTATATCCTTGTTCACAATTTCTTGTTGTTCTTTTATGTTCATATATACACACTTCTGTATATATATTTATATTTAAATCTGTACATAGTAGTTAAATGTTTAGGTTTACCTTTGTAGTCTTTGTTTTTTGTTTTATTCGTCTATTTGTGTGTATGTACGTTGAGCAACGGAAAAAACGCAGTCAAATTCCTTGTATGTGTACGCATACATGGCCAATAAAGCTGATTTTGACTCTAATTCTAATCTTATTCATGTGATATCACAAATTCAATTACTAAGATGTTGGAGCATCAAAATTGGTTTGTCAGTTACAGGAAACAGGAAGAAAGTGGGTAGCTGTAACTAACCAGAGAGGTAGCTTAAATGTACATTTTGGTTTTTACTTCTGTTCTCTAGTTGCTGCCTTTTCTCCCCAAATTAAACCTTTTTATACAGTAAACCAGATGTCAGAAAGTCAGAAGCTGTTTTTAACTCCGTTTTGACCAAATATGTAGTTGCCATGTGTTAACTTTGTAGTGTACAACTGTCACATGGTATAAAAGTACATACACAATAATGTCAAAACAATAAATTTAGAAGCAAATGCATTGACCAAGAGTGCTTTGTCCAGTGTTTAGGCTTTGTTACTCCTGTGATCGTACCAAAGTACTTTATAAATGTATTTTTTTGGCAAGTTATTATAGTGACAGATACAGACAGGAATATGGACTCTTAGTCAGACAAAACAAGATATTTGAAGAGGTCACCGCAGGCTGTGGGGAATTATAACAGGCATTTTATTGACAAAATGATTCACAGAATAATTGATAATGAAAATAAGTTATAAGGTATGTGTCTTAACAACTAGGCTACCAGGATGCCTCCAAAATGCCTTTTTTTTTTTTTTTTTTTAAATAGTAAGATCACTGGAGGAAGGTTTAAGCCAATGTAAATGTGACCAAGAGATCGCTGAGAACTGAGTTGGGTTACCTGTCGTTATGGGCAGCAAGGTAAGGGACCAGGTGAGGAATGGAGCTACGGTAGTAAGAAGGGGAGAGATGGGGAGAAGGCGAAGGAGAGGGACAACATGGACTACCCAGCTCCAGTGCTGGCATATTATCCACCTGGAATACACCACAATTTATAGACACACACACACACACACACACACACACACACACAGTCCTCTGTTTACTTACAGGTAATGCTGAGAGGCATAAATAGGTGTAGTGCATTGAAAAAACATTCTTAATGGCTTTTTAATGAATGTGGGTGTGCATGGGTGAGAGTGTTACCTGTGGGTATATGGACGGCTGTATCTGTTTGTCCAGTGAGCTGGTAGATCCTGACTTTCCTGTGCTCTGGGAGGAGATGGCTGCAAGTGCTTCTGGGAGATTATCTTCATCTTCATGGTTACTGACGGGCAATAAATTGAGAGGGACTGAGTGATTAACGTGACCTGCAGATTGTGCTGAACAAAATGTCATTTTCAAAGAGCAGCGATAGCATTGCTTTTGCTTCAAGTACTGTGGAGTATTCATTTCCAGAGTGCAATTTCCCTCTTGGAGCTTTGCCCTTCAACAGTTATCAGAGGTGACGTGTACTCACAAGCTGAACTGTCTGACCAGTCGTTTTCTGCGGTTGGTGTTCGTGTTGCCTCTGGACTGCAGCGTCTCCGGTGTCAGGCTGCGGTCCTGCCGATGTGGCGTTTTGTCTGCTGTCAGACTGGATGCAGCCGAGTCTTGGGACGAGCTCGGGTACCTGTAGACCAGAGTCATCACATGGAGAGTCAGTCCAAAGTTCACGTGTGGAAACGTGTGGAAGCATGTGAAGATAGGATGAAGGCACTGGCCTGTCATTGAGGGTCTCATTTGAGTTATTCCCCCGAGGCAATGTTGGAGCTTCCTTCTTCATCATGAAGGAGAAGAGAGTACTACTTTTAGTTACACTGTACAGTACAAAAAGCTTAGATGGTTAGGTGGAAGTTTGGTACTCACCCTGAAGGCCGCCTCCATCTGGGCCTTGAGGATGTTACACTTGAGATGTTCAGGGAGCATCGCTGGAGAGGCAGGATGGTGCAGAGACTTTTCAGACAGCTGCTTCTCCTCTCCCTGGCAGGGGAACAGGGAGGAAGGTAAAGAAACCTGGGCAAGATCTTACTGTGAGCATAGCAGGACAATAGTGCGTGGGTAAAGTGTCTGACTTTGTTGTCCATGTTGACGTGCAGTGAGGGCCAGGGGGGAGAATCACTGTCTGACTCCAGAGCCTTGAGCAGAGACTGAGAGATGTCCAACTCATCAGCAGGGCAGGGAGGAGCTCGACGTTCTAATACACACAAAGTTTAATGAGTAAATGCATTATAGGGTATATTTATTCTTAAATTTCTATTTAGTTATTGTATAGACATGTTATTTTAAGGACACCTTTGGTTCTTTAGTTTGAACGGACACATTGGGTTACTTACAGTAGCTGATATTGTTTATTGCATTACATTGATAGGTGCTTTTGTGCATAAACAGAGCAAATTGTAATGAAAGGAAGAAAGAAGTAGGATACACAAAACACAAGAAAATGTTTTAAAAAGGGGAAGTTCACCCAAATCACAAAAACATATTTTCCCACTGAACACTATTTGAAGCAGGGTGCATCCACCACTGATATTCCTGCCCTGTCCCTGTCCTGAAGGACATTCAAATTGTTTTTGTTCGAAGGATTAAATAAAATTACCCTTGAAAAACCCAACAGCAACATTTCTATTCAGAAACATTTTTTTTCTCACAATTCTGGGTAATTCACAGAGCTCACTTTTAACAGTTTTTACTATTTTTTACCTTGAGGCTTTAAACTGGCATAATGTCTGGAACAAACCATTAAATTATGTCGATTTCCACAATACTGTGTTCATGGCAGACAGCAGTGGATATTTCAAAATCTGTTGTGCATGCATGGCTGGATTCTGCCTAAAGAATAGGGTCACAATTTTTAAGTATGAAGGTGTTAACGACAACTGTAATCTTTCTCCTGTTTATACTGGCCTTTTTTTTTTTAATCCACCTGATTCGTCTAATTCAGAGGACTGAAGTCTCATATTAGCTTCAAACAAACATTGGAGTACATTTTTAGACAGAAGTAAACACACATAGTGCATAATGAAAGGATCTCTATGTGGCCAGCATTGACAGGAAGAATGATTACAGCAAGCAAAACCTGTTTCAGTGTTCATACGGGCACCTGATTGTAGACTTTGAACATTTTGAATCCATCTTTTAAGTGGTTTGTATGTGATTTGGATGAGCAGGCCTTTAAACAAAGCACAGGGTGGTGACCAACATACAGCAGTGATCATGAAAGGAGCATCAGTGAGCAGTCTGGACACATCACAGATTTGCAGACAGACACTGTTTGGACAGCTCTTGCTCAGGCTGGGAGTACTCACTGTTCTTGGTGTGTGTGTGGCAGAGCGTGTCCTGGCTATGTGTGTGGCGGCGGTGATGGTGATGGATCTTGCCAGAATACGAAGTCTCATTCTCTTCGACGCTGAACTGATGATCCGAAGTAGGACCACTCAGAGGGAAACTGAAGACGACATATTGCAATCAGGACAAACTCCCCCTAACTACATGCTACTTCAATTGAATCCTCCATTGTTCTACAAAAACAAATCACTATCTAACTTGAAATCATTCCAACTTAATGATTTAAGGATTTAAAGCATATTCATCAACAAAAACCATCTCACTATAAATGTGGAAAAAGACAGTATATGAATGTAACAAGTGGGCTTAAGTTATAAAACAATGAAAGACAGATCTTTGCACATTTTTGCAATTATAAACACTAGGTTTATTTAATGGCAACATCCCTAAAGGCATCATGTGATTCAAGTAAACGTTACAGAGTAAGAGGCGACACACTATAACAGCAAAACATTGGCCACATTTAATGTAAACAGTTGATTTAGCAAATCCATAACCTGCTATAACAATGTATTGTTAGTTTATTCAAAAACCTCACAAAGCACAACAACATGCAGGATTCTAGTTCATACTCCTATCTCACACTCAACTATACATAAAAAAAAAAACTATATACTATATTAAACTATACATTTTAAAGCAGCTAATCCCTAAACCAGCATATAATATGTGCTTAACTCAACCCCTTCCACCTGTTGAGAATTACCTCATTCAGCACTCACATCACTTTCTTTCACTCAAATTAAAAGTGATTTGGATAAATAAGCTGTCACAAGATTTCTAAAGCATGAAGATACATGTGATCTTCAAGGCAGATTGGATATCTTGCTGTAAACATACTGAGAGATTAAAACAACAACCATGATTACATAAATATGTCCATAAGCAAACCAAGGCACAATGCTATTAAACCTGGTCCTATGTTTATTTTACTTGTGTTGTAGTGGTGTCTTTTATTCAAAATCTAATCAGGGGTTTTCCAAGTCTGACACTCTATTTGTGTAAATGAAGGGATAGAGGAGATAGTTTGAGGAAGATAAGAACAACATTGACGGGACAATCTGGGCATTAGTAATGTTAAAAATATATTTACTGATAGTGCAACCTGAAAAAAAAGGTAATATTAATGTATTTGTCACTCTTGTTGTTAGTATTTGTCTAGGCTTCCTCCATCAGGTGTTACTTCTGACTGTGTTGATATCACCAGGTCAAACTTCCCCAAAACGAACTTCCTGATGTTTTCAGAACACCCGTATGCACCTATCCCTTTCACCTCACGCAGTGTCCTTGCCTCATGTCTCTCCCTCTTCCCCTTCCTGAGCCGCACTGGGGAGGCGTTGAAAGTCAGATTAAAAACCTCTGAGCTATATAATCCTTTGTCCTTTTTGATATTTCTTGAAGGTGTACACTGACACACATGAGGGGGTGTGACAAATGGATGATGACGGGGTGATGAAGGACGATGGACACAACGCTCGGTCTGTCCAGTCCATCAACAGAGCTTCTCTATTTGGGTCAGCAGTCTGCGTAAGTCTAAGTCTTAAGAGTCTGGGTTTGAAACAGATTCCCAGGACAAACAGAGGTCAAAGTGCGGTCATGACCTTGTCCCTGTAAACCACACTGATGGATCCTGGGAAGGTGCCGCTGGTTCGCTCCGGGACAGGGGGATGACTGGACACGGGGCCCGCAGCCTCGACAGAGGGCCTGAACACGACACGGAGATGGAGGGAGGATCACACACACACACACACACACACACACACAGTGTGGAGGTAGACAAGACACAGGTTTATGAGTGACATGAAGTGTGATGAAAAACAGATAATGTGGAGCACCGAACAGAGAGCATCAGATGAGTGACTTTTTGTCCAAAAATAGAAACTTGCCCTCCTGTACATTTCTGATCAAGGACCCCTAAGACTGACGCATCATCAGTCCTCATCTCTAAACCCTGCTCTCTGTGGTCGGCCGTCTTACCTGTGAGGTGGTGTGTGTCCAGAGGGCTGCAGGTAAACTGGGGGTGTGAGAGCGGGATGGGGCGGGTGCCACGGCTCATGACCAATAGGAATGTTGTGCTGGTACTGGAGGGGGGGCAGGAGATTGAAGAGACGCTGAAATTAAATGTTGTCACAAAGGCGAAGCCAGATCAGTGGCTGCTGCATGTGTGTGTGTGAGAAAGTGGGTTATCTGAGGTCACTCACTGGATGTAGGCTGGGATCAGGGCTGACGCGAGAGCTGGAAAAGAATGACAATAATCACGGACACCAGATTTAAAAAAACCTAACTGAAAACATGAATTTCTTTAAGTGTTAAAGTGTTTTGAACGAGCAAAATATCACCAAAAAGGTGCCAATAAGCCTACAAAGTGATGATAATTTTTCTTTTTTTTTCCTTTACGAAGGACTGTTTTAGTGTTATAGTTCAGATTATCCAGGCCGTTTTGTGGATTAAGGTCAAGGTTAGAGGATAAGGAATGAACGCAGTAATTGGAATGTCCTCACAAGTACCGTAATATGAATGTCCATGTGTGTATTATGTATATTTGTGGGTGTTTTTGTGTGTCTATTTTACCTGATATGTGGCTTGGCTGGGGAGATGGCAGCTGACAAAATGAGACATGATGTCAGTTAGAGAAGAAAAGTGGAAGAGCAGAAAATAGGACTGTGTCATTTTATCTTCATTATCTGTTTATTATCAAAGGAGTTATCTAGTGTAGGTCTTTGCATACATGCTATTACTCTGACGCTCAGCTCTTACCAACACTTCAATCTTCATTATTTTTTGTATTGCAGGGCATACCATCCAGTAAATAAAGGCTGTATGGACATCAACACTGACAGCCTTGAAGTAAATACAGCTTGCAGTCTGCACTTGATCATCCATGTATAATAAATAGAGAGCGCTAATGTAGCTCACAGAGGGTGGATGGTATGCACAAGTGAAGAGTACTGCAGGTGCTTTTGACAAAGTAGACAGGTGACAGTTAAGTGTAACAACCAGGCACTTTCTTTAAAAAGAACCAGAGCTGTTTTTGAGCCTGTTGAATTACTACTCAATTTTAGACATTTTAAGAGAAAACCCATTGAAAGGGACGACAACAGTAATTCTGCACAGCAGCTGAACAGTATGTGACCTTCATGATAACACATGCAGCCATGTAAAGGAGTAAACAGGTGCTGTTAGTCATCAACGTTTGTTTGTGCTGATAAGACTCACCTTTGCCCAGTGACTGTGTGCGGGAGGGGTATCTCTTACTCGGCCTTCTCTCGAATGTGCTGGCTCTCCTCAGTCTGCCTCCATGAGTGGCCTGATACTCTGTCTTACCACTGAGCGACAAATACATACAAGAAAGTATGATTGTTATTACTATACAGTGACCACACTGCAGTCTGATTCACTGCTGGGGAATTAAGTCTAAAAAAATTCATTCTTACTTTAATGGTTTCAAATTTTTAAAATGACATTTGTTAGTGTGCCACTATCACGGAACTGTTCCTAAAATTGTTTTAAAGATGTACTTTGTGATGAGACTAATTCACAAGTTTTGCATATATTTGTATTTAATTCATTTGAACTTTATTACGGTTTTGCTCGTAAAATATCCCCTTAAAGATTCTTAATTGCTCATTTATTTCTATCATGACATTTCTCTATACTAAAAGTTCCAGATAAGAGACACTGGTATGTTTATTGTGCTGGATTATATTACACGTGTTCCTGTTTCTACTTCCACCACCTGTAACTTTAATGTAAAACAGACTTCACACTGCTTTGTTTAGCTGCTCCGACAAATGACAGGAAGTGCCCTTCAAGTGTGAGAATGTGCTTTGACCATCTCTGATAATTGTGAGAAGAAAACAAACAATATGAAGGGGATATCTCAGTCACCATAGGAACAGATCCACGTAACCATAGATACACTGTAACCATAGATACAAAGGCTCATTTTTATGTGACACACTATTCCCCATATGCTGGCATTAGTGCTGGCCACAACTACGCGAGTGAGCCAACTTGTACTATCCTTCTCCTGTGCAGTTTCAACAGTCAATAACACGCTTTTCAGGTGAGTCCGACTCTGTGCTCTACCTGAATCTGAAGCGGGACCCGAGTCGTGTGAAGTCGCTGCGGCTGGCCTTGCCTGTGGCTGGTTGACGTAGCCGGAAGAAGGCGTGGCTCTCCACGGCACACTTCCACAGGTGTTTGCAGGTCTTGGAGCTGGCCAGCTGGAACACAAACGTATGCTCCTGCTCCCGACCCTGCACAGTCAGAAAACAACCAAACACTGTTAGCCACCTTGTGTTTGCCTGTGCTTGTTTGTACGCGCGGATGTGTTTCTGACAGGACAGGACAAACCTGATCATCATCCTCCACCACGACCAACGTGAGTCGACTCTTTTTAAAGTCTAGCCGAGTGATTTTGGGCCTGGATGACACACGAGACACACAAATGGACATTAACATTAGTTCCTCAGCTTTCAGTGTTATTTAAGGAGGTTGAAATGATTAGAGGAGCGGTTCCCAAACATGGTTACAGTGGACACATTTTGTAGCAACCACTTTGGGAACCACTGGATTACAGATGTGTGTGATGTACTTACCAAAAGAAGAGGCCAATTTTGTTGGAGCCTTCAAATACTAAGATGCCAGTAGGAGTGAGACCTAGTGCATATTCTCCTCCATCTCTGCCCTGAACACACAACACACACACACACACACACACACACACACACACACACCTTTAGTTCTCAAACACACCTGTAATGTATTCACACTTAAATAATAAAACACACTCACACACCTTGACAAAGTGCATATCTACTCCGTAAAGTTCCAGCCACTTGCATTTGTTGAGAAAAGAAATCTCTGCTTGAGACGGGCTCTTTCCCCTGAGGATTTAAAAGAAGACAGGATGTTGAGTTTTCACAACAAAACAACACTCCCTCCATCACCTCCGCTCTGACGCTCTGTGTTGCAGTCTGAAAAAGTGACCAATAATGTCAATAATAACACTTCATGACCTCTGCTGCTACTTGGTGTTAGCTTTGAGAAATACTTGGTGAGTATCCTTCTGGCTGTCCCTGACTCAGTCTTGGTGTTGTTTGTGAAAATGACTGTGAACTCACTGTGGGTTTGTCCTTGTGTGGCTCAGTCAGCTCGTCGAAGCGCAGCATATGTGTATGTAATCTAATCTGAAATGGGAGCAATAAGACCCTGGCTGGGTTAAATACTGCTCGGAATCAATCAAGACCCTCCACGGATTAATCCCTTAATCCTTCATACAGGCTGGTGAGAGTGAGGCCGAGGCCGAGGAGGAGAGAGTGAAATTTAGACGCCCTCCTGAGTGAAAATGCTGGCGCTGAAAGGCTGCAGCAGAATGGCTTCCTTTCCTGCTTAGTGCTCTGCTTTTTGCCCCAGTTGTTTCATCCAATAAGGAGATAAACCGCCTCAGGTCAAGGCGCGACCACTGGACGCTCTACAATAAGTTGCTTTGACACAGCAAAAGTATTGTGGCGACTAGTAGAGATGCGTGTGTGGAAATATTGAAATATCCTGGGTTTTAGTAGCTTTATATTTTTAGGATAAAGTCTGACACTGAATTCACAATAACCTTTAAACTCACCTGAGCTCCAACCACCTGCCGAAGATGTCTGCCTCCATGGGCTCGCTCTGTTTGGGACTGAAACGAAACTCAGACACCAGCTCAGGCGAGTGCTCCAAGGGATCGCAGTCTCCCAGCTCACCTGGATTTGGACAAAGAAATGTAGAAATACAGATGTAGGAGAGCAGCAGATGGAGAAGCTGCGAAATGTTGACTTTAAACTTCAAGTCAAAACTTCTATTGACTATTTAATTGGTTTTACTTGAAAACAATTAAAACAGTAACTGTTTTCCTTGTTGGTGCAGTTAAGGAAGTTTTGACATTTGATATTTAAGCTCAGGCTACAGAAGGGCAACCTTTTTAATGCAAGGAATCACCAAATTTATATTGTACTTTTAACAGCAACCATCTTAGCTTATTGCTTGCCCCTTTGAGTTTAGTTTTCTGATCACATAGATTGTAAATGTCTTGCTTTCCTGCAATAATGGATGTCAAAGTAAACGCACCACTGAGAAAGAGTTTTAAAATCCCAGCTGCTTTACCACCCACTGATAAATTAGACAATAAATACATAATCAAATATACAATTGGACTAAATGTTACATGATTTATAGTTAATGGCTAAAACATGCAGCTTTTGAGACCTCTGAGAGGTGGTAGTGACAAATTTCTATGTATAAATGAGTATAAGGGAGTACGTGAAGTCCACTTACTTTGTAAACAATATGCAGCCAGCTCTACTGAGACATCATACGGACATTTCAGTCTGACCAGAGGAAAAAGAGACACGGGTGATGAGCTGTTTTTCTATCAAACCTAACACTCCGTCCTACCCATGGGGTGATGTGTACTGTACGTGTTATCATGTGTTGTAAAGACATAAAAGTGTCTGAATGCCCTACACTGTGTGTGTGTGTGTGTCAAGGAGGAGAGGAGCAACCCTTTTACTAAAATAAGCAGCCCTCCGCTGTTCCTGATCTTGAGCTTTATAATAGAGTTGGACTCTGGGGATCCGTGGCCCAGATAGAGCCAAGAGGAGGGAGAGGGGTAACACGCTGTCTGAGTGTGTTTGTGCATGCAGGTTTGTGTTTGTGTGAAAGAAGCAGGCTCCACTGTACAGAAGTTCCCCAAACTCTAGTGTAGTGTAGGTCACTTGTGTGTATGCTGCCACAGGTAAGGGTGTTTATGCCAGGTTTAACACTACTTGTGAGATCCAGAAGTCTTCGCAGATGAAGAGAAATTACCTTCAAAATGACTCATGAGGTGAGAAAATTATTTTTAGGGTAAATGTTTTCTTCTTTTCCAGCTCAGGCAAAGTCAGATTCAAGCATTCAGATTCAGGGTTATGGTCTTTCAAATGAATGTATATCAATTATTTAACTGCCTTTAACATCGACAAACTGCAGAGTTGTACATTTAGTTGCAAAACTCTATTTGAGCCCTCACTTTTACAAGACAAAAACAGTTCAATATTAATCTTTTACTCCACCACGCAGTCTAAGCATCTTCATCTTGCATTAAACTCCAATAATAAGGTCAAGATTTCCTAAAGACACAGTGGGGCTTTTATTTGTGGAATCTAAAGTTGCATATTAATTGCCATTCATCAACTTTTAACCCTTAACATACTTCTTTTGTTTCCCCTTAAGAAGCGTTCAGATTTTTTTATGGTCTTACAACATCACATATATATTCTGTATCAGTTTGTTCCAGCTCTTTACTGAAGTTTTTTGTAATAGAATGAGTTTCCTCAAATTCATGATCATATTTAGTACTGTTGTTAACGTTTGGTTATCCACTAGAATTAAAATAAGGTTCTGTAGGTTTGATTAATGTTTGGCTGCACACCCTGTGTTTGTAATGACCCACCGGCGCACTGTCGCTTAAGGGGTTAGAAAACATCTTGAGCAAACATTGGTTAATTCGCTTGACCTCCCAGTTACCATGTTGATTGATGAATAGCCAGTATCAGAAATAATTGCAGTATGTTTCCCCATTTCCTCTTTTTGTTTCGACCTGTAATTGCCTCCCTAACCTTATTATTTGTAAGTAACAAAGTTACTTGTTAATTAGGTTCACCTCTAATCACTCGTCGGGCCTACTTACACAGAATCTAGTCATCCCTCACCTCTCCTGTTTGTCCCTTTCCTTCATCCACTTAACTTTTTGCCCACATCATCCCCCTTTCTGTCCCTATTCTGCCTCCCATCTTGCCCTTCTCTAGGTACCGTCTGGGGCTCGTAATAAGCTCGGGTGACACAACCCCTGAGACATTTTGTCTCCTCCCTCCGTTACATCTGTCCCTGAACAGCCAGAACATATTACTTCCTCCTCCGGACTCCTAAACACAAAATCCACCTACCAGCTCCTTTAAAGCTCACTAATTAACACGTTATATCCTGCTTGCTTAATCTGTACAAAAACCGAGGTGTAAAAACGGCATGATCCAGCACATTACGGGTGGTCATGTGCTGGATTATTTCTTGGCCGGGGGCATTGACTTCCTGGAGTCTAGTTGTCACTGTGAGGTTGCCAAGCAACTGCTAGTAGTTGTTTTTTTTGCCTTTCGAGAGAGCCAGGACAGCCGTGTCCCCATGTTTCTGGTCTTTAAACTAAACTAAGCTAACCGTCTGCTGCAGGTAACTTCATATTTAATGTGGTATCAACTGTCAAATCTAGCAAAGAAGTGTATTTCTCAGAATGTCAAACTGTTCCTTTAAATGTGAAGAAAAATATATAATATAAAGTTTGTAATATATAAAATGGTGGTATATGTGTTTGTATATATGTGTGTGTATCTGTGTCTCTGGGTGTATTATACTGTAATTTTTACATGTCACATTTGTGTGCATTAACAGCGACAAAGGAACTTACTTGCCAGACAGAATATCTTGTCGAAGCTGCAACACAAACAGATACCTGTTGGTGTAAAACAAACAAACAAAAAACACACACAGAGTGAGAGGCTCACACTGAACAAGCACATAAATCAATTATGTATCACAGGCTTTTCCTCATCTCTGACACATAATTTGTTTTAACAAGTCTCTGTCCGTTTGGCCTTGATTTGAATCTGCCCACAGCAGCAAAGTAATTAGCCCCACATCCCCTTTGGCCCTCTGCACTGGGCTCCTGAGAAAACTGTGCGTGTGTGTTCATGTGCGTGTGTCTGATTTGTGTGTGAGATTTTTACCTTGTAAATTCTTCACGCAGGTTATTTGGCTCTGAGGAGTAAAATTTCACTCTGAAGAACAGTCTGTATGGAGGCCCGTCTAAAAGAAATAACGAGACAGAGAGCAAGGTGTAAAAAAACAGACTGTGTATGTGTAAGGGTGTGAGACAGAAAGACAAAGAAATGGAGAGAGATTAAGTAGTAATTTATCAAAAAATTCACTCAATGAAATCAAAACTTCTTATGATTTATTTTATCCATTGTATCTCATCCAGTCCATTCATCATTCTCAGCCAGGCCATAAATCTTTATTCATGCACATTTCTTTGTAACCTACTTTATTATTTCTTTTTCTTTTTTCTCTCTTTCAACATTGATCAGACTTTTGTTTTAGGCTCCTAAATGAAGAAAGGATCGGCGGACATGTAGAACAACATCAGTGCCCCCCCCCCCGTATCATTCTGTTACAGGCTGGTAAGCAAACAAGGGTACAGCTCCTAATGCACATGCAATAATCACCATGTCAACATTGGATAATGTGCCACCTGCTCCCCACTTACCTGCTTCCACATGCACATACAGTACACTGCACATTTTCCTGCACACACAACACAAGTAGGACTAATTAGAATAACAGCCAGGGTTGAACTTACCTGGGATCTGTTTCTTTATAAGCTTGGTCATATCCAGCCAGTGCTAACAGAGAGAAAGGAATAAGAAGGAGAGTTGTATCAGCTTGTGGTCCACTGTGATAGAAGTTAAGAGCTTGTTACTGGTTACTCACTGAGACTTGTTCTGTGTCCATGAACTGCAATCCAAAGTAATCTGTCTCAACCAGATCTATGTGATACATGATCTGGTCAAAAAGGTCCTGGCCTTTGGATTTACTCTACAAAAGAAGAACAAAAAGTCAAATATGTCAAATATTTTCAGCTGAGCTTCATGCATGCTTATTTTTATCTCTTATGATTTAGCAACCTGATCTTTTTAAGAGTTTCATCATTGTTGGTGTGTGTGTGTGTGTGTGTGTGTGTGTGTGTGTGTACATCTGGGTCAAAATGAGAAGGAAAAGCCCCTGAGGGAAAGGCCCTTATTCAGGCTTTTGTCAATAACACACACAACCAAGAACACAAGTCTTTGCACTTAAGCACAACTACTGTAGGAGCATTTTGTCCCAAACTTCAACTGAATAGTTCATGAGCAGATGTGCCTCGTTGCCCATTGTGAAGACCTAACCCCAGTCTGACCCATATAACACACAGTGGGCGCGCAGAAAGATGACAGCCTTGTACTTTGGATCCTGATAACCAGTCTAAAGTTCCTGGTGAGTGTATGAATGTGTGAGGAAATCAGTGGTATTAAGGGATTGGGGACAGAAAAAAAATAATAAATCACCAGAGCGCTCTTGCTCATGCTGCAGCATGTAGTTATGCATGTAGGGAGGTTGATTTAAATCATAACCTGTATCACATGGCTGCACATGCAGTGGAAACATTTCACACGGTCACCCACACTGAAGTGGATATTTTACTGTTCCTGTTCTACCTTGTGTTTTGGCTCCATTCAGCCTAAAGTGACAGACTAATAAGCTTTAATTTCAGTTGAGGTTCAGCTCTGTTCAGTGCACATGACATGAACAAACTTGTTCCAACACACCTGTGACTAAGCCACCAGCGTGACAAGCCCTGTGTCCTTTTGTTGTTGAAACTATAATACCTTGGCAGAAGCTGTGGCTTTGTGTTATTGCTGTAATCTCCCTGTAGGACAAGACAAATGCTCTCTACCCTGATAACCCACTATACACCAGCCCAGTGCTTAAAAGGTGACGCATACATGCAACAGCTTCTGTGACACACACAACCTTCAAAATTAAAACATCTTACGAGAAGCCACTTACGCACGAATGCCCACACACTCGCTCCATCATCCCACCTACCCCTCACACACTCATGGCACTCGTCTGTGAGTCCCCGCAGTGGTAAATCAGATCAGGGAGTCAGGGAATAGAGAAATACAGAGGGAGATGGATGGAGAGCAGGAGGGAGAAGGAGAAGAGGAACGGGGAGGAGGACGGAGAGGCAGAGTGTGAAAGAGTAAGATGACGAGCAAGGGAGCAGGCCACAGAGGGAGTGTAAAAGAAGATTAGGAGGGAAGATGCCACGAGGAGGGGAGTCTGGGGAGAGCGGGGATTGCTTGAGGAGGATCAGATACAGGCAAATATACTGAGGGAGGGAGAGCGAAGAAGAAAGTGAAAGAAGGATGCCGTAAAAAGAGCAAACAGGACGGGGCAGCTTCAGGTCTATCTTAGTTCGATTTCCCCATAGTCAGAATGGGGAAGTAATGTGATGAATTGGCTGATCATAACACCATCTGGAGCTGCACCTCTTACTGTACAAGAAGAGACACAATCACAAACACACTAAAACTATATAGGCCACTATGACACTACAGGCAGTGAAACTTTGGTAAAAGGGACACATTTTAGACACATGTTGTTGTTGCATTATTGATTACTCTGTTTGTAATTGTTTAGCCCATTAAATGTCAAAACCCCCCAAAACAAAAGAAAAATGATGTCTCAGATCCCCAGATTGAGTTCAGTCCAAAAGTTGATGAATGGCTAAAAACTTTCCAATTTACAGTTTAGGTATCAGAGAAAGAAAAGTAGAAAATCATCACTTTTTAAAAGCGGGAACCTGTGAGTTTTGGGCATTTTTGCTTTAAAAATAGTTAATAATCAAAATTGCTGCTGATTAATTTTTCTGCTAGAATAAAAAGCGGTAATAGGACAGTTCTCACTTTTACATATTCTCTAACCAGAGTTGTGTTCAATTCAACTTTTACCATCAAAGTTTATCCCTATATTTTGCATTTAAAAAAGTTAAAAGTAAACTGACAACAACCCTAACTCCAGGCTCAACAGGATAAATGAGGCTACAGCAAAGTGAATTTCAGCGCAGTAACCCCGTGTCCCATTTTTTTTTTTGCAGGGGACGGCCAGGGACCCCATCCCGAGGTCCCCCACGGGCTCCCCGGGCCGCAGGTTGACACACACTGACCTAGTCTACCCCCCCCCCCCCACACACACACACACACATGCACTCTTGTTTACACACTCTGCCCGGCCGCTGTCAGCACACGGGACGGGGCCGCAGGTAGACTCACAGGTAGCTCCACGTTGACATCCGAGCCGTCCAGCAGCAGGACGCGGCAGGCGATGGCGGTCCTCGCCGCGCCGGCCGCCGGGATGTGGACCGACGCCCCGCCGCTGACCACCGCGGGCGCGTGTACGACCTGCTGCTGGTGGGCCAGGAGCAGGGGGTTCCCGGTCACCCCTCCTGCTCCTCCTGCTGCTCCTCCTCCTCCTCCTTCTCCTCCTCCTTTACCGTCCCGCTCGTCCCTCTGGAAGCGGCTCCGGGAGCGGCGGCTGAACGTCCGGCGCAGGAAGCCCATCATCTTCCCGATCCACGGGGCGAGGAGGTCTGTGGCGCGTCCGCGGAAAGTGCCCCTGCCCCTGCTCCTGCTCCTGCTTCTTCCTCTGCCGCCTCCTCCTCCTCCTCCTCCTCCTCGTCCTCCACGGGGCGAGGAGTCACTCAGCAGGCGCGGAGGAGACTTCAGGGCTGCCGATCAGTCCTCAGGCTGGATGTCGGCGGCGGCGCGGGGACTCCAGCCGCATACTAATGAAACTGACACACACCGACCGGACCCGCCGAGGCGCCAACCAGTTGATTTCCAGTCAGTCGGCCCGGTGTGAGCCACCGGACTCTCTCACGGAAACACGAGCAGCCCCCCCCCCCTCTTCCTCCTCCTCCTCCTCCTCCCCCCGTGCCCTGTCCTCCACCGTGCACCTGCCTCCTGCTTTTTGCTCGCTGTTGCGCACCGACTCTAAAAAAAAAAAAAAAAAATCCCGGAGAAATCCCGTCCGACGCTCCGCGGCGGGTTCCCCCTGAGTCACACGGGGCCAGGGAGGCAGGAAGGGGGGGGGGAAAGTGTTGTCACCCCCCCTCCTAACACCCAGGGACCGGACCGGACCGGACCGGACGGGGAGCCCCGGCTCTCGCTGTCGCTTTTTATTCCCACCGGCGCGGGCGGAACTAGTCCACCTCACAGGTGAAAGTCGAGCGGCGAAACTGGACAAACAGGCGTGATGTGCGCCTGCGTAAAGAAGCACGGCGCAGGACAAAACTTCTGTTCCTCCCGGCGGGCCGACCCGTCTGAGCCGGTGAACCAGCGCCACCTGTCTGTCGCGGGGTAGTTCACAGCAGGTCATTGGTGGTTCCCAAGATGGGGGGGGTCCAAGGTGCCCCAAGGGTCGTTAGAGGCTTTCCAGGAGCAATAAATGGTCATTTATTACACTCTGTTTATCAGGGCTGTACCCAGGACTTTAGCAATACTGAGATCATGACTACAAACTCAGTTATATTTTCTGAAGGTCTAAAAAGGCTTCTCCGCACCACCAGGAATACAGATTTATTTAGGCTATGAATCTTTTATTTATAGTCAGATTCAGTAGTCAGTGTTGGAACCAGCCTGTAAATTACCCAAGTTATTTACATGACTTGCAATTTTTGTTTTGTCCTGAAAAGGAGGCTTTCCAGCCGTCTCTCGGCTCCTGAGAACGATTTCCCGTCTGATCATTCTTGCTGTTTGTGTCCAGTACATGGGTACATGTTTAACTGTAAACTGAAAATACGACCTCGGTGTCCACAATGGTAGCTACGGACGTGATCTTCCTCTACAGTAGAAACACACAAACCCTCAGATGTGCATCACTTGGATAAAACGTCTTACAAATGTGGGTTTTTGTGGACATAGCTAATGTAATTTTTAAGATCCTGTATCATTATCCTATATATTTTTGTGGTATGAGGCTAACATATATAATATATAACAACACTATGAATTATACAACATCCTAAAATAATAGCATCAAAAACTGCAGATACTAATACATTTTGTTAGTGTCTTTCTGTAAGCCAAAATGTTGTCTTAACCAGACAGTTTGAGCTGATTTGTGATGCTGAGATAGATTCACTGATATGATGCCAGCTTTAAAAGCACTCAGCTGAAGGTTAAATAGGCAGAGTATTCTTCACTTCAGTGAGCCGCTTCATTCTGCAAGGAAGTGTGGAAAAGGCTTGTATTGCCTGTAAGACACCACTGAGCCTTCAACGTAACTTGACATATCCTAATTTAATGATGTAATGTATAACGTTCACCATCCGAGAAAATGACAAAACAGACCCATCAGTATAAATCAGTGTGTTTATTTAGTGTCTTAATAATTTAACAGCGGGTTTGATGCTCCTCTGGTGGACAGAGTGCGGTGCGGCACCGCCGTGACCTGCCTTGCTCTTTGTCTTCGGACACACAGATAAACTACAGATTATAACGATCCTGGTCTGCCTCTCCGGCCCTGTTCGATCCATCGACTGGGAGGCGTCAGTCTAAGGCACACATAGCTTAATAAGTAGAGGCAACATTCCTGAGTGGCCTCTTGGACAGAAATTAGCAGCTCACATCAGTCTCACATCAGTCTCTATGGAGACCGCAGCTTCTACAAGCTTCAATCAGCAAAAACTAAGGCCGACTAGGTGTAAGATTCACACTCTCACATTGAATCTAGGCTACACAGATCACAGACAGCTGTGCTCTGAAGCTGGTTATATTTTCATTATCCAGTCTGTGTACTAGTTCCATAGGCGTTGACAGAGGTTAATCTGCTACAGCGCTGCAAGTCCCTCTGTGGAAGTCGCCTGCAATGAGATGAGGCTGAAACGGTAAGTGTGTCTGTTCCGGTCCTGTTGCTGATTTGGGCTACGGTGCTGTAGATCCCTCCTGTTTCTCTTTGTAGACTCGCAGAATGGCCTCACACACAAACTGGAACTGACACTGAAACAACATACAAAGTGATACAAAGTGTCATTAGACAACAATGCTTTTCAAATTCCATGAAAAGAACAAACCAACAATGGACTGATCCTACAAACAAATGTTGTCTGTGAAAGCAAAAGACTGATCCATCTTATTCTTCAGAGTCACAGAGCTCCATCATTGTCCAAAAACTATTAAAACACATCAATGAGTCAAACCGCCCTGCTGCAGTAACACTCTCTAACAAAAAATGTGTATTAATACGCAGCTGAAAATAGTCCTAAAATGTTTTACTTTTGTACTGCTGTTTGAGTAACATTTCTGGTGTAACATGTTTTAGGACATAACCAACACTTTTTCTAACAAGAGTCAGAGTTCACCATCTTAGTTTAGCGTGTTAGCATTTACATTTGATAATTACTACCAAACCCAAAGTGCAGCTGAGGCTGATGGAACGTTTTGCAGGTATGTGGTCATGAACCAAAGTGTAACATTTTTGACCTAATGATGGTGCTAGATATAAAAGTCAGAGGATCAAAGTCATTACAGTTCATCTTGAGGGTGGAAAAAAAAAAAAACTTCACACAAAACCACAAAGGTCAACCTCATGGTGGCACTAGAGGAAAAGTCAGATGATCATCATAGTCAATAGTATTTGACGTATTTAAGCTACGAATGTTTGTACAAAATTTAACTACAAAACATCAAAAAGTTGTTGAGATATTTCAGTCTGAACCAAAGTGGTGGACCGACCAACCGACCAACATTGCCATCCATAAAGCCATGTTTTACATTTTCACCAGGAACCCAGGGTGAAGAAGCTGGAAGGTATTGAGGGACAGACTGACACATTGTTGGTTTTGCTCTTTTCATGAGATTTGTTGACAATAAGTGAAACAGAATAATGCCAGCCTTTATCCTTCAACATATGGATCCTTAACAAGGTTTGTCCTCTGACTGTGCATGTTTTTCCATTACTGTCAGAGACGCAAACACACGAGGTAAACCTGAGGAATCGTTCCATCAGCACAAAAACATCAGAGAGAAGAAGCCTCAGGGACTGGATCTCCTTTCAAAATAAGGGTGATAGTGGTAGCAGTAGTGGCGTAGAAGCAGGCTTTTGACAGGAGGGTTGCCATATTCCCAGCACAACCTCCCTTCAAAGAAATGAAACACTTTCCTCTCCCTTGACAAACACCACTGAGGCACCACAGAGCAAGGCTTCCAACCTCCACTTGCCTGCTCCACCTCATCAGCCAAAATACTCTGGCAGTCAAGTTTCTGTAAATTAATGAAGGTTAAAGATGACAAGACCCCACAGTGACATTGGCCTTTAAAAAGTAATTCTGAGCAGAGATAATTTCACAGTAAGTCTCCTCTCCCTTGTGAAAGTTCCTGAAGTTCTATGGTATTTTTAGAGAAATCCATTCAACAGATTTCTGACATTTCAAACTAACTGCAGTGTGCCTAATGAAATATATAAACCAAAATGTTATTTTATAAATTAACACATGCATTTAAACAGCCTGGATTGTGTCTAAAGAAAGCATGTGGCTAAATTGTTAGAGAACATTTTAAACACTTTAAAAAGGAGATGGGCAAACAACCTCTGCAGCATCCATTCAATTGTTAAAATATAAAAGGGAAAAACACCTTATCAATCGCTCCCTAGGTTTCACCAAAAAGTTGTATATGATCCTTACTTGCACTCTTCCTAACAGATATTCCTATAAAATGACCTAAAACAAAGTGCTAAGTACTGTGAACACAAGCTCAACTCAAACTACAGGTTATCATAATGCAATGCAATAAAATAAAGAATTTAATAAGGTAGAGAACAATGACTGCCCGCTGTGGCCTTTTTTCATCATAAATCCTTGTTCTATTTCTTGTTCTGTACCGTGGTCTGAACCATCATGGCTCTCTGGTCTCTCAGTGTTTTGACAATGTCCAGCGGGAACATCGGCCGACCCTCATCCAACAGAGTCAGCGCCGTTTCCATGGTGATCAGAACACCTGTTCGTCCAATCCCTGCGCTGAAAGAGTAATTCAAAACAAACACAGCATTAAGTTTACAGTAGAGGCAGATACGGTACATGCTGGCAGTGTTTAATTAATGTGTGTGTGTGTGTATGTGTGTTACCTGCAGTGTACCATTAGTGGTTCTTCACCTCTCCTCCTCTCCCTGACCGAGCTGATGAACAGCAGGAAGTCTGAAGGGTCATCGGGTACGCCGTGGTCCGGCCACGCGACATACTGCAGGTGTGTGACTGCACGTTCCTCACGCCGCTAACACACACACAAATGAAAAAGACGGGCAGAAGTAAAGTTTAACTGAAAGTATTGCATTACCTGTATTTAAATTAATAAACATGTAACCTTTGGGAAAAATCTCATCTCCATGTCACTATCACTGTGGTGCTACAGGCTCAAACACTCTGGCAATAGTCAGTATGTGAAAAAACAAAAACCCACAGAGGGTGTAGTGGAAAAACAGAGCAGGTGAGAGTAACAAAGCTGCACGTGACCGGTAGATAGGTGACTCCGAGATTAGGAAGTGAAGAGGGACACAGTGAGATGAAAACAGAAAAACAGGTGGGGTGGAGAGAGGATAGAGGAAAAGACCAGAGCTGGGAAAAAAATTGAAGGCGGGGAGTAGAATGGCTGAGTTTAGAGTTTATAATGGTCATGTGGCCTGTGACTCCATGCAGGGATTAACTCGCTCCACCAGAGGAACAGATGGGCCCACACAGCAGTATCTGTGTATGCATGTGTGTGCATTCAGACTTCATGCCTCCTTGAGCATTATCTGTTTATTTACCTGTTCGCCATGGAAGTCAATGTGAAAAACAGTTCCTTTGATCTGAATATTTACCATATAAACTTCTCAGAAATACCCGAATACCAACACACCTGCCCGCCCACACTTACACACGGGTGGGCTACAAAATGTATTAATACACACTAATGCACATGCCCACCCACGCACACCTACAGACCAAACCACCCATACGGAAGTGTATGTTGGTTGCAGACAGTATGCCAGGAGTGGCTGCTGCCTGTGGTGAGCTCTGTTATGTGACATATGGCACAAACATGGTACATGTCACTGGAAACATTCAAACCAAAAAACCTCCATGTTGTGTGAAAGTGGTCATGCTCTGCTCATGCTTCATGTGGATATGTAAGCAGGTGCAGGGCTGCCACTAACGATTATTTCCATAATCAATCAATCTGCAGACTATTTCCTCCATTAATCATTTAACTGTTTGGCCTATAAAATATATGTGTATATATATATATATATATATATATACACACACACACATATATATATAAAACACCATCACAATGTCTTAGAGCCCAAGTTGATCTCAAGGTTTTTATCTGACCAAAACTCCAAAAGTTTTGAATTTACCATAATATTAAGACATGAAAAAGTAGCACATTTTCACATTTGAGAAGCTTAAAAAACAGTGTTTAGATTGTGCAACTTAAAAAACAAACTACTGCTACTGTACCTGTGTGTGTGTCAGAGTGAACTGTCGCGTCACATACGCCAGGTTACACTCCTCTGAGTGGCACTTTACCCGCATGTTGCCGTAATCCTTCACTTCCGGTGGATGCGGCCAGTACTGGTGGCACTTGGTCTGCAAGTGTATGACATCACCAACAAATTACATTACATCTGACAGGAGTCATCAGTCATGAAACACTTTACTGTTGCTGCTACATCGGCTGCGCTCGGCTCTCATGAAATCTAACTCATATTCAACAGCGTGGTATGTTCCGGCCGGCAGTCTGAGGAACAAATGCAATTCATCAGTACTAGGATGTGAACTGATTGTCAATTTGTGTGTGTATATACAGTATGTGTGTGTGCGCACGTGCGTGTGCGTGTGTGTGTGTGTGTGCGCACGTGTGTGTGTGATTCTCAAGTAGAGAGAAACTCGCGGCACTTGACGAATATCAGGAAAATGATCAATTAATGAAAGCATCTGGTTACCAAGCAACAGACAAGCTGAGACAGATACATCTTCATTCAACAAGACCTTGGTATCTCGCTGCGTCAGTCGGTGTGTTCACCCTCAAATGATTTATCTCATTGACATCCTGCTCACACTTTACGTTTAGGTATTCTCTACACGGTGAAACACTGTTATTACGCGCAACTGTGCCAATTGATTATTTTTGTGTGCAAACATGACCACCGAACCTTGTAATTATAGTAATCGTTTATCAAATAAAACATGAAACAGCATGTAATCATGTGTACTTATTGCTGCAGTGAACACTGTGTAATTTCAATTTTTTCCCTCTCTGTTTACTCATTTCCATTCCTGTGTAAATGTGGCTGTATACAGTATCAAAGTATGTAGAAGTATGTATACCCGTCCCCTCTCTGTCAGAGTTGTTAGCATGATGATGGTATGTGTCTGTTGCTCCCAAACACTCTGCCAAAAGTGAGTGCAGGTCTGTGGCAATGGACCCTGAGCCGCAACATAACGTAAACACACACCAGACACTGGGGGCGCCACCTAAGAGACAGACAAATAAACACACACAGATACACACACACACACACGACACAGGGGATGAGTTTACATTGAATGTCTGACAGTGACAAGAGACACAGAGTTTCACATCAGTGATGCGCACCGTGATGTGGCTGGCGTTGATGTAGTCCTCCTGGCCTTGGAGCACCACTCTGGTAGCATCATCTGAAAAGAAGAGCATGACAGGGTCATAACAGCTGTCGACGCACCGCAAGCTCCACCAATTAAATTTCATGAGCTGCTACAGCTTGAGGTTAGAAAGGTAGCACAGAGCTGTGGGTGGGTGGGATTGACGGGGAGGGGGCACCAGGTAGAGAGGAGACGAACAGCAGGGCTCAGACACACAGAGTCAGAGTAACTTACAAGGTAAAACATCCTTATATCGATTCTTCTCGATGTTCTCAGGGAGCCGGGCACAGTTTAGTGACAGACCGGGCTTCCTCCTGTATAAATTCTAGGAATTGCAAGCACACAAACACACAAACACACACACACACACACACAGGCGTAAACACACACAGAAACATACACAAACAAAAACTACAAATTCCAGGCCAGTGAAGGCATCTTTGTTTTTTATCATCAGGAACAGAGTCCAAGTAAAGATTAGGGCAAGCATCTGTCCCAAAATCAGCACTTAAAAGGCTCATTATGATCCCCCAAATAAATGAGTGGGACAAACTAAATCCTGCCTCAAGACATTTTTTGGACCTGCTTAAAGATCCACTTTTAAATACCTGTTCACTGTTTAACTCCCACCTGCATTTTAAATACCTCAAAATGAAAACTGAGTGTGCCAGACTGTATTCCTCTCTCCAGCTGTCTCATTGACTCCTCCAGTGTCGTGACCTGCTCCGATTGGCCAGACGACTGCGGCTTGTCTCCCTGTGATTGGCTGGTGAGTGTGAGGGCGGGAGGTAACTGCAGCAGGGGTGCCACACGGCCAGGACCTGGAATACAAGGACGGTTCAAGGCTGCTATAAATATTCATAGAAACATGACAGACAGTGTGCACTCTTTGATCACACGCTGCTCCAGCAGCTCAGTCTCTCTGTTACACACACACACACACACACACACACACACACACACACACACACACACACCTTTACGTCTGATGAGCAAGGCCAGCTCTCTGGAGTGCGACTCTCTGCTGGCTCGTATGAACATGACAACTTGGTCATGTGTGTGTTCAGAAATGTCTCGACCGTTGATGAGCACCACCAAGTCTCCCTCCAGGAGTTTGGGCTCGCATCGACCGGCCTACAAACAACACAGGGTCATTAGAAACCTGACATCTACACACCTCACACACATCTATCTTTCAGTCTAGGGCTTCGACTAACAAACTAACTAACGGTATCAGAGTATAAGTCGTCCAATAAGCAAAGAAATTGCAGAAAAGGAAAGCAAACTAGATTTGAGGCACTTTTGAAACAGTGTCTTCAAATTGTTTGTTTTGGTCTACAAACAGTCCAAAACCCAAAGATTTACAGTCAGTTTACCATCAAACTGGCATTTTTGCTTGACAAATTAATTACATGATTAATTGCTTGGAAAAATAGTTGCCAATAAGATTTTTTAATTGACTAATCAAGTAATTGGCTAATCGTTAAAGCTGCTTCAGTCCAGTACATCCGGCTTAATATCTATCCTTCAGTCCATACATTTCAACATAAAGGTATTTTGACACAACCTGGAGATCGTCAAAGCAAAAACACATCCGTTCTTACCGGCGAGTCAGGTTTAACATGGGATATGGCAAGAGGCATCTTCTGATCCACCCCACCCTAGGAGGAGTTGTGAAATTAAATGGAGCAAGAGTAGAGGAGGGACAACACATACATGATGTGTGTAAAATTAAAAAAACATAAAACTTTTTTTTCGCCTTGTGTGGTGAGGGTAAGAGAAAAGTGTAAGAGAAGGACCCACTTTGACATTGAAGCCAAACTTTCCCTCATGATCGGGGCTGATACATATTAGCATCAAGTCACCGTCCCCAAGAGCATTCTGCATAGACACAAGTATTAAGAATCAACTCACATATGCACATGGATATACATTAAGACTCTTATTTAGAGTTGATGATAAGATAACGGACCTTGTTGTAGTGGTGTATGCTGTGGTCACCATCCTCCTCTGCTATACTGTCATTAGTTTGCGACAAAGCCTCATCCGTCCCATGGTTATAAGTGCCAGAAGAGCTGAAAGAGGTGAAATAAAGAGATGATTTCACCCTGATTTGTAGATTAACACATGACTTAAAATAATAATACTATAATTCTGACTAATACTCTCATATCCTTATCATTTTTTTCTATGGTTGCAATAAATGCAAACTCAATCCAACTATAGCACTAACATATGTCATCTCATTAAAACCCACTGAATTGAGAGAAAGAAGTGTGGGAGTGTGTCTAAGAAGTAGATAGACACCATGTAACTGATACTAACTGAAGCGGTGAGGTTTCTCCCTCACTGTCCTTGCTGCTGCTCACAGACGCCCTGTATGTGTAGAAGACATCCTCCCCCTCTGACATGTCTTTCAGGTCATTGGTCAGTTCAACCGAGGACGGGCGAGGTTTACGGATGCCGTGGCGAACTCGAGGACTTCGCCTGTCAGAGTGATAAACCAGCAGTCAGGTTGGTTTTGCTCAGAACCAGGTGAGAATAAGATTTGATCAAATGACAGGACACAATCTGAGCTCAAAAAAACAGAAAAGAGATGCTGGATTGGTGTTTGAGCAGCTGAGGCCGCCGACAAAAAACTGCAGCATCTCATTATATTTGGAGTTGATCCTGCAGGTCGTACCAGTTCGGGGTGGTTGGCGGCGATCTAGAAGGCAGACTCTTGGTCTCCAGATGCTCCGATGAAATTGACCTCTGCAGGACTGGGTTCCACACCATCCCTCCCACCACACGCTGGCACACTGGACCACTGCAAATTAGGAAGGAAAAGAAAAGAATGTTTACAAAAGTTCAGTATTTATGACAAGAACGTACATGTGAATATACATACGTAAAAGCGCACGCCCACCTCTCAGTTTTACTGTTGCCAAGGCCCAGGTGTTGTGTTATCAGCTTCCTGTAGGACTGAACTGTGCTGTTGTTGTGTTTGGGGCTCCTGGCAGTCCGGTTGGAGCTGAAGAAGGAGTGATGATCCACACAGGACCTCCACAGGTTCTTACAGGTCTTGGGACAGGGCAGAGCCAGAGATACCTCACAATCCTGGGTCTCCCCCTGCAAAATACCGAGTTTAATTTTTTTTTTTTAATGCTTTGTAATGTAACTCCAATATTCACTTCTCTATTCAGGTTGCATTTGTTGCCGGCAATAAACCTGACTCTCCTGATATTTTTGAATGATTTATTACTTGTCAGACATAGAAACACACAGCCAAAAGTGTGAATATGAATCATTCAATCAATGCCATATTCACACCTATGCAGACTATGTAGTAGTCAAGCTTATATTTGTGATATTTTGTTGAAAAATGAAGGTGTTGAACTTAAATTCCTATGTCCTAATTTTAGATATAATTAAGACATAAGAATTTATCACAGCTCAATATAAAAGCAATCAAAAAAATTGTGCTGACTCCAAATTTTCAGTCGGTTTACCAGCCAAGTGTGCAGAGCCTTTAAAAGCAGCAATTTGTTCAGGGCAGACCTTCAAACTATAAAGAACAAATAATTGGTTGAGGGACTCACATGTTTACGTTTCAGATGTATAAGAAAGCGTTTCCTCTTGAACGAAATCTTGATGATGTTCCCCCTGCATGTGAAGAATGCAATTGGTTGAAGATTGCTATTGAAAATATAGAGACAAGCCATTTAATTAGTGGCATCATCACTCACCAGGGGAAGAAACTGGAGCAAATCATATTACAGAATACTGCAACACCACTGGAGGCCAAACCCACCATCAGAGGGGCATTGTTGGTGTCCTGAGAGAAAGAAAGATGGCAAAAAGTGTCACACATGCAGAGGAAGTTAAACAGTTTTAAGTTTAATCGAGGGAATCCAACTACCATGGCAGCATGCAGCTCCACTCCATACAACTCCAGCGTCCTTGCTGTGTTGAGGAAACACAGCTCGGCCTCGCTCTGCTTCAGCCCCCTGGGAACACACACACACACACACACACACACACACACACACACATCACAAACAAAACCAGGAACCTACTGCACAACAAACCAGTTGTTTCTCAGTGGCAACTAGGTGTAATGGACTGTCTGAGTTACTTGTGCTGTGGATGCAGATCTTCCACTTTAGACAGGAAGTCTTCATCCTGCTCAGGAATGAAGTGGCACTTTGACAGGTAACCGGGGAGTCGGGAGGGACAGTGATCCCCAATCTCCGCTGCAGGTGACAGAAAGAGACACTGAGCATCCACACAGCACATAACCACATCCACACACTGACATCTGGGGTGTTGTAAGTGAGCTGCTGCTTATTAAGAGCATCCTCATTATGAATAATTACCCACACAGTTATTATTAAGTCATTATTATTAGTTTCTCTAGGAAGAGATGGGACTTACACTGCACAGCATACGAGGCCAACACTACAGCTGCACTCAGCGGGCACTGCAACCTGCAATCATACTCCATGATTACATATTGTAACAGCTAAATACAAACTGTGCACAAGGGGATGGGTGGTTGAGTTCAGGCTGTTTGTGTGTTACTAACCGTCCTTCTTTAATGTCACTCCTGATCTGGAGGAAGTACAGGTGCCTGCACAAATGAGACAAGAGGAACTTTACCAACTCACACCTGTATCGTCTGTTTTCATGCAATAAAGCGGTTTGACATATTGGTGCTAGTGGCCTGGCTCTCGGGATGGCAAAGTCGGTCCATCAGTCAGTTGGTCTTCCACCTTGAGGTAGGCTGAAATATGTCAACAACTGTCCACTGAATTGCAATTAAATGTTCTACAGGCAGTCATGGTCCCCAATGGATAAATCTTACAAATTCTGATGATCCCTGATTTTTCCTTTGCACCACCAGCGGGCTGACATTTGTGGTTTACAGTGAAATGACTCCACAACTATTAAGATTATATTAAACTGCCACAATATCTGCTACACACATTCAAACTCCCCTCAGGATGAATTGTAATAACTTTGGTGATCCCTTCACTTTTCATCAAATGCCATCATCAGGTCAAATTTTAATTTGTCCAATATTTTGGTTTATACCAAAAACTGATGACATTCCCATCAGCCTCAGCTGTACTTAGTTAAGTTAAGTAACAAATGTAAGCATGCTATCACACTAAAGTAAGATGGTAAACAGTTTAAACATTACTAACATGGCTTAGTCATTACTAACCATTCTTAGTCTTTTTTGACTTTCATTTAGAGCTGCCACTGTATAAAAAAAATAATGTATTTATTTATTTGGCCTAGGAGTGAGCCAAAAATGTATAGTGAAATTAAAAAAAATAAAAAATACATAGATACCAACAAGTAAATCTTTTATTTTTATCCATAATCCCAGCAAAAAAGGACCTTTCTAAGTCATACGATTTCTCTAGATCAATATCTAGTGATATACAACTGCTACAAAAACACACATAACCGAGAAGAGCTTATACTAACCTTGTGTCTTCATGCTGCAGAGAGTTGGGATCAGACATGAAGAATCGTACTCTGAAGTTCAGATAAAACGGAGAAGCAAGACCTGCAGAGAAATGCCATCTTGTCAAAAATGGCATATATCTATGGTCACAAGTTCACCCATTCATATATTGGACCTATTCTCTATCTATAATTGTACTGAAATGTATATTAAAACAAAAAAGTAAAATGCATTTGCTTAGAGAAGTAATTCTAGGTAAAGACAGTGAATTCTCAGGGGGATACCTTTTATCTGCTTCTTCAAGGGTTTCTCAGGCTCCAACCATCTCTGAGAGAGAGAAATTCATTAAGTGTAATGGTTAACTGGGGCTAAAAAAAGCATTTATGGAAGTATACCCTGTGGTTATCATCGACTAAACAGCAATCAGTGAGTGCAATACATTACAATCTCGGCCCAAATGTGCAGCAGATGAACAGTGAGCTCACAGGAGAGAATGTGTTGGCTGTGATAGAGGCGATGGCTGTGCTGGATTCTCTGATCTGCAGACTGAAGAGCTGCCTCTCCTGCAGGCCCAGGTGGTCACACACTTGGTCCAACAGAACCACGCCTTCATCCTGCTTCTGAAAGATGGAGACAACAAACAACGTTGATATCAGCCAAAACTTTTGAGTGGCATTTAACGGTTGCTCATTTGTACATCTAAATATACTGTGCCACATGCTGCAGTAGTGCCTAATGTATAGATTGGGGATAATTATTGTTTTTAAAAGTCTGTGTTATTTGGTGATTATTTTAAACATTAAAAATTATTCTAAATCAAACAAAAACAATCAATAATGCATATATCCAGGTGAAAATCAGATTCCTAAAGACCATCTGCAGCACAATAGTCTGTTCTTTAACTATTCATTGTTTCTAAATCACTCTGAGGGATAACCCTGCAGCTTATCTGCATTTTCTCCCCTTTTTTCTTCCAACTTTCTGCTACCAAAGGCACATTCACACCACAAGAGGATCATGTTTACAGTAAACTGCAGCGAACAGCGTGTTCTTGCAGCAGGAAACACAATAATTTGTGATGTGTGTGGACACAAAATGAGGGTGAAGATCAGTTTAAACCGGCTGTGCTTTTTTGTCCTTTTTTTTGGTTAAGATCTGTAAAAAAAGAAAACAATAAACCTTATCTACACACGAAAAACGAAGAAGCCATAAAGAGAGAGTTTAATATTAGAATCCTTCTGCACATTACAACCACAGCACTCTCCCTGCTCTCCCACCGTTCACATAAAGATGCTGCACAGCTGCCCTCCTAGAAAGCAATATTGTGATTGCCTTCCTGCAAGTGTGTGTGTGTGTGTATGCTTGTCAGTGTGTGTGTGTGTGTGTGTGTGTGTGTGTGTCTACTGCTGTCAGGCTGCGTATGACATGATATGCTGATGATGTAAAAGGCTCCAAAGTGTGAGAAGCTCTGTAAGCTGCGTGAGGTGAGCGTGTCCTTGAAACCAAGGTCACGGGGTTGAACGGGAGATGTGGATCAATGGGAATAGGAAAGAGTAGTCGGTCACTACATCATGCAGTGACACTACGATCATTAGCAGAGCACCGAGACAGATAGCAGCAACATATGATCTCCCTACCGAGAGACAGGAAGCAGTGTGTGTATGTCTGAGTGTGTGCGTGTGTGTGTGTGTGTGCGTGTGTACGTGTGTGTTACGCACGCTGACTTTGAAGGTCTCGATAGTGCCGTCCAGCAGCTGAACTAGGCAGAGCAGGTCCGGTTTTGGCATGTCTGTTACCACGGTAACTCTGCCTCCCTCTCAAGACAAACACCCTGCCCTCAGCTCGTCACTGCGAGGGGACCTGGAAACACACACACACACACACACACACCATCACACATACATAACCACAAAAACAGTGTCAGATGTTTCCAGGCTGTTGTCTTCTCATGAAAGCACCTCCCTCTGGATGACATTGTGTGGTTAGTAATACATGTGCTGGATGGAGCATCGGGCTGCAGTGAGTAATGCACCGTGAATGCGAAGGAGTGACTGTGTATGTGTGTGTGTTTGTGTAATTTCTTATTATTTGGCCTGGGTCTGAACATGTCCCTTCCCTCTCCCTGCTGCTCTCCCTCTGCGTCTCTCCGCCTTTCGCAGGCAGCTGAATGATAAGAATGTTAAACATTTTCAGAGTTGAACACGCCCATCCACAGCCCTATGACTGATCTCAGACCAGCCGCTGGAAACAATGAACACAAACACACACACACAGGCACTACTAATGCATGCATGCACGTACACACATGCATACAGTGGCTTTGAGAATATCTGTCTGTGTGTGTGTGTGTGTGTGAGCACCTATATGCATGCAGGTGTATGTACGTACATGTGTCCTGTCTTGGTTTTTTCAGGTAAACTATTAATGGATCCAGGCCGGCCTCTCTCACAGTGTTTCTGAAAGGACAGAGAGTGTTTGAGTTAATGTTTGAACACAGTGACACACTCTGAATATATTAAAACAGAGCTGGTCCCAGTTTGATGACTTGTTTTCCATAATAACCCCTCTCAGAGACAGGCCTCTAATGAGTTTACAAGCAAATGCTACATTTAAAAACAGATTCACCATGAGGCAGAGACCATGACCTCACTGGGTGTTTTGCATCTTGCGTCCACCTCTGACATGTTTAACAGCCACCGGTGAGGAAACAGCAACAGTTCTCCTGCTTTATGATGCTTTTGACACATATTCAGATTTGTCTGCTACAGCAGACAAATCTGAATAATGGTCCACTGTAGGACATAACAACACCTAACATACATGGTCAAATCTACAGCCTCTGCTGCTTCAACCAAACGTACACATACCAATGAATAAACAGGCCCTATTTTAGTGTATTGGGCCCATATCTGTGTTGTCCGACCCTCCCAGTCCGTCGATAATGAACTCTGCCGTGACCCCGCTGTACTTTGAGCCACAGCGCGAACAAGGAACCTGTTGCAATTTTCCTACAGCTACACCCAGAGAGGAGGAACAGTCCACGGGCAAACTTTCCTCCAACCACGGCGGTCCTCGTAACTACAACTTGGCCAAGTGAGGGTTTTTTTTTTTTTTTTTTGGTTTGTTTTTTTTTTCAGGAGGTTGAAGGTTTTAAAAAAAGACAGAATAAGACGCGTGTACCTCGGTCGTCCCGCTTCAGAGACGGATCATACTCCCCGGGCTGTCCGCTGCGAGCTCCTCGGCGCGGGGCGCGTCTGCAGAGCCAGGTAGAGTTAGGTAAATATCCGGGACAAGTTTCTCATCCCTGGCTGCGCTGCCTCCGCGCGGCCCCGCCCCTTCGCCGCGCGCGCGCCCGCGGTGGGGTGCGCGCTCCGGGGCCGCGCGCGCCCCCGGAGCCGCCCCCCCCCCCCACCCCGAGCATAGGAAATACAGTGGAGAGACTCGACTCTTCATCTGAGTTCATTTGACGGACGCTTTTGTCCAAAAAAAAAACACACGCAGGAGGTTTAAACAGGTGATTAACAGGCATGTTCAGTGCTGCAGGAAGGAAAACACAGTACTCACACTCACAGTAAAAGTACTGCATGTACAAATGCTCCGTTACTAGTAAAAGTCCTGCATTTAAAATGTAGAAGTATGTAAGTTCAAAATCATAAAAAAAATGTAAATGATTAGAATTATATAAAGGGCAGACAATTAATTTTCTGTCAATCAACTAATAGATTATTATAACTAATTGTTCATCTCTGCTTGTATATACTGTTGGGTAGTTTAAGCTATAATAAAGCATCATATTGTATAGATTGTAAGATTTTCATATGTTTTGTGGAAGCATCTTAATTTGTTAAGTAACTAGTAATCAAAGGTGGCAAATAATTATACTGGAGTAGAAGTAGTATAAAGTAGCAGGAAAAGAGAATATTATACTAATATGATATTATTGTTGTTATTTTCATTTAGGCCTATTATTATCATGATTATAAGTATTAGTACATTATCATACAGTTGCTACAGGGTCCTATTTTGGTATACAATTGCGGAAGTTACCATTGATTTATTTATACATTCATTCAGAATTTTATTTTAATCATTTCAAATTTTATTTAGTTTAGTTTATGACCAGTGAGAAAAGACAGTGTTGAGTATGTGAAGCCAAAATTGCATTCATCATGAGTTGTTTCGAGTCTGTGAAATAGTATAGTAGTATAAACATAAGCATATAATTGGCAGCGTATAATTAGGAAGAGAGCCAGGTATACATTTTAAAGACAAATAAGGTAAGTATGGTAAAAAAATAAATAAATAAATCTGTCCATCTATATGAAGTAAAACAGATAGGTGTCATTCTACTTCATGAATTCCTCTGGTTTGCTGTCACCATCTACAGGACAGATGAAGTACTACTGTTGTCATGTGTCTGAAAAATGTACTGCACGTACTGTATGTATACTACATTACTTATTGCATTAAAACACTCCAAATAACCTCTGTAAGAAGCAGCTTGTCCACTGATCCATCACAACCTGACAAAAAACTTTGAAATCCTTTATAAAAGCTTTTATTTATTTATATTGTTTCCCTTACATATGGTACACATATATGCCTAAAATAAGATTTGCTAACCAGAGGTATAATCAACATCAGTGGTGGACGAAGTATTCAGATCCTTTACTTCAGTAAAAGTAGTAATACTACAGTGTAGAATTATCATTATTACTGATGCATTAATGTGTAAGTAGCATTTTACTTCTGCAGCTGCTCGAGGTGGAGCTACTTCTGATCTATTTAATATACTATATTTGATAAGTTCATCATATGTTATGTTTGTAAAATCTTAATTTGGGAAGTAACTAGTACCTAAATATGATAAGTAATGTATTGGAAGTACAGTATCTTTCTATTGATCTATCTGTCTGTCTGTCTGTCGCTTGCTTTAGTGTAGGCGTCTACTAAGTCTATTTTTGCTGCTGAACCAGCTCTGAAACTGCTTTCACCCAGCATTTCCAAGGTCTACCAAACATCTGTCTGCAGCTGACATGACTCCCAGATCTCACAGCTTTAAAATTTAATGATGTTTAAAAGGGTGAAAATCAGATTGGTGCTGGAGCAGAAAACCTGTCCTGTGTGGTGGGGTTGGTTGACCTGCTGTCTGTTGGGTGGGTTTACCGCTCTTGTAGGAATGTTGTTAGACTGTTGAGACGATTGCGTTGTGTTCAGTGTCACCTGTTGCATGCCTGCAGAAGCAAAACCAGCCGGGGCCGGTTCCCACACCATCGGAGAGATGGGACAAGAGAGGGTGGTCAGTCAGGCTAGCAGAGACCAGTTCACTATGGAATGACAGTGGAAGGGTGGGGGGTTCTCGCTCTGGCTCTCCCACTGCCGGCACCATAACAGAGAGGGACCTCCCCCTGTTGCTGTCCGAGGATCAGCTTTCTGCAACAGTAACCAAGACACCCTGTACCAACTCTGCCCTGGACCCAGCAGCTCCAAATTTAGACACAGAGAACTACAGTATGTGAACTTCATGTCCCATTTATCTCATTCACACCCTCTTATTCCAATCTCATTATATATCCCCCTGCTCATTCCCAGTTTAAGACAATAGTTCCTGTTAAACTTTTGGGCTTTTTTTTTTTGATATGTTGTGCTTTTATCTCCTATAGCCTATCGGTGTATCTATAACGTCTCTTGTTTTCACAGATGCAAGAGATAAAATTTGTACCTGTCTCTCTCATAAGAATGTGTTTACCGCCAACTGTGCCAGACTCATATTTCCTATTTCTATTTATTATATAATCACATGTCGATATAAATTTGTGGTTTGCGTAACTCAGTCCCCAACAGGAGGGTGTGGATTTGATAGGCTCTGCGAATGTCTGGAGTGTTTCACTGCTGTGATATAAAACAACCAGACACTATAGCCGTGTGTGTGCAATGCTGCAGGAGTTTGGTCATATATCACAAGCATTAAACTGGGTCTGTGGGGGTGTGGACAGGCCCTGATGTGTCTCAGGCGTGACGCTGCCACATGATAGGGGAACACAGATAATGAGTTGTCATGTGCTGGAATGCTGTCATGAATTTACACATGTAGAATAGTTTCCATGGCCTATAAACTGCCCTTGGGCTCAAATGTGCCCTCCTCTTCTGCACCGGTCCTTCCAACCATGATGGTCAGTGGATGTGGTCTAATTTAAAGGACATATCCGGCTAAGACACACACACACACACACACACACACACACGTTAATTCAGCAGGCCTACGTGTCCCACTATCGCAAGCCTGGCATCGCCAGACTGATTCGCAAACGCCAGGGCAAATAAAACATGAGCTCGCAGATCCGTCTGGTTCTCGGGCTACACTTTGACCGGGGCCACCCACTAACGCACAGGTTGTAACCTGCAGCCTGCATTCCTCCCTCTAACCACCTGTGACTGGGACGAAAGAGAGAGAGAAAGATAGAAATCAAGTAAAGAACTGGGGAAGAAAGAAAGAAGCAAGAACGTAACCGGAGAAAGGGAGAAAGTTCCCTAATAAAAAAAAGTCAATTGGGTTGCAGCACCGACCGCGTGACCGCGGGGCGCTGAGCTCGTGAACACACGGTTCCGTTATTCCCGAGGAGAAAGTGGGGGGACGTTCAGGGGCCGTCAGCTCCTCAGGAACTGAAGTACTTGTTTCTTGGAGCCTATTTTTTCGCTGTACCTTTTTCTATTAAATGCCCATTCATTTGGAACCCCTTGCACATAAAAATAAAGGGGTCATAAGCTGTAATGTAATAAACAGATTTAATTAATGGTTTGTAAATATTTACTTATGCTTTATAGATCAGCTGATAACATTTTCAGGTTAAAGGGTTAGTTTTTCACTTTATCATAAGCCATCAAGTCCAGTCTACAGTTATAAATGTTAGCAGCTCATTAATAAAGGCTTATGACTCCAACCTATTAGACTCACTTTCTGCTATTATAAATGTTAAAAATGTAATTAATAAACGGATCATACAGCAATTCATTAAAGATCTGCAGTTGTTAATGTTATATTAAGTTGTTAATAAATGCAGTCGTTTTCCAGAAAGACAAGCGGTCCGACAATCCATCTGAAGGGTCCCCCTGATGAACAGCAGCCTTCTTACTGGCCATCGCTTCAGGTCGGTCATGTGCGCGCACATCACAGCGGCGACTTCTCCGAGGGATCCCAAACGCAGCACCGCCGCCACTCTGCGTCCCTCTACGTCACCGTCGGTCCCGCGGCGCGGCGCGGGGCGGCGGGCGGACCGGGAGAAGCGCGGCGGCTCTGCGGCGGGACGGTCCGTCTTCTCCTCCCGGCGACACTTCACAGCGAGTCCGGTCCGTCCGCCGAACCTCCGTCCAGATGACCGTGGCTCGAGAGCGGCCGATGACCTACGCCAAAATGAGGGGACTCGTGTCATTTTTCTCCGGTAAGGTTACGTCGCCGGCCCGGGTTAAGACCGGCCGTTAACTGTCGGTGACTGGTAGAAAGACACAGACACAAGTAACGAGCTGGCTTACTTTACTTCAGCAAATTTACAAAAAAAAAAATCCCACCACAAGAGACGAAATGACCGTAAATTAATAAGAACTAACCTCTGGTATTATAATATATTAAAATATCAGGGCTTGGTCTCTTTAAAACATTCAAAACCTAACACGAAAGTTTGTTCCAGGAGTTTAATAACTGCATTAAAGTGTGTCAAAGTCATGGCGACCACTTGGCAACCTGCTGAGGAACTCCAGCTGCTGAGCTCTTATGTAAGGGACTAACCCCCTGCCTGTCTCACAGCTCTGCTCAAAGGGAAGAAAGTTGGCGTCAGTGACTTCTTCCACAAACTTGTTTCCAGCCGACAACTCTGCCAACAGTAAGTTGGGAAATATTCATTATTTACTGCTTTTTACTCTGTGCTGAATCAGATATAAAAATAAATAAATAAATAAAAATAATAATTAAAAAAAAGCCCAGACCCACATGTACTGTTTCTGCCTTGTTGAAGCTTGGACCCCCAGAAAATCCTGCGGGGACAGAGTGGGCTGAGAAGAGAGAAGGAGCAGAAAGGCGTGGTGGTGAGTAAGGTTTTTTTAAAAGATTGTTGACAGGAGATGAAATTGAATCTGTCCTCCTGACCGACTTTCCCGTCTGTGTCATTTCTCTCCTCAGAGCTCAGTGAACACAGAAACCTCACAGTAAGTCATTTAGCCCCTGACGCATGGAAATGTTTCACGACAGGAATAAAGTTATCAAGAGTTTAAATGTTGTCTCTATTACAGTGATTAGTCATACTGCTACAATTGAAAATAACATAATAATAATTATTTTTTTGTTTGTTCTAGGATGAAACCGGCGGATTTTGACTACCTCAAAGTTATCGGCAAAGGAAGCTTTGGGAAGGTACAGATTTTTTAATTCTTGTATATGTTTGTGTTTGTGCTTTTCTGTTGGGACTTTAAATGACAGGTCAAACTTTCACAGGTGTTGCTCGCAAGGCATAGAAAACACGGAGGCTACTATGCTGTGAAAGTGCTGCAGAAACAGATGATTGTCAAGAGGAAAGAGGTAAACTACGTACCTGTCTATCGATGAGTCTGTCAGTCTGTCAGTCCTTCTACTTACTGTGTCTGTTGTGTCTCTGTAGCAGAGGCATGTGATGGTCGAGAGGAGCGTTCTGTTGAAGGGACTACAACATCCATTCCTGGTGGGTCTCCACTTCTCTTTCCAGACACCAAACATGCTCTACTTCGTCCTGGACTACGTAAATGGAGGGGAGGTATGTGTAAAAAATAATATTTCGCTCCATCAACTGTGGAATAAAGAGTAAAATTTACAAATGTCTAGCAAAAAAACAAACAGAATATGTTACATGTTTCTTAAGCCTATGCACACAATTTAGCTTTAGAGACACCACAAGTCATTTTGAGACCAGCAGTCAACAAAAGCGAGGTCGGCTGCTTGTAAACAGTCTCTCCATTGAATTTTGTTGTCATTTGTGAAATCTGCCCATGTGACCACTCATGTTTGTCCTCAGCTTTTCTACCACCTTCAGAGGGAGGGGTCATTTCCTGAACCCAGGGCTGCTTTCTATGCTGCAGAGATGGCCATGGCGCTCGGCTACCTTCACTCTCTTGACATTGTTTACAGGTACACACACACACACAAACAGACAAGCCATTGCAGAGTCTCTGTTCCAAGTTTTTCTTGGCTCACCGCTTGCTCACTTTCCTTGAGCTGTTTTGCCAGGAAATGCCTTAGAAATGTTCACTTTAATAAGAGAGCTCTGCATAAAAAATTGTATCACTATAAACCACCATGTCTTCCAACAGCACATTAAAAAATAAACAGCAAAGGAAAGCAAGGTGAACTTGAAACAAAAACAACAGCAGTATCAGTTAATATAAGATTTTTGCAGGAGCTCGTAGACTAAACCAAGACTTTTGGCCCATCTGTTTCTCTGCCAGAGACCTCAAACCAGAGAACATCCTGCTGGACAGTGAGGGTCATGTGATGCTGACTGACTTTGGGCTTTGTAAAGAAGGGGTGGCCATAGGTGGGATTATGAATACATTCTGCGGGACTCCCGAGTACCTCGCTCCAGAGGTGCTACAAGGCCACCCATACAGTCCAGCAGTGGACTGGTGGGGCCTTGGGACTGTGCTTTTTGAGATGCTCTATGTACTGGTGAGTGCGGGTAAAATAATCCTTTCTCATCACATCATCTTCTTCAGCATCTTCGTCTCACTCCATGTCCCTGTTGTTTCTCTCAGCCTCCATTTTACAGCCGAAGCAAAGCAGAGATGTTTGAGAACATACTTCACGCTCCCCTGCAGCTGCGCAGTGGGGTGTCCCAGGCTACCCGCACACTGCTAGAGGGATTGCTAGAAAGAGACGTCTCCAAACGCTTAGGGGGGAGCCGGGACCTTGTAAGTGCACGCAAAAAAGACAAGCAATGATGCACATTCACAAACAACCACAGAGGGTCTAATTTCAGTGTCTCTCCAGGTGGAGCTGCAGGAACATCCCTTCTTTGCATCCATCAACTGGGACGACCTCCTGGCCAGGAGAGTTAGACCCCCGTTCATCCCAAAAGTGGTAGGAGTGACTCCGAAATTAGTGGAGAAGACTATTCTTTTTAAATGAACGCAGTGTACCTGAGTGTGTGTTCATTCCTCTCCAGACCGGTCCCTGTGACGTCAGCTACATCGACCCCGAGTTCACAGTACAACCTGTCCCTGCTTCTGTGAACGAGAGGTGGCAGGCGGGTGCGACCAGCGAGGCCTTCCCGGGATTCTCCTTCATGAACCCAGTGGAGTACGTGGCAGCGGAGACGGTGTTATAACACCGCCAAATCCTCTGGGAGCATGTTTGTTCAAATATTTATTTTTTATGTCATAAATTATTAAATCAAAGTCTATTTTTAAACACTTGAGCAAACTATTCTTACACTAACACTGCAATGTATTTTATGTTTTATTGGTTACACTTTTTATGTTATTTCCGTTACTTTGGGCATCAGTTCATAACGTGAAATAGGCTGGTCACTATTTCACAAGTCCTAGCTACCTTAATGTGAAAGAGGATGAAACACACTCAGTCTGAAGCAGTTTTATTTTTTTAACATCTTACATTTTCAAATGTACAACAAACATGTATTGCAACTTTCCCATTCTGCTATTACATTCACAGCTTACAACAGTACTGTAAAATACTTCACAGGTGCCTTAAAATCCTGCATCGTGACAGAGGCATTGTGCATCACAAGCAAAATTCAGAGAACATCTCCTTGTGGTATTTACATAAAAACAATAGGATGCCAGTCTGTTGACAACCTGTAAACACAAATTGGACAAACAGAAAAAGCCCATCACCCTGGAGAATCTAATGGATGTCTCCAGGAAGAGCGCATCTGGTCTGATCTTTTCTACCTCACTTCACACGACTGTTTAAGCACAGAGTTGCTTTTGGTCCGTCAGTAGATGCTGAAGGAGGGGTAGCTCTGGTCGCTCTGGCAGGTGAAGTAAGCGATCAGCTGACCATTGCAGATCATCAGAAACAAGCCGCTACCTATGGAACAACAACAATGTAGAGCATTAAAAAGAAATGAGCTCATACAGGTTAAATGCAATAACTTATAGATGAGGTGCCAGTGATGTTTGTTTTACCTAAAGCCAGCCACCACTGCCACACCAAGGGAAACTCCAACATCACTGCAACAAAGACACAAAACGTGCAAAGTCACAACACATTGGGTAATTTGTGTGTGTGTACCTGGGTAGATGTATCGTTTGCTTTCTGCTCACCTAGGCTGGTGATCATTACATGCAGAAGTGTGACAGTGAAGGCGTAGTCCCAGACCCGCCTGCGCACCACTGCAGCAAACAAAAGGCCGCTGCAAAAGTAGGTGAGCTCCAGGGACAGGAGGTTCACTGAGAGAGACCAACACCGACAAAAAACAGGAAGTGGTAAAATAGGTCATACTTATTGTTGATCACATTGGCTGCATGTAGTGTGCTCACCCAAGTATTTGGAGTTGGATTCGGCAGGTTCGGTCTTAAAGTCAAATGGAATCAGTCCGTCAAAGTGATCCAGCCTGGATGAGGGGTAGGAAAAGAGGGGAAACTGTTGCTAGCAATTGCAAGAAGAAGGTGTACATTTTTCTCAGCTTTTACATTATCTCCCTGGCAACAGGTAAAGGCAGTCTCCAGTTATAAGTTACATGGTGTGAATAAAGTAATGTAACACTTGAGAGAACTGAATCGCATCACTTCAATCACTGTTGCAATGGTGGATCCATGGCCAGATTAACCCACTATGGGGCCCTAGTCAGAACCTGAACTGTTTGACCCCCACTGACCCGCTGTACCTCCTGCTCTCTGTGCATTGCATATATCCCTTAACCTCCAAATACCCATTAAGCACAAACTGCAGATTACTCATTATATTTTGCCTACAGAACCATCAAAAAAGCATATTACCTGCCCTGGTTTGCTTTGTATTATCAGCTATTTTAAGAAAACAATTTTATTTTAGGAATATTCACCATGTAAGGACAACATTTACTAAAGAATAATGTACTTAAAAGTCAATCTTGATTGAGGGGGCCCCTCTACATAAGCGCCTCAGAAAGAATAAAGACGCATGTTTTAAACTTTACCATTTCCGTTGAACCTGTTTTAGTGGCACATATCCCAAAAGTCGGAAAGCTTGTTTGCAGTTCATTAATTTACTGACATGCAGTGAACCTGGAGCTCTTGAGGATCTGGACCACTGAACGTCTGAGGCCCTGGGGCCCAGTTGCTCACCTTGCCAGGTTGTAATCATCATCGTATTAGGTTGCTTGCATTATTATAGTCGCGTCATATATACTGAGACTGTTGTCCTTTATCTATTAGATAATTCTGCAGTTATTTTGATGGTTGCACGCCACTTTGGTTGGTCCTTTAGTTGACTCAAGATGCTCACAGTACTGATTTCCAGACCTGCTCTACGGCTCCTGAATGTTAAATGGAGTTTATTTAGGATCCACCTGATCCCGGACGACTTGTGTTATTTGCATGAGAGGTTGATCATGATGCACTGAAGAGCAGGTTTGCGTGCGTGTGCCTGTGCGCATGCGTGCGAGAGAGTCTCACCTGAAGGCACCGAAGCACACGCTCCCAATCATGTAGAAAAGGGAGTAAAATATAACCAGACACAGGAGCAGATTGAAGAGCACGGTCTGCGGGATTGGGACACAGAGGGGGGAGAATATTTCACAATACAGCACCGCATATTTTCCACGCAACGCAACGTTACCAAACCCCGACCTGGATCTTACACATTATAGGCTATGAGGCTGCAGTGGGAGGGCTGAGGGTGAGCCAGGCACACAGCGGCGACGCCGTCGTAGACACTCGGTTGTTTTATTGCACATTATTTCCCCCACAGTCGACTGACACAGTCCACAGAGGCGCCTGGTCGGAGAGGCGCGGGCCAAACATCATGACACGTTCACTGTCCGCTTACCTTCGAGTCGACCGCTTTGCCTTTGAATGCCATCTCATGGTTTGTGCTTGATGTTATATTGCAAAATAATCCGGGGCTGCGGCACAACGCACGACCCCGTTAATCCCCCCCCGCCACAGAAAACTGGACTTCTTCCGCCATCTAGCGACAAACACGGGGCGCGAAGCAGCGCCGCCGCTTCTACGCTGAGCCGAGCACTGAACTCATTTCACCTCCTATCAGGACGGCCTTTGTTGACTGAAATAAAGACTTATCCCACCACGTACCTGGCAGCTCGCAGCTGAACGCGTGGCCGTGGGTACAGTGTGGATTTTGCGTTTATTTGGAGTGCGTTTTTTCATCAAAACTGTGGCTAAAACGGGCCGTAAAAGCTGTAGCCTTATTATACCGGAGAAATCATAACCGCCCTATGTGGGAGGGATTGAATACTGCAGGATAGCTGGAGATAATGTGGTTGAACATGAGTATTTGGACCAACAGCGACCCATCAGATACTTCGAATTAATTTAAAGACCCCCCAGACAAGGAAGAAGTGCCCATAATAACCTCACGGTTGAATTAAATGGATTAGCTGTCACATTAAGACCATAAACCATTCATCCAGTAGCCTAGAAGTGCCACAGGAGGAGATCCACACAGTGCGATACACTGGCTTTTTTTGTTTTTTGTTTTTTTGGGTTCATTTCGGTCAAAATGTAGCCCCACGGTGGAGTTGTACCGCGTTAGACGCGGTGTTTTGTCGGGGCTTCATCGGGCTAAACTCAGTGTGTGTGTGTGTGTGTTCATCCTGCGCGACTTGATTCAACGTCGCTGGTCTTGATGGACCTCATGCGCACAAACCGACACAACTGTGTGTGTTTGCAAGAGCCAGATTCTTGTGTAGCAACGTATTCGGGGCGTTTTTCTTTTCTTCTTCTTCTTTTTTTTTTTTTCTTCTGTGTGTGTGTGTGTTGGGTTTAAATAAATGTCACTTCGGGTGATTTTTTTTTTTTATTTCTATTTTTTTTAACAGGCCACAGTATTTAATCCCACAGTTTAGCACCGGCGCGTACAAACTGATCTTCGCCCGTGCTCAGGACCGAACCCCGACTAACTGACGGTTTCTGGGGCTTTTTTTTTTTTTAAAGTGGCGGAGAAAGAAACCGCCCGTTGGAGCGGAGGGGAACCGACCAACCGCTCCTCAACGGTAATGGAAGACACTGCGGGTCCCTGCGCTCCGGTGATACACACTCGTACTTCTTCTTGTGGTGGTGGTGGGGGAAAACACTTCAGTCAGGCGGCTCCGGGCGAAATGTGGGGTGCGAGCTCCGGCCCCGCGGGTGGCTCTCGTTGCGTTGGCCGTGAACGGAGTTTTGGGCGTGTTATAAGTGTAAACAGGCCTGGTATTGACCACCGATAGTAAACTGAACTTTTCCGAGACCCAAAGTTGTCAGGCAGCGCATCTCACACGCATGCGCATCCTCCTATCCAGCTCTAAATAAGAGTTAAAACAGAAACGAGGTGAGTTCCACATTTTTAAACAATACGGGCGTTAATACTCATTTATTGCTATTAACAGTGGCAAAATTTGAAAAAACCGGCCTCCGTCTCCCTATTTAGCGTTAGTTCACGTTATTTCCACTCTGATTTGGAAACGGCGAGAATAAATCGTTTTTTTTTTTTTTTTTTTTTTTTTTTTCAAGTTTCTATTGAAGAAATTAATCAAGCAACAATGTTGGAGCCCGTTAACAGCGGCGCCGCGTTATTGCGAGTGAGCGCGACACTGCGGCGAAATATCGGCGTTGTGCAAAACGGCGTTTTTTCCCATTGTTATTAACCGGGAAACTTATTTATTACAGATTGTCCTTAGCTGGCTGCATCCAGTCGCAGTGCTACGACTAGCCGCCTAGCAACCGTCCGTCCGGTTGAACGGAGCGGAGCTAGCTGGCTGTTAGCTGCCGTCGGCGCTAGCTAACAGCCCGGGCTGACATTCCGTGACAAGGGGAAAGTGAAGAAAATGACCCGAGCGGAGGAAAACACCCCGGCAGGAAATTACACCGCAAGCGCTCGCCTTTGTCCGACGCGTGGCGGCTTTGCGCGATTTGTTTAAATGGGTAACTTGAGTAATTTACATAGTTTAAACGTGTTGGTGGCCTCTTCCTAGGCTCCGCCATTTTGTATAAGACGAATGCTAATCATGGGCGCTCTTACACACACTTTATTTATGGCCAGAATAAAACTGAGGTGTCGAGCGCAAAGTCGAACTTAATCGGGGTATATTAGCTCGGGGTGTTGTTCACTTTTCACATGGTTAGGGGCACCATGCAAACAGAAAATGTCACCTTAATTCAGTGTTGAACATGCGTCAGGACTAAAACGTTATATCGTAATATTCGTCGGATTAAAACGCTTTTAAGTTTGGCCAGTGAGTGCAGAAAACAGCGTTCTCCGTGATATTGATGAACAAATTACCCCCTCGCTTGTTCATAACCAGGCAAACAGCCGGTTTTAAGAGATACTGTTAAAACAAGGAAAAGATGAACTTGTGTGGTTAACTCAAAGTTGAGACGTCTTTCCGCGTGTTTGTCAATGGTCCTGACGAAGGTTCACTCTAATGGGGCCGTTTGTGCACGCATTTCCCTGTTAGTTGACCAGCAAAACAATAATATTATTGACTGTTTTGTCTGAAATCGAAGTGCATGGTGTATCCTGCAAGCCAGCACACAGTCGCCATCTAGCGGTGATGTTGGGCAGTGATGTTTTCAAGTGCAGGTAGAAAGTGCATTTGTCGTTGGGGGCACTTTGTAGGTAAAACCATACAGGGGGACTGCTTCACTGTGATAACCACACACTGTCAACACAATAGACGGAGAGCAATGCCATAATTTAAGTCAGAGACGTGGGCTGAACCTTTTTATTTCGACCTCTGTCTTATGTTGAACATTTGTTACATTTCAGTCGTGTCTGTTGTGAGTGTATGAAAATGTCTTTGATGTGGCTGTTATTACGTCTTTGCAGGTTGGGGATATCGGAGGAGTGGGAATGACTGACACTCCACCCAGCGATGGCCCCTCCCAGGGAGCTGACTTTGACATGATGGGCGCTCTGGACTGGAAGGATGGTATTGCCACGCTGCCAGGCAGCGACATCAGGGTACGAGAGAGATTTGTGTTGCTGTCCAGGAACATCCCTGATTGTGTACAAGTCTGCGATCACACACAGATTCGTAAGAGCAAGGTTTCCCGTCGTGTTTTTATAGCAGAGATGGGCCACCTCGCCTGAAATTAAAACCACCTCTGCTAAATTTCTAAAACCATTAAAGACGACATTAACAGACAAAACAGTTAACTCCAGGAGTTTATAGTCACACAGACTGTGACTATTAGTTGGGTTGTCTTCTACTAAATACATTCACCAGGAGACGAGATGAATCAGGATCAGGGTGGCACAACAGTTTCCTGCGAGAGACCCTGACGAGCATCTCGGTTTTTTCCTGTGTCTTTCAGTTCCGCATGACAGAGTTTGGGACTCTTGAGATTGTCACAGACCTAGAGGTCAAAGGGCAAGAGGCAGAGCCTAACTGTGAGACCTTGGACCCAGCACAGTCTCACACTCCCACCCCTCCACCAGAGGGCCAATCAAAAACTGGCACAGCCACAGCTCCAGCCAATCAGAGTCAGCCAGGATCGTCTCAAGGTAAAGGTATGACAGCACATGTTCAACCCTTACAACATTGAGAATTGCAGTGTTTACTTTTTATGCTCTACCCCTGTTTGTACAGTGAACAGTTTCAGCCCTTCTCTCTGCTTTGTCCTCTAGCCCCCGGTCCAGTGCTTCTGTCTTTAGAGGAGGGCCCCAGTATGGAGGGCCCCAGTGTGGAAGTTGGTCCCAGTGTTGAAGTTGGCTGTAGCGCAGACATGGGCCCAAATGGGGAGCTGTCAAGGTGTCGGGCCTGTGGTGGGCGTGTTGCCCGCGATGCCCTCCTTCAGGGCAAATTCTGTAGCTCCATTTGTGCCCAGCCCTCCAGTGGCAGGTAAAATCCCACATGTGGTATTCTCTAATGCCTCTTTGATGTCCTTCAGATGATTCATTATGAGCCAAATCTTTCTTTTCTACAGATCATCTCCAGGAGAAGCAAGGGAAAGTCACGCAGTTGAGGGTGAGAGGCTTGGCAAACGTGTGCGCAAAAAGAGGAAGATCTATATGGATTCTGGTGAAGAAGAGGAAGACAACCAAGAGGAACCAGAGGTCAGGAACATACTCTTAGCAGTTATCTCCAACGTTGTTCCCTCTCAGAGCTACAAGCCACTGAAGTGTTTAGTAACTTAGGTTTGGAAACATAAGTATCTTTTTCTGGAATTTTTCTGTTCTCATTTCTTTCTTCCACTTGATAAAACATACAACATGGGTGAGGACAAAAGTTGATTGTTCAGATTATTAACATGTTCTTTCATTTCCAATTTTTGTAGGAAAAAAAGATTCCCAAAGGCAGAAGAGGTGCCAAAATTGCCAAACTTGGTATGTCAGACTGCTGCCACTGTAAAGTGGAGGGGGCTGTTTTCATTCTCACATTGTTTTATAAATCCCATAAAAATCTTTAAAAGACTGACATGATTATTTGAATTCAATGCCTTAACAGTTCTTAAATACAAGTAAAGATCACATTTTATGTCTTGAATTAAATTTTATTTATAAGTATTAGAAATTCTAGTTTTAGGTTGTGATACAGTTTACTTTCAAATTTAAAGTGTGGATGAAAAAATACTAATTTTCCAATTGGTATTTAAAAAGGTCTTAAAATATCTCTCCAACTCTCTAACTTATAAAACTTACAGGCACCCTGTGTCTGTAAATGACACAGGGTGCAAAAGATATGAGAGTTTCTATTAATTGCGTATTAATTAGGTTCTGTCAACATTATGGGCCTGTTTTCACATGTCAATGACACATAGAGTAATAGTAAAAAATGTGCTACTCCTAATCATCTTGTTATATGAACTTCCATATTACGATTTAAGAAAATTGTCACAGAGCTAATCTCTGAAAAGAATCTCAAAGTTGGGGAAGAGGTGTATGTTTTAATGAATGGCTTGATGGAGGTCCTCGTTCACCAACTACAGTACGTAATACTTGAGTATTTATATACCCAACCCTCAGCAACTGCCCCATCCAATAAGAAGCGGGCATGGAGCTGGCCTGCTTACTTGGAAGAGGAGAGGGCAATCGCTGCTCCTGTTAAACTATTCAAAGAGGTATTTTTTCCATATATACACTGGCCAATTTATTTTTTAAGTATAACCAGATGGTTTTGTTTATTTGGTCTTAGTTAGGCCAAATCATGACTGTGCTATGATGTACATTTGTCTTGCAGCACCAGTCGTTTCCTCAAAGCAGGAACAGTTTTAAGGTGGGAATGAAGCTCGAGGGGCTGGACCCATCTCATCCGTCTCTGTTCTGCGTACTCACTGTTGCAGAGGTACGGGTGCTAATAGTTGTTTGTGGCTGTGGTTCAGCGAAAGACCGTATATATCTTTATCCCTGCGCATAATCAAGAATTTCCCTCATCAATCCCTTTGCCTCTCAGATCCAAGGTTATAGGGTAAGGCTCCACTTTGATGGTTACCCAGAATGCTACGACTTCTGGGCCAACGCTGACTCGTGGGATATGAAACCAGCTGGCTGGTGTGAGAAGAATGGACACAAGTTATTGTTGCCTAAAGGTATTTCAACAACACACACACACACACACGCACACTGACACATCTATCCAGGATTTTCCAAACAACCTTCCTGATAAGTTTGTCCTGTAGGTTGTAAGGATGGGGAGTTTAATTGGAGCATGTACGTGAAGAACTGCAGGGGTCAGCTGGCCCCAAAACACCTTTTCAAGAGCCTCAACACTGTGAGTACAAAGCACACGCAGTCTGTATATTCTCAAGTCATAGTTTGTATGTGCTGAATGTGTATGTTCTCTTTTCTTATTTTAGTCTGTGACTCCGTCCGGATTTAGAGCAGGGATGAAGCTGGAGGCGGTTGACCGGAAGAATCCGTCGCTGATCTGTGTAGCAACCATTGCTGCTGTTGTTGACAACCGACTGCTCATTCATTTTGACAACTGGGATGACACGTACGATTATTGGTAAGAGCCTGGTTTAAGATGGAACGAACAGGTATGATCCAAAAATATTCCCCAGTCCACTTGGAGGACTGCTGTAGCTTTAAATCCAGGTGACAACATCAGCATGCCTGTGTAGGTGAGGTGAGGAGAGTATGGAAACATATTGGAAATCAATGGGGTCTTGACAAGTTTGGAAATTACATAACTACAGAGTTTATGCAGCTGGAAGATATTTGAGTTATGAGTTATTGCATTATGTTTACTTAGTAATTGTTTCTGGTGAAGGTGTGATGCTAGCAGTCCATACATCCATCCTGTGGGGTACTGTGAAGAGGCTGAGCTAACTCTGACCACTCCAGCTGGTAAGACACAGACCAAGACACACGTGGGTCAGTATAAACTATTTTGATATATTGTAGGGCCCAAATAATGCAGAATCTAACATTCTCAGAAATAAATGCTAATAAAAATGTAGATTCTGCTGATAAAGTTGATGAGATTGTTAAATGTAATTTTCTATAGAATGTATTATACGCATTTCTGGTATTTCTCAAAAATTGTTACTACTGTTAAAAATAATGATATATTTAAGCAAATTTATTAATGCAGTCAGTTCCTGTGGATGTCAAGATTGTCACTAGTTTTTGATCCACAGGACATGTGTCACAAGACTGTAATTGATGTGTTAATGTGTGGACTGTCTGCAGCGACTGATGGATCTAGTCTTTATTCCCTCTCTTAGAATATAAGCAACCCAAGAGTTTCTCATGGGAGAAATACCTGGAAGAGACGGGCACCCAGGCTGCTCCTGCTCGGGCTTTCAAACCGGTAAAAATACACAACGATGTATGTAAAGATGTAAAGATTTATAACATATAGTAGTCATAGATATAGTCTGTGATTTTTGTTCTGCCTTGTGTTTGCAGCGACCTCCACATGGTTTCCAGATTGGGATGAAAGTGGAAGCTGTTGATAAGAGGAACCCCATGCTCATCCGTGTTGCAACTATAGCGGACACAGAGGACCACCGATTAAAGGCACAATATGTCTCCTCGTCAAGATGTGTTTTGACTTGCTCTGTGCGAAGCTTGTGTCTGATTTTTCTGTTTTCTCCCCTGTTGTTATCTAGATTCATTTTGATGGCTGGAGTTCAGAGTATGACTACTGGGTGGAGACAGACTGCCCTGATCTGCACCCTGTAGGGTGGTGTCAGAAAACTGGACACCCATTACAATACCCTAACGGTGAGAGACGTGCTTCCTGCCTGATATTCAGAGAGGTCAGTCGAGGTTTCTTAGGAAAGGGACCAACATTGTAATTTCAACAGATGAGTCAGCACAGTTTGTCTCTGCCTTCATTTAACTCCTGGATGTGATGGTGGTGGGAGGAATCTATAATGAAGTCAAAATGGAAATGGTCTTGCAGTTGTTTGCATAGTTCTATTAACACTCCCTTGTGTGTGCATATTTCAGGCTCCAGTGATCTATTGACTGCCCCAGGACAAGGATGTCCTACCCCAGGATGCAACGGGGTTGGCCACATCAGAGGACCTCGCTATGGGACCCACTACACGTCAGTAGCATGTTCTACATTTTTTTTCTTTTACTTCAGTCTTTCTCTTTTTTGTTTTTTTGGTCATTCTTTTCTCTGTGTTTCCTATTGTTTCTTAATCTTAGTGTCATATGGCATATGTATGATAATTTCTTTAATTTCTCTAGTGAATATATTTTATATTTCATATCATAACTATTCTGAATAATTTTCTTGTCTCAGTAAACTCTTGTTACTTTGCACTGACCCTTGTAATACTTTTTAATATACTTTTTTTCTTACCTGAATGCCGTTCCGATCTATGAAAACATCACTTTCTGCATTATTCAAATTTTTTCTCCATCTTTGCTGTATCCCATCACTGTTGTGCAAACAACACATTAATAGTTTAATCTCATCCCATTTTTTATCAATGTTTGTGAATGCACAGGAGGAGAAGAAAGAGTTTCAGTGTTCTTAAATGTAATTTATACTTGTGTGGGCTGTGTAAATGTGTTGCTTGTGTGTGTGTGGGAGTTTTGAGTCTTTAAGGTGATTTTAACTGCTTTTCATTCCTATTTGTTGTAACCTGTTAAATTGCAGAGCGTAGGAAAAGTGGCTTTCTGTCTCGTTCACGGTTTGTTTTAGGCCTGGGTAAAGTTTGTGTGTCTTAATGTTCAGTCAGGTGAGCTGTCCCTACTCGGAGATGAATCTGAACAAGGAGGGCTTGCTGCCAGATCGCCTCAGCGGGGAACGACCTCCCGCCCTCAGTGGACCTCATCCTCGTGGGCGACGACCAGATCCTCACACGAACACTACGACACAGAACTCCTCAACGCCAGACCAGCCGGAAGGAGCTGAAGACTCTCAGAACAGGTTAGCTGCTGAACATTTATAAGGCTGTCACTCTACCCTGTGACAAAAAGAGCATGAACACACTTTGAAAGCCACTAACACTCCCAAGAGAACCCCTATCAGTGTTTTGCATGCAACTCTATCCATTGGTCTGTACCTGAGAGCGAGTTATCTCTGTTGCTAGGAAACCGGTGACAGTGGAAGCTGAGCGTTCAGGACGTAACAGCCAGCCCGAGCCACCAGGTGGAGCCGGTGAGCAGAACCACAATGGAACAAGGCCTAAACGGTATAGTCCTGAAACCATCACACCAAGCTGTGCTAAGTTGTTCTCCTGTATTAGAGAGCAACTTCTAACTTGTATGTTGTTGTTTTTCTTCAGGACGGCTCCAGCTCCCAAATACCTGAAAATGCACTATGTTAAAGAGGAGATTGGCGATGGTAAAGGTACATGTGAATGTCCGAAAAAATAACATGGGATAAAGCATTTGAATACCACCTCCCTCCCACTAACTGACTCCCTTGCTCTTCGCTCTCCTCAGCCTCTCCAGATGCCATATCTCTCCAGCAGGCCCTCCATGAGTCTGTGTTTTCCCCCGGCATCTCTGCCTCTCCCCCCCACCGGGTGGCTCTCTGCTGGGACAAACACTGCCAGCTGCTGCCTGAGGTCCTGGGGCTGACTGCCAAGAGAGTGGCCACTTGGAGCGCTGAGGAGGTCAGACATGCGTACACACTCACCCTGCGCCAACACATGAAAAGCAGACATACTCCTCATTCACTCATCCAACATGAAGGCATCTAGTTGTTCAGGGAAACTCCATCAATATTCAAGGCGAGCTTTTGTGGTTGTTGCGGTGACTTGGTGCTCCTTTCTGCCTGTCAGGTTAACAGCTGAGGTTCAATAAAGGCATTTACTGATTCAAACATCCTGTGTTTGTAGCTTTCTAGGCTGGCATCGCCAGACTAATTCGCAAATGCGTATTAGTCTGGAACTTCTCAGTTCATTTTCGATTTCAAAGGGGCGTTATTGACGGGTGAAGACAACCAATCAGAGCAATGAAACCCCGTCCTGTCAGAAGTACGGCAAACACATATTTCTCATCAACATAAAGTTTAAGTGCAGTTGTTCTTCTTTTAGAGAATCTTTACCGTCCAGTCTGTTTAATACTGCTGCTGTAGCCGGCCGTTAAACGCTTCGTCTCGGCAGCCGCCATCTTGGATATTTACAAAGACGTGTCAACAGGGCGCTCCTCTCTGTTAGTCATTGTATTAAACCCGCCTCATACTAGATAAACGGTTGTGATTGGCTCGCCTCATACCAGTACCAAGGCAATCAGTCTGAATGGGAGAGGGGCCAGACGTATCTGCCAGAGCAAATAAAGCATGAGCTTGCAGATTCGTCTGGTTCCCAGGCTCGCTTTTTGCTGTAAGTGTTTTGTCTTTGTTCATCAGGTTGCCAGTTTTGTCAAAGGACTCCCAGGATGTAAAGAACATGCTGCTACATTTAAAACAGAGGTGAGCACTTCATTGCTAACTGGGACTTCAACCCACTGACAATCGCCAAGTCTGTGTGAATAAGCAATTGTAACTAACACTTTGATGAGGAGCAAAACCGTTTTTCTTTTTACCTTTTAGCAAATAGATGGCGAGGCCTTCCTGCTGCTCACCCAAACAGACATCGTCAAGATCCTGTCAATCAAGTTAGGACCCGCCCTGAAGATCTACAACTCCATCCTCATGTTGAAGAACGCAGACGAAGAGTAGGGAGGGGTCCCTCGGCTCCTGTTTCATCAACATTAGGCTAAAGACATTTGATAAAATCAGCCAGAACAGGTTTCATGTGTTCGAGCTCTGTGACGGTGCAGCTACACGGGAGAAACAAGTGTGAGTTATCATCTCTAAAAACGTCCATCTCTCCCCCCTCTCCCCATGATGGACAGTACTGATCAACCTGAGGGAGTTTTACATGATACCATGAGGATTCCTTGACTTACATCGTGTTTGTTTACTGAATCATAAAAAAAAAAACTACAGGCACCTTCCACGCTTCTCAACATTGTACAGTTCATAAATTGGATTTAGTGTCATGATTCTGTTGCATTTCCTGTTTTATTAGAACTGTAATGGTGCTTGAGCTCAGAGCAGACGGAACAAGGGTGTTTGTGCTTTGTTGCATTTTACTTGTCAACAGATCTTTTTTTTTTTGTTTGTTTGTTTTTTTTAAAGCTGCAAAATACAATCGTGAGGCAGTGAGAGGTTTTTTAAATGTGAAACCCAGTGGAGCAGAAGCACTATGTAGTTCAGCCTTTCTCCTCTAGATGGAGAAAGTGGGCTGTGCCACAGGCCCCAGGGCAAGAGAGTTTGTTTAAATTGGAGTTGGCAGAAGCTTAGATTGAATGGGGGGATGGTAAAAGCTTTGTGTATGTGTGTGTGTGTGTGTGTGTGTGTGTGTGTGTGTGTGTGTGTGCAAAAGTGTGTTTGAGAAATGAGGATGTAATTTCCCACCAGCCCGTGTGTGTTGCTTTTCTGGTCAGAGGATTGTTTCGTGACGAGCAGGGCTAAGGGCTAAATGTTAAATCAAGGAAACTTGCAGTCTTTTAAGGTGGAACGAGACAATGAACCAGCTCTGTTCTTCTCTATCTGCTTTTTGTGGGAACGGCACATGAAAATGAATGTTTAAAAAAAACAGCTTTTAGTTGTTTTGTTGATATTGATTATTTTGTTTCGTTGGAAAAAAACCTCCGTCATTCACATTGTAAATAGTATAGAGCTACAAAAGGTCTGTCGTCACTCCCTACCAGAGTTTACTCCTGCGTGGTTATGCAAAGGCTTGACATCTGTCTACAGGGAAGGACATTGCGACAGTGAACTCAAAAATACGAGCCTCAATTCAGACATAGATTTTGAGAAAAAATAAAAACAAACATGGTCCGTGTCTTTGTAAATCAGCGTGTACTTCAGCAAGTTGGAATGTGTACATCAGCAACTGTTTATATGCAAACAGCTTTTATTTATGTATTCTAATTTAAGGGGTAATGGTTCGCTGTTTTGGCTCTGAGGTAGCTGTGGCTGTTTGATGGAATGGCTGAAAATAAATGAGATGCACACTGCCTGCTGTCCTCGTTTGACCTCAGTCATTTCACCACACACACACACACACACACACACACACACACACACACAGATAACTAAAAGTGTGGTCTTCATCTGTACATTGTTAAATTTACTTATTTACAGTGGTGGAAAACACATTTACTTTTTTAAGTACTCTACTTAATACATTTTTGAGGTAGAGTAGTTTGACAAAATACTCACAACTCCCCCTACTAACTTTTTCTGGAGCTTTTAGCTGTATCATGGACTTCAGCAGTGGATGGAGTTTCCTCAGCAGCTGTTACAATTTAACAGATAAAACACGTTTTTATTTCTGAAGACTTTTGCTTCTAAGTATTTTTATATTGGGGTATTGTTACTTATAATCTACATTACATGAAATAACTATCCTGCTAATCATGTTCGTCTTTTAGAGATTTGCATTTATTTTTCTGAGGGTGCCATTCAGCCATTGGCCTCCATAAAATTACAGCACAGAATCTTCAGGGGATGATGTATAATGGATGACACTATCCTTGCATGCTTTTTCTTAGTCATTAATTTTACATTGCTGTCAAGTCCACATTTATAGTGTATGATTGTTAAGCAACAACAATTGTCTAAAAATGATTCACCAAACGTGAACGTATATCCACTTTCATTTATGTTAGGTCTTTAAAACAAATATTGAATTCTTCAGTTTAAAAATATTATGAAAGAAATTTAACATTGAATCAGTATATAGGAATTAGAGCAGCAGGGCATACGGTCATATAGCCACGTAGTCATATTTTTTGTTTATATGAAAAGCTTTAAACAAAACAATACAAAAAGGGGGCCATTTTAAGTGTTCTGGCTCACATTTTCTCTAAGTTGACATTTTTTGAGACGACATGTTGCAGTGTGGTCACGACCCTCAAACCAAAAGCTGGCCTGCTGTGTACCGCTCATACATGACTCGAATACAAACGGGCCAAACTCACCCACAAACCAGTGTCATCGCAGCTCACCCTAAAACCACCGCGCTGTGTGTACTGGCTACAGCTGGCCCCTGGCTGGTTAGTGGAACATGGGTCATATCTGTTGGCCCATAGGACACCTGTTGCCAGAAACTGAGTCACGACTACCAGAAGTGGCCCAGATCTGGCCCACATGTATGTGTACGCCATGTGGGCCAGGATGCAGTAGAGATGACAAAAATTAACACAAATTGAATGAGCACGGCAATGGATTTCACAAATTAAAAGACTCACAGACAGTTTTAGGTAACAACATCGGACCGGTGATGTCATATTTTCTTATTCAACACGTTGTCGAAACCCTGCGCCTGCCTTACCCAAAATGCCACTGGACCACTGACAGTTGGGTCAGAGACTGGGGTGTGTCACTCCTTTCTAACTCCACACCCACAGAGTTTTTCATTTCTAAACTCGTAGTCTTCAGACCCAACCGGTGCTCGCTGAAGTGACAGCGTTTATCAGACTTCAAGCAGCTCCCTTTGGAACCAAAAAAAAAAAAAAAAAAAAGGCTTTAAACAACTTTTTTTTCCCCCCACATATGCAGCAGTACTTCATAACACCTGAAAACAGACTTTCATGGGTGAAACCGGTGGAATTCCCCTTTAACCAAAATCCAAGAATCTGCTGATTGATTTTTTCAGGCCATACAGAACTGTGCATGTGAAGATAGTCAGCAGAAACGCCAAGCGGACAGGATCTGTAGTCAACCCACTAGTGTGCTCCTGTCACTACATGTTATATTTTCCAACGTGTTTTTGGATGTAACTACTCTACGTGTTTATGGATCTGCTGCGCCTCTCGGTGACTCGATGGCTGGTGATCGCTGAGAATAACTGGGCTCACCGTGGGACTGGCCTGGGCCGGCCACAGATTCCCACGACCCCTCCTCTACACACACACACACACACACGCACACACACACACACACACACACACACAGAGCGACAAATCAAAACACAGGCTGCAGAGCGCACGAGCAGCGGGGAGACGGAGAGGCTGAGCGGCTCTGCACCTCTTTCGGCGGGACTAGTTATTTACTTGAAAATAAATAAATAAAAGCTTCATCCCGGGCTCGGCTGGCTCGCACGGACGAACAACACGTCTTAATCTGAGGAGGAAATTAGGGGGGGAGAAAAGTCTGGATCTAAACCCGCGCATCAAAGTGGTGGAGGAGACGGAGGGGCGAGAGGGATAACGCAACTCGGGGCTCTTCAATCTGATGATGCCGAGGAGCCAGTTTCTGCCGAGGATTCACGTCCAAAACAAGGCAAGTAACCCATCTGATTTTTTTTTATACACTGGGCTGCGTAAAAGTAGCCGGACGCTGAGCTGCGGTGGATCACTGTAGTCAGCAACAGTGCTGCCGTGGATTGAAACATTAAATATGCATGCGTGATGGCACACTAAAGACATGACTTGATGGTCTATTCATCATCTCCGCTGGCGTCCTGTTGAATCACCCGCTGTGCTCTCTCGCTGGGGGGGAGATTATATCATGAGTTCAGTTGGAGCAATCACCGTAGTACCGTGACTCTATTCTCATGACTGCAGTGAGACTGTGAGGTGAAATCACAAGGTGGGGGGGGGGGGGGTCAGTCGTTTTTATGCCCCGTTATGATGAATGAGCGGTTCAGTAACAGTTCAGTCCTGGTTGGGGGGGGGGGGGGGGGGGGGGGGGGGAGAGAGCCTGTGTGGCTCCACAGAGACACTGGAGGAGCTGCAGAAGGTCTGGCATCTCATTAACTCAGCCACATGTCTTATTAAAGCAGCTATTTCCTGTTGAGTGCAGT